>OY997266.1:272784639-273448898 GCA_963921465.1 Triticum timopheevii
CTCACGACACCAGAAGGAAGAAGGATCAAGTATGTGTCACGAATTGGACCAAATAGGAATCAAGTAAATTGCTTATCAGGAGTTGTGCAGGAAGATGTGCCAGTGGTGAAGAATTATCCTGATGTATTTCCTGAGGAATTGCCAGGAATGCCACCGGATAGAGACATTGAGTTTTTGATTGAGCTTTTGCCAGGAACAGGCCCAATATCGAAGCGACCATACAGGATGCCCGCACAGGATTTGGCGGAAATCAAGAAGCAGATTAAGGAGCTATTGGATAAAGGGTATATATGCCCAAGTTCTTCACCTTGGGGATCACCCATACTATTAGTAGAGAAAAAGGATGGATCGTTAAGAATGGTTGTTGATTACCGTGGATTGAATGCAGTAACAATCAAGAACAAGTACCCACTACCAATGATAAATGATCTGTTTGATCGTTTGCAAGGAGCTAAAGTGTTTTCCAAGATCGATTTATGATCAGGGTACCATCAGTTGAAGATTCGAGAGCAAGACATACCTAAGACAGCGTTCACCACAAGATATGGACTGTATGAGTATACCGTTATGTCATTTGGATTGACTAACGCACCTGCTTATTTCATGAACCTGATGAACAAAGTGTTTATGGAGTTTTTGGATAAGTTCGTCGTGGTGTTCATTGATGATATTTTGGTTTAGTCGAAGAACGAAGAGGAACATAAGGAGCATTTGCGATTGGTTTTGGAGAAACTAAGGGAACATCAGCTATATGCCAAGTTCAGCAAATGTGAGTTTTGGCTAAAGGAAGTTGGATTTCTTGGACATGTTATATCCGGAGAAGGTATAGCAGTTGACCCCACAAAGGTTGAGACTGTAACCAAATGGGAAGCACAAACGATAGTTGGAGAGATCCGGAGTTTTCTTGGACTCGCAGGATACTACCGTAGATACATTGAGAATTTCTCAAGGATTGCAAAGCCTATGACGGAGTTGCTGAAAAAGGATACCAAGTTCATATGGACTGAGGATTGTGAGGCAAGTTTTCAGGAATTGAAGAAAAGATTGGTTACCTCACCAGTGTTAATTTTGCCAGATCAGACCAAGGATTATGAGGTGTATTGCGACACTTCATGTCGAGGACTTGGAGCAGTGCTTATGCAGGAAGGAAGAGTTGTTTCGTATGCTTCACGACAACTGAAACCTCATGAATTAAATTATGCCACACATGATTTGGAGTTAGCATCCGTAGTGCATGCATTGAAGACATGGAGACATTTCCTCATTGGAAATCATTGTGAGGTGTACACGGATCACAAGAGTTTGAAGTACATTTTCACGCAGAAGGAGTTAAACCTTAGACAAAGGAGATGGTTGGAGCTCATCAAGGATTATGAATGAGATTGCATTATCATCCCGGAAAGGCTAATGTAGTAGCAGACGCATTGAGCCGTAAGAGCCATGTCAATACGCTGATGACGGGAGAGATACCAAAGGAGTTAGCAGAAGATCTTCGTGAGCTATGTTTGGAAATAGTTCCGAGAGGCTATGTAGCAGCATTGGAGATTCAGTCTACCTTGATGGATAAAATCAGAGAAGCTCAGAAAAAGGACAAGGAGATCGCAGATATAAAGGAGAAAATGAGTGAAGGAAAAGCAAAGGGATTTCATGAGGATGAGCACGATACCCTATGGTTTGAGGACCGCGTTTATGTGCCAAATGATCCGGAGATCAGAAAGTTGATTCTGCAAGAGGCACATGATTCACCCTATTCGATTCACCCAGGAAATACCAAGATGTATTTGGATTTGAAGGAAACGTTCTGGTGGACCGGAATGAAGAAGGATACTGCGGAGTATGTAGCAGTTTGTGATGTATGTCAGAGAGTGAAGGCAGAACATCAAAAGCCAGCAGGATTGTTGCAACCATTGCCGATACCCGAATGGAAGTGGGATAAACTAGGCATGGATTTCATCACAGGTTTGCCAAAGACTCGTTCAGGCTATGACTCGATTTGGGTTATAGTCGACCGCTTAACGAAGGTAGCGCAATTCATTCCAGTTAAGACTACCTATAGCAGTGCTAAGTTGGCAAAGATATACATGACCAGAATTGTGTGTTTGCACGGAGTTCCGAGGAGTATCGTATCAGATAGAGGAACCCAATTTACCTCAAAGTTTTGGAATCAGTTGCATGAAACTTTGGGAACCAGGCTAGAATTCAGTACAGCTTTTCACCCACAGACAGATGGACAGACTAAGAGAGTCAACCAGATTTTGGAGGACATGCTGAGAGCTTGTGCACTAGATTATGGATCTAGTTGGGACGATAACCTGTCGTATGCGGAGTTTTCTTGTAACAACAGTTACCAAACCAGCTTGAAGATGGCACCTTTCGAAGCTTTATACGGAAGAAGGTGTAGGACACCGTTGTCATGGGACGAAGTTGGAGATCGTCAGTTGTTTGGGCCAGATTTGATTAAGGAGTCTGAACAGAAGGTTAAGTTGATTCGCGATAGGCTCAAGGTAGCCCAATCCAGACAAAAGAGCTATGCGGATTCAAAATGCAAGGCGATAGAATATGAAGTTGGAGACAGAGTTTATCTTAGAGTGTCCCCACTTCGAGGAGTGAAACGTTTTGGAGTTAAAGGAAAATTAGCCCCACGTTTCGTTGGACCGTATAAGATCTTGCAACGCATGGGAGAAGTCGCTTATAAGTTTTACCAGAAGGACTGTCAGGAGTTCACGACGTATTCCCCATGTTTCTCAGCTGAAGAAATGTCACGCCGAGATGGCGGAGGTACCGCTAAGAGATACAGTGCCGCTTGAAGCAATTCAGTTGAAGGATGATTTAACATATAAGGAGAAACCAGTCAAGATTCTCGAATATGCCAGCAGAGTTACTCGCAGCAAGGTTATCAAGTTTTGCAAGGTTCAGTGGAGCCAGCACACGGAGGATGAAGCCACCTGGGAGAGAGAAGAAGATTTGCTCAAGGATCACCCTCACCTATTTTCTAGCCAACCCGAATCTCGAGGGCGAGATTCATCTTAAGGGGGGTAGGTTTGTAACATCCCAAATTTTCAATTCGGAATGTTATACATTAGATCATCATGCATATCATATTTTCTTGCATTTTGTTGATCCTAGAAATTTCACGCAACTCAAGGACCCACGGAGAGAGTTGGAGATTTCGAAATTTTCATATTTGAGTTCTATCAAATTTTGAAAAGAGGATCATTTGGTTTTATTTATTTTATCTTCGAATATTTTTCCAATATCAAAAATAGAGAGGGAATAATATGACTTTCCCAAAATTTAGGAAAAATGAAGATTTAATAAATAAATCCAATTTTGGATTTTTCTCGGAGTTCATTTGGCCCTAGGAAAAATGCGTGTTTTCAAAAATTGCATTTTAGGCCCGAGTAAAAGTTCATTTTGTTCGGCTCATTTTTAGGAGTCGGGGAAAATTTACTTTGTAATTTTTGGAGTCCGGTAGATTTTCTTTTCTGTATTTTTCCGCGCGCGAAACCGATTTTAAAAAAAAGTCGCAGCGCGACTGGGCCAAAGGCCCAGCCGGCCGAGCCAGCTGCCGCGCCAGGCCACGCGCGCGCGCGCAAGGCCGCCGCGCCAGGGAGCCAGGGAGCCGCCCCAGTTTCCTTTTCTTTTACAAATCCTAGTAGGATTTGGACCCGTTTCGTTATTCTGTTTTTTGTTCCCAGGATTCCTAATCCTAGTCTAATTCCTTGATCCCTACTCCAAGAAAAACCCTCCCCCTCCCCAATATAAATACCCAAGCACCCCCCCCCCCTCTACACATCAAACCAAAACCCCTCCTCTCCGCAGCAGCAGCAGCGCAGCACACCACCCGCGCCGCCACCCTACGCCGCCGCCGCCGCCGCCCCTCACCAGCGCCGCCGCCGCCACTTGCCGCCGCCGCCGCCCAACCCCGCCGCCTCCGGAGCCCATCGCCTCTTCGAGGTACTAGCCCCGTGCCGCGTCAGTTTTTTCCCTCGGTTCGGTTTTTCTCGTAAATCAGTCTGATTTTCTAGATCGGTTTTTCGTTTCGGTTTTCTTTCCGAAACCCTAGATCGCTTTTTCTCGCCGATTTTTCTTTCCGGTTTTGTTTAGCGAGCGATTGCCAGACCGTTAATCTCAACGAACATGATCACCAGTTAGCCTCGGTTAACGAACCTCCGTTCGTTCAACCGTTCGTCGTTTTCTTTCTCGTCGGATTTATTCCGCGATTGTTCCGATCGCGATTTCAGATCCGATCTTCTTTCTAGTTTATCTTCTCGCTCGTTTATCGGAATCAGGTGATTCAAGCGCCTGGAGTTTCGTTTCGAAACCGCCGTTCCGACTAATCAACTTAAACTAAGTTTTGCTACCGTAAAATTTGACCTAGTTTCAAATTGCTAGAACCGAGTTGTTTTCTCTCGCCGTTTGACTTTCGTTGCTTTATTCGATTCGATTATTTTGCAACCAAGGTTCTTAAGTTGGACTTTCTGGTTCGATCTTTCATTCGAGATTTACCTGTGCATTAGATGAGTACTTATTGTATGCTTGTTGTTTGTCCGATAGATCACCCGGAGTGCGCCGCTTGTTACTTCGAATCTCTAGGTTTCGCGGATCATCAGCAAGGCAAGTAACACTTGAACATACCTTTTCTATTACCCATCTTTTTATGCATTAGATCAATCCTCACACATTGCATGATTAGGATCTAATTAAATTGTGGGATGGGAAGTAGATGAGGTAGTACCTATTACCTGTTTTACTTATGAAACCTTTGGGAGTTACTTCTACGTTTGCTTATTATGCCATGCTATGCTAGTAGACGTGGATTGGGTGAGTGAATATCCATGACAGATGTGAGATTTTTAATTAATGGTTTATCTAAGGTGGCAACTTAAATACACATCTGGGTGGATTGAGGCACCTGGAGTTACCAGGACTTGCCTGGTTTTTTTTTGGAAATCCCGGAGTTACCGTGAGATTTTCCTATGGACCGCCACCCAGGCTCAAAGGGCTCATAAGATAATTCATACTAGTAACTTACGTGTGCAGCCACAAGCCATTATGGGCTCTGGCATAGTTGACTAAGTCGTGCGAACTCTTATAGTGGTGGACTAGCAGATGTAGGGGATGTAGGTGTACGGGTCCACCCATCGTAAGGTGCTAGCGCTTCTGAAAGACTGTGTCTCGGTCATCCGTTTCTCAAACACTATGTAGTGCGAGAAACCCAACGGAGGCGATCGAGTCTTGTGGGGAAAAGTGCGCAAACCTCTGCAGAGTGTACAAACTAATCATGATTAGCCGTGTCCCCGGTTATGGACATCTTGAGTATCTAGTATTTGAAATATCATTTGTATCTCAACATGTTACTCTAATTTAATATTGATGGGTTTGTTAATGAGTACTTTTTAATTGGGATTGAGGATGCTGTCAACCATTCTCAATGTTTAACAACCACCATGATAGTTAATAAATTTATTCCTTTGCAGTACGGAAAAGTTGGCTTTATGCAAAAACTATAACCATAGAGTTTACCACCAGCCACATATGCATGTAGTATAGGCTTATCATTCATTACTCTCTATGTGTTACATTGCCAGCATATTCCATGTGCTGACCCGTTTTCGGGCTGCAACTTTCATGTTGCAGACTTTTCAGACGACGAGTAAGGTGCCTTTAGGTCGTGGTTCTATACTCAGTGATGCCGTTGGAGTTGATGGACTCACTTGTCTTCCAAGTCTTCCGCTGTTATCGTTATGGCCTTAAACCATGATTATTGTAATAAGTCCTCTTTTGGACAAACGATGTAATAAGTGTGTGATTGCTTCTCTGTTATAAATCCTTCGAAGTACTGTGTGGTGTCAGCATTACTGATCCAGGGATGACACCGAAGCACAGAGACTTGACCATCTGAGGTCGGGTCGCTACAGAGATGGTATCAGAGCACACGCTGACTGTAGGACACGACCACTAAGTTAAAGCCATAGATCACTATTCTCTTCTCATTTTCTAACTCCTCATCTTTTCTACTCCTTTAGGATGACGGACGCGAAGATCAAGTACGCTCAACCGGATGAGGGCACACCTTTTGGATCCCACTTGAAGGAAGTCGCCAAGTACCTGAACATTGGACTACCAAGCTTCACCGGGACTTTCAACGCCACTCTGCCTGAAGAGGAGCGCTGGAAGATTCAAGCTCACGTTTCGGGAAGGACATTCGCGCCAATCACCAAGCCCATAGATAGTGTTTTCAGTGCACCAACCTGGAGTCTGGGAAAGAGCATGGCAGCTCATATCACCATGGGATGCATTGGAGAAGTTTATCAAGAAGAACTCTAGGACACTATCTACCAGATTTGCGGACGCAGGAATGAAGATTGGGAGATAGTCAGCACCAAGAAGGACAGATCCATTGCAGCTTACATCCAGGAGTTAAACCAGCACATTCGACGCCAGGAGTACCAGATGTGCAATGATATGATAGAGTTGAAGAATGCGAAGGGAAGGATCATCGAACTTGAAGGAGAGATGAAGACTTTACGCAAGGACTACATGGACGAGATCGTAGCTGTCGTAAGGCACAACAGCGATCTTAAGTACAAGATTGTGGAACTCAAGAAGAATTTGGAGCTGAAGAATGAAGACAAGTACGTCGACTATCCGAGCAACTACATCATCATCGACGACACCGATTCAGATCCAAGCGAACCCGACTTTGAAGACGAAGCTGGAGCAGACATCATGGAGGCTTCCACCGGTTCAAATTAATAGATGACCACCATATATTAGTAGTATTCCCTCCATGTAAACATTGTAGTACACGCACTTTTGCGATAGTTAGACCGTTGTAAGCCCTTTTGTTTGATTGAATGAAGTGATTTTGTGTGCAATTGTCTCATGAGCATTTAGGTAGTGTTTTCTCCTTAGACCTCACTCTATTCTTAATTTCTCTTCTTTTCTAAACCCCTCAGATGCCTCCGAGACGCGACCCCGAGTTTGTTTTCCCGCCAGAGATCACTCAGTTGATTCAGCAGCAGAATACTTTGATTCAGACATTGGTACAGAACCAAGGCAACAACAACAACAACCCACCACCACCACCACCTGCAGATCACTTGACTCATTTCCTTAGGCTGAATCCGCCGGTGTATTCCAGTAGCACCGAGCTGATTGTAGCAGATGATTGGCTCCGCAAGATAGGAAGGGAGTTGACCACTACATGATGCACAGATGGTGAGAAAGTGAAGTTTGCTGCACATTAGCTTGACGGACCCGCAGCAGCATGGTGGGAGAATTTCACAGCCACTTACCCTGTAGACACTGTCACATGGGATCAGTTTCAGCAAGCTTTCCACACCGCCCATGTTTCAGCAGGAGCAATGGCCATGAAGAAGCGTGAGTTTTGCAACTTACGCCAAGGAGGAAGGACTGTTGGCCAGTATGTGGATGATTTCAGTAAGTTAGCACGTTATGCCCCAGATGACGTTGCTACAGACGCAGCTAAACAGGAGAAGTTTCTGGAAGGACTGAATGATGAGTTAAGCATGCAGTTGATGGTAGCAAGATTCGATAACTACCAGGAGTTGGTGGACCGCGCCCTCATGATTGATGGAAAGCAGCAGCAGATTGAGAATCGCAAGAGGAAGTATGCAAAGGGGAAGTATAACTCTGGAGCCCAGCAGAAGCCCCTCTATACCCCTAAACAGGGAGTTCAGTTTTAGCATACCCATGGAGGAGGTAGTTCGCACAACCATAATGGCCACAACAATGGTAATGGGAATGGAGGAAGCAACGGCCAGAACCGGACCACACCATCAACCCCAGCCAAGAAAGACCTGAGCCATGTCACTTGTTACAAGTGTTCCAAGACCGGACATTATGCAAATGACTGTCCCGAAGGCCAAGGTGGAAATGGAAGCTCTGTAAAGAGGCCAAACC
This sequence comes from Triticum timopheevii, assembly GCA_963921465.1. Taxonomy (NCBI): domain Eukaryota; kingdom Viridiplantae; phylum Streptophyta; class Magnoliopsida; order Poales; family Poaceae; genus Triticum; species Triticum timopheevii. The sequence continues at coordinate 272,792,569 of OY997266.1, forward strand.
CTTTCAACAGGGGACAGGTGAACCACATTGATGTGGAGGAGGTTGAAGCTCAGCCCGATGCAGTAATCGGTAAGTTTTTGGTTAAGTCATTTACTGCACTTGTTCTTTTCGATACTGGTGCATCGCATTCATACATATCAAGGGGATTTGTAGAAAAGTATAGCCTGCCCACTAAGCTTCTTGTGACACCTATGCTAGTAAGCTCACCAGGAGCAGAGTACATGGCCAGACAAGGATGTTTTCAAGTGCCATTGAGTATAGGAAGGCATGTGTTCCCGACGGTTTTGATCATTCTGGAATCCCAAGGATTGGATGTGATTCTAGGTATGGATTGGCTGTCGATGAATGGAGGAAACATCGATTGCGCAAGTAGGACAATTTTGCTCACGACACCAGAAGGAAGAAGGATCAAGTATGTGTCACGACATGGACCAAATAGGAATCAAGTAAATTGCTTATCAGGAGTTGTGCAGGAAGAGGTGCCAGTGGTGAAGAATTATCCTGATGTATTTCCTGAGGAATTGCCAGGAATGCCACCGGATAGAGATATTGAGTTTTTGATTGAGCTTTTGCCAGGACCAGGCCCAATATCGAAGCGACCATACAGGATGCCCGCACAGGATTTGGTGGAAATCAAGAAGCATATTAAGGAGCTATTGGATAAAGGGTATATACGCCCAAGTTCTTCGCCTTGGGGATCACCCGTACTATTAGTAGATAAAAAGGATGGATCATTAAGAATGGTTGTTGATTACCGTGGATTGAATGAAGTAACAATCAAGAACAAGTACCCACTACCAATGATACATGATCTGTTTGATCGTTTGCAAGGAGCTAAAGTGTTTTCCAAGATCGATTTGCGATCAGGGTACCATCAATTGAAGATTCGAGAGCAGGACATACCTAAGACAGCGTTCACCACAAGATATGGACTGTATGAGTATACCGTTATGTCATTTGGATTGACTAACGCACTTGCTTATTTCATGAACCTGATGAACAAAGTGTTTATGGAGTTTTTGGATAAGTTCGTCGTGGTGTTCATTGATGATATTTTGGTTTACTCGAAGAACGAAGAGGAACATAAGGAACATTTGCGATTGGTTTTGGAGAAACTAAGGGAACATCAGCTATATGCCAAGTTCAGCAAATGTGAGTTTTGGCTAAAGGAAGTTGGATTTCTTGGACATGTTATATCCAGAGAAGGTATAGCAGTTGACCCCACAAAGGTTGAGACTATAACCAAATGGGAAGCACCAACGACAGTTGGAGAGATCCGGAGTTTTCTTGGACTCGCAGGATACTACCGTAGATTCATTGAGAATTTTTCAAGGATTGCAAAGACTATGACGGAGTTGCTGAAAAAGGATACCAAGTTCATATGGACTGAGGATTGTGAGGCAAGTTTTCAGGAATTGAAGAAAAGATTGGTTACCTCACCAGTGTTAATTTTGCCAGATCAGACCAAGGATTATGAGGTGTATTGCGACGCTTCACGTCGAGGACTTGGAGCAGTGCTTATGCAGGAAGGAAGAGTTGTTTCGTATGCTTCACGACAACTGAAACCTCATGAATTAAATTATGCCACACATGATTTGGAGTTAGCAGCCGTAGTGCATGCATTGAAGACATGGAGACATTTCCTCATTGGAAATCATTGTGAGGTGTACACGGATCACAAGAGTTTGAAGTACATTTTCACGTAGAAGGAGTTAAACCTTAGACAAAGGAGATGGTTGGAGCTCATCAAGGATTATGATATGAGATTGCATTATCATCCCGGAAAGGCTAATGTAGTAGCAGACGCATTGAGCCGTAAGAGCCATGTCAATACGCTGATGACGGGAGAGATACCAAAGGAGTTAGCAGTAGATCTTCGTGAGCTATGTTTGGAAATAGTTCCGAGAGGCTATGTAGCAGCATTGGAGATTCAGTCTACCTTGATGGATAAAATCAGAGAAGCTCAGAAAAAGGACAAGGAGATCGCAGATATACAGGAGAAAATGAGCGAAGGAAAAGCAAAGGGATTTCATGAGGATGAGCACGATACCCTATGGTTTGAGGACCGCGTTTATGTGCCAAATGATCCGGAGATCAGAAAGTTGATTCTGCAAGAGGCACATGATTCACCCTATTCGATTCACCCAAGAAATACCAAGATGTATTTGGATTTGAAGGAAACGTTCTGGTGGACCGGAATGAAGAAGGATACTGCGGAGTATGTAGCAGTTTGTGATGTATGTCAGAGAGTGAAGGCAGAACATCAAAAGCCAGCAGGATTGTTGCAACCATTGCCGATACCCGAATGGAAGTGGGATAAACTAGGCATGGATTTCATCACAGGTTTGCCAAAGACTCATTCAGGCTATGACTCAATTTGGGTTATAGTCGACCGCTTGACGAAGGTAGCGCAATTCATTCCAGTTAAGACTACCTATAGCAGTGCTAAGTTGGCAAAGATATACATGACCAGAATTGTGTGTTTGCATGGAGTTCCGAGGAGTATCGTATCAGATAGAGGAACCCAATTTACCTCAAAGTTTTGGACTCAGTTGCATGAAACTTTGGGAACCAGGCTAGAATTCAGTACAGCTTTTCACCCACAGACAGATGGACAGACTGAGAGAGTCAACCAGCTTTTGGAGGACATGCTGAGAGCTTGTGCACTAGATTATGGATCTAGTTGGGACGATAACCTGCCGTATGCGGAGTTTTCTTATAACAACAGTTACCAAACCAGCTTGAAGATGGCACCTTTCGAAGCTTTATACGGAAGAAGGTGTAGGAAACCGTTGTCATGGGACGAAGTTGGAGATCGTCAGTTGTTTGGGCCAGATTTGATTGAGGAGTCTTAATAGAAGGTTAAGTTGATTCGCGATAGGCTCAAGGTAGCCCAGTCCAGACAGAAGAGCTATGCGGATTCAAAACGCAAGGCGATAAAATATGAAGTTGGAGATAGAGTTTATCTTAGAGTGTCCCCACTTCGAGGAGTGAAACATTTTGGAGGTAAAGGAAAATTAGCCCCACGTTTCGTTGGACCGTATAAGATCTTGCAATGCATGGGAGAAGTCGCTTATAAGTTGGAATTACCAGAAGGACTGTCAGGAGTTCACGACGTATTCCATGTTTCTCAGCTGAAGAAATGTCACGCCGAGGTGGCGGAGGTACCGCTAAGAGATACAGTGCCGCTTGAAGTAATTCAGTTGAAGGATGATTTAACATATAAGGAGAAACCAGTCAAGATTCTCGAATATGCCAGCAGAGTTACTCGCAGCAAGGCTATCAAGTTTTGCAAGGTTCAGTGGAGCCACCACACGGAGGATGAAGCCACCTGGGAGAGAGAAGAAGATTTGCTCAAGGATCACCCTCACCTATTTTCTAGCCAACCCGAATCTCGAGGGCGAGATTCATCTTAAGGGGGGTAGGTTTGTAACATCCCAAATTTTCAATTTGGAATGTTATACATTAGATCATCATGCATATCATATTTTCTTGCATTTTGTTGATCCTAGAAATTTCACGCAACTCAAGGACCCACGGAGAGAGTTGGAGATTTCGAAATTTTCATATTTGAGTTCTATCAAATTTTGAAAAGAGGATCATTTGGTTTTATTTATTTTATCTTGGAATATTTTTCCAATATAAAAAATATGAGAGGGAATAATATGACTTTCCCAAAATTTAGGAAAAATGAAGATTTAATAAATAAATCCAATTTTGGATATTTCTCGGAGTTTATTTGGCCCTAGGAAAAATGCGTGTTTTCAAAAATTGCATTTTAGGCCCGAGTAAAAGTTAATTTGTTCGGTTCATTTTTAGGAGTCGGGGAAAATTTACTTTGTAATTTTTGGAGTCCGGTAGAATTTCTTTTCTGTATTTTTCTGTATTTCTTTTCTGTATTTTTCCGCCGCGCCAGGGAGCCAGGGAGCCGCCCCGGTTTCCTTTTCTTTTACAAATCCTAGTAGGATTTGGACCCGTTTCATTATTCCGTTTTTTGTTCCTAGGATTCCTAATCCTAGTCTAATTCCTTGATCCCTACTCCAAGCAAAACCCTCCCCCTCCCCAATATAAATACCCAAGCACCCCCCCCCCTCTACACATCAAACCAAAACCCCTCCTCTCCGCAGCAGCAGCAGCGCAGCACACCACCCGCGCCGCCGCCCTACGCCGCCGCCCCTCACCAGCGCCGCCGCCGCCGCCGCCCAACGCCGCCGCCGTCGGAGCCCCTCGCCTCTTTGAGGTACTAGCCCCGCGCCGCGTCACTTTTTTTCCCTCGGTTCGGTTTTTCTCGTAAATCGTTCCGGTTTTCCAGATCGGTTTTTCGTGTCGGTTTTCTTTCCGAATCCCTAGATCGGTTTTTCTCGCCGGTTTTTCTTTCCGGTTTGGTTTAGCGAGCGTTCGCCAGACCGTTCGTCTCAACGAACGTGATCACCGGTTAGCCTCGGTTAACGAACCTCCGTTCGTTCAACCGTTCGTCATTTTCTTTCTCATTGGATTTATTCCGCGATTGTTCCGATCGCGATTTCAGATCCGATCTTCTTTCTAGTTTATCTTCTCGCTCGTTTATTGGAATCAGGTGATTCAAGCACCTGGAGTTTCGTTTCGAAACCGCCGTTCCGACTAATCAACTTAAACTAAGTTTTGCTACTGTAAAATTTGACCTAGTTTCAAATTGCTAGAACCGAGTTGTTTTCTCTCGCCATTTGACTTTCGTTGCTTTATTCGATTCGATTCTTTTGCAACCAGGGTTCTTAAGTTGGACTTTCTGGTTCGATCTTTCATTCGAGATTTACCTGTGCATTAGATGAGTACTTATTGTATGCTTGTTGTTTGTCTGCGATAGATCACCCGGAGTGCGCCGCTTGTTACTTCGATTCTCTAGGTTTCGCGGATCATCAGCAAGGAAAGTAACACTTGATCATACCTTTTCTATTACCCAGCTTTTTATGCATTAGATCAATCCTCACACATTGCATGATTAGGATCTAATTAAATTGTGGGATGGGAAGTAGATGAGGTAGTACCTATTACCTGTTTTACTTATGAAACCTTTGGGAGTTACCTCTACGTTTGCTTATTATGCCATGCTATGCTAGTAGACGTGGATTGGGTGAGTGAATATCCATGATAGATGTGAGATTGTTAATTAATGGTTTATCTAAGGTGGCAACTTAAATACACATCTGGGTGGATTGAGGCACCTGGAGTTACCAGGACTTGCCTGTTTTTTTTGGAAATCCCGGATTTACCGTGAGATTTTCCTATGGACCGCCACCCAGGCTCAAAGGGATCATAAGATAATTCATACTAGTAACTTACGTGTGCAGCCACAAGCCATTATGGGCTCTGGCATAGTTGACTAAGTCGTGCGAACTCTTATAGTGGTGGACTAGCAGATGTAGGGGATGTAGGTGTACGGGTCCACCCATCGTAAGGTGCTAGCGCTTCTGAAAGACTGTGTCTCTGTCATCCGTTTCTCAAACACTATGTAGTGCGAGAAACCCAACGGAGGCGATCGAGTCTTGTGGGGAAAAGTGCGCAAACCTCTGCAGAGTGTACAAACTAATCATGATTAGCCGTGTCCCCGGTTATGGACATCTTGAGTATCTAGTATTTGAAATATCATTTGTATCTCAACATGTTACTCTAATTTAATATTGATGGGTTTGTTAATGAGTACTTTTTAATTGGGATTGAGGATGCTGTCAACCATTCTCAATGTTTAACAACCACCATGATAGTTAATAAATTTATTCCTTTGCAGTAGGGAAAAATTGGCTTTATGCAAAAACTAGAACCATAGAGCTTACCACCAGCCACATATGCATGTAGTATAGGCTTATCATTCATTACTCTCTATGTGTACATTGCCAGCATATTCCATGTGCTGACCCGTTTTCGGGCTGCAACTTTCATGTTACAGACTTTTCAGACGACGAGTAAGGTGCTTTTAGGTCGTGGTTCTATACTCAGTGATGCCGCTGGAGTTGATGGACTCACTTATCTTCCAAGTCTTCTGCTGTTATCGTTATGGCCTTAAGCCATGATTATTGTAATAAGTCCCCTTTTGGACAAACGATGTAATAAGTGTGTGATTGCTAATCTATTATAAATCCTTCGAAGTACTGTGTGGTGTCAGCATTACTGATCCAGGGATGACACTGGAGCACAGAGACTTGACCATCTGAGGTCGGGTCGCTACAGTATCTAGATTCGGCCTCCGCCCTAGTGGATTACCCTTTGTAACCGTTACCACTGAAACGGTGAACCTGTCTCCGACACTCCTCCCAGTCGTCTTAGACTCCGGGAACCTTACCCTTGTACACGACATATGACGGCATCTCTATGCACAAGCCAAACAACAGACAATACATAAGCAATATGTAAGTATGCAACAAAAGGATCGAAAGAGAAAAGCAAGACATTAATAGCACAATTCATGGTCCTACTAATAAATAGCATCGATTACATCTAAGTTGAACGACTGTCTAAACCGAAGAGACATACGAATTCATTAAAGTTTAATTACAACATGAGCCAATCAATGTTTCAGAACTACACAACACTACTTTCGACTCTACTCATCGGACAGGAGCATGGATGAAGCCGCTGTCTGTCGTGATGGTCATGAAATCGCGGTCGTTGTCACCTTGCATTTGTAGCGTTCCATCTATCTCACTATTGGACGGTTGATATCTAAGGAAGAACTGCCCCGAGGTATGAAGGACATCTTGATGGATGATATCCGCAAACTCCGAATGGATGCGAAATAATTCTTGTCTGAGGTCTGCGTCCTGGATTGCCGACAAGGTCGCTGCCCAATCTTTGAGATTATCTGGTAGCAGAAGGTGATGATGGTCCCTTACGATCGCCCGCATGTGATGGAGGGCGTAGTAGGCATCCTTCTGACCGCCAGGCGGCTGCTTGACGCAGCAGAACTTTGTATTGTGTGAGAACATGTGCTTGCCGTACTTACGAACTGCCCTGGTGAAGGTGCCTCTAGATTTGGCGTAGCCGGGGAGAACATCATCAAGAACTTTCTTGACATTTGTGTAGTCTATCTTGGAGTTACGGTTCGGGTCGAAATACGTGGCCATGGAATATTTCGGGCTTAAGAGGATGAGTGCGCAATGTGTGTCACTACACGGAACACGGAATGTTAGAAAAAAAAAGAACGATCGAAATCTAAGAAATCATATGTTACGGGGCGGTTAAGGGATGACTTACTCAGGAAAGTAAGCCACAAGGAAGTTATCCTTATCTGGGTTTGCCAGAATGATGCCTTCGACGTGTGAACTCGCAACTTGGCGGTCCCCAGCGGTGCTCAAGTGCTTGACACGCATGTAGAAGGGGTCAACTATCATGATGTCCGGGGTCTTGTCTCTAATGATCTGAATCTCCATACTCAGCGAAAACAGCCGAACGAAGGTGTAGTGCAGCGGATGAAGGTTAAACATAGCAAAGATGTCATCAAACCGCAGGACGATCGTACCACCGATGTCGCCATCCACAAAGCCCTTGCCCTCTGGCACCTTGGCCACGAAAACCGGGTATGCCACATCATTCTCTCTGAGACGCCACTTCTCCAAAGAAAGAACACTGTCGTGCAGACTCCGCATAGCACCGGTTGCAGCATTGAGCATATTTGGCGGTAGCATCACCCTACCCGCCACATGCACCCTCCTCGAGATATCCTTAGGTGAAGGTGGCCCGTCCTGAGCATGGATCGAACTCGGTGCCGGCTGGCTCGCACCGGCGCCCTTGTTAGTCTTTCATTTCCGTCCCTTCTTCTTGATCTCCTGTAATGGGACCGAGTTCTACTCACAGACCGCCTTCTTGAGCGTGTTGGTGCTGATAATATTTCACACCTCATGTATCTGAGGCTCGGTGAAGGCGGGAGCTGGAGGCGTCTCCTGAGAACTGAACGCCAGACAACGCCTGTTGCAATTGGATTTCTCCGCCGTAGCAGCTAGATTGCGGTCGTCTTGGTTGGGTTCTTGAGAAAGAGGCCGGCAGAACTCGTCAGCGTACCCATGTTCGGCAAAGTACTTATCGACTTTGGTAAACATACCATCGTCGTTGTCGTCGTCGTCCGGATCCTGTGCCATAGGGCTGTCCGGATCCTGTGCCATAGGGATGTCCAGCAGGTCCGGTAGCGTTGTGGCGTTCTTGCCATGGCTTGGCGCCGGCACGACTGGCGGTCTTGTCTGTGGGGTGGTGTCCCCCGCCCCCAAACGAATATGGCTCTTCGGCCAAAGGAGGGGCCAGTTTACACAGGCGCCGAGGGTCATCTCATCTTCTTCATCAGCCCCAGCGGGTCGAATCGGAGGTAACAGCTCGTCGCAGCCTGGCAGCACCCGAACCACTTCAACCCTATACACTGTGGGTGGCATCGGATTACCGTGGAACATGGGGTTGCCCGGTTGAACGATTCTGCCCTTGGCGACATCGACCAACTCGCCGCCCACGAAGTGCAGAAGAGTGCAAGGAACGTCGGCGGTGCCCTGCGAAAACATGTAGGGCGTTAGGGATGCCCAGTCAAACGCAAGGAGATGAAGTCATCCGCCGAGAGGCTTAGTTACCGTGATGCCGTCGAGCTCGGCTAATGCTGAGGCACCGCCAACGGCGGGCGTGCAACTGATGGAGGGGCCGCTTGCTGGCGAGGTGCCGGCCGGCGTACACCTGGGTGCATTATGCTCCAATGCCTGTGCCGGCGCCGGAGACACGAATACCGCCTCCGTCGGAGACACCAATGGCGCCGCCGGAGACACCAATGACGCCACCTGCGTGCTGTGCGAGTTGCTGGCCGTGAAGCTGGGAACCGGGGGAGGCCCCTGTTGGCCGCCCGCAATCCACATCGTCAGCCCATGAATCAACATAGGCACCATGGCGTTGAGCTTCGTTCCCAGTTGTTGTTCCACTTGCTCTTGGACAAGCTCCGGAATCCGCGCCACTTGTGCCTTGAGTGCTTCAACCTCGCGCGACTGGCTTTCCGAGCTGGTCTTTTTCTCCTTTCGCCCACCAGCGGTATAGTATGACGACCATTTTGTGGACAAGCCTTTGCCGGCCACACGACTAGCTGACGTCGGCTTATTGAGCTTATCCTTGTTTTTCATTATGTTCAACGCCCTATTTAAAGGGGTGTCGAAAGGGGAGCTCTAAGACGACCCCGCGCTACTGCTTTCAGTGTCCTGTGGAAGGAACGTGAACCATTTAGAAATATTGGGGATTAATTAGAATGCAACGATATGGAGCTAATTACGCGGGGGTGTATTCCTTACTAGAACAAGCTCGAGCGCCCTGATGTTCGGATCCGTGGTAATCTCCTTTGTTACAGGGTCCTCCTTGTACCGGGCCCTGAGAAAGTTCCTGGTCTGCTTGTCATGGTATTTCTCGAAGCGAGGCGGTAGGCCTTGCTCGGCACGCTCCGCGTCCTCCTTGTCCCATATAGGCTCCGCCACTCTGTAACCGCCGGGACCGAGTTGGTGGACCCCTAAGTACAACTTCCGCATTTCTTTCCCCCACTGACTTGATTCGGAGGTTGCGCTGCTCTCGCACTTGATCTTGAACTCCTTGTACTCATCTTCGCTCATAAAGGATATTTCGCCTTGATCTTGTCATAACTACCACCTTTGTCAATCATTGCCTTCACCATGCTTCTCCAAGTAGACAAGGCTGTGCTCATCCTCGTGAGGGCGGTACTGTTCACTTTATTCCCTGAGAGGCGTGTGTTTGCAAACTCAGCGGGGAACTTGTATCGTTCGTGCAGCTTCGTGAAGAGAAGGATGCACAAATTCCCGTGGTCCTTATGCCTTAGGTTCTCGGTGTTGATCGAGACGGTGCTCCGAAGAATGCACCCGAGCTGAACCGAGTACCCCTTGACTACTTGTTTGGGCGCCGTCGGATTCCCGTCGGAGTCCACTTCAGTAAATTCCTCCCTGACGGTGCCGAGCGCGCTCGGGCACCGGTCCTTTCGTTGCCTCTTCGGTTGGCTGCCATCTGTGTGTGCGCCGCCATCATCAGTGGTGGCATCCTCGGCGGCACCATCAGTGGTGTCATCCCCGACACCACTAGGGGTTGTGTAGTCAGGATCGGTGTCTTCCACGGCGTCCTCATAGCGGTGAGGTTGTTCCTCCAACTCCTGGGACAGCTCCCAGAATTGCTTGCCGCCCGAACCGCCGGCCTCATCGTTGTGGGCCATGTTTCGCTCTAAATAGGAAAAAAGTTTGGTCAAAAAGTTGGTTATTGTCAAGGAACAAGATCATGGTCTCATCATTTAGGGTTTGTCGACACTGAGGCATCCTAAAAGCTAAGCTTTTATCACTTAGGGTTTGTCGACGCCGAGGCACCCTAAAAGCCTAAGCGTACATCATTTAGGTTCTCATCGACACCGAGGCACCCTAAAAGCCAAGGTTTCATCATTTAGGGTTTGTCGACGCCGAGGCACCCTAAATGCTAAGTTAAGTTTTCATCATTTAGGGTTTATCGATGCCGATGCACCCTAGGTTGGGCCTAATCACTTGGCACTAAATAGTTGGCTCTATTGCCACCTATGTTGGGTTTATCATCTAGGGTTTATCGATGGTGAGGAGAATTCTAAGTTGGGCCTAATCACTTGGCTCTATTGCCACCAATGGTTTAATGCAGCAAGAATAAAGGGGCAGTTGATCCTACTTATTATGTACTAAGATACCCCGGCACATGCATTAGTAGCAAGTACCTCATATGTCCGATTTTTAGCAAAGTCATGCTAAAATTCACGGAAAATTTCAGCATGACCTTTGCTGAAAATAGGACATATGGAGTACCCGAATTTGCCGGAACGGAAGTTAATCGACATTCCGGCAAACTCAAGGGCCTCTCGGGGTACCTGCAAAATCATCACGACACGAAGGGCCTCTCAAGGGCCTCAAGCAGTGGCGGCGTCTCCCAGGACCCCATTTTTTTGCTAAATTTCTTTGAGCAACAATCAGAGCAGAAAATTCAGCATATTTCACTACAACAACACTGTAAAGATGAAGAACAGTTCTACAGCTGCCCATTTATATACAATAGCATCTTTGGTCATACCAATTTCTGAAACAATTCAAATCTGAATTGTATCTTGCGTAGGCACCACTACTGCAAGTTCCATACTACCGCAAGTGCTATACTACTGCAGGAAAGGAGGATCATCATACACATATATATGTATAGCAATTGCCAGGAGCTTCATCATATTTAGTAACAACAATACATATATAGCAATTGGAAGCAAACAGATGTACACATAAGATAAAAATGTAGTGCTGAAAGTTTAATGCTTACAAAAGACTTGCTGAAATAGTGAAAAATATGGAGTCACCAAGCTGGCTAAGAAACTCCCAAAGTCCACTAGCAAATCCAAGATCTAATCCTATTACACACATCATAACAATTTAAGATAATTAGGATAAGGATAGTAGGAAATGAAAAAGAAAGAGCTCAAAAAACAATCACAACAGAAAAATAATAAAAACCTAGTCCTAGAAGAAAATAAATCCTAAAAGAAAAGAAATCCTAAAATCTGGAGCAAGTCCTAGCAGTAGTAGTCCAACTAGATGGCCACCACTACTACTCCTATCACTAGAGTAAACAACAGTTCTGTGTTCAACATCTTTACTAATAGTAAATTGGTAGTACTCCATTATCTACTCCTGCAACTTCAACTACAATAACATCCTACAACTACTACAACAACATAAAACTACTATGCATCATCTTCCTACAACTACTCATCTTCAGCAGCAAGAACATAAAATTCCTGTTTAGTTAAATTCGTGTTAATAGCCTGATCTAACCACTCAAATAGAACAAGAGCAAGAAACCCAGAAATGAATCATGAACTGTTATTCATAGCTAAGGCAAATGAGGGCCCCATCTGTACAACAATCTGTTACAATTTGCATTTATTTACAAATAAAATGAAATGAACTGTCTTTCATTGGAACGATGTACATTAGAGACAATATTCTCCACTACAAATTATTAAAATGTCTTAAACAAAATGGCAAAGAGGAGAATGCTGTTTCCACATTACCATCAGTTGAGCTAGATTAGTCCAAACTAGTCACTGCATACTGGAGAAGCATTAGCAAATTGTGGCGTTGAAAATTGTGAGTAATTGCATGGCTTCACAACAACCAAAATACAATCGGCTCATAACACCTACTAATAAAAGCATAGAGGTATAAAACATGTTGACGTGTGCCATTCATACCAAAAAAACAAATATGGCAAGTAAGCCTGCTGCATAAGGTTTGTCCATGAAATGGAAAACAAATCAATGGTAGTCTGAAGACTCTCACGTTTGTCTTGAAGTGTTTCCCATTTGTCATTGTGATGCAGTGTCATCCAATCAAAGCTCTAATGTTTTAAAACCTATTACAGTGGAGTGGTTTTGGGAGTTCAGTTCATCTCATTAGGATCTGGGATTTCCATAAGCAAACTAATACTCAGATGTAACATCTTCCACATCACTGAATGGATCCCCTAATTGTCTCTGCATTGTTACAAAATCTGTAAAATATGGCTATTTGGTAACGCTAAGTAAGCCTGCTGGTCCTTAGGAAGTTTGCCCACATCCTAGCTCATAGGGTATCGCGTGAGGGTGGGAGGAGGAAAACACTTACTGGTGCATTTCTCAGATTGTATTCATCTATAGTAGCATTTTCAAATTACGAATATTGCATAGAGAGTGATCATTGTCTTGTTGTGGTAGCAGAGAGAGCACGCGATAGGGGCAGGGTGAGCGCGGTCTGGTGCGGCCGGGTGACAGCCGGAGGCGAGGTGAGCCAGTGGGCAGCACGGCACAGCCGCGCGCGGAGCAAGGCCCGACCATGGCGGATAGTGGTGCGGCAAAATCACAGGAGCGACGCTAGGGTTTGCAGGGGAGGGGGTGAAGGAGAAGGGAGGAATCACCTGGGGAGGGGATGGAGGAATGGAGGAAGACGCCGGCGCTGAAGCTCCGGCAGCGGCTAGGCGTTGAAGCTCCGGTGACATGCGGTGGGCTCCTCCATGCAGGTGCCCTCGAGGCTTGGGCGGGAGGACGTCGAGGGCGCGGGTGCGGGCGGAGGGGTGACGGCGAGGGAGGCGGCGCTCGGCTCGGGGAGGGGGCATTGGGGGCGGTGGTGGTCGGGTGCGGCGGGGGCAGCGAGCACGGCTGGGGACGGCGAGCACGGGGGCGTGCAGGTGCGGCGGTGGCGTATGGTTGCGGCAGATTGGGTTAGGTCGAGTGGGGATCTAGCGAGGGAGGGGAATAGGTGGACTGGGGGGAAGCTTACTAATGGCACACCCCGCAGAGGTGCGCCATTAGAATGTTTTTTTATTACAGTTCGAGCACTCAGGTTATATTCCACCTAACCCAATCCACATCAGAACCAGCCCACTAGCCCGATTGGTCAGCGTGCAGCACACACACCAGGAGGTTTTGGGTTCGATTCCCAGGCTCCCCAATATTTTTTTATGCATTTTAAATGCTGTTTGATTTTTATTTGTGTTTAAATATGTTCAAACTTGTCTAAATCATAACAGTAATATTTTTTATAAAAACAGTAATAATTTTTTTAAAAATATGTTCAAATTTGTTACTTGAAAATATCATCGGCGGCGGCGGTGGAGAGGGGGAGGGTGCGGGGGGTGCCCGTTGGCAGTGGTGGAGCGGGGGAGGGTGCGGGGGGGCGGGTGCTCGTCGGCGGCGGTGGAGCGGGGGAGGGTTGCAGTGGGTCGTCGTCAGCGGTGGAGCTAGCGGGGGAGGGTGCGGGTGGGATCGAGATGGAGGGGGATCGAGATCGAGATGGAGGGGGAATCGAGATCGAGATGGAGGGGGATCGAGATCGAGTGTCCTCATGAATTCAAAAAGTGCCGATGAAATTTAAATATATTCATGATATCAAAAAGTGCCCATGAAATACAATCGAGAAATGAAGATTACGATTTAAATACAATCAATCTTAGCTAGCTATCTGTTCACTATCTTCTTGCCCTTCTTTTTCGCAAATGGAGTTCTTCTGTGGAACGGACGTCCTTTAGGTAGGGTGGTCCTGCTTCTTCTTGTGGTGTGTGCGGCTACTTCATCGTCGTCGTCATGTTCGATCTTCGGGTCGCCGTACTTGTCGAAGTCTTGCTCATTGGCTACTCCATCCATTCTGATGATCTTCCTTTTGCCTCTCCTCACGACAACACGACTGGGCTTTGACGGGTCGGTAATGAAGAAGCATTGGTCCACTTGGGAAGCCAGTACCCATGGCTCATTTCTCGCGGTGACGTTTACGCCCGCGGTCTTGGATTTGGCTTCAGGTATAACCATCGTGGTGAAATACCGGTCTTCTTTTAGGACGCTCTTGGCCCATCTGACACGGAACATCCGGACCTTCTCTCCAGTGTAGCTCAGCTCCCAGATCTCCTCGATCCTTCCGTAGTATCTGTCCTTGTTGTTACCGGTGTAGGATTCCATCGTTACCCTGGAGTTCTGATAACCATTGCTCTTCATGTCCTTATTCTCGGTGTAGAATGTGTAGCCGTTGATATCGTACGCCTCATATGTCATCAGGTTGTGCTCGGCGCCCTGTGACAAGGCGAATATGAGTTGTTCTTCCGCGGAAGAATCCTCATGTAAAGGGTACGACTGAAGCTTCTGCTTGAACCAACGTGTGAAACATGAGTTGTGCTCTTTGATTATATCTCCGTCCGTCCTCTGTTGGCCTCGGTCATTGTACATCTTCTCAATGAAGGTTTTGTGCTCTACCACCCAAGGATCAACCACGTCTATGTGTTGTAGCGCGACTAGGTTTTCTCTTTCAAAGTCGGCGAGTCGACCCTCGAAGTCGACATGCATTTCGCGGCGACCCTCATGGTGACCCCATCCAGCGAGCCTGCCGAGGTGCCTGTTGACGGGCAGACCAACGGGGTTCTCGATGCCTAGATAACTCGTGCAGTAGGAGATGCACTCTTCGGTTAGATAGCCCCTGGCTATACTTCCCTCTGGACGTGACATGTTGCGAACGTATCCTTTGATGACACCATTCATCCTTTCGAACGGCATCATGCTGTGCAGGAACGTCGGCCTGAGTTGGATGATATTCTCCACGATATGGACCAGCAGATGCACCATAACATCGAAGAATGCGGGCGGGAAGTACATCTCAAGCTCGCATAGTATCACCACGATCTCTTCCTGTAGCCTTCTGAGTTGCCTCACGCCAATCGACTTCCGAGAGATGACGTCGAAAAAGTTGCATAGGCCAAATAGCATTTCACGGACGTGCGCATCCATGATCCCACGGATTGCAACTGGAAGTATCTGCGTCATCAGCATGTGACAGTCGTGAGACTTCACCCCGCTGAACTTCTGCTTCGCTGGGTCTAGGTATCTGCTTATCTTCCCCGCGTAACCGTAAGGAAGTTTTACTCCTACGAGGTAGGTGAAAAACTGTTCGATCTCCTCCTGACTTAGAGTGAAGCACGCGGGAGGGTAGTCATCTCCAGTCTTCTTTGCCTTTTTGCCTTTGCGACGAGTTTCTGTGTCCTGCTTCACCTCATCATCATCATCATCATTAGCGTGAAGCTCCTGCCTGATGCCCATTGATTTCAAGTCTACCCTTGCTTTCGGGCCATCTTTGGTCCTCTCTGGCATGTTGAGCAGGGTACCAAGCAGACTCTCGCACACGTTCTTCGTGATATGCATGGCATCAAGGCTGTGAGGCACACGGTGGATCTTCCAGTACGGCAAGTCCTAGAAAACAGACTTTGTTTTCCATACCTTCAGCAGCGGCTCTGGCGCCTTTCGCTTCTTTCCCAGCTCTGGTGCCTTTTGCTTCTTTCCCGGCAATGGGCAATCTTTCCAATTTTTCAACAGCTCGTCTATTTCCTCGCCGCTCCTCGTACGCGGGCGTTTTCAGGGTTCGGTTTCACCATCGAACAAATCCTTGCGTTTCCTCCACGGGTCATCATCGCGAAGCCACCTTCGATGTCCCATGAACACGGTTTTCAAAGACCCAGGATCTCTATCTAGCTGGCGATACGTTGTGTCATCCATGCACCTTACGCATCCAGAAAATCTGTGGACTACCTTCCCCGCGAGATATCCGTAACCGAGATAGTCGTGCACCGTCGTGAGCAGTGCGGCTCTCATAGGGAAATATTCTTTCTCTGCGGCGTCCCACATATTGGCTGGCGTTTTCCACAATGTGTCTAGCTCCTCTTTCAGCAGCCCCAGATACAGATTGATGGCGTTCCCTGGTTGTTTCGGCCCTTCAATTAGCATACTCATGTGAATGTACTTCCTCTTCATGCACAACCAGGGGGGAAGGTTGTACATCCACACAAACACAGGCCAGGTGCTATGTGTGCTTCTCTGGCT
Organism: Triticum timopheevii; assembly: GCA_963921465.1. Lineage (NCBI taxonomy): Eukaryota > Viridiplantae > Streptophyta > Magnoliopsida > Poales > Poaceae > Triticum > Triticum timopheevii. The sequence continues at coordinate 272,808,947 of OY997266.1, forward strand.
GCCAAACGGATTGACTCCATCGGTGCTCGCGCCCAGCACGATGTTCCTTGGATCCTTCCCAAATTCTGGGTATTCGAAGTTCAACGCTTGCCACTGGCTCGCATCCTTAGGGTGACTCAGCATCTTGTCTTTTTTATTTATCTCCGGATCATTTCCGTCATCTTCCCGCTTCTTCTCCTCCCTATCCGCGTGCCAACGCAGGAGCTTTGCTACCTTAGGGTCCGCGAAATACCACTGCAGATGAGGAGTGGTACGAAAGTACCACACCGATTTTCGAGGAGCTTTCTTCCTCTTCTTGTATCGAGTCACGCCGCACACCGGACATATGGTAGACTCCGCGTGCTCGTCCCGATAAATGATGCAATTGTTCATGCACACATGGTATTTCACGTGCGGTAAATCCAGAGGACACACAATTTTCTTCGCCTCCTCGAAACTGGTCGGGCACTTGTTCCCCTTGGGAAGACGTTCGTGCCAGAATGACATGTTCTCGTCAAAGCATGCGTCGGTAATTTTGTGTTTTACCTTCATCTCCAGAGCCATGAGCATTAATTTCAGGTGGGTATCCTCGGGCATGCATCCTTCATACAATGGAGTAACCGTGTCTATCTCCAGTTGATCCAGCTTGGCTTTCTCTCGGGCGGCAGCTCTTGCGTTATCCGTCTACTTGACAAGCGGCTCTTGAATATGAGGGTCCTGCACCCAGCCTCCATCGTCGTCTGCTCTGGCATCTTCATCTTCATTTTCATGCCCTTCGTCTTGATCTTCCTCATCATCATGTACGACATCTTATACATGATGACTATGTACAGCATCACCGTCGTGATCATGTCCTGGAGATTCTTCGTCTTCTCGCCCGCCCTCGCCGCGGTGGTTGTCTTGTTGCCCTTCCTCATTTCTTGCCCGGCCCCCATGGACGACTTCATAGTCATCGTCACCACCTTGCTACCGATAGCCATCCATGAAACCACGCAAGAGTAGGTGGTCCCGCACCTTCCCGGAATCCGGGTCCGCAATAAGGCTCTTCAGCTTGCATCTTCGACACGAACATCTTATCTCCGTCTCGTTCTTTTGAAGCATCTCGGCCTTCGCGGAGCTCAAAAACCTATTCACGATGCCTTCGGTCATCGTGAGGACCATGGTCGCCTGCGGGGTAGAGCAAAACGATATTTTAGATCCAAGAAAAAATTTGGCATGACCTTCCCTAAAAATAGGACCAAAAAGAATGCATAGTGCCAAAATTCTCGCAGAAACAGAAATGAATCAACATTCCGGCAAAATATTGGCAACTATCGCATTTCAAGTACCGGTACCTGCAAACACAAACATATATGCAACACCACAAACACATGCAACACCACAAACATACGTAGATCTAGCTAGGCCACAAAAAGTGCATGTGCACGTTGTTGGAGTGAGCTAGGCCACATCATGAAGATAGCTTTCCCCTTACTTTCCTATCAAAAAAAGGTAATTTCACCACTTAATTTTGATGAATCTATGGTGCAAATGAGTTGAGGAGGAGGAGGCAGCCGAAAGCTTGGAGAAGGAGGTGGAGGGAATGAAGTGGGGAAAGTGAGTGGGTAGGTGTGGCTGTCCAAAATATCTTGTTGGGGTCCAAGGTTACTAATGGCGCACCACCTGCAAATGCGCCATTAGTAACCCTGGTTACTAATGGCTCACCTGCAGGTGGTGTGCCATTAGTACTTTTGCAAAAAAGTAATATATATATATATATATATATATATATATATATATATATATATATATATATATATATATATACTAATGGCGCACCTGAAGTTGGTGCGCCATTACTAGTTTAAACTAGTAATGGCGCACTGTGACACGGTGCGCCATTAGTAGTTTTGCAAAAAAAAGAATAAAAAAATACAGTACTGGCGCACTCTATGGCTGGTGCGCCATTACTAGTTAGAACTAGTAATGGCGCACTTCGGTCGGATGCGCCATTAGTATGTATGTAAAAATGAAAAAAAAAATTATCACTAGTGGCGCACCTTTTGTCTGGTGCGCCATTAGTGTCTTCCACACTAATGGTGCATCACCAAGTGGTGCGCCATTAGTATATAGTAGTGGCGCACTACTTCTCTGGTGCGCCATTAGTGTCCATCCCATCTATAGCCCTTTTTCTAGTAGTGGATGAACTGTGTGTGATTAGACAACACAATAGAAGCGGTCAGCTAGATCAAGGTGTGTGCGATGGAGGGCATCCAGTTCACTCATATGAACTGTTTGCGATGAGCCAATACAACAAAAACAGTTCAACTGAACAAGATATGTGTGATACGCGGCAAACAGGTCCGTAATCAGAAATGTGTTCGAAGACCAATAATAACACCGACGATTGCTGCTAATAAGCCATGTGATTTCCTCTATCTACAGAAGAATAACAATATATATAACTGAAACAAACATCCATTTACATAAGTAACTGTACAGATCATTCGCAAACACCTCAATAAATAATTGCATGCATTCTAAACTAGGAGAAACAATCGTCTAGTCATCTACTTCTTGTGACGCTGCTGCCACTGCTCTATGGCTCGATACCTCATCTGGGGCAGGAAGAAGACACTTCCTCATGTCAACAGATGAGGACACCAATACCATTGTTACACCCACAACCCCTACTGCTACATATACTGGACCAATTACTAGAGCTCGCGCACGCCAATTAAATTATCAGGTACTTTCGTTTTTTGGTAATGATTCTAATGTTCATGAGAATATGATGCTGCCTAAATTGGATACATTTGTTTTGCTTACAAATGAAGGGCCTAGCTTGGAGAAGGATGAATATTGGAGCACGAACAAGCATGGAGATGATGGCATGCGCAAGGGGAACAAGAACGGAGTTACAAGTGATGATTTCAGGACTTTGAAGCCACCATAATGGGTGCATGAAGCCTTGAACGAAATGACGAGGACATCAATACCATTGTTACACCCACAGCCCCTACTGCTACTTATACTGGACCAATTACTAGAGCACGCGCCCGCCAATTAAATTATCAGGTACTTTCGTTTCTTGGTAATGATTCTAATGTTCATGAGAATATGATGCTGCCTAAATTGGATACATTTGTTTTGCTTACAAATGAAGGGCCTAGCTTGGAGAAGGATGGACATTGGAGCACGAAAAAGCATGGAGATGATGGCATGTGCAAGGGGAACAATAACGGAGTTACAAGTGATGATTTCAGGACTTTGAAGCCACCATAATGGGTGCATGAAGCCTTGGACGAAATATACAAGATCCCACTTCATAAATTTCGTCCCGAGGCTATTCTAGGTGCTGCGTCACCTTATTATTGGGCCAGGCCCATGTAATTTCGAAATACATAAGTATAGGCTATTTTTAGAGTCCGTATGTGTGGGGAAACAAGAGATAGGGTTGATTTCGGACCCCTCCACCAAGGGCCACGAAATTCCCCCCTCTTCCTCCATATATACAGCCCTTAGGGCACCGTTTAGACTTTGGGTTTCGTTTAGATTAAAGTTTGCCATAGCTGCAACTTCGCGTACTTCGTTTGTGTTCAACGACCAGACAAAGGCGTCACAAAACCCCACCTTGATCAATAAAGCTTTCATCTTATATTCGCAATATCCAGATTGCAATCTCAGTTTCTTGCTTGTTCTTTGTTTGCTCGCAGGAAACAGACCCTCATGGTCAGGTTGATCGTGCTCCGGCATGGTCAATAACCTCTCGGAGTTGGTTTAGCAATTGCTAAGGCGCGACGTCCTCGCACGTTCGTAGTCGGATCGTCAAAGTCGACTTCCACCAAAGCGATATCCATCATCTCATCGAAAGCCGGGACACCTTTGCCTCTATCAAGTGGTATCAGATTTCCAGGTTCCTTGGTGAAATTTTACAGTTTTTCGTAGTTTAGATCGAGTATGTTCTTCATACCTACAGTCCACGAAAAAGCCACAAAAAAATTAGGTTTAGTTCATCATAACCGAACCAATCTGAGCCTTTGCATAATCTTTTTAGGGTTTTGCTTTGTTGAATTTGCGGTTGCATCGTCATGTCAAGTTGCTGGTCCTAGCGTCTAGTACTTTAGAGTTTCGAGTTCTGTTCACAAGTTGTCACGCCGCCGTACCATTGTCATCACTTCTGCCATATACCACCATCATCATCACCGCTGCCATATACCACCATCGTCATCGCCGCGACCATATACCACATATCTACCGCCATCACGCTAATCCGAGTCCACCTCCATCACAGATTCGCCACCAGTCCATGTTCCATCGCCCTGCAAATATCCGCCAACAGTCGGAGTTTCCACCAGATTCATCTCCGCCACTAGTCCTAGTCCGAGTCTAGTAATTCTTGCTTTGTTTTCGATTTCTAGATCACGCGATACTCTGAGTCGTGACAGAGTAGGACTCTCAAACTTCCGAGCCATCCGCAGAAGAAAAATAGTTCCAGTTTAAAAAAAACTAAGTCTGGAAAATTCTGGCTAGGCAGTTTTTAGGCCATTAGTAGACTTTTTCGAAAAAAAATTGTTGCGAAGCAAAATTCTGGCTAGGCAGTTTTTACGTGCAGCGCCGTGATTTTGTTAGTGTTCTAGGCTCGCGTCTCTAGTATGGTCTAGCCTAGGACCAGCACAGTACCGTCGTTGAGCGTTTATTCAACTTTGCATCTCTGAATTGATTATTGCTGACCCTTTTTGCTACCATATTATAAGCCTTCCCAGCTCCACATACATCTACATCGTGCGTTTGACTCTCCCTGGTAATCGCTCTATCCAAGCTTTGAGAGTTTTGACAACAACGATTGCCGATCACCACCTGCTGCTGGGTAAGAACTGGTAAGAATTTGAGATTTGCTTGAAGGATTTGTGACTCCCCACCACCACCATATTCCAGTAGTCTGTAGGATCATATACTTGTCTGTTTCTATTGCTGCTAACTATGGCAAGAACACACGCGACGAGATTGACTGGGAGAACATGACGAACAAGGACCTTCATGATAAGTTTCATCAAATGTTGGGTCAACAGGTGGAAGACGTGATGGCCAGCTTTGGCAAGGCATTGGAGAGGATGGATTACATTGAGAAGACAATTGACACCAAGTTGGACGCCAAGTTCGATGAATTACTCAAATGTCTCCCACAACCAACGCCGGCTACACCTATCGCACCTCTGTAACAACAACAACTACAACAACGCCCCCTTCCGAATCAGTATGGACGAGCACAGCGTGTTCCTGTTGAGCCAGGACAAAATTCTGGTGCCGCTGCTACTGCTGTTGGTGCTTCTATAGCTCCTGCTGTTACTGCAGAGGTGGAGGAATATTATGAGGATGAGGTTGATCAAAATCAGAACTACGTGCATCCACCAGCACCACCACCATCAGGTATATATTCGCAACGGTAGGCCTGCACTACCACCTCAGGCACGAGATAATGACCATATTCCGAAACTAAAATTGAATATTCCACCATTTGAGGGCAGATATGTTCCTGATATATATCTTACTTGGGAGTTAGAAACTGAACAACGTTTTACATGTTTACAATATCCCGAGGAGAGACGGGTTGCTGCTGCTGTTTGTGCTTTCACTAGTTTTGCATGTTTATGGTGGTCTGAACATTGTAGATTATATCCTATTCCAACTACTTGGGCTGCTTTGAAAACTGCTATGCGTACTCGTTGGGTTCCACCATATTATCAATGTGAATTGCTTCACAAATTGCAGCGTTTAAGACAAGGAAAAAATTCTGTAGAAGAATATTATCAGGAATTACAAACTGGCATGCTTAGATGTGGTATTGTTGAGGAGAATGAAGCTATGCTTGCACGTTTTAAAGGTGGATTAAATAGAGAGATTCAGACCATTCTAGAGTATAAGGAGTATACTAATATCACTCGTTTATTCCATCTTGCTTGTAAAGCTGAACGTGAAGTGCAGGATCGACAAGCATTGGCGCGAACTAACTTTTCTGCAGGTCAACTTTCATCATGGACACCGCGTGCATCCTCTACTTCCCCTACACCAGCACCTCCATCAGCTGCTACCTCCAGCCTTGATACAAGAAAGCAGGCACAACCTCCACTATCTGCCAAGAGCGCACCTGCCGGGCCTACACAGAGCTCTTCTTCTTCCATGGCATCAACAGGGCACACAAGTGATATTATTTGTCGTCGTTGTAAGGGAAGAGGTCATTATGCGAGAGAATGCAAATCTCAGCATGTGATGATTGCTACTGAGGATGGTGGGTATGAGTCCGCTAGTGACTATGATGAGGAGACGTTGGCTCTTATTACACGTGAAGAACACTGTGGAGATGATTCTGATCATGAGACGCAATACATGGCTCCTGAAGACGCTGACAGGTATGAATGTTTAGTTGCTAAACGTGTTTTGAGTGTGCAGGTCACACAAGCTGAGCAAAATCAGAGGCACAATTTGTTCCATACCAAGGGAGTTGTGAAGGAACGTTCTGTGCGTGTCATCATAGACGGAGGGAGCTGCAACAACTTGGCTAGCATGGAGATGGTGGAGAAGCTTTCTCTCACCACAAGACCACATCCACATCCTTACTACATCCAATGGTTCAACAACAGTGGCAAGGTTAAGGTAACACGTACTGTTCGTGTGCACTTTAGTATCTCTACATATGCTGATTATGTTGATTGTGATGTGGTACCTATGCAAGCATGGTCCTTATTACTGGGTAGACCATGGCAATTTGATAAAAATTCTGTACACCATGGTAGAAACAATCAGTATACTCTTGTTCATAAGGATAAAAATATTACTTGGCTTCCTATGACTCCGGATTCTATTTTGAAAGATGATATTAATAGAGCTAATAAAGCAAAACAGGAGAAGAATAAGAGCGAAAATCAGATTGTGGCAAAAGAATTTGAGCAACAAATGAAGCCTAATAATAAACCATCTAGTGTTGCTTCTGAAATAAAATTGAAAAGTGCATGTTTATTTGCCACCAAATCTGATATTGATGAGCTAGATTTCAGCAAATCTGTGTGTTAAGCTTTTGTGTGCAAAGAGGCATTATTTTCATTCGAATACGTGCCTTCCTCTTTGCCTCCTGCTGTCACTAACATTTTGCAGGAGTTCGCTGACGTCTTTCCACAAGACATGCCACCGGGATTACCGCCTATTCGAGGGATTGAGCATCAGATTGACTTAATTCCCGGTGCTTCACTGCCAAACCGTGCGCCATACCGTACCAATCCAGAGGAGACGAAGGAGATTATGCGTCAAGTACAAGAGCTTCTCGACAAAGGTTATATACATGAATCCCTTAGTCCTTGTGCTGTTCCTATTATTCTAGTGCCGAAAAAGGATGGTACATCGCGTATGTGTGTTGATTGTAGAGGCATTAATAATATTACTATTCGTTATCGTCATCCTATTCCTAGGCTAGATGATATGCTTGATGAATTGAGTGGCTCTACAATATTCTCCAAAGTTGATTTGCGTAGTGGATACCATCAAATTCGTATGAAATGGGGGATGAATGGAAAACAACATTTAAAACTAAGTTTGGATTATATGAGTGGTTAGTCATGCCTTTTGGGTTATCTAATGCACCTAGTACTTTCATGAGATTAATGAAATAAGTTTTACGTGCTTTCATTGGATGATTTGTGGTAGTTTACTTTGATGACATATTGATTTATAGCAGATCTTTGGAGGAACATTTGGAACATTTACGTGCTGTTTTTATTGCTCTTCGTGATGCACGTTTGTTCGGTAACCTTGGGAAGTGCACCTTTTGCACCGACCGAGTGTCTTTTCTTGGCTATGTTGTTACTCCACAGGGAATTGAAGTTGATAAAGCCAAGATTGAAGCTATTGAGAGTTGGCCGCAGCCCAAAACGGTCACACAAGTGAGGAGTTTTCTTGGCCTCGCTGGATTCTATAGGCGTTTTATGAGAGATTTCAGCACCATTGCTGCACCTCTCAATGAGCTTACAAAGAAGGATGTGCCTTTTGTTTGGGGTACCGCACAGGAAGAAGCCTTCACAGTGTTGAAAGATAAGTTGACACATGCTCCTGTACTCCAACTTCCTGATTTTAATAAGACTTTTGAGCTTGAATGTGATGCTAGCGGAATTGGATTAGGAGGTGTGTTATTACAAGATGGCAAACCTATTGCACACTTTTCTGAAAAATTGAGTGGGCCTAGTCTGAATTATTCTACTTATGATAAAGAATTGTATGCTCTTGTTCGGACTTTAGAAACATGGCAACATTATTTATGGCCCAAAGAATTTGTTATACATTCTGATCATGAATCTTTGAAACATATTAAAATTCAAGATAAACTAAATCGTAGACATACTAAATGGGTTGTATTCATTGAGACTTTCCCTTATGTCATTAAACACAGAAGGGTAAAGAAAATGTTCTTGCTGATGCATTGTGTCATCGCTATACTATGCTTTCACAACTTGACTTCAAAATATTTGGTTTGGAGACCATCAAAGATCAATATGTGCATGATGCTGATTTTAAAGATGTATTGCAGAATTGTAAAGAAGGAACAACTTGGAACAAGTTCGTCGTTAATGATGGATTTGTGTTCCGTGCTAACAAGCTATGCATTCCAGCTAGCTCCGTTCGTCTTCTGTTGTTGCAGGAGGCGCATGGAGGAGGACTAATGTGACACGTTGGTGTGAAGAAGACGGAGGACGTACTTGCTACACATTTCTTTTGGCCAAAGATGAGACGGGATGTTGAGCGGTTTGTTGCTCGCTGCACTACATGTCAAAAACATAAGTCACGACTCAATCCTCATGGTTTATATATGCCTTTGCCTGTACCTAGTGTTCCTTGGGAGGATATATATATGGAGTTTGTTTTAGGTTTACCTCGAACAAAGAAGGGGAGGGATAAAATATTTGTTGTCGTGGATAGATTCTCAAAAATGGCACACTTTATACCATGTCATAAAAGCGATGATGCTGTTAATGTTGCTGATTTGTTCTTTCGTGAAATTATTCGCTTGCATGGTGTGCCAAATACTATTGTTTCAGATCGTGATACTAAATTTCTTAGCCACTTTTGGAGATGTTTATGGGCTAAGTTGGGGACCAAACTACTTTTTAGTACTACTTGTCACCCCCAAACTGATGGACAAACTGAAGTAGTCAATAGAACATTGTCTAATATGCTTAGGGCTGTTTTGAAGAATAATAAGAAAATGTGGGAAGAATACTTGCCTCATATTGAATTTGCTTATCATCGTTCATTGCATTCTACTACTAAGATGTGCCCTTTTGAAATTGTGTATGGTTTCCTACCTCGTGCACCTATTGATTTGTTGCCTCTTCCATCTTCGGAGAAGGTTAAGTTTGATGCTAAACAACGTGCTGAATTGATTTTAAAAATGCATGAGCTAACTAAGGAAAACATTGAGCGTATGAATGCTAAATATAAACTTGCGGGAGATAAGGGTAGAAAACATGTTGTGTTTGCACCTGGAGATATTGTTTGGTTACATTTGCGTAAGGATAGATTTCCTGATTTGCGCAAATCAAACCTAATGCCACGTGCTGACGGACCTTTTAAGGTGTTAGAGAAAATAAATGATAATGCATATAAACTTGAGCTGCCTGCAGATTTTGGGGTTAGTCCCACTTTTAACATTGCAGATTTGAAGCCTTATTTGGGTGAGGAAGATGAGCTTCCGTCGAGGACGACTTCATTTCAAGAAGGGGAGGATGATGAGGACATCAATACCATTGTTACACCCACAGCCCCTACTGCTACTTATACTGGACCAATTACTAGAGCACGCGCCCGCCAATTAAATTATCAGGTACTTTCATTTCTTGGTAATGATTCTAATGTTCATGAGAATATGATGTTGCCTAAATTGGATACATTTGTTTTGCTTACAAATGAAGGGCCTAGCTTGGAGAAGGATGGACATTGGAGCACGAACAAGCATGGAGATGATGGCATGCGGAAGGGGAACAATAACTGAGTTACAAGTGATGATTCCAGGACTTTGAAGCCACCATAATGGGTGCATGAAGCCTTGGACGAAATATACAAGATCCCACTTCATAAATTTTGTCCCGAGGCTATTCTAGGTGCTGCGTCACCTTATTATTGGGCCAGGCCCATGTAATTTCGAAATACATAAGTATAGGCTATTTTTAGAGTCCGTATGTGTGGGGAAACAAGAGATAGGGTTGATTTCGGACCCCTCCACCAAGGGCCACGAAATTCCCCCCCTCTTCCTCCATATATACAGCCCTTAGGGCACCGTTTAGACTTTGGGTTTTGTTTAGATTAAAGTTCGCCATAGCTGCAACTTCTCGTACTTCGTTTGTGTTCAATGACCAGACAAAGGCGTCACAGAACCCCACCTTGATCAATAAAGCTTTCATCTTATATTCGCAATATCCAGATTGCAATCTCAATTTCTTGCTTGTTCTTCGATTTCTCGCAGGAAACAGAACCTCGTGGTGAGGTTGATCGTCCTCCGGCGTGGTCAATAACCTCTCGGAGTTGGTTTAGTGATTGCTAAGGCGCGACGTCCTCGCATGTTCGTAGTCGGATTGTCAAAGTCGACTTCCACCAAAGCGATATCCATCATCTCATCGAAAGACGGGACACCTTTGCCTCTATCACGAAATATACAAGATGCCACTTCATAAATTTCGTCCCGAGCCTGTTCTAGGTGCTGCGTCACCTTATTATTGGGCCAGGCCCATGTAATTTCGAAATACATAAGTATAGGCTATTTTTAGAGTCCGTATGTGTGGGGAAACAAGAGATAGGGTTGATTTCGGACCCCTCCACCAAGGGCCACGAAATTCCCCCCTCTTCCTCCACATATACAGCCCTTAGGGCACCGTTTAGACTTTGGGTTTTGTTTAGATTAAAAGTTCGCCATAGCTGCAACTTCGCGTACTTCGTTTGTTTTCAACGACCAGACAAAGGCGTCACAGAACCCCACCTTGATCAATAAAGCTTTCCTCTTATATTCGCAATATCCAGATTGCAATCTTAGTTTCTTGCTTGTTCTTCGTTTGCCTGCAAGAAACAGACCTTCGTGGTCAGGTTGATCTTGCTCCGGTGTGGTCAATAACCTCTCGGAGTTGGTTTAGCGATTGCTAAGGCGCGACGTCCTCGCACGTTCATAGTCGATTCGTCAAAGTCGACTTCCACCAAAGCGATATCCATTATCTCATCGAAAGATGGGACTCCTTTGCCTCTATCAAGTGGTATTAGATTTCCAGGTTGCTCGGTGAGATTTTATAGTTTTTCATAGTTTAGATCGAGTCTTTTCTTCATACCTATAGTCCATGAAAGAGCCAAAAAATTTAGGGTTAGTCCATCCTATCCGAACCAGTCTGAGCCTTTGCATAGTCTTTTCAGTATTTTGCTTTGTTGAATTTGCGTTTGCATCGTCGCGTCAAGTTGCTGGCCTTAGCGTCTAGTCTTTTAGAGTTTTGAGTTCTGGTCATAAGTTGTCACGCCGCCACCGCACCATCATCATCGCCCCTGCCACCTACCACTACCGCTCCGAATTCGTATCCATATACCACCACCGATCCATATCCATATACTACCACTGCTGCCATATACCACCACCGCTACCATATACCACCACCATTTATCCACCACCAATCCGAGTTCCTTGCATATTAGGTTTGTTTTTGAGATCCATCTAATTTCCGATTCGTGTTTCCTTGTCTGAGTAGGTTTCGAAAAAAAATAAAGAGTCTGGAGACCCCCGGGCAGTTTTTAGTCCAAAATTTCGGCGACCGATTTTTTTTTTCCCTATCCTATTTTTAGGTCCCAGGGAGTGTTTTGAGACACTCGCCATCAAAGTGATTTTTTGTCGCACTTTTTCGTCGTCGCTGCCCTGATTTCCGAAAAAAAATTGTCAAAAAATTTTTCATGCCCATCCTGTCAGTTTGACCTGGGAAGAGTTTTGAGACACTCGCCATTATAGTGATTTTTCGCAAAAAGAAAGAAAAAATCTGAGCGCAAAAAGAAAGAGCGAAAAAATTCCAGAGTGTGCTTCTCCCTTGTTTACTTGCAGCGCCGTGATTTTGTTAGTGTTTTGAGACACTCACCATATTATAAGCCTTCCCAGCTCCACATACATCTACATCGTGTGTTTGACTCTCCCTAGTAATCGCTCTATCCAAGCTTTGAGAGTTTTGACTACAACGGTTGCCGATCACCGCCTGCTGCTGGGTAAGAACTGGTAAGAATTTGAGTTTTGCTTGACGGATTTGTGACACCCACCTCCACCAGTTGTCAGTAGTATGTAGGATCATATTCTTGTGTGTTTCTATTGCTGCTAACCATGACAGGATCACAAGACGACGAGATTGGCTGGATGAACTTAACGAACAAGGAGCTTCATGATAAGTTTCAGCAAATGATGACTGAACAAGTGCAAGATGTGCTGAACAATTTTGAAGAGGCCATGGAGAAGATCACTGGCCTTGAGAAGACGTTCAAAACAAAGCTCGATAACAGATTTAATGAACTGCTTGCGCGTCTTCCACCGGCTGCACCTACCGCACCTCTGCAGCAGCAACAACAACTACTACCTCCACGTCACAAAACAGCCCTCCGTCGAGCGAGCCATGTCCTTCTTCAGCCTGGCCAAACTGTTGGTGCTGCCGTTGATACTTCTGTGGCTCCTACTGCTGATGCGAAGGATGATTATGCGGGAGATTACGAGGATGAGGTTGATCAAAATCAGAACTACGTGCAACCACCAGCACCACAACCACCAGGTCGTCCACATGCAAATAATCACAATGGTAGGGCTCTCCCTCAGCTACGAGATCATGACCATCTTCCTAAACTGAAACTGAATATTCCACCATTTGAGGGTAGATATGTTCCTGATATATATCTTACTTGGGAGTTAGAAACTGAACAACGATTTACATGTTTACAATATCCTGAGGAGAGACGTGTTCCTGCTGCTGTTTTTGCTTTCACTATCTTTGCATGTGTTTGGTGGTCTCAACATTGTAGATTATATCCTATTCCAGCTACTTGGGATGCTTTGAAAACTGCTGTGCGTACTCGTTGGTTCCACCATATTATCAACGTGAATTGCTTCAAAAATTGCAGCGTTGAGACAAGGATAAAATTCTATAGAAGAATATTATCAAGAATTACAAATTGGCATGATTAGATGTGGTATTATTGAGGAGAATTAACCTATGCTTGCATGTTTCATGGGTGGATTAAATAGAGAGATTCAGACCATTCTAGAGTATAAGGAGTATACTAATATCACTCGTTTATTCCATCTTGCTTGTAAAGCTGAATGTGAAGTGCAGGATCGACAAGCATTGGCGCGAACTAACTTTTATGCAGGTCTACCTTCATCATGGACACCGCGTGCATCTTCTACTTCAACTGTACCAGCACCTCCATTAGGTGCCACCTCCAGTCGTGATACAAGAAAGCAGGCACAACCACCACTATCTGCCAAGAGCGCACCTGCCGGGCCTACACAGAGCTCTTCTTCTTCCATGGCATCAACGGGGCACACAAGCACTACAAAAAAATACACTTCTGTGATGATACGTGTTTGTCATAGTAGGTCGCGTTTTTTGTCATGCATGTACATCCATGACAAATTTATGACAGAATCAAGATAGTCATACCTGTGCTGTCGTAGAAGTGTTCCATGACATTACCAAAATTATCATCACGGAAGTGTCCACTTCCATGACGATAAATCGCGCGTCACAGAACTGCTTTCGTCAAGGGTAACCGACACGTGGCATCCACCGTAATGGAACGCCGTTAAGCTATCGGGTCAGGTTTTGGATCCAATAACCCGTTAATAGCCCCGACCAATGGGGATTTTCCATGTGTAAAATCATCATTTTTTTTGACTGTACACAGTAGGGCAAAACCCCACTGCAATTTTTATATTATCATAAACAGCAATGTACAAGCAAGGAAGGCTTGAGAGAAGCCCTTAAACAAAAGAAAAACTCTAAAAAACTAGAACTAAAAACTAAAACTAGAAAAGGAGAAGAAGAAACTAAAAACAAACTAAGAAAACTGTAAGAACTACAGGACGAGAGTGTCCAACCAGGAACAGAAAGAATCTGAAAACTTGTCCTTAATTCTGAATTTGAGCAGGTGCAATTCTGTGAGCAAAATGAACTTCCATCTATGAATGATGGTTGGAATGCTATTGAAAATCTTATCATTCCTGACTATCCAAATGGCCCAAGATTCAATGATAATGATCTCCATGTAAAAAGGTTGGGGTATGTTGTTCCTTAAATCTGGAATGGCTTCCATGATGGTGAGGTTCCTTTGTCTGTTAGGGCAGAGAATATCCCAACAAGCAGAAGCAAAAGGGCAGGTCCAGAAGAGGTGCTGCAGAGTTTCTTCCTGCTGGCAATTGAGTGTGGCACAATTATAGTTTTCCAGATGAAAAGATTTCCTTCTTAGCAGATTCCTGGTGTTTAGCCTATCATGAAGAAGCCTCCAAAAGAAAACCTTGTGCTTTGGTTGGGCAGAACATTTCCAAATCCAATTGAACTGAGCTGGAACAATTTGTACACCTATCAAAATTTTGTAGGCTTTGGCCACTGAGAAGGTGCTATTTCCCCACATATAACTCCATGTATCCAAGTGCTCATTGGAAGCAGATCTTTTGAGGTTGTCACAAATTTCTTCCATTATTTCAAATTCCAGAAAAGCCTCCTGGGTCAAAGGTAGGTGAAATAAATCTTCCAAGTATTCAAACATAAGCACAGATTGCACTGAGAGGTTCTAATCTCTGACAAAGGAGTAAAGATGAGGTAATAATTGATTCAGACAAGAAGTGTGCCAGAGATCAGACCAAAACAGAGCAGATTTACCATCCCCTATTGTGCATCTTGCCATGGATTTGTAACTATCAATGAGCCTGAGGTTACATTTCCACCAGAAAGACCCTTCCCATTTCTGTCCTGGTAGGTTGCCACTGTCATAATAAGCTTCCCAGATGAGATTTACCCAAGGAATGTTTTCTCTATTGTAGAACTTGTGTAGATTCTTGAGCAGTAGGGCTTGGTTTTGTACAAAGATATTCATAACTCCAAGGCCTCCCTGGTTTTTAGGCTTGCAAACTGTGGACCAAGCTACCAAAGCTGGTCTGTGATCCTCCAAATCTGGTCCCCTCCAAAGACAGTGTCTCAAATATTTGTTAACCTGGTTTTTGATAGTTATAGGAACATCAAGACAGCCCATGAAGTAAATAATAAGAGAACTTAGCACTGATTTGACCAGCAGTAACCTTCCAGCAAGAGTCATAAAAGAAGATAAGCCCACTAGTTTTTTTGCAATTCTTCTTACTGAAGGCAAACACTGCTCCACTGTTGGCTTTTGAAGTCCTAAGGGCATGCCCAGATAATTGATGGGGAATGATCCTTTCAAACAGTGCAAAGTACCAGTCAAAATTTCCATTTTTTCATCACTCACATTGATTGGTATGAGATTGGATTTGTTGTAGTTCACCTTTAACCCAGTAGCATCTGCAAATGTTTGAAGAAGTGCTTTAAGACAATGGAGTTGTGGGGCATCAGCTTGCATGAGAATCAGGGTATCATCTGCATATTGTACTATGGGGAAGTCTGGACATGACTGAACTTGCAAAGGAGGAATGAGAAGGCCCAAGTTCATTGCCCTGTTCATGATTGATTGAAGTAGATCAGCAGCCAACACAAAAAGAAGGGGAGAGAGAGGATCCCCTTGTCTCACACCTCTGAGGCAATAAAACTTTTTTCCAGGAATGCCATTAAGTAACACTTGTGATGAAGCAGAGGTAAACAGCATTTTAATCCATCCAATCCATCTTTCCCCAAAACCCTTTGCTCTAAGGATATCAATAATTGTAGAATGCTCAATGAGGTCAAAAGCTTTTTCAAAATCTAGCTTTAGCACAACAATTTCCTCCTTAGAGTTATGGCATTGATGAAGGTACTCATAAGCCCAACCAAGACAGTCATGAATAGCTCTTTCCTTAAGGAAACCATACTGATTTATATGCACCATTTTGAGGATTACTTTCTGTAACCTGTTGGCAAGCAATTTGGTAATGAGCTTGAGGCAGCAATTGAGCAGAGATATGGGTCTGAAATCATTAGCAGTACTGGGAGAAGGCCCCTTGGGAACTAGAGTTATGAAGGAGGAGTTGATGCTCTCAAGAGAAATTTGTCCAGCATAGAACTCATGAATCAGTCTAGTGACATCAAGCTTTATAATATCCTAGCAGCTCTTAAAAAACTCATTGTTAAATCCATCTGGACCAGGAGACTTATGAGTGGGCAAATGTTTAACAACGTCATTGATTTCTTCCTCAGTGAAAGGGATTTCCAGCTGCTCAAAGTCTGAAGGAGTGGCTTGATGTTGCAGAAGAGAATGCAAATCAAAGTGCATGGTGGTTTGCTCTGACCTTCCTAGTCTGCTCTTGAAGGCATTCCACAACAGGGCAGCTTTACCTGCATGGTCTGTGATTTCCACTTGATCCTCATTTCTAAGCATAGCAATGTGATTATGCCTATGATTTATTGAAGCCTTTGTATGAAAATTTTTGGTATTTTCATCACCAAACTTAACACCTTTGATTTTACCTCTCTATTTCCAATAGATTTGTTGGTTCTTCAGTAGCAATAGCAATTGTTCTTTTAGGATAACCCTGCAATTCCACTCAAAATATCCCAAATCTCTGAATTCCTCAAACAGGTCAAACAAGAAGATAACCTCATTAATGGCAGCAATTTTGGATTTTAGGCAAGACAGGTTCTTGGCCCACAGTTTTAAAGCCCTTCTAAGATTTTTGAACTTTGCATTTATGCTTTTTGCTGCATCCAGATGACCCACAGGAATATTCCAAGTTGTAGTAACAACCTCTTTAAAGTCAGAGTGTTTTAGCTAGTAATTTTCAAATCTGAAGACCCTTGCCTTTGGGATTGAAGTCCCAATTTTGATAACACATGGAAGATGATCTGATATAGGCCTACAAAGAGGCATTGCAATTGTATCAGGATAAGTGGTCATCCAAGAGGCAGAGGTGAAGAACCAATCCAACTTTTCCAACAAAGGACTCTGTTGCATGTTACTCCAGCTGTATTTTCTTCCATGAAGAGGGAGCTCAATTAAACCCAGATTGCTGATAGCCTCATTAAAAAGAAGCATTTCATTAACATCCCCACCAAGCCTATTCCTGTCAGAAGGATCCCTAATAAAGTTGAAATCACCAACTAGAATCCAATTTGTGTCTATTGGCATATGAATGTTGGAGAACCAATTAATAAACTCCATTTTTTTTGCTTGCACACATGGCCCATAAATGTTGGTTAGGACCCAGGATTGGTTGCATAGAAGACTAGTGAAACTAATTGAGAGAGAGTATGAATTGTGAAAGATGACCTCTCCCTCAAACAGAGAACCATTCCATGTGATTAGAAGGCCTCCAGAAGCTCCAATTGAAGGCAGGAAGGCAAATTTATTGAGCCTGTTGGGACAAAAGTTCTTAATGTAAGCAGCATCAAAATGCTCCCTCTTGGTTTCTTGAAGACACAGGATGGCACAGTCACTTTCCTCAATTTTTTGCCCTAGAGCAAGCCATTTCTCAGGTGAGTTAATTCCTCTAATGTTCCAGTTTAGTATATTCCAGCTTCTGTTTTGACTATTCATGGAAACAGTATAGGAGAACATCCAGGGACCAAGCACCATCACTTGGCCAGAACCCAAGGAATTCAGTCCAACTAGACAGCAGTGTAAGCACATTGAGCATGTACAGGATCCACATCAACCACAGCACAACAAGATATGAAACTACCCATATGGAGATAGAGAAGCAAAATGCACTGGCAGAAGAACATGAGCTATAACAATAAGTCCAGAGGGCCCATAGGGTGCAAGTACAACCAAAAGGAACATTCATACAGTCCAAAACATAAAACCCCTCCCTCTCCTTCACAAGATCTTTTAATGTGGTCATCTAAACACTATTGGGGTTGTCCTGCCTGTCCTCCTTTGATGGGATCACCCCAGCCAAGTCCTCTCCCATCCTTCTCTTAGGTTTCTTGGAGAGCTTCCCTTCCAACTCATGATCAGCAACCTTGCAAAATGAGGATGTGAGATTCTTAACCACTGATTTTTGAATAACTGGTGGAGCAGCATTACAAGGCAGACACTTATTATTAGAGCAAAGAACCTCTTTTAAACCCAGCATTGTCTTTTTTTATCCTATCACTCCTCCTTACCTCTGTTTCTACAAGAGGTGTCTTTCCTCCCCTTCTTTTCTTTGAATTTTCAGCCCCAAAAGGTTGAAGAAGGGCCAAGGAATCCAAGTCCTGCTGGTTGGAGGAATCTCCTTCATTTTCCTTGTTTGTATCCTGCTGATGGGAATGATCCATGAGCTGTTTGCAAGCAGGAGCCTTATTAGCAGTGCATTTATCAGGAATGTGAAACATATAAGAATTTTCAGTGCCCTCTACTTCAACAAGTAATTCCCACAAAGGAGATTTAAGCATATGGATTGTCCAGTTAAACTTATCTGGCGTCATTAGAAGATGCACAATAAAATTGAACCAACTTACTGGAACTTGAACTGCAAGAGAAGGCACACCCTCCAAAGGCTTTTGAGCAAAATGCTCTTTCCAAATTAACAGGCCTTCCTCTGACAGAATAGTATCCTTATTAGCTAGAGCCTTTAACTGAATTGATTTCAAACCAAGTAATGAGGGTGCAAACTGAAAGTGCTCTTCAATTTGTGCAATCCAGTTACCTTTTTTGCTATCATTTTCATCCCCAGCAGGGTCCAGAAGCAGTGGGTTCACTGAATGAGAGCTAGCACCTGCTTCCCCAACCAAATCTACATCTGTGAACTGAAAAGGTTGCTTGTCATGGCCTACTGGCTCTTTACCAGCATGAGTGTCTCTGCAAGGGTCCACTAACAGATCCTGAGGGACAATAGTACTGTTACCAATAATCGGCTCAGAAGGTTGGAACACTTCCTCCAAGACAGGCTGAATCTGAGGGACCACCTCAGGAATTGTTGGCAGTATAACTTCCTGAGGAGCTGCCAAAGCCTGAGGAGCTGGGATGGCATGAACATCATGCTCCTCCTCTTGGTAGTCCTGCATCAAAAGCTCAAGGCCATTGCCCTGTATCTGCAACATAGGTGGAAGTTGATTTACTTCCTCACTTGCATGTGAAGACAAACCTTCAGACAGGGAGACAGTTGTTGTGACGCTGCTATGGCCCTCCAAGGGTGGTGGGAGCTCTTCCCCATCAGCCCAAGCAATTTCTTCTTGATGAACACCTTCAAAAGCATCTTGAGGTTCAACATTATTACCAACTGGGGGCTGCAGAGCCCAGTGACCCTCCTCTGCATCCATGTCATCTTGCTGAATAGGCTGAGGATTAAAATGAAAACCAGGGAGAGCATTGTTTTGTCCTGGTAGAGGGTGAGGGTCAATATTGGCAGGTGGTATTGGATCCTCATCTGCTGGGGCCCCACCCATCAACTGTTGCAGAAGAATTTCCACTTAAGAGGACCAAGCATCTTCATCTAGGACTTCACCTTCAGACCACCTGACACTTTTAGGGATGGATTCAAGATATCTAACTTTAGCTTTTGCAATCACTCTACCCATATGAAGAGGGTCATTCTCCCAAGAAACAAGGCGCCCAAAATGACTGATGGCCCTGGCAATATCTTCAGAATTGCAAAAATCAAACGGGACCGCAAGGAAGAGCAGCCAAACTGTTCTATTAAACTGTGTTCTTCGGCAGTTGCGGCCATTATCATGGTTATGGAAAGTGATGAAAACATCTCCAAACTGATGAGGACTCTGCAGCACTAACCTATCTCTGTCTCTTGGATTGACAAATCGCACATAAGCTTCCCCCAGAGGACAGCGTTGCATTTCTCTTATTTGCACTTGCTGAACATCCGCAAAGAACTCATCAAGAACTTCTTGCACATTTGGAAAAAGTACCTCATTCGGAAGCGGCTCAATGGTGACGATGGCCCAGTCCTCGTGGCGCTTCTGACGGTGGGGGAGAACCATCCTGGCCACACCATTACGGCCTTCAACATTAAGAATATTGAAACCATGGGGAACAAAAGGCTGAGGATCAAACGAAATGTTTGCCATGGTTAGCTCTGCGCCGGCAGAAGGCTCTGAAGACTGCAATGGGGAAGGAAGACGAGCCCGAGGTTGAACAGTGGAAGGCAGGGGAGGAGACGAAGAGGCAAGAGGGAATCTTGGCTGAAAATTAGGGAACATGCCATCACAGAGCTGCCTAAAAGAGGAAGCTCGAATCGCCGGCTAGGCTGGGCCAACGGCCGAGAACCAGTCTTCCACCACCCCAGGGGCCCAGGCCTCAGATGGGGGGTGGGAAAAGAAGCCACCGGAAAAAACGGCCATAGCCCGGTCAGACGCGGTTCAGGGCAGGCCCAAGCCATGTGGCCCAAATTGCCACAACCGTAACAAGTAATGGCCGAATTTGAAGATCCAGAGATTGCGCCCTCATCCCCCTGAACCATGCGATCATTGATCGGAGGTGTATAATTACACTCAATGCACCCTTCATCAATATCAGTTACCTGTAAATCCGGAGAGAGTCCGGTAACCCTGCCAGCCGTTGGAAAACTGAGACACGGGGGTCGAACTCCCTCCGGCGATCGCCGGAGCTACTTTGGGAGGAAGAACGTGGAGGCCCTCTGGTAACCAAGGACCATGAATTTTGCTCCTCTTGATAGAACAGATGCTCCTCACGACGCCAATTAGGACCACATTCACCCCAGAGGCTAAAAACCATCTAAAAATCCCTCTCAGAAATGCGGCCACTATTGTAGAGTTCAAAACCCACAGACTTGGAGGCAACCGAAAACTGAAACGAACGGTCCCGGAGAAACTTAACCCTAAAGCCTTGAGGGTAATCACCAAAGCAAGAGTGAAGCACAATGCTCACAGTGTGACAATCCAGGCGAAAGCACGCGCGACCGAAAGAGACTACAAGCTTGAACTCACGCTGGCAAAAACCAGGAGAGAAAACCACTGGATGACCAAACTTTTGGCGCATGCCAAGCTAAAAAGCCTTACCTCTAGCAAAGTCAAGGTGTGGAGGCTCCATTGTGCGGCCACGGTGGTGGACGCCGGGGCCGGAGTGGCCACCGGCGGTGGAGCTGCCTAGGAGTCGCCTAGGAGGAGAGGAGGAGGAGGTGTATTGACTCGCCTAACAAGAGAGTTGCCTGTAAAATCGTCATTAGCTGGAGGAAACACGTGTCGGCTCACCCTTGGGACAGATGTCATCCGCTCATTGGACCGAAGGCGCCTATGATACGGCGACACGTGGCACGACCCAACAAAGGCACATTCCTTTGAAAAGGCCAGCCCGTTTGACTTGGTCAAAAGGTGGATGGCCGGCCCACAGAAAGCCTGTTAACGGCCCGTTACGCCCTATCCGAATTAGGCCCAGTAGCGTCATCTGGGCCGTCCAATATGATTCAGCCCGTTTTAACTTCCGGCCCGTGTGTGGCCCATGACTTCTTTCGGCCCATATGAGGACCTTTGTAACTCTTGGACCATTAACGGCCCATGGTGAAACTGGCCCATAATGAATAGTGTATCACTTTATACCCATTAACAGCCCGTTATTCCATTGGGCCGTTTCCAGCCCAAGTTATCTTTCGGCCTTCTCAGGGACCATTGATTCTTGGGCTCATTTGCAGCATTTGGTTACATACAGCCCGTTACTGTCATTTTCTGCTTATGGGCCAAATTCAGCCCGTCGTTACAGTCGGCCCGTTTGTGGACGGTTAATACGTTGGGCCGTTTTCATGTCAAAAAAACCCGTTGGGCTGTTTTCATAGAGTTATCAAATACGGCCTATTAACGGCCCGTTATGGTCCACGAATAGTACGCCCCATGATTGGCGAAATGATGATACGCCCCATAGAAGGCCCATGGATCCTACGGCCCGTATGAGGCCCATGGTTAGTATGGCCCGTAGAAGGCCCATGGACCCTACGGCCCGTAGAAGGCCCATTGATCCCTAAGGCCCGTATAGAAGGCTGATGGATCCTACGGCCCGTATAGAAGGCCAATGGTCCTATGGCCGAACAAAGGGAGATTGGTTTTGCTATCCTCCTCATCCAACTCCGTGCCTAATCTTCTCCGACAAGAAGTTAGTCCTAAAGAGAGATCGTAGAGGTGATCGGCATCTATTTATGTGTGCTATGTTTCATCATCTAGTTCCACTATTATTGTAATCACACTGACTGGATATCTTTGCAAACAGGGATGGTCCGCCCGATTTTAGTGGAGCTGCACAAAATGATCGGATTGTGGTGTCCTTCATACACCTCTTTTTTGGCTACAGAGCTGGGTGAAACTAGCTGCCAAGCAATGAACATTGTGCCGAGGAAATGGAGCCATGCCTACGAACAGCATCGATCAATCATATTGTTTTCTTTATTTGTACACCTTCTCACAACTTTGTCTTCAGTTGTGATGTGAATATTGGCGCTGATCTACGAACCATTGAGATGCATTAGCCATGGTAGTTTCATTTGTATTTGATAGAATGTTGTAACGATATAATCTCGAGGCAAGACACATGAATCCTAAGTTGAAACCTTTTTTTTCCTGGGAACCAGAGTTGAAACCTTCATAGCATCACAGTACAATTTCATCAAAATTATGCGTACATATAAACAAATCCTGAAGGATTGATAGCAATGCCAGAAACAATTCGACTTCGTTTCACCGACATGTTGGACATCCTTCATCCGGATCCACCTGCCATGCAGCAATATTGAGTGCACAACACAACTTCAGTGAAAGATTCACCCCCGTCGTTGCATCGCAGTAGTAATGACTAGTGAGCAGTCAAATCACAGAGCCCCACCTTCGCCACAGTAAGTTGCTCGGACGAAGCAACCATCATTTCTCTGTTCCTTGAATCCGCTGGTACTCCCATATTCCCACAGTAAAGTTGCTCGGGCGAATCAACCATCACTATATCCTCTGACGTGATGACCACAGGAGCTATCCATTCAGATTGCATGTTAAAAAAATAAAGGTCGATAACTAATGCGGCAAACTTTCAAAAAAAAACTAATGCGGCACTTCGGGCCAACGCGGCGAGATCGCATTTTGCCCGAGAAATTACACACCATGTTTCGTTGACATGTGGTCCCGTTCCAACATATCAGTGAGACGACAGCGAGTAGTAGGAGTATTTCCGAACCGACGTGTAGGCCGAGGCGCCCCTTTGTGAACCGTGGAAAACTGGCAACCGTCCACTGACGCTTCGCCTTTCCCTCTCGATTTGGAACTGCTGTCGCACGCTCTTCCTCTCCCTCCTCCATTTTCCTTCAGCCCTTCACGCTTTCTCCTACCATTGTTCGATCGTCTTCTCCATGGAGGGAACAGGACGGAAATGACCCCGTTATTCTTGCCCCGATCTAAAAGATGGCGTGGTGGAGGAACTCATTGATCGGTGCGACGTCATCACCTCGGCTAGCATGGCAGGTTCGTTCAAGCCCATTCTTGACTCAACTAATAACATCATTACAAGGAACCCAAGAGTCAAGGAATGGTTTGATCTCCCCTATCTTCTTCGCCGTGACCCTGATGACCGGCACCGTCACGACGGAGGCCTCGCCCTGTGCAAGTTGATGCCGCTTGATAATGATACGTATGATGTTAAGATGCCATCGCTTGAGGGCAAGGCCTGGGCAGGCGCAAATGGAGATTGGGTTGTTTACATTGGGTCCAACTGCAAGTGGGAACTTGTGAATGTGTACACTCGTGACCGGGTTCCACTTCCAAAAATCTCAGCAGACTGCCCAGAGGTTGAGCACACCGGTATTGTACACACGTTCAAATACAATCATGGTGACTGTCTTCTACGGAAGATAGCAATTTCTCGAGTCCCCACCGGCTCTTGGAATTACAATAACTATGAAGTTGTTGCTATCTTCGACAAGCTTGTTGCCGTTGTTGCTGGTTTGACTCGATGGACATTGCTCAAAAATCAGTTTTTGTACACGGATGAATACTGTGATGCAATTGAATACGAGGGCCTTGTGTTTGCTGCCACCACTCGTGGCACTGTTTTTGCATGGAATCGTTATGATTTTGGTACGTTTGTCTTCCACCGTAATTATAATTGTTTCATCCACATGCATGCGGGTTAGCAAGTTTCCCTTTACTAATTAACCTTCTTCTTGTGTTTCCAAGGTCCTGTGAAAATTCCACCACCAATACTTGAAAATTTTTATAACCAAGGGGGAGATGACGATGGTGATGATCACGAGCATGAGGACGAGCAGCGCCCATATACTCGTTGGCACCTGGCAACTAATTTCGATGGATCACCTCTTCTCGTGTGTATACAGCCCACTGATGATGTTACTGCTAAGGAAGCAGGTGTAGTCTCCCATGGTCGCACTCTCTGGACCTATTCCAACACCCGTTGCATGGTATTCGGGATGGATACTAGTGTGCTAGCGCCAACACCTTCTCCCTGGTACAGAATTGATAGTCTTGGAGAAAACTCGTTGTTCCTTGGACAAAACTATCCGATGATGGTGAAAGGTGATCCAACTGCTGTTGACACAACGTTACTAGCACCATTTACGAGAAGCAACTATGTCTATACATCGGACGTTTGGGTGGTTCCCCACCCTGATACTGATATAGTAGGCCGCTTCAGCCTGGATGATCAGTCCTGCGTTGGTCTAGAGATCGACAATAGATGCCCCGTCCCAGAGAATCACTTGTGGTTCAAAGCAAGCGTTTCCAATGCTGAGGAATGGTTGAGTTGAAGTTCATTTCATTGCTTGTTATTTGTTGTGTGGTGAAAACTTTAGTATTTATAATGTATCCTCATTGTCGATGTGGGTTGATGACCTGTTGTATGAATAAAATGATATGCCTGTGATAAACTTACTAAATTTATGAATGGCTTTTGAGTTGCTTCTGTGAGTGAGTGGTGCGATGAGGCAAAAAAATATTTTCCGAATACATAATTGTACGTGCATTGCAATAGGTTATCGGATGAGGCCAATCATCAACAATAGTAGTACACTATTTGTACTAGCTTCACATGCTTCGCGCGTCGTGCGGGTGTTTTTACTGTAGCCATATGTAACCAGCACCTCAAATCCTCGATACTAGTAGTACTATATAGTAAGTAGTAGGAGTAGTAGGGTGGCATGGGCCAGAACAAGCATTCACGTCCAAGAGTACGGCACACGCCACCAGCACGACTTCCATCTGACACCAAATTTCTTGGAGTCCGTGCTAGAGCAATCTCTTCAAACTCATCGTTTCTCTAACTCAGCCATCGCGCGGCGGGCGAGGTGGGGGTTTGCCGATAATCGGTTTCCTCAACTGCGGTCCCACTTGTAAGGCCAACTCCAACGCTCTATCAATATATGGATGTACTCTTCTTCCCAATACAAAAACTTGCATCCATTCTACTCCCTCCGTTCTACTACCTCTGTCCTGGTTTATAGGTCCCCTTTGTAGTTTGTGTAAAATTTTGACTAAAGATTTAACTAACAAAATGTTAATGCATGTCAAGAAAAATTATCTCATTGGATTCGTATTTGAACATAGTTTTCAAAAATATAATGTTTGGTGACATGCATAAACATTTTGTTAGTTTAATCTATGGTCAAAATTTGGCACGAAATATATTGGGGACCAATAAACCCGGACGAAGGTAGTATTTGTCAAAATATATATGTATCTAGACATGTTTTAGTATATAGGCACATCCATTTTTGGACAAATGGAAGTCAAGTATTTTGGAACGGAGGGAGTACACAATAAAAATTTTAAGTTAGCACAACTAGTCTAATCCAAGAGCACAACCGAAGATTTGGTCGGGTTCTTCCTCCTTTTGCCTACACGTGGGCCATCCAGCATCCAGGTCATGTCATGAAAGAAAATAGAGTGGTAGTTGATAAGTTGAAGCCACGAGATGTGCATCTTGGGTTAAACTGTAAATAGAATCTTACTACTCTTGAGTAACTCCAAAAGCAGCCACCGAAGATCTTTCTTGGATTTGTTTTTCATCACCAGCACGTCGAGGTGAAAGATGTGCAGGTTCAGTGGGTCCTCTTGCGTTTTCACTGACATGTGGGGCCACATGTGAGAAAACAGACGATGGGCTCCGCGCGTCCGCTGGCTGGCTGAGAGGAGAGATAGAGGAGTGCTGAGCATGGACTGCAGGAAATTTGTTCTATGTAATCAACACCTTGATATTCGCGCGTGGTTGTTTCTAGAATAAAAAAGGAGATACCTCTACTTATGTTACTCCCACTACGCCTAGCCTAAGGTTAGTAGGTGACCTTGCGCTTGGCTCTTCGCCTCTTCCGGAAGTCGATGGTTCTACAGTAGTGCTTCTGGCAATCTGACACCAAATGAACTGCTGCACGTCCATCGCTTGTAAGCAAAAGTTTCTCCTCGTGCTCCGAGCCACCGCGCACGCGTTGGCGAGGGAGAAGGCGTAATCAAGTTTCTCATCGTTCTGCGAGTTGACGGGACACATGAAAGTTATTTACTAGTAGTACGTACTCTCTCCAAAAAAGAGCTGACCATGTCATTGCTACCATCCCGTGCTCCGTCGTTGAGTACGTGCACTATTCACGTGCCATTCACGTGCCATCGAGGAGAAAAAATATTGCGTAGGTGCAATCAAAGTGCACGACTCACTTGCGGAAAATGATTTTCCCCCGCTTTCTCCCCCGCACGACTCACTTATGCACTGCTTATCTGATTATCTCCATTTTCTTGCATGACACGTGAACCTTGATGCTAGATGTCTTGCTTGTTGGGAAAAGGATGAACAAAGCTCACGTAAAAGAAAAGAGTTGAAGAGCATAGATTCCCGACGACCGAGGAGGAGCAAGGAAACTTGCGGTGGAGCGTCTGCAAGGAACCTTGCGCGTTTCCCCTGTTTTTTGCCGCCTGCCCACCTATAAACAACTAAAAGAACATGAACTTTTCGCTAACCACTAGAAACGGTACATCAGGATGCTAAGTTGAAGATGTTTTATACTCCCTCCGTTCCCAAATATAAGTCTTTTTAGATATTTCAATAAGGGACTACATACGAAACAAAATGAGTGAATCTACACTCTAAAATATGTACACAAGCGAACGCACTTACTCCATCCGATCCAACTCATGCACATACGCGCACAGCATGGAGCACACAACGCACGTACACAAGACGTGCATGCACACACGCTCGACCGCAGAATGCACGTGAATAACACATGCATGCGCACACACTCGGCTGCATGGAGGCGTGCGCCATCCGCGGTGACATCGGATTCGTCGTGCTACAGCGAAGCTCGCACGCAACGGTGCATACGCATATCTTGCAGCACCTCTTTGCCGTCGTTTCTCAACTACTAGTTAGAGACGAAGACGACCGCAGCCTCGGCCTTAGAGCTAGCACCGATGGAAAAACATGCACGCTGCACGCACACAAGCACATACGGAGTGCCCATGATGTGGTGGTGGTGCGTCCCCAGTCGCCTCTACTCCTTCTGCACACGTTGTCTATCAAGGCGGCTGTATGCTAATGATGATGTGGGTGAGATCTTCTAGGACTCAGATGATGACGAGGAAAATTATGAGATACAAGGTGACGTACACCGTCAAGGTCCACGGTCAAGGGGGTGCTAGAAAGTGCTTAGATGTGCTTAGAGCAAGTACAATAGAGCTGAGTCAGCGGGCTATAAGGAATAAACAGTAGTATATTTCTGCTTAGTTGGAGGAACGAGAAGAGGAGAGAGAAGGTAAGCGGGCTCTTCGTGAAGAGCCAGCTCTAGCACGTGCTCCTAGGCACTTTGTAGTACATGTTGACTATAACATGGGCTGTAGGCTTATAGCCAGCAGCTGGCTATACTATTAATGCTCTTTAGATGAGGTGCTAAGTGCATTAAATGGCTTAGTAACTCAAGTGTTCAATGCATAGGTGCTTAGTTTATTGGTGCCACATCATATTTTATGCCTACGTGGCAGGCTTAACAGCTATACATGGTGGAGCACTGGGAGAGGCCAAGGCTAGTCATAGTGGGGAGTAACTTGTACTGTAACATATTACTATGTTACTCTAAACATCTCTATAAACTGGAAAGGCAGGAGTAGTAACATACATTAGTGTCATATGCAGAGTATGGGAGCACATGATATTTCCCCGTCCGGACCGATCCCAAGTTGGCTTCTCACCTTCTTGGCCCAACAAAAACCCCTCCCGCGCATGCTTCCTGCCCGGCGCCAGCTGAGCCCGCCGCTCCACATTGATGGCAAGTCAGGGCGACGCGACCACTCACTGCTTCCGCCATTGAAGTGGCGTGCCGACCGAGGGCACCGCCCGTTGCATGCCCGTCATTTCAGACTACACAGTGGATATTAACTTTTAGAGCAAGTACTACTATAATTAGATGACATAAGCAGGCTATAAGGATTTAAATATAGTATTTGTGCTTAGTTGAAGGAGAGAGAAGAGAAGCGGATTGTAAACGTGTAGCCGGTTGTACTCCAACATACTCTACTTTTGAGACAAAAGGTGAGGCCATTATTAATGATATTGTATTTATACTAAAGGGACTAACGGATGCCTTAATTACTCCGTTTTTTTGAGACAAACCTTGGTGGGGCTATTATTGAATTTTTTTGAGCTATTATTGACTTGGAGGGTTTGGGCGCCAAAGTCCTACTATTATACTCCGACCTGACATGCTATACCCTAGCCGCCGCTGTATCATATGGTTTCGCACCATTCCAGATCTTAGCGCCGCCACACAATTCCTCTCCAGCCCTCCTTCCGGCGTGCACCGCGAGAAGGGACAGCAGTCCTCCGAACCCCGCCTTTCGTGATCCTCTACAGGAGAGGGGCGATCAGGTTTTTGGGGAGCACACTCCTGTGACTGCTGCCAGCGACGACTTCCTCAACGACAGCCTTCTACCCCGACCTCGGTAACCTCTTCATCAACGACATGAGTGACAACATCAACCACATCGGTTCTGCTCCCGCTGTACAGTATGTGATTCTGTCCTCCTGGTTTAGTCCGCATCATTACTTTGATGTTTCCAATTGTCGTGATGATCTATTTACTACTGATTCGGATTAAATCTCATACTAAATTGCTCATATATTCAACAATCCAATCCAAAAACCTGATCACAGGCAATTTACTCGGAGTTGTTTTGCTGCGCTTTTGAAGCCGCCTACTTTTAAGGGAGTGCAATATAAAAGGTGGCGCACAAGAGCAGTACATTGGTTTTAGATCATGTGCTGCTATGACGCCACTAAGGGTAAGCCCGAGGGTGATCTTAATCCTACACAGCAGGAGCTTTTCAGAACATGGAAACCCTCTTCAAAGTCGCCCCGCTAAGTGTTCTTGACGATTCCATTGTGGATTCTTACATGTCGTTTGACAGCGGCAAAGACATGTGGGTTGCGCTCGAGGCCACGTTTGGGCCCTCGGGCGCTGGCAACGAGTTGTACGTCATGGAGCAATTCTGTGACTACAAGATGACTGATGAGTGCTCTGTTGTTCAGCAGACTCATGAGATACAGTCACTCTCTAAGGAACTTGAGTACTTTAAGTGTGTGTTGTCGGACAAATTTGTTGCTAGGACCATCATTGCCAAGCTTCCACCTTCGTGGAACAATTTTGCTACTTCTCTGAAAAACAAGAGACATGAGTTTTCTATTTTGGATCTCATTAGCACTATTGATTTTGAGGAGAAGGCAAGAGCAAAAGACACCCATGCTCGGGTCACCGAGGGAGCTTCTAGCGCCCACATGGTACACGAGAAGAACTTCCAGCCCAACCAGCCCCAAAACAACAAGAACAAATCTCAGGGGAAAGGCAACTTTGATGCAAAGAACAAGCCGTCACATTCTACCAACTTCAAGAAAAATTCTCATAACGGGAAGGGATACAAACCTCAATTTTGGTAGCACCGCACAAAATTTATATGGCTGCATCTACCTGCTGCCAGCTAACCTCATGGTGCTCCAGGTATTCCTACATTCGTAACTAGGTACAATGACCACCACAAGATGAAATTAGCTTATTCGTACGTTGACTTGCTAAATGCAGTGCGGAACGATCCTGTCATGTCTGGAGGAGCAAACAAGTAGTGCAGCCGATGGTGGAAATCAACCAAGGACTTATGAAATTATATGTAATCTTCCTCAGGCAGGTCAGTATCCCCTTCGTCCAGATGATCGTGTTTTGTCATGCCGAGCTATTGATATGTGCTACTGTTTTGCAACACCGTTTAAGTATAGCTATTGTTTTCCTATCTTTTCAGATTCAGGACAATGAATAGGATATCAGGGGAACTGCACAATATGGACCCATGTTGAGTCATCTCTATTTCCTCATGTGTTTGCTGCAAATGTGTCAGCATCAATTGCAAGATGAGGCAGCTAGATAGCTGTGGAGTTGACAACATGCTCAAAGTGCTCGCAACATTGAGAAGAAACAAGCATGCCCAGGAAATTAATGCATCCGCAGGGAGGCCCTTTGCTCAAAGAAGCATCGACCGATTTCCTATATTTCCACACCTTCTCACACTTTTGTATATTGGTTATAGTATGGTGAATCATTGAGATGCATAGACATGCTGAACTTTTGTTCTTCCGAATGTAAGTTTAATGTGAGTGTCTGCATCCAGTACCGCATCCTCTAATTTGGTGGATGCACACAGAGAAAACAAATCTCCTTAATTTACTCCATAACCACCCTATTAAATAGGCCTAGTAACAAACCAGGCGCATGGAATGGCCGACGGGCACATGCATACTGCATGCATGGCCAGTCATGCAGCAACGCAAAAGAAGAGAGCGGTTCTTCAGAAAAAGCGAGTAGTTAGTGCAGCGTGCCTTATAAACACGAACAGCTCGCTCTCCTGCTTCCGTCTCCCCACCAAATTCCCCCCGCTCCCCAATCTTCCTCACTCGTCCAGAAAACCCCGCTCACCTTCTTCCTCACTCGTACAGAAAACGCCTGCTCCTCTTCTTCCACTTCTACAGAAATCCCCAGCCCTCCTTCTTCCCCACTCGCACTGCCACTAGGCTCGTCTCTGGCTACTCTGCTCAAACCCGTGAGCTTGGCGCGACGTCCACAAGGAAAATGGAGTCGGCTAGCCCCAGCATCAAGAAGATGAGGCTCCCGCCAGTGGTGACACCGGTTGTAGATCCCGCACCCGGTAGCACGGGGAGAAGCGGCAAGCCCCCCCCCCCCCCCCAGCCAGATCTGAGGAACCGGTAGCGATCAGCGATCTCCCGGACGTCATCCTTGAGGAGATCATCTCGCTTCTCCCCACCAAGGATTGCTGCCGCACACAAGTCCTTTCAACTCGGTGGCGCCCTCTATGGCGCACCGCGCCCCTCAATCTCGACTGTCGTCAGATATCTGTCCTTCCTGAATTTGATCTCATTAGAGCCATCATCTCTTCTCACCAACAGGGCCCCGTTCAATGCCTCAGCATCCCGACAAGCTACCTGCTGTCCATACCCGGCAAGGTGGCGCTTGGCTGACATCCCCTGAATTTGGAAAACTCTAGCAGTTTGAGTTCTACCATTACCACGAAAGTTTCATACCACGAACATACCAAGAATTCATGCCCACACCACCGTTGTCCATCTCGCGGTTTTCCTCCTCTCTCCACACCGCCACCTTCCCCCGGTGCCATCTACCAGACGATCTGGTACAAATGCTTCGACTCCCACTGCTAAAAAAACTTTTGCTTGAGGTGGTTTATTTGTCGGAGGCCTCACTGCACAGCATCATCCACTCCAGTTGCCCTGCCCTGGAGCTCTTGCTGATTGTTTTGGGAATAGAAATCGGTATCAGTTGTCTCCAAATAAAGTCGCCTCACCTTAAAAGCATTGGAATTTGTTTTAAAGGACAGCAGCTCATCATCGAAGATGCCCCTTCACTTGAAAGGTTGCTCCTTCATAGTTGTTATACACCTTCAGAAATAAATGTCATCTCTGCGCCCAAACTGGAGACCTTGGGTGTAATTCGTGACCCGTTTAATAATCACAAGGAGTTGGTGTTTGGCTCCTCACTTTTTCAGGTACCGTATATTTTCATCTACACATTGGTCATCATATGCTGCATTTTTCATTTGTGCGCATAAGTTTTATATCATCTAGGAGTACACTTTGGGTACTAATATTATGTTATATGCTCAATGAAGAGTTCGTCCGTCGATAGCCTATCAATGCTGCTGGATTCTGTCAAGATCATACATATCAGATTGTATAGTTTTGATCTGGACATAATTATTGGCTTGCTGCGATGCTTTCGATCTCTAGAGAATTTATACATAGAGGTGATGATTTCATGCACATTGAAAGCCCGTATATATTGTACTAGAATTAACTGTTCAGCTGTCGTTCTTTCGACATACTCTTTTTTTAGACCTTAGCTGTTTTCAATCTTCATGTCTACTTAGGGAGAACCACATGGAGAAAAACATATAACCAATCGTTGGCATAATAAGCATAAGGATTTTCTCAATTCTCATGACATTCGTTTGAGGACAATAACGATGGGACGATATGCATCCAACCAGGCAAATAGAAGCTTTGTCACATTCTTCCTGTTGAACGTGAGGTTACTATTGTCCATGAGGCTTAATTTTTACAACAAGAGATTTCTCACGGACGAACATGTTGAACAGCAAAAAAAGAAGTTTCAGGTGGACAAATGGGCTTCTAAACATGCTCGGCTTATATTTACAATAAGTTGTAGACATCCTGAAATAATTTTTTTTGCACAGGATGTTGATTTTATGGATCAGACCGATCCATTTGTTTGTGACTGAAAAAAAGAGTGGTTGGGTTAGATGTTACTGTCATGTTCAATCTGGGTTTTGTCTAAAAATTTGATGAACAATTAATCCTTGGGCTTTTTGTACCATTTGTATGCTTGACTTGCATGTTGTTGCCCTCGTACTCCCCTCGACCTGCCACTACACTGCCGCATCTTTCATGGCTGTTGTTCGTTCCCGTCCGAGGCCTTGCCGTCGTACTCCGCCTTGGTTAGCTCGCCGTGCTCGCCGCCATCTGGTGTTGTCAACATGGTGAAAAACCAAGAGGAATCAGGAGATGATTGTACGTGGAGAGGCTGACAGTAGGGACCCACCAGGGTCATTGCATTTCGCAAGCAGGTGCCTCGTTATTACAAGCCAAAACAATACTTCCTCCTAATTGTTTGACAACTAGGTTCCACGCCATTGGCAATGTAGTCAATAAACGAGAAAATTACACAACAAGCGGATAACACCAGGCACCCAGCAGCTCGCCCAGTTGTTTTTCAGTTTCAGAGACGGAGCTCAACTGCGTGCTGTGCGGGGGCTGTGGCCCGTCTAGTCCATGCTTACGCTTTTATTAAGCACATGACGAGCCTAGTTGATATTTTTTTTCTTTCTGAAATTGGCTAGCCCGGTTCTTTTTTTGGAGAATACCAAAACCGAGGCCTACTTGCTTTTCTTAGCCCTCCTGGGCTGCAAATCTTTCAAGACGAGGAGGGATAAGAAATGGGCTTCCCCAGAAAACGGGCTATAAGTTGTAAGAAATGGGCTGTAAATTTTTAAACCAAAGCCAACCGGCAATTGCATTAAAATATCAATTTTTTCCAGATTTCTCTACTCTCTACTCTTATAAAAACCAAAGCCAACTGGCAATTACATTAAAATATCATCTTTTCACCCACAAGATAAACTACTCATACAAATGCATCTTCATGTTCGGTGCAACGAACGCGCATCTTGCTAGTTAAGATTCTAAATTTCATTCATTTTTTTGCGGAGAATTGTTTTTTGAATTTTATTTTGATATAATTTTTTGAAAACTAATTTTAACGTGACTCGAAATTCCGTGATTAAAAGAGTTTGGACCCCGCCGAAATATGCAAAATTTCGTTGAATTTTTTAGCAGTGCCCAGAATATATCGTCTATAATGCTAATAAAAAGTATATGAGCTTCAAATATCCTTAAAAATTTAGCAAATGGGCTGTAAATAATTGAAAATAATGGCTAATGGGTTGTATGCTATTTTCCACAGATTTGGAGGTTGACTTCTGGGCCTACTAGGTTGACGATGACGCTGTCCTAAATTTTTTTTTTGACACGTACGGAAGGCTTTGTCAACTTAGTCAACACACAACAGTGACTGTTGGATGTCCATCCAACGGCCACCGTGCTTCTTCAATCTCCGATCTTCCTGCTCCAGCCGCCCAAACCAGCGCCGGCGGGACTGCCTGCTCCCTCCTCCCGTGGCTGGCTGTGCTGCCGCCAGGCCATCCCTCTGAACACCCACACATCCTGTTATTTTCCGGCGACATCAGCCTCACCCCGCAGCCGACCAGTCAGCGCTTGTTCTCCCCTCAGCGTGGGCATCCGCTGCGGTGGCTTCGCCGACTCCGGGTGGGTCTCTTCCTAGGCCCCGCCCTCGTCCACCGTGTTTGTGCTCTCGGCGCGGCGAGGTCAACATGGTCACAAACAACAGCCATCGGAAGAGGCTGACAGTAGGGGCCAACACAGGAAAATGCCTCCTTATTACGTGCAAAATAATGATTCCTCCACCTGATAGCTGGGACCCACCGGAAGGGTCTCCGTATTTCGCGAAAAAAAGTTCCCCCCGCTGTCAGCTCTGACCCACCGGAAGTGCCTCCTTATTACGCACAAAAAAATGAATACTCCCCCTGCTAGCTGGGACTCACCTTGGTGGGAGGCTGACTTGTGGGCCTACTAAGTTTACGGGGACGGAGGGCTTTGTCAACTTAGTCAATATGAACGACTCTAGCTCGAGTGACCGTACGTTGTCCATCCAACGGCCGTAGTGCTTCTTGAACCTTTGGTCTTCGTGCTCAAGCCGCCCAAAGCAGCGCCGGTCGTGCCGCGTGCTCCTGCCTCCCGTGGCCGGCTGTGATGCCGCGGAGGCCTCACCGCCCCCTACTACTCCCACCGCTAGCCAGGCCATCCCTCTACTCACCCACACCCCCTGTTATTCTACAGCGACGGCAGCCTCACCCTCGTACTCCTCTTCGCGTGGGCATCTACTGCCGCGTCTTCCCCGGCTCCGCGTCGTCCCCTTCCTAGGCCTCGCCGTCGTCCACAGCCGTGGTGCTCTCGGCACGGCGTGGTCAATGTGGTCAACGATCGACTTCCATTGGAAGAGTACTGTGCGTGGAGAGGCTGACAGCTGGGTCCATGCCGGCCGCAAGGATGTGCCTCCTTATTACGTGCAAAATAATTATTCCTCCACCTGACAGCGGGGACCCATCATACGGGCCACCGTATTTCGTGAAAAAAATGTTTCCCCCTAACTGCTGGGACCCACCAACTAAATCTTCGCACGCAAGGAAGTGCGTCCAGGCAAAAAAAACGATTCGCCCCCCTGACTGCTGGGACCCACCAGCTACATCTTCGCACGCAAGGAAGTGTGTCCGGGCAAAAAATGATTCGCCCCCCTGACTGCTGGGACCCACCAGCTACATCTTCGCAGGCAAGGAAGTGCCTGATAGTCGGGACCCACCGGGTCGAAGCGTACGTAGTGTTGTCATTCTGGTCGCGAATGTGTACGTACATACTGGTCGTAGTAGAGGCGCGCACGTACACGTACGTACAGCGGCGAGGGTGCAAGAAAGAAAATACGACCACATACGTACATATGGGCAGGGTCTCGAACGTCTACTCGCGCATACGTACATGGCTGCGTTGGAACGGAGAAACAGCGTCGTCATCGTGTTCATGGGGAGGCAATGGAATGCGTCGTGTTCATCAGGAGGCAACGGAACGCGTGGGAGCCAATCGGCTGGGTCGGAACGGAATGCGTGGTCGTGTTCATCGGGAGGGCTTGGATGGAATAGGCGATGGAAACGAGGCCTGGCGTACCGCACAACAGAGGAAACGGACCTCCTACGTTCGGAACGGGGTCCTGTTGATCAGGAGGGGTGTGGCGTACCGCAAAACGGAGGAAACGGACCTCCTACGGTCGAAATGGGGGTCCTGTTGATCGGGAGGGGTGTGGCGTACCGCAAAACGGACGCGAGAGACTTGTGTTGGAGCTCTACGGTCGAAACGGGTGTCTTGTTGATCGGGAGGGGTGTGGCGTACCGCAAAACGGATGAAACGGACTTGTGTTGGAGCGTACCGCAAAACGGGACTCCACGGGATACTATTCATCTCCACCGTCGACCTCCTCCAGCCTCCACGGGCTACCGTCGACCTCCTCCAACCTCCAT
Organism: Triticum timopheevii; assembly: GCA_963921465.1. Taxonomy (NCBI): domain Eukaryota; kingdom Viridiplantae; phylum Streptophyta; class Magnoliopsida; order Poales; family Poaceae; genus Triticum; species Triticum timopheevii. The sequence goes on from OY997266.1 coordinate 272,845,270, forward strand.
GGGCTCCTGTTCATCCAGCCTCCACCGCGCGCTACTCCACGGCTACTGTTCAACCACCCCTCCACAGGCACCCCTCCACCATCTACTATTCATCCAGCCCTCCACACCACGGGGTCCTGTTTAACCACCCCTCGATGGCCACCCCTCCACCGTCGACTGTTCATCCAGCCCTCCACACCACGGGTTCCTGTTCATCCAGAGGCAACACCACCGCTCACTGTTCATCCAAACCCCCCGCAACGCTCACTGTTCATCCAATCGATCGGCTTCAGTTAGCAGCTGTAGCAAAGGAATCGCTCCATCGGGTTCTGTTAACAGCCATCGATCGATCGCTCGGGTTCAGTAACGCGTAGCCTGCGGTGCAATCGCTCGGGTTCAGTTAGAGCCCAACGCCTCGGTCGGGTTAAGTTAGAGCCAACGCCTCGCACACACGTGCATACATACAAAAGAAACGCACATCGCTCCGCCCCCGACCTCCCGCCGTAACCAGCAACTCCCCAAAATTTTCCTCCCCATCGCTTCTACCATGGTTTTTTCTGTCATGGACGGCCCAAAGAATGTCATGCAGCTGCATCTCCGGCCCGCCCAGGATGAAAAGCCCATTTTCTGTCATGATTTTTTGTCATAGAAGTAGGAGCCCACCACATCTATGGTGATACCGGGTTTTGTCACAATTATCATCATAGAAGTGTCATATGTATGACAGAAAAAAAATTCGTTCGGCCCAAAATGTCATGGAATGTGTCTTTTTTTCGTAGTGAAGTGATATTATTTGTCGTCGTTGTAAGGGAAGAGGTCATTATGAGAGAGAATGCAAATCTCAGCGTTTGATGATTGCTACTGAGGATGGTGGGTATGAGTCCGCTAGTGACTATGATGAGGAGACTTTGGCGCTTATTACAATTGAAGAACACGGTGGAGCTGATTCTGGTCATGAGACGCAATACATGGCTCCTGAAGACGATGACAGGTATGAATGTTTAGTTGCTCAACGTGTTTTGAGTGTGCAGGTCACACAAGCTGAGCAAAATTAGAGGCACAATTTGTTCCATACAAAGGGAGTTGTGAAGGAACGTTCTGTACGCGTCATCATAGACGGAGGGAGCTGCAACAACTTGGCTAGCATGGAGATGGTGGAGAAGCTATCTCTCACCACAAGACCACATCCACATCCTTACTACATCCAATGGTTCAACTACAGCGGCAAGGTTAAGGTAACACGTACTGTTCGTGTGCATTTTAGTATCTCTACATATGCTGATTATGTTCATTGTGATGTGGTACCTATGCAAGCACGTTCCTTCTTACTTGGTCGACCATGGCAATTTGATAAAAATTCTGTACACCATGGTAGAAACAATCATTATACTCTAGTTCATAAGGATAAAAATATTACTTTTCTTCCTATGACTCCTGATTCCATTTTGAAAGATGATATTAATAGAGCTAATAAAGCAAAACAGGAGACAAATAAGATGAAAATCAGATTGTGGCAAAAGAATTTGAGCAACAAATGAAGCCTAATAGTAAACCATCTAGTGTTGTTTCTGAAATTAAACTGAAAATTGCATGTTTACTTGCCACTAAATCTGATATTGATGAGCTAGATATCAGCAAATCTGTTTGCTATGCTTTTGTGTGCAAAGAGGCATTATTTTCATTTGAGGATGTGCCTTCCTCTTTGCCTCCTGCTGTCACTAACATTTTGCAGGAGTTCGCTGACGTCTTTCCACAAGACGTGCCATAGGGATTACCTCCCATTCGATGGATTGAGCATCAGATTGACTTAATTCCCGGTGCATCATTACCCAACCGTGCACCATACCATACCAATCCAGAGGAGACGAAGGAGATTATGCATCAAATACAGGAGCTGCTTGACAAAGGTTATATACGCGAATCCCTTAGTCCTTGTGTTGTTCCTATTATTCTAGTGCCGAAAAAGGATGGTACATCACGTATGTGTGTTGATTGTAGAGGCATTAATAATATTACTATTCATTATCGTCATCCTATTCCTAGGCTAGATAATATGCTTGATGAATTGAGTGGCTCTACAATATTCTCCAAAGTTGATTTGCGTAGTGATTACCATCAAATTCGTATGAAATTGGGAGATGAATGGAAAATGGCATTTAAAACTATGTTTGGATTATATGAGTGGTTAGTCATGCCTTTTGGGTTAACTAATGCATCTAGTACTTTCATGAGATTAATGAATAAAGTTTTACGTGCTTTTATTAGACAATTTGTGGTAGGTTATTTTGATGATATACTGATTTATAGCCGATCTTTGGAGGAACATTTGGAACATTTACGTGCTGTTTTTTTTGCTTTACGTGATGCACGTTTGTTTGGTAACCTTGGGAAGTGAACCTTTTGCACCGACCGAGTATCTTAAGTAAGTAGCATCACATCACATCAGCACTGCCACTAGATTAACATGCAGAACAATAGCATTAGTGTTACTGTCATGAGAGTAGCACATGGTCAGTAAATGTGCAATCAAATTTGTGCAGTTCCACTGGGATGAAGCAATGTTAGCGGTGTGAGATTTAAGTGTAACTGCAAAAACACAATTCATGGGAAATAAAGCAAGACGAAAGCACTTCATAAAATGGTGGTGGCATTGCTTCAATTTATCGATGGCACTAGACCATTACTTATAGTGACATTAGGTGGCATTGCTTAATGCTTAATGTAATTTTACATTAACGGTAGCGATATGGGCGTAGGGACAGCAGGGGCATAAAGTGGTGAGGCAGATGTGGTTGCCGAGAGCGGTAAACACTCAGGCAGCATGTCTGCATTTTCCCCATTTTTTATCTCCTCGGCGACATTTTCCCATGTGAGCACAGGAAATCTAGACCTGCTCATCCTCATTTTCCTTGTCCCCCAACACCTGTCACTTTCTTTCCTTTTTCAACCAAGAGACAGGTCCACTTCCCCCCACCCTTTGCCATCCACCATGCTTCCTTCGTCTTTTCAACCAAGAGACCGGTTGGGTAGCCAGTATCTACTACTTTCCCCTGTTTCCTCTTAGAACCAAGTCCTAGATTCATGCTACAGCTTTCCCACTTTCTTCCCTGTTTGAACCAACTCTTAGAGTCGACTGTATGAACTAGCTTTACCTCTATAGAAGACTAGGTGGCTTTGGAACAGCGGATGGAAGTAGAAAAAGATCCACACGAAGCCAAGTGGGGAGCTGGGGCAGTAGAGCAAGGCAGGTTCCGAAGGAATATATACATGAGGGTCATCGGCATTAGGCAAAGATGGCGTTGGGAGGCCGCATCTTGGCCACAATACCGCAGGGAGGAAGAAGGGGTTCGAGGCCCTCTCGGGTTGGCGCTCTCTCAGAGAGAATGGCATGGCCGCCGATCGGGACACGCGGGCAGCCGTTGGTTTCCTCCCTCGCCGCCGACGACAGTGCGAATGATACACCTACAACCCTACGCTAGTCGAGGTTGTCCGGCCGGTTTGTGACCAGCCGTGAGCAGAGAGAGTGTGGCCACCTATGTCTTGCTTAGATCTGAAGAGCATGAGAGAGTGAATGAGAGGAAACCTAGTAAAGCAAGCGCTAAGGCTCCTGCTTATATATATAGCAGAGTGATTTCGTTGTACCAGCTTCAAAAAAATGCACTCCTACGCATACCCGCGAGTGGGTGTGAGAGAACTAGTGTGTGCGTGCACCGCTTCTCTTCATGAGAGTACAATATACTATGCCCAAAGAATTTTCGCCACAAGAGTAATAGTATAAGTGTGTGACATGTGAGCTAAAATAAAATGTGCGTGACGTCTTTTATTTTTTAGAAGTTCTGAGGGTAGGGTGTGAAGAGCACATATGTGTGTGACGTCTACCTGCAGATAGATAGTGGGTGCGAGAGGACTCGGGAGAGTCGTGACTCGTGAGGGTGTGTGCGTGAGAGAGAGGGGGGCACGTATCAATGCAATGCATGTGTCCGTAAATCATTATCCGACAAACATTCGCCACAAGCCTTTTCCTGACGAGTGCCGTAAGAACCGTTAGATCGGCATCCAACAGTGTCAGTTTTGCCATGTCATTTATGTAACATCCCAAAATTCAAAATTTTGGAATGTTATATTAAATAGATAGTTTTGAATTGATTGTTTGATTGTGGTGTGATTGCTTGGGTGATGTCCTGTGTGAAATTGAGTGAAATTTGAAACTTTTTGAAAGTTAAACGAGAGGGAATGAAATGACTTTCCCAAACTTTCACCTTTGCTTACTGATCTCCATGAATCAAATTCTTTGGAGATACAAAACTCAAGAGAGAAGATGATATGACTTCTTCCATTTAAATAAATGAAAAATGGTTTTGGAAAGATTTGAATTTCATTTGGAAATATTTTCAATTCAGAAACTTTAACCACTCAATTATTTTCATGAGAGAAGATAAAATTAATTCTTCAATTGTATGAAATATGAGTTGGAAGTCTAAAAGAATCAAGTTTAATGTCCCTTCGAAATTGTTTTTCAATTTGGACTTATTTGATTTTTACTCAAATTATTTTTCTCCAAAAATAAAATATATGGAAAATAGGGTAAAATGATTCCCTACATCAGAAAATTGGAGATAAATAAATTTGAAATAATTTTGGTATTTTTAAAATGATTTTATTGGGCTTTAAATAAATCAGTAGCACTTTTTGCTTTATTTGAATTTTTGTGGAATTTATTTGACTCTAGGAAAATGTTCAAGTTGTAGAAAATCTTTTTCTGAAAATTTTGATATGTAATATGCCTATATAATATTTCATATTATTTCTCTTTCTTTTCTTTACCTTCTGTTAAAAAAAACAGGAAGCCCACCGACTGCGCCAGGCCAGGCCACCCGGCCCAGTCCAGCAGCTGCTAGCGCCCGCCCGCCCAGCAGCAGCCTCCCTGCGTAGCACCCGTGACCGCCTCCCGCTCGCTCGCCCGCTTGCAGCCCCGATCGACCGCCGCCTCTCTCTGCCACCGACAGGAGGGTCCCACCTGTCGGGTTCGTCACCGACCTCCCGCCGGAGTCCCGCACGCGCACGCCTCGCCGGCCGATGCCGAGTCCACTCGGGACTCTCCTCCCGCCTTTCCCCTCGAGCACGAAAGCCCGCATATAAATAGCCGAGGCCCCGGACTCGTTTTGCCTCAAACCGCAGTGGCCGAGACCCTCCCCGCGCCCCACGTGAACTGATAGAGGCAAAGGTGTCCCGTCTTTCGATGAGATGGTGGATTTTGCTTTGGTGGAAATCGACTTTGACGATCCGACTACGAACGCGCGAGGATGTCGCGCCTTAGCAATCGCTAAACCAACTCCGAGAGGTTATTAACCACGCCGGAGCATGATCAACCTGACCACGAAGGTCTGTTTCCTCCGAGCAAACGAAGAACAAGCAAGAAACTGAGATTGCAATCTGGATATCGCGAATATAAGATGAAAGCTTTATTGATCAAGGTGGGGTTCTGTGACGCCTTTGTCTGGTCGTTGAACACAAACGAAGTACGTGAAGTTGCAGCTATGGCGAACTTTTAATCTAAACAAAACCCAAAGACTAAACGGTGCCCTAAGGGCTGTATATATGGAGGAAGAGGGGGTGAATTTCGTGGCCCTTGGTGGAGGGGTCCGAAACTAACCCTATCTCTTGTTTCCCCACACATACGGACTCTAAAAATAGCCTATACTTATGTATTTCGAAATTACATGGGCCTGGCCCAATAATAAGGTGACGCAGCACCTAGAATAGCCTCTGGACGAAATTTATGAAGTGGCATCTTGTATATTTCGTCCAAGGCTTCATGCACTCATTATGGTGGCTTCAAAGTCCTGAAATCATCACTTGTAACTCCGTTCTTGTCCCCCTTGCGCCTGCCATCATCTCCATGCTTGTTCTTGCTCCAATGTTCATCCTTCTCCGAGCTAGGCCCTTCATTTGTAAGCAAAACAAATGTATCCAATTTAGGCAGCATCATATTCTCATGAACATTAGAATCATTACCAAGAAACGAAAGTACCTGGTAATTTAGTTGGCGTGCGCGAGCTCTAGTAATTGGTCCAGTATGTATAGCAGCAGGGGCTGTGGGTGTAACAATGGTATTGTTGTCCTCATCATCCTACCCTTCTTGAAATGAAGTCGTCCTCGACAGAAGTTCATCTTCCTCACCCAAATATGGCTTCAAATCTGCAATGTTAAAAGTGGGACTAACCCCAAAATCTGCAGGCAGCTAGAGTTTATATGCATTATCATTTACTTTCTCCAACACCTTAAAGGGACCAGCAGCACGTGGCATTAGCTTTGATTTGCGCAAATCGGGAAATCTATCCTTACGCAAATGTAACCAAACAAGATCTCCAGGTGCAAACACAACATGTTTTCTACCCTTATCTCCAGCAAGTTTATATTTAGCATTCATACGCTCAATGTTTTCCTTAGTGAACTCATGCATTTTTAAAATCAATTCAGCACGTTCTTTAGCATCAAAATTAACCTTCTCCAAAGATGGAAGAGGCAACAAATCAATAGGTGCACGAGGTAGGAAACCATACACAACTTCAAAAGGGCGCATCTTAGTAGTAGAATGCAATGAACGATTATAAGCAAATTCAATATGAGGCAAGCATTCCTCCCACATTTTCTTATTATTCTTTAGAACAGCCCTAAGCATAGTAGACAATGTTCTATTGACTACTTCAGTTTGTCCATCAGTTTGGGGGTGACAAGTAGTACTAAAAAGCAGTTTAGTCCCCAACTTAGCCCATAAACATCTCCAAAAGTGGCTAAGAAATTTAGTATCACGATCTGAAACAATAGTATTTGGGACACCATGCAAGCAAATAATTTCACGAAAGAACAAATCAGCAACATTAACAGCATCATCGCTTTTATGACATGGTATAAAGTGTGCCATTTTCGAGAATCTATCCACGACAACAAATATGGTATCCCTCCCCTTCTTTGTTCTAGGTAAACCTAAAACAAAGTCCATAGATATATCCTCCCAAGGAACACTAGGTACAGGCAAAGGCATATATAAACCATGAGGATTGAGTCGTGACTTAGCTTTTTGACATGTAGTGCAGCGAGCAATAAAACGCTCAACATCCTGTCTCATCTTTGGCCAAAAGAAATGTGTAGCAAGTACGTCCTCCGTCTTCTTCTCGCCAAAGTGTCCCATTAGTCCTCCTCCATGCGCCTCCTGCAACAACAAAAGACGAACGGAGCTAGCTGGAATGCATAACTTGTTAGCACGGTACACAAATCCATCATTAACAACAAACTTGTTCCATGTTCTTCCTTCATTACAATTCTGCAATACATCTTTAAAATCAGCATCATGCACATATTGATCTTTGATGGTCTCCAAACCAAATATTTTGAAGTCAAGTTGTGAAAGCATAGTATAGCGACGAGACAATGCATCAGCAATAACATTTTCTTTACCCTTCTTGTGTTTAATGACATAAGGGAAAGTCTCAATGAATTCAACCCATTTAGCATGTCTACGATTCAGTTTAGCTTGACTTTTAATATGTTTCAAAGATTCATGATCAGAATGTATAACAAATTCTTTGGGCCATAAATAGTGTTGCCATGTTTCTAAAGTCCGAACAAGAGCATATAATTCTTTATCATAAGTAGAATAATTCAGACTAGGCCCACTCAATTTTTCAGAAAAGTATGCAACAGGTTTGCCATCTTGTAATAACACACCTCCTAATCCAATTCCACTAGCATCACATTCAAGCTCAAAAGTCTTATTAAAATCAGGAAGTTGGAGTAAAGGAGCATGTGTCAACTTATCTTTCAACACCGTGAAGGCTTCTTCCTGTGCGGTACCCCAAACAAAAGGCACATCCTTCTTTGTAAGCTCATTGAGAGGTGCAGCAATGGTGCTGAAATCTCTCACAAAACACCTATAGAATCCAACGAGGCCAAGAAAACTCCTCACTTGTGTGACCAATTTGGGCTGCGGCCAACTCTCAATAGCTTCAATCTTGGCTTTATCAACTTCAATTCCCTGTGGAGTAACAACATAGCCAAGAAAAGACACTCGGTCGGTGCAAAAGGTGCACTTCCCAAGGTTACCAAACAAACGTGCATCACGTAGAGCAATAAAAACAACACGTAAATGTTCCAAATGTTCCTCCAAAGATCTGCTATAAATCAATATGTCATCAAAGTAAACTACCACAAATCGTCCAATGAAAGCACGTAAAACTTCGTTCATTAATCTCATGAAAGTACTAGGTGCATTAGTTAACCCAAAAGGCATGACTAACCACTCATATAATCCAAACTTAGTTTTAAATGTTGTTTTCCATTCATCCCCCAATTTCATACGAATTTGATGGTATCCACTACGCAAATCAACTTTGGAGAATATTGGAGAGCCACTCAATTCATCAAGCATATCATCTAGCCTAGGAATAGGATTCGATAACGAATAGTAATATTATTAATGCCTCTACAATCAACACACATACACGATGTACCATCCTTTTTTGGCACTAGAATAATAGGAACAGCACAAGGACTAAGGGATTCGCGTATATAACCTTTGTCGAGAAGCTCTTGTACTTGACGCATAATCTCCTTCGTCTCCTCTGGATTGGTACGGTATGGCGCACGGTTTGGTAGTGAAGCACCGGGAATTAAGTCAATCTGATGCTCAATCCCTTGAATAGGCGGTAATCCCGGTGGCACGTCTTGTGGAAAGACGTCAGCGAACTCCTGCAAAATGTTAGTGATAGCAGGCGGCAAAGAGGAAGGCACATCCTCGAAAGAAAATAATGCCTCTTTGCACACAAAAGCATAGCAAACAGATTTGCTAAAATCTAGCTCATCAATATCAGATTTATTGGCAAGTAAACATGCACTTTTCAATTTAATTTCAGAAGCAACACTAGATGGTTTACTATTAGGCTTCATATGTTGCTCAAATTCTTTTGCCACAATCTGATTTTCACTCTTAGTTTTCTTTTGTTTTGCTTTATTAGCTCTATTAATATCATCTTTCAAAATGGACTCAGGAGTCATAGGAAGCAAAATAATATTTTTATCCTTATGAACAAGAGTATACTGATTGTTTCTACCATGGTGTACAGAATTTTTATCAAATTGCCATGGTCGACCAAGTAATAAGGAACATGCTTGCATAGGTACCACATAACAATCAACATAATCAGCATATGTAGAGATACTAAAATGCACACGAACAGTACGTGTTACCTTAACCTTGCCGCTGTTGTTGAACCATTGGATGTAGTAAGGATGTGGATGTGGTCTTGTGGTGAGAGATAGCTTCTCCACCATCTCCATGCTAGCCAAGTTGTTGCAGCTCCCTCCATCTATGATGACGCGCACAGAACGTTCCTTCACAACTCCCTTTGTATGGAACAAATTGTGCCTCTGATTTTGCTCAGCTTGTGTGACCTGCACACTCAAAACACGTTGAGCAACTAAACATTCATACCTGTCAGCGTCTTCAGGAGCCATGTATTGCGTCTCATGATCAGAATCATCTCCACCGTGTTCTTCACGTGTAATAAGAGCCAACGTCTCCTCATCATAGTCACTAGCGGACTCATACCCACCATCCTCAGTAGAAATCATCATACGCTGAGATTTGCATTCTCTCGCATAATGACCTCTTCCCTTACAACGACGACAAATAATATCACTGGTGTGCCCAGTTGATGCCATGGAAGAAGAAGAGCTCTGTGTAGGCCCGGCAGGTGCGCTCTTGGCAGATAGTGGAGGTTGTGCCTGCTTTCTTGTATCACGGCTGGAGGTAGCAGCTGATGGAGGTGCTGGTGTAGTGGAAGTTGAGGATGCACGCGGTGTCCATGATGAAAGTCGACCTGCAGAAAAGTTAGTTCGCGCCAATGCTTGTCGATCCTGCACTTCACGTTCAGCTTTACAAGCAAGATGGAATAAACGAGTGATATTAGTATACTCCTTATACTCTAGAATAGTTTGAATCTCTCTATTTAATCCACCTATAAAACGTGCAAGCATAGCTTCATTCTCCTCAACAATACCACATCTAATCATGCCAGTTTGTAATTCCTGATAATATTCTTCTACAGAATTTTTCCTTGTCTTAAACGCTGCAATTTTTGAAGCAATTCACGTTGATAATATGGTGGAACCCAACGAGTACGCATAGCAGTTTTCAAAGCAGCCCAAGTAGCGGGAATAGGATATAATCTACAATGTTCAGACCACCATACACATGCAAAACTAGTGAAAGCACAAACAGCAGCAGCAACCCGTCTCTCCTCGGGATATTGTAAACATGTAAAACATTGTTCAGTTTCTAACTCCCAAGTAAGATATATATTAGGAACATATCTACCCTCAAATGGTGGAATATTCAATTTCAGTTTAGGAATATGGACATCATCTCGTACCTGAGGTGGTGGTGCAGGCCCACCATTACGAATATATACCTGAGGTCGACCTGCTGGTGGTGGTGCTGGTGGCTGCACGTAGGTCTGATTTTGTTCAACCTCATCCTCATAATCGCCCGCATACTCATCATCCTCCTCGGTACCAGCAGCAGCAGTAGGAGGAGCCAAAGAAGCACCAACAGCAGTAGCAGCGACACCAGAATTTTTTCCTGGCTCAATAGGAACACGATGAGCTCGTCCATACTGATTCGGAAGGGGGCGTAGTTGTTGTTGTTGCAGAGGTGCGATAGGTGCAGCCGGCGGAGGTTGTGGAAAACGCGCGAGCAATTGATTGAACTTGCTATCAAGCTTTGTTTCAAATGTCTTCTCAATGCCATCTATCTTCTCCATGGCCTCGTCAAATCTGTTTAGCACATCTTGCACCTGTCCACTCATCATTTGCTGAAATTTATCATGTAGCTGTTTGTTCGTCAGGTTCTCCCAATCAGTCTCATCGGCTTGTGATCCTACCATGGTTAGCAGCAAATAGAAACACACAAGAATATGATCCTACAGACTACTAAGAAGTGGTGGTGGTGTATCACAAACCCGTCAAGCAAATCTCAAATTCTTACCAGTTCTTACCCAGCAGCAGGTGGTGATCGGCAACGTTGTAGTCAAAACTCTCAAAGCTTGGATATAGCGATTACCAGGGAGAATCAAACGCACGACATAGATGTATGTGGAGCTGGGAAGGCTTATAATATGGTAGCAAAAAAAAGGTCAGCAATAATCAATTCAGAGATGCAAAGTTGAATAAACGCTCAACGACGGTACTGTGCTGGTCCTAGGCTAGACCGTGCTAGAGACGCGAGCCTAGAACACTAACAAAATCACGGCGCTGCACGTAAACAAGGGAAAAGCACACTCTGGAATTTATTTATTTTCGCTCCTTTTTTTTGCGCTGCTTTTTTCTTGCGCTGCTCTTTTTTTTTGCAAAAAACCAATATAATGGCGAGTGTCTCAAAACTCTTCCCAGGTCAAACTGACAGGATGGGCACGAAATTTTTTCGACCAAATTCTTTTTTTTTGACAGCCTGGACCCAAAAACTGGAAACGGGTCAAAAAAATTTCTATAACGGCGACTGTCTCAATACGCTTAGAAACACCTAAAAATAGGATAGCCAGAAAATTTTTCGTCAATTGCGTTTTCGGAAAATTTTGGGCCTAAACGGAGGGTGGTTTCCGGACTCTTTTTTTTTGGAAACCAACCTCTTCTACGGACGACAAATGATTGCTGGAATCCGAAACCTACTCAGACAAGGAAACACGAATCGGAAACTAGATGGATCCCGAAAACAAACCTAATATGCAAGGAACTCGGATTGCTGGTGGATATATGGTGGTAGGATATGGCAGCGGTGGTGGTATATGATAGCGGCGGTGGTATATGGATACGGATTCGAAGCGGTGGCGGATAAGCGGTGGTGGTAGATGGCAGGGGCGATGATGATGGTGCGGCGGGGGCGTGGCAACTTATGACCAGAACTCGAAACTCTAAAAGAATAGACTCTAAGACCAGCAACTAGACACGACGATGCAACCGCAAATTCAACAGCGCAAATAAAGAAAAGATTATGCAAAGGCTCAGATTGGTTCGGATATGATGAACTAACCCTGATTTTTTTGTGGCTTTTTCGTGGACTGTAGGTGAAGAACAGACTCGATCTAAACTACGAAAAACTATAAAACCTCACCGAGCAACCTGGCTCTGATACCACTTGATAGAGGCAAAGGTGTCCCGTCTTTCGATGAGATGGTGGATTTCGCTTTGGTGGAAATCGACTTTGACGATCCGACTACGAACGTGCGAGGACGTCGCGCCTTAGCAATCGCTAAACCAACTCCGAGAGGTTATTGACCACGCCGGAGCACGATCAACCTGACCACGAAGGTCTGTTTCCTGCGAGCAAACGAAGAACAAGCAAGTAACTGAGATTGCAATCTGGATATCGCGAATATAAGATGAAAGCTTTATTGATCAAGGTGGGGTTCTGTGACGCCTTTGTTTGGTCGTTGAACACAAACGAAGTACGCGAAGTTGCAGCTATGGCGAACTTTTAATCTAAACAAAACCCAAAGTCTAAACGGTGCCCTAAGGGCTGTATATATGGAGGAAGAGGGGGTGAATTTCGTGGCCCTTGGTGGAGGGGTCCGAAACTAACCCTATCTCTTGTTTCCCCACACATACGGACTCTAAAAATAGCCTATACTTATGTATTTCGAAATTACATGGGCCTGGCCCAATAATAAGGTGACGCAACACCTAGAATAGCCTCTGGACGAAATTTATGAAGTGGCATCTTGTATATTTCGTCCAAGGCTTCATGCACTCATTATGGTGGCTTCAAAGTCCTGAAATCATCACTTGTAACTTCGTTCTTGTCCCCCTTGCGCCTGCCATCATCTCCATGCTTGTTCTTGCTCCAATCTTCACCCTTCTCCAAGCTAGGCCCTTCATTTGTAAGCAAAACAAATGTATCCAATTTAGGCAGCATCATATTCTCATGAACATTAGAATCATTACCAAGAAACGAAAGTACCTGGTAATTTAGTTGGCGTGCGCGAGCTCTAGTAATTGGTCCAGTGTGTATAGCAGCAGGGGCTGTGGGTGTAACAATGGTATTGATGTCCTCATCATGAACTCGCCGGAGTTCGCGAGATCCACCAAGCTCCGCTGCCAAGCGCCACGCCGTTCCGACGCCGCAGCTGGACGCCGACCCCGCCATCGGCTTCACCACCTCGCGCCGCTTCTCCCCGACCTTGCGCCCACGCCGGAGGACCACCGGAGCAGGCGCCACAACCATGTACGAGCCACTGCCGCCGTCTTCTATGGCGACGTCGACGCCCACCGCCACGGTAAGCCTGGCTCCTCCCTCGTCTGTTAGATCTAGGATCAACAGTTAGGATTAGATCGCGTTTTTATATCTTTTTTATTTTGTATAATTAGTGCATGTTCGTTAGTTAAGCGTCCGGAGCGAACATGTTCATAATGTAGGATACAGTAGTGAACGTTCGTTCGTTAGATTTTCCTTTTCTGTTTTAATTTCGGCCAGGGACCTAGATGCAATTAGTTTATTTATAGTTTAACCCCTGATCTTTAAACGGTGACAACTCTTTGCTCGTTTATCCAAATCCAAGGAAACCAATGCCCACTTCTTCATTATGATCCCCTCTATCCAGTAAAACAACTTAAACAAATTTTTTTGAAAGTTTAAAATTTGATTTCAAACAGATTTGAATTCAAACTTCTTTTGTTCATAACTCGAGTTTTAGAACTCCGATTTAGTTGGTTAATTTTGCAAATTGAAGCTCTTGACCTAAGTTTCTGATAAGGCGAAATTCACTTAATTTTGGTGCTGTTAGAAATTGTTTTCTGTTGCGAGAGCTATTTGCTTGCTTTTGATGTTTTCCGAATTGTTTTCCTCATTCTTCCCGATCTTTTGAGTGATTGCTTATGTGTGGTTACTATTGCTTGCTTACAATAGATTGACCGAAGTGTGACGAGTAGAACTGTCAGGAGTTATGAGTTCAAATCATCTTCATCAACAGTATGAGGCAAGTACACACTTTGATCAGATCCCTTTATTACCCAGTTTGTATGCATTAATTCAATCCTCAAACATTACATGGTTAGGATTTGATAACATGTGGGTATTGGGAAGTAGTTGATGAGGTAAGAAGCTATTGCCTTCTATTCGAACCTTTGGAGTTACTATGTTATTCTTATACTGCTATGCTAGGCTCGTAGAGTGGTTTGGTTTGAGTGATTCATGACAGATGTGAGTATTATTATGAATTAAGGGATAACTTAAGGTGGCTACTTTAATACACATATGGGTGGATTGGCTGGGGCACCCTAGAGCACCCAATGGTTTGCCCGGGCACCTATAGAACCCAGTGCTTGCCCAAGGGGATCCCGGAGTACCCGTGTGATCACCCTATGGAATGCCACCTAGGCTCAAACGGATCATAAGATTATTCATGCTAGAAACTTTCGTGTGCAGCCACTAGCCATTATGGGCTCTGGCATAGTTGAGTAAGTTGTGTGAGCTCTTGAAGAGGTGGACTAGCAGATGTAGGGGGATTGTAGGTGTACCGGTCTGCCCAGAGTAGAGAGTAAATGCTTCTGAAATACTGTGTCTCGATCATACGTTTCTCAAACATCATGCAGTGCGAGAAATACAACGGAGGAGATCGAGTCTTGTGGGGAAAAGTGTGCAAACCTCTGCAGAGTGTACAAACTAATCATGATTAGCCGTGTCCCCGATTATGGACATCTTGAGTATCTGGTTCTTTGATTATCATATCAATCTCAATAGTTTACTTAATTAATTTGTTGGGTTATAACTATTATTTGGGATTGAGTTGGAGGAACCTTCTCAATAATTTTTTTCAACCAACTTGGTAGTTAAATAAAATATATTCCTTTGTTGTAGGGAAAAATTGGCTTTATGCAAAACTAAACTTAGAGCCTCCACCAGCCAAATATGCATGTAGTGATAGCTATTATTCATCATTGTCCTATGGTGTGAATTTGCCAGTACATTCAATGTACTGACCTACATGGCTGCAACGTCTCATGTTGCAGGAATCTTACAACGAGTAAGTGATAGGTTAGGGTTACGATGTCTACACTCAACTTTGCCATTGGTGTTGATGGGAATCCACAACCTTGTTGTTTCTTCCGCTTTATGGATTTAGGTAATAGTATTTACATTACTTTATACATGTGATTTACCTCTGTTATAAATCCTCGAGTACTCTGTGTCAGCTTACTGATCCAGGGATGACACTTAAGCACAGAGACTTGACCATCTGAGGTTGGGTCGCTACAACTTAACACAACAGCCACTCCTCCTACACACAAATCTTCCACGTGAGTGTTAGCAACTGTCGTATGCTCCCTCCGTTCCAAAATGCAATGCATATAGCTTTATTTAAAATTCGAACCTCGCAAACTTTTACCGAGTTTTCGTGTACCAAATTGCACATGTAGAATACCTAGTATATATCTTTTCATTCATCTTCGAGAGGTAACTATAAAGATGGGGGAGGAGTCTACAATGAAAGACCATCGTATCACCTGCAGCAATTTCAACCATCCTTTGGTGTGGAGGAATATCATAGGAACTCTATAGATATGATTTTTATAGGATTTTTCCTTTAGAGCCAATTGGTTCATAGGAATAGATTCATATACTCCACATTTCAAAGGAAATAAACATGATATCATTTTTATAGATTTAGAGCCACTTGGTTCATATGAATGGATTCCTATACTCCCATAATTTCAAACGAAAATAAACTTTAGCATATATCCAATAGAAAAGTTCCTATTATATGAACCAAATTACATCTCTTTTCTAATCCCTCCTCATAGGAATTGAGATACATGTCATCTCTAGATTCAATAGAAAAGTTCCTACGATGTGAACCAAATGACATCTCTTCTCCAATCCCTACTCACAGGAATTGAGATACTCCATGTCATCTCTTTCCCTACAACTTCCATGTATACATCTTCTATTCCTAAATAGCTAGTACAACCCACTAGTAGCTTTTTTCCAAGACATGCAACTATGGCACAAGAACTATATAGTGTGCGAATAACTTTGAAAGATGGTCGCTGGATGAAACTAATCCGACAGTGCAGAGATGGAAAATCCGAGCATTATTGGCCGTTGGATATCATCAACATTCCACCAGATCTGCCACATGTACAATTTAGAAGACTCCATGGTTGAACTTAAAATGCATGAACCTCAAAACACAAGCACTTCTCCTTTGTTCTAGAATCTTCCGTACCATAATTGCCCATTTTTTTCTAAATGAATTGCCATTATTTGTTTTTTAATTTATGCTTTACAATGAACAACCCCATGAATCTTAACATTTTTATAAAACTAATTGATTTTGAATGAGATGAACTATAAGAACTAAACGAATATCTACATCATGCATATATGACTCAAAGCTTTACATGCTATAGTGTGTATTTATTCATAATTTGGTTTCCAAATCTCATGCGTTCAATGCATGTGTACCTTACTAGTTTTGAGTAGAGTAGCAACTTTCACGCGGCCCCGGGAATATCAAAATGCAGGGCCCATGCATCATTGCCTTTCGGTCGAACCTACGTCCACAATTTTTTGTACGTACTATATCTCCACTGGTCCCCAAACCCAAAATGCTTCCTCGTTCCCGTAAAACCAAGCGGCGCACACATATTTAAGGCGTCGACTAGAACTCAATCCCTCTCCTATTTACTACGATGTGGCCCCGCACGCTGTAGAACTCCTACAAACCCTACCGCCGCACGCATCATCGGTTTTCTTCAAGAGGACGAGGGAGAAGCCGATTTGTAGTGGAGGCGCTTTCAAAAAAGGATCTCTAGTGGAGACCCCTACCCTAGGGTGCCCTAGGTAGCTGCCACATGCATCATTGGTTTTCTCTTTTCTTTATGCTCTTGCACCCTAGAGTGAAATGATGGTTGCTCCGTCCGTCCAGCTTAATGCGGGAAAGGTGGGGCTTTGTGATTTGACCCCTCATCGCTCATTTTCTACTACTGCGGCGCTACGACCGGGGTGCCTCCAATTCTAACCGCTGCTCGGAACTATAATTTGGTGCATCGCATGTGGAACAAGACGGTGGATGAGCCACATGTCGGCCAAAGGGGTCCTATTAAGTGTGTCTCCATTTCATGTGCGGACTGGCCCTGCTTGAGTTGCTATGCCAACACGACAGGAGCAGCCTACCACTTGGTTTTGCTCCTTGGTGAATCCTGACTATATTGATCTAAAAAGATACGTACTGTACTACCCTCTCTGTCTCGTTTTTTAGGCGTCCTGTTTATAGGGCATGCACGTAGTTCTAGGTCATCCATTTGACTAACTAAATATGAGTTACTATGTCGCAAAAAGTATATCATTGGATTCTTAAGCGGATGTAGTTTCTAAACATATACTATCACATATATAGCCAACTAAATTCTCAACCTACAACGATGTGCATGCCATGTAAACCGATACAGACGAAGTAGTAAAAATGAGGTGATTTTACCGAGCGATCGGCGGGGGAGCATGGCCTGTCATGCGGTCCCACGTGTCATGATGTACCAAGGCGATGCGCGTGTCCCTCTTGAGGCAGAAGCAATACTACGTGGTTTGAGTTGATGGAGAACCAAAGTGTGAAATAATAGTTGCTTCGTCCATCTGGGAAGGTGCGGCATTGTGATTTGACGTCTCATTGCTCATTACTACTGGGGCGGGACGACTGGGGTGCGTCACCCTGCTGTTCTGCACTGTTATTTGGTGGTTGACATGTCAGCCCGTTTGCTATATGTCCCACATGTCAGCGAGAGTAAGTATAGAATTCATGAAAGCGAGCGTTGACGGAGGAGTACAAGACACAGCTTGGTTTTTGCTGCTTCGCACGATCCATCGATACAAACCTCGACTAAAAAAAGGCGAGGGCGGGTCTTTTCCCGCACGGCAGGCAGGGGAGTTTGGCATAGTCTGTTCGAGGCAAGGAGGCAGGAAGGGAAACAAGCAAGAGCGACTTAGTTTTGGGAAAATCTGATTTTACGGAGTACGTACCCACTAGGGTTTATAGGGCTCATCTAAAAAATCATTTTTCTGTTTGTAAGTCTCAATTCTACTAGTAATAGTAGTACCATCACATGTTGGATTTCGAGGTGCGTTAAATCAGCCGATGCAAGTTGTGTCAAGAGAAAACTCACCAATGCATGTAGAAGTTCATGGAAATTTAGTTGTCATTCATGCATTCGTTCTAATTAATGCCTCAGTAAACATAACTTCTTGAGAAAAACGTGTGTACTAATTACTTGTGCAAACTATGAAATTAATTCCACCACTCATCGTCTACCTTGGTTGGAGAGATTTTGAAATTGAGCCATAAACTGGAAAGGATGGAGTAGTAACTTTTGTCTCAATTACTATTTGTGGCGTTGTATAGATGCAAAATGTATTTTTTATAGTGGCCTTGTATAAGTAAATGGAGGGAGTACTAAGGACATAGTATATTCCAAACAATATGGCAATCTCTCTAACCAAGGTAGGGAGGAGGAGTAAACAGAGGGAGTAGTAAAATTTTGTCCTCGTACTGTGAACCACCGCGCCAGAGGGCGGGGGAGACGGCGTACTAAGCAAGCTTCTCCTCGTTTTGCGAGTTGACGAGACACATCAAAAGTACTCTAGTGTATAGAGCCTTGCCTCTAAGGCAGGCCCCACATGGTTTGCCTCTTTTTTAAAATAACGCGTCAAGTCGCAATTTGTTTGTTCACCTGTGGTAGACGATCCTCCCTCCATCAAGTGGAAAACCAGTACACGGGTCAAATTACCACGCGGGCTGCCTTTTCGTACGGAAATGAGCTCCACCATGTACCCGCACGGGTGTGGTTGGGGAAGAGACGGGAGTACGTGCGCCGTGCGTGCACCTCTTCTCTTCATGCACATCCCCCACCTATGTGGGTTTGTGAGAGAGAGATACAAAACTAGACATAATGTGTCGTCCATTCCCATGCCTCCGCCCAGTCCGACCACCAGTCACCACCACGCCGCACTCCTCCTCACCTTATCTCTCATCTTTCTCCCTCCAGTTTTATATACAAGGCCACTATCAAAATTACAATTTGCAGATATACAAGGCCGCTAACACTAATCGATGCAATATTAATGGTGTTTGCCTCGTAGTACTAGCAAAGGAGGACATTAATTATCCCTTGCATGCATGCGGGGGTGTGAGCATTGGCTTGATGTGCATGAAAGAGAAGAATACGCATTAATTTACACGGCAAACAAGGAAACAAGGTGGCTTGCAACATTAACTTAGAAGACATTAATTTTTGCCTTGGTACGTGTAATATGGGTTTGTGGCCTTGTATACAAAAATGGAGTCTAATAAAATGCTCGAGATACCATTTTTCCGATAAAATTCGTGTATAAAAATGGGATTACTCATGCATGGGTCAATCACAATAGGTGTTTTGTAAAAAAAATGCATCTTGATGTTCCGTGGAATGCATGGGCATCTTGCTAGTTCATGAAAACAACACATGGCAAAATTCCACGGCGAACGAGGGATTTGAATCTGCTAGGAGGGGCTGTTTGGATCTTGAACGGGGTAGCTAAAATATTGGCGACCCTTTTGTCCACCGGTGCCCTTGCCATCGATGAACGAGGAATGGCTCGGGTGCTCATGCATCCTCCAGCGCGCACGTTCGAGACGAGCTCGCACGAGCTGTGTTTGTTTTGTCCCACCATGCTGCCCGAGCCGCCCACAGACCGACCGACGACCCGCAAATTATGCCATCCAACCGTAGCCGCACACATTATGACAGCAACTCAACCAACCGAACAAAATTCATTCAAACACGGTGATATTTCATATAAACAACGACGAAAATCATATAAATACTAGATTTTCATAAAAACATGATGGATTTCATTACATTCAAATGAATTACATATCACACGTCAGTGTTGTATGTGTACGTGTTAGTGTTGCATGCCTGCATCCGTGCATGTGTTCGTTATGTGTACGTGCCAAACAAGAAAAGACAGAAGTCGCTCCAGTGTTATTCGAAGAGAAGCACTAAGCGTTTCAGCGCTCTAAAGGGTGCAGTGTCAGCAGTTGGAGACAGTAAACATAGCTCTGTAGTTGATGATCTCAATTTCCACACACAACTATCCCAGGTGCTTACATTAACTTCGCGTTGTCAAATGTGGTTGCATGTTTCATATGATGTCTAGCTTGTATTGCTTCCAATTTGGTTAAATTGCATCTGCTTACTTTACACATTATACCTTTGATAATGACATGCCTTCCTGTTTTTGATACATACAAGATATGTCTATTAACCATGTTCATACATCAAACTAATGCTCTTTTGTATCCCTCATCAATCACTTATGATGAGACAGTCACCCCAGTGGGTTACTATGAGACGCCCTACTCGTTTAAAGAGTGCAGTGTCATCCTCCCCACATGATTCTCAAGAAACAGCAAGGCTAAATGAAGATAGTCAATGTAGTTCTCTAGTTGATGACCGCAATTCCCCCACACCACCATCACAGGTGCTTGCTCTTACTTGGCAGTGTGATATGTGGTTGCATGTTGCATATGGTGTCTACCTTGTAATGCTTCTAATTAGGGTAAATTGCATCTGCTTAGTTAACACATTATACCTGTGAATATGACATGCCTTCCTATTTTTGGTACATACTATGTCTTTCTATTAACCATGTTCTTACGTCAAACTACTTTTCTTGTGTATCCCTCATCAATCACTTCTGACGATAGACCTTCAAGTTGACAGTGTAATATTGGTTGCATCTTGCATATCATTTCAAACATGTATTGCCTCTAATTTGTTGAAGTGTCACCTATAACGAGACACATCTAACTTGGTAGAGTGATTTTGGTTGGATCTTTCATATGGTGTCTAGATTGCATTGCTTCCAATTTGTTGAAATGCCTTCTGCTTAAAAAATTTCATACATATTCCATCCTCCTACAATGTGGTTGCCATACATAAAAGTTTTGTTCGTCAATATCATGCATCAACGAATTTGGAAGTGTGGATTTCATTCCTTTTTCTCATATGTTTACTTGACAAGGCAAAATTTGAAAGGACGATGGCACATAATGATGGTGGTCCTCTGGAGGAACCAAAACAGATGATCTCTGCAGATTCGTTCCAAATCTCATCTCCCCTACTCCACAACCCAAGGTGCTTGCTCTAACATGGCAGTGTGATATATGGTTGCATGTTGCATATGGTACCTATCTTGTCTTGCTCCTAATTTGTTAAATTGCATCTCCTTAGCTTACACATTATACATGTGAATATGGCACGCCTTCCTGTTTTTGGTACATACTACATCTTCCTATCACACATGTTCTTACATCAAACCACTATTCTTGTGTATTCTGCATCTATCGCTTATGATGAGACAGTCACACCCATGTGTTAGTATGAGATGTGCTACTCTTATAAAGAATGCAGTTTCATCCTCTCCACATGATTCTCAAGAAACAACAAGCCTAAATGACAATATTGAACGTAGCTCTGTACTAGAAGACCGCACTTCCCCTACACCACCATCACAGGTGCTTGCTCTAACTTCAAAGTGTGATATGTGGTTGCATGTTTGCATACGGTGTCTAGCTTGTAATGCTTCTAATTAGGGTAAATTGCATCTGCTCAGTTAACACATTATACCTGTGAATATGACATGCCTTCCTATTTTTGTGTAACGCCCCGGATTCGATGCGCCAGGTGTCCGCCAGTTATTCGCCGTTGTTGCCTTGTCATTTGCTTGCGTGTTGCATCTTATCATGTCATCATCTGCATGTTTTTCAAAACTTGCATCCGTTCGGGTCCTCCCAGTTCTCTCCGTTGTCCGTTCCGAGCACAGACACACCCGCAAGCGCCCGCGGCACCTCCGAAATATTATTTTATAAGTGGCACAAAAATGTTCTCGGAATGGGTTGGAGTTTTGATGCGGAGCATCCTACGGACATCACCATGTCAAGAGCCCATTTGGCAAGTGACACGTGCGACACCTACTTCACACACACTAAGGTGAATCATCTCCATTACACGTGCTCACTTGACCCCTTCGAGGATGGCATACTACTTGACACTTCTCCCATGTGCATGCATAGGTATTGTCGGAACTTCACGGACGACGAGGAGGAGTGCAAGCACCAAGGAACGACTACACCATCTGCGAGGGAAGCGTGGAAGAGAACACGGAAGAAAGGAAGAAGAAGAATGGAGCAAGACTGGAGTTGCCCGGATCATCCAGACACCCAGCCGGACGATCCGGACGACCTCCCGGACGATCCGGCTAACGTGCCCGAAGACAACAGAACCTGCTCGACGAAGCCGGATCATCCGGAAGGTCGCCCGGATCATCCGGACCCCCGACACCCGGATCATCCGGGCCACCATCCAGATCATCCGGACCCCGCCTGCGTGCATGACTTGGGCCGAAGCCCGTGTACCCCTTCGCCCCTCACTTACCCCTTCGCCCCTTGGGCTATAAATAGACCTCCTCCACCTCCTTTCTAGGGTCAGCAAAGTGATAGCTCATTCTTAGGTGAGCTTTGCTCCTACCTATCTCTAAGCTTGAGAGAGAGAGACCACTACTCCATTGGAGGCCAAGACCTCCATCTAGGAGAAGATCCCGCGGGATATCATCAAGACCCCCTTGTGGGAAGATCCATCTAGGATATCATCAAGACCTCCTCTTGGAGATGAACCTTACCTTGTATCTTTCCCTTTGTTGTTCATGTACCTTGTGGATCTTGTGTGTTTGATTGTCTAGTGGATGTGTGATTTGGACTTGTTCTTGAGTGTTTCCCCTTGTGATTTCTCCCCGTTCTTCCCCGTGTTCATCGTGTTCTTCGAGGGATCCCACTCCAAACGTGAAAGATCGTCGCTATAGGGTTCCACCCTACATCAAGTTTGGCATGCGGTCTTATTCTAGTGTAGACAGAGCGCCTGTCAAGTTTCATCACATTCGGAGCTCGTTTGATAGCACAACCGTTAAATATATAGCGGCATCGTTGCTGGTTTATTCGTCAGACGTTTCGGTCTCCGAAACTGCCGCCGGGCCGCACCTCTTCTCCCTCTTCTCAGCCCAAGGCCTTCTAAACACAGCCCACTAAGCCCTCCTAGGCCCAGCCTACCTCCCCTCGCATCCGGAACCGTCTGATCACAATCCGAGGGTCCGAAAACCCCTCCTAACTCCCTAACCCTAGCCCCTTCTATATATATACACCTCCCCTGCCATTTTTGGCCTCCTCCAACCCTCCTACCATGTTTTCCGCGCCCCCAACCCTCAGCCACCGCCACCCTCATCGTGTTCCACGCCGGCCACCTCCTCAGCGCCACTTGCCGACGCCTCCAGCCTCTCAGCGAAGGCCACACGTCGCCCTCCTCTCTCCACCGCCGCCGCGGCCCGCCCCGGGCTGATCTGGGCCCGGAGGAGCCCGCGCGCCCCGCCGCCTGGATCCCCGCTCCTGCACCCGCTCCAGGGGAGGAGCCCCTTGATCCAGCGCCGCCGCCTAGTGCCGCCGTCCTTCCCGCCGCCGGTTGCCTCCCTCGCCGTCTTGCAGCCCCGCCGCCGGTGACCAGATGAGCGCCGCCCTCTCCCTTCTTCTCCTTCCCTCTCTCTTCCTCCTGTCCCTCTCACCCGACTCTCTCTCTCCCCGCAGGTCACCGCCGCCATGGTCCTCGTCGCCGCTCGGCCCTGCTGCCACCGGGAACGGGTCCTACCGCCCCAGATCCGGCCGGATCTGGCCGGTCCCCGCCTCGTCTTCGCCGCTCGCCGCCGTTGCCAGCCGCCATCGCCGGCCACGGCCTCGCCTCTGCCCGGGCTTGCGGGTGGACGAGGAGCGCACCTCGCCACCCGCGAGGGCCACCGAGTGGACCGGCCTCGCCCCGGCCAAGCCCAGCACCCTGGCCAACCTCCTGCATCCTGGGCCTCGGCCCACTATGGTGAGCGCCCAGCCACTCCTAAACCCCGCCCTGAGCGCTGCTTATTTATCCCGCGCTCATCCTATTTTTTTTTAATTTGGCTGTCCCTATTATTTTGCATTATCATCCCATGTTCAGCGCATCATAACTCCATGCATGCTGCTCCGTTTCGTGCGTATAATATGTCAAATTGTTCGCCTCGACGAGTACCTCATTTCGTTCTATTGCATCATTTTAATTTGAGCTCATCTTGATGCCCGAAATGCTGTTGGAAGAGTGCATGTTGCTGTTAATCTGCTGAAACTGTTATAACTTGCTCATTTGTCATTTTTGCCATGTTTGATGTGTGCATCCTATGAGGTTGATGTCTACATGTGTATTGATCTATGCCATGCCATATTTCCAGAGGTGCAACCCATGTATTTTTGTGAGTCTTGTACTGAGTGCATCAAGCTTGTTAAGTAGGATACTTGCTGTTGCTGTTTTCCTGGCTGATTCTGTTATATTTTGTTGCTATGTAAACCTGCTGCTACAAGTCATTTCATGCATTATTCTGGAGATGTTCACTAAGGATGCTTTGTTATAAATATCTTGCTCTATCCATTCATGCCCCTGGTTGCATTTATAGCCTGTTGTAGCTTGTTGTAATCTTGCTCCAAAGTTGCTATATAATGTTGCTGTCATCCTATTAACATTAAGTTCAGTTTTGACCATGTGCTTTTCTAGTGATCCATGCACCCTATGAACTTGCTCTTGACATGCTTAGCTTCACAAACATGTATTCTTACTGTTGGTTGCCTTGCCATGCCATGTGTTGCTCTGTAGTGAGTGGTTCAAGCTCACCAACATGCCTACTTATTATTGTTTCTGCCATGTATGAATCTGTAATATAACTTGCCATGTTTACATGGGTGCCATCTTATCTTCTGATTCTTTTTGGCTCATGGTCAGTAAGGGACTTTTGTTCTATGCAATTATTAGATTCATGCCATGCCTTTGTTTGCCATGTTAAGTTCCTGTAACATGTTGTTTGAGAGCTCTAAACATTGCAACCTGATGTTATTTCCTGATAAGTCTGAAACTGTTATAATTTGCAATCCTCCCATGTCCTTTTGAGCATGTTCTAGTTGTTTCTGGAGATAGCTCAGTGTTCATGTTTTGTCATGCCTTACCTTTACTTCATGCCCATGCCTTTTGTTATTATGTTGGGGTGCTGTAGCTTATTGTTTTGATGCTTGCAATATGCCTAGTTGCTGTTTTGGACGGATTGTTGTTATGACTTCTATAGAGTGTATGTGTTGAATCGTTGCTCCGTTTTGAGTGTGCTCTATATGAAACTTGCTTGATTTTGCATGTAGTTCCATATTATCATGTTGCATCCTTGTTTTGGTGTGTTTGCTTGATGTTTGTATGCATGTAGCATCAATGCCATGTTTAACTTGTTTTGCTCATATCTTCTAGGCCGTAGCTCTGAATTAAATGAACTTTATATGTAACTTGACTAGAATCTCATGTAGATCATATTGGTGCATCTTAACTTGCTGTTTAACAACTTCAACTTAATGTTTATTCAGTTCTGGACCAATTTCTAAATTTGCATATGAGGACTTACCGGAATTGTTATATGTTGTTTCCGGCCTCATTTAAACTTGCTTTGATGTGATGCTCTTGTATGCATCCTCTCTTGCCATGAGTCGCTCCTTGTAGCCTTGTCATGCATCATACTTGGTTGAGCATCATGCCTTGTCTATGTGTGGTGTGTTTACCATGTTGTGTGCTTCTTCTCGATAGTTCCCGTTTCGTTGCGATCGTCAGGATGCGTTCGTCTACGTGTGGTTCATCTTCGTGGCTTCATCTTCTTCATGGACTCGTTCTTCTTCCTAGCGGGATTTCAGGCAAGATGACTGCTACCCTGGATCTCACTACTATCATTGCTATGCTAGTTGCTTCGTTCTATCGCTATGCTGCGCTACCTATCTTTTGCTCTTCAAGCCTCCCAAATTGCCATGAACCCCTAACCTTTGACACCCTTCCTAGCAAACCGTTGCTTGGCTATGTTACCGCTTTGCTCAGCCCCTCTTATAGCATTGCTAGTTGCAGGTGAAGTTGAAGATTGCTCCATGGTGGATAGGATTTTGGTTGGGATATCACAATATCTCTTATATTATTAATGCATCTATATATTTGGTAAAGGGTGGAAGGCTCGGCCTTATGCCTGGTGTTTTGTTCCACTCTTGCCGCCCTAGTTTCCGTCATACCGGTGTTATGTTCCCGGATTTTGCGTTCCTTATGCGGTCGGGTGATTTATGGGACCCCCCTGACAGTTCGCTTTGAATAAAACTCCTCCAGCAAGGCCCAACCTTGGTTTTACCATTTGCCTCACCACCACCTATACCTTTCCCTTGGGTCGGCCAACACAAGGGTCATCTTTATTTTAGCCCCCCCGGGCCAATGCTTGTCTAAGTGTTGGTCCGAACTAGAGTCCTTTGCAGCACCCCCTCAGGGAAACTTGAGGTCTTGTTTTAGTTGTACGGAGTGCTCATCCGGTGTGCCCTGAGAACGAGATATGTGCAGCTCCTATCGGGATTTGTTGGCACAGCGGGAGGTCTTGCTGGTCTTGTTTTACCATTGTCGAAATGTCTTGTAAACCGGGATTCCGAGACTGATCGGGTCTTCCTGGGAGAAGGAATATCCTTCGTTGATCGCGAGAGCTTATCATGGGCTAAGTTGGGACACCCCTGCAGGGTATAAACTTTCGAGAGCCGTGCCCACGGTTATGTGGCAGATGGGAATTTGTTAATGTCCGGTTGTAGATAACTTGACACCAGATCCGAATTAAAACGCATCAACCGCGTGTGTAGCCGTGATGGTCTCTTCTCGGTGGAGTCCGGGAAGTGAACACAGTCTTTGGGTTATGTTTGACGTAAGTAGGAGTTCAGGATCACTTCTTGATCATTGCTAGTTGAAGACCGTTCCTTTGTTTCTCTTCTCGCTCTTATTTGCGTATGTTAGCCACCATATATGCTTTCCCATTAAGCTTTGCTAGTCTTGATACCCATGGTAATGGGATTGCTGAGTCCTCGTGGCTCACAGATTACTACACCAACAGTTGCAGGTACATGTTATGTGATGATCATGACGCGAGAGCGATGTTGCTTGTTTTGGAGTTTCTTCTTCTGCTTCTGCGATCAGGGGATAGGTTCCAGGTCGGCAGCCTGGGCTAGCAGGGTGGATATTGTTTGAGTTTTTGTTTATGATTCATCCGTAGTCGGAATTTGTTCTTGTATGTTGTATTGTTGTATTCATGTGACATTGTATGTATTGGATGTATCCCCACTATTATGTAATGTTGATGTAATGATATCCACCTTGCAAAAGCGTCTTCAATATGCGCTTCTATCCTTGGTGGGACCTTCGAGTTCCTTTAGGATAGGGTCGCATCTTGGGCGTGACATTTTGGTACACACTACATCTATGTGTTAACCTTGTTCTTACATGAAACTACCTCTCTTCTTGAAAGTGCTAGTATTCGACTAGAGGGGGGTGAATAGGCGATTTTTATGAAAGTCTTCAAAACATGGGTGTGTTGAAGACAAACAATAGAAATGACCCTATTGATATGCAGCGGAAGGTAGACTACACTAGATAAGCCATAGTCAAGTGAGCAATATAGCGAAAGCACAAAGACTATAAGCAGCTAGGTAGAATGGATCAGATTGGAAGATAGTATGAAGCCAAACAGACAACAGTCTTCACAAAGTGAAGTCAAACAGATCAAGAAAGTAGGCAAAGACTTCATGAAGAAAAATTTCATGTAAGGTGAGAGAGGTTGGATAGAACCAGTTGCTCGGAGGGGACAAGGGATTTGTTGGACCAGTTCCAGTTGTTGTGACAACTGTACGTCTGGTTAGGGAGGCTGAGATTCAACTCAGCAGACCGTGTCTTCACCTTATTCCCCTTGAGCTAAGAACACTTAGTCCTCGCACAATCACTCTGGTACGTCTTCAAGGGAGACTTCCATACCTTCACAGAGTTCGTTCACTGGCAATCCACAATGATTTGTGGATGCTCAGAACACGACGCCTAACCAGCTGGAGGATTCACAATCCTCAAGTGTAAAAGTCTTCAGATCACGCGGACAAAAGGACTTCAGTGATGCCTAACACTCTTTGGCTCTGGGTGTTTTGGGCTTTGTCCTCGCAAGGATTATCTCTCAAAGGCTTCGGAGGTGGTTTGCTCTCAAACAACAAAAGCCATGCACGAACCCTGAGCAGCCACCAATTTATGGTGTAGGGGGTGGGCTATTTATAGCCAGCAGGCAACCCAACCTGATTTGTCCAAAATGACCCTGGTTCACTAAGGAACTGACATGTGTCCAACGGTCAGATTTCAAACACACGCGGCAGCTTTGCTTGGTCTACAACCCAAGCTGACTCATCCAGCTCTGGATAAGATTTGCTCTCATTGTCTTTGCTCGAAGGCATAGGTTTTGGTTCAGCATCCCATCAGTCACTCTGACTTGTTCACTTGGACCCCACTCAACAGTACGGTGGTTCCTATGACTCAACAAAGAAGAAAAGGAAACTACAAAACAACTGTGTCTTCGCACTCCATAGTCTGCACACGATGTCTTCTCCTGTCATAGTCTTCAATGTGAATGTCTTCACAGACCACCATTGTCTTCAATGTCTTCACACATTTTTAGGGGTCATCTCTGGTAGGTAAACTGAATCAATATGGGACTACTACCTGCCTGTGTTATCCTGCAATTCTCACAAACACATTAGTCCCTAAACCAAGTTTGTCGTCAATACTCCAAAACCAACTAGGGGTGGCACTAGATGCACTTGATCTCCCCCTTTTTGCTGATTGATGACAAACTGGTTGAAGTTTTCAACGAGGATAAAAGTATGTGAAAGTTTAGTGTTGTGAGTATTGTCTTCATACATAAGACGAGGCTCCCCCTGATGATGTGCATATAGATGACTTGCATTTGAATGAAAATGCACATGGCAGGTTTTGCTTTGTGGAGGCCATCATCAAAGTGTGAAGACAATGCATTATGCATATAAGAAAGTAAAGAAGATAATGATATGCATAATGAAAAATGGACATCTGCAGAATGACTTCATGCGGGATTTATCATCGCATCACAGAATAGCAGATAAAGTAGCAGACGACCATCAAGTTTTAGTGTTACAACTCAAAGAACCAAATGTATCAAAAGACGAGAGTTGTAAGACATAGCAAAAATAATGCAGCCACCCATAAGGACCCGCTTGAAGAGTATCAACTCATATGCTTCTCCCACTTTTGTCAGTAATGACCAAAAAGGTTTGACGACACAGAGCATCTACTCGTTCCCAGACGGAGCAGACAGAAGAGCAGGGTCATTGCAGGAGTTTGGTGGTGTAGAGGGGCCTGGTGTAGAGTTGATATGAAGTGCAGACATGGTTGGTGAAGTGGCATCGTCTTCTTCATCGATGACATTGGCAACAACAATTGCAGCCGAAGATGAATACTCAGAGTGTTTAAGAGAGGGAGTACGGCGCCAACTTGCATTAGGAGGAGGCCTGGAGTCAAACTTGAATCTTTCGGTGAAGCCATCTACTTGAAGATCATCTCAATAACATAGCAGACTGAGGCTCTTGCAGGACCGCCTAGCATTCTCATGGGCAACAAAGGAGTTCTTGGTAGCCAAAATGCGAATGTGATTGACATCCACCAAGATACTATGCATTTGATGCTTAAGCCAGTCATGGTGCTTGTCTTTTGCTTCTTATGTAAGGCCACAAGCAGTTCTCGATCATTGAGGACTCGAGAGTGCTTCCGAGGCCGTTGAGCGACTGTACTAGCAGTGGCTTTAGTATTAGCACGGTGAGGCAGACGCACATTTACAGCAAGCGGATAAACACGAACAGCAGCATTCAGAATATGGACTCCTTCAATTGGATGCGTGAAGCTTTGATGATCAACATTGTGAAGATATATTGGCTCCTTGGCAGGCTCAGGGTAGATGGCGTCAACAGACAGGTCAACCTCAGGCAAGAAAATCAGATGGTTATGCACAGAAGGTTGATAGTTGATAGTTGAATGAAGCTTAATTAGGTGCATCACCCATGGAGCGTAAAACTTCAAGCCAAAAAGATCAATCCGAGATGCAGCAAGCTATCTAATGAAGAAATCTTGGGAGTTGAACTTGATGCCATTGACAATATAGAAGACCAAAGTCTTCATGGCGCCTTCAAGTTTGGCTGCAGAAGAATGTCCCTTGATTGGCCAGAGAGTATGCCTCAGGATATGATACACTATGCGAGGCAAGTACTCGAGGTCCTGGACAAAGAATTCCTTTGGATATTCTGCATCACGGGGCAATGGCTTCATTATGCTGAGCATCTGACTCATATTGGGTTCGGGCCGCTGAAAAATGTTCTGCAGTCCTTCTGTGTGGTGCTGACAACCAGGCTCATACATTCACCTGGAGTGGGCAGGGAGGTAAGCTCAATGATGTTCTGAGCTTTGGCTTCATGGTGCACATCACCTGTCATCCACTCAAGGGTCCATGTCTTCGGATCCCTGTTGTATCCATGTATGTGAAGAGTAGCATAGAACTGCAGCAGAAGCTCTTCATTCCAGTGCTCTTTAGCTGTGACAAATTCAACGAGGCCAGCATCATGAAAGCAATCCATAGCTTCCTCAAGACAAGGGAGCCCAGCCATAGCTTCACAATCAAGGTGCATGTGAGGGAAGATTCGCTCTTGGTTGTAGAGAACACAAGAGTAGTAGCTGCATTGTTGGTGGCTCCAGAAGCGATCTGACGAGATCCTTGACTTCGAGTAGGGATTCTTGTCACTGTCAAAGAACGTGCTGTGCGCTCTGAATCTATTGACACTGAAAGATCCAAGAGATGTAGCAGGACCTGGAAGTCTTGGCAGTCTTGTCTTAGGCTTCTGCACTAGTGGTCTTTGCTGCACATGATAGTCATATTGCAGTCCGGGACTAGTGGGTGGTACCAGGACAGGCCAGCGAACAGATACCAACTCCATATCTTAGTTGTAAGACAACTCCATTGTGTGCTGCCTTGGGGGAGGAGCAGTGCCATCAGTGGGGACCGATGAGGCAGAAGCTTCAATATTCTCATTGGCTTCAGGCACAGTATTGGCTTCAGGCACCACACGATCATCAGCTAAGACATGGTCATTGGCTTCAGGAGTGTTTGTGGCAGCCTCAACATTCTAAACCTCCATATAGTCAACGACCGGAGGATCTTGCACAGTCACCTTCTCCTCGAGAATGACTTGATCTGGGATAGGGGGTGTAGC
Organism: Triticum timopheevii; assembly: GCA_963921465.1. Taxonomy (NCBI): domain Eukaryota; kingdom Viridiplantae; phylum Streptophyta; class Magnoliopsida; order Poales; family Poaceae; genus Triticum; species Triticum timopheevii. Next base: position 272,876,550 of record OY997266.1, read on the forward strand.
AACTCTCTCTTCTATTCTTGATTCTTCATCGGCTAATGCAGCCGGAATGTCTTCAGCAGCTTTGGCTTCAAACTCAGGAACCGTCGTAGAAGGATTCTCTTCAGGGAACACTTGATGTGACATTGAGCTAGATTGGTGTGAATCTTCTTCTGGGATGGTATACATGGAGACCGATGGCCTAAGGCCTTTGCGAAGCCGTTGGAATACGAGCGACGCCTTTGGTGATGGTATGGTCTCCATGTAGTCATCGTCATTCACCATTGGATTGGTGAACTGTGCTAGTGGAGTACGGGGTGTTGCATCTCGAACTGGTGTTTCTTCTTGCGGGCGCTCAGCCCATGAATCATCCTGAGCAATTGGCGTCAATGGACGACCAATGCTGATGTATTCGCTGCTCGTTGGAGCAGGCGATGATACCAACTGATTCTCTAACTGAGGAAGGACTTCATCATCAACAACATTGTCTTCATGACCAATGTCTTCAGTTGTGTTGGGTTCAACAGCTGGAACTTGCTCTTCTTCGTGAGCCTATGAAAAAGCAGGCTGGCGGAGTACAACTTGACGCTCTTGGTTTGTGGCAGTAGGAGGAGCAACAGAAATGGGTTCAACAAAGAGGGGCTGAGAGGCTGCAGCATGCTCTTTCTTTGAAGACTTAGTTTCCTTAGTCTTCAGCTTCTCCTTAGAAAGAGCATCGTCAAATGCGTCCTTGTGCTTGCGTTTCTTGGCTTCAGCTTCAGCCGCTCTTTTCTTCTTCAGTTCAGAAGCTGCCGAGGGGACCTTAGGATTCGAGCCTGTCGTATTGGCAGGGAAGACAATGCGAGGTTCTTCCCGCCTTAGTGCGGTGTGGGTCTCAGTAGCCTTCTTCTTCTTGGCAGCCATCCTAGGGTCGATGCTAGGATGCCCAAGAGCTTTACGCTTCTCAGCTTCATTATGGGCTTGAACACATTTCATAGCCAGATACTTCATGGGCTGCCTTGAGCCTTTAGCTTCAGTGCGTTTCTTGTGAAACTCGTCCTTGAGGTCATGCAACATCTTCTTGAAGATTTGAACATCAGCCACACTTAGCTTGTCCATGTGCTTCTTGAAGTGAGCCTTCTCATAGTCAATCTTGTTCTTCAGCTTGACAATCTTCTGAGCCAAGGCCAATTCACCAGCAGTGGCTCCATGGAAACTGACACTCATGTCCACTGGGAGCTGAAGATCATCAATACTAATATCCTGGTTGTCAAACCACTCATCAATGAAGTTATTGAGAATGTCAACATCAAAGAGTGGCAGATCATTGAAGATTTTAGCTTCTTGCTTGCTCTTAATAAGAATTTCCAGAGCATCATCAGCAAGATCTTCGTCACTTGAAAGATCAATGGCTTCATCTTCGTTACGAAGCATAGCGAATGGTGTCAGTGGTTGTCCTGTGGCCTTCTTGGGCAGTGGCTTCTTTGTCCTCTTGGACACACGAGATGGGTCCTCTGATTGCTCACTGGATTCAGGCGGTGCAATCCTTAGAGGCTTCCTTGCTGAAGCTTTTGGTGAAGAAGACGGCTTAGAAGCTTTTGTCTTCTTCTTTTTCTTTTGCTTGGGTGGTGAGGGAGCAGCTTCAGTATCAATGTCACCATCAGAGCGCTCCACTGCTGCTCTCTGTGCAGCAATGTGAGACAAAATCCCATTGAAATTGGCAAAGGGGCCAATTCTGTTTTCATTGGTTTCACGTGTCCCATCAGATCTGGGAGCAGAGGGGCCATGGTTGAAGTTGAGGCGATAGTCTTTAGCATTCTGGGTAGCAGAATCTTTGGCAAACTGAAAGTTGCGCTTGAAGAGATTGTCGTCACGACACCATAATAAGGAGGATGGGTCGGCATTTTCAGGTTGCGGTCCTCTGACCATGCAAGGATAGAATACCTGCGCAATAGCTTCGGCCTTGTTCTTCAGCACTAGGCCGCTATATAGACAGTCTCCCCATGGATGCTTGATGGCATTCTTCTCAGCATATTCAGGCGTGACGAATTTGTACTTGAACCATTCCTCAGCCCAATATCTTTGGATCCTATGAATCCGGTTCTTGCGCTGGTTGTAGTTTTCATCAGGGTCTGCCTTTTATTGTTCATACAAGGCAGGAGACAGATCAAGAGCTATATTGCCTCGGTGTTGCCTGCCACCCTTTTGAGCAGACTTTTTTGAAGCCTTCATATTTAAGATGATTGGCTTCAGCACAGAGAGTGGCTTCTGTCTGATTGGCTTCAGACAAGAACTGGCTTCAGGTGATTTAATGTGATGCTGTAGGTATTCTACAAATGAATGTAGACTATGAGAACCAAGGGATTCTCCCATGGACATGTACCTGTGACAGTATTAGAGATGCGAGGGAAGGGGAAGAGGTCATATGCATTCTTAGGAGATTTTGAAGATAAATTGGTTTTGAAGACATTGACCTCATAGTGCGAAGACATTCACTTATTTGGAGAGAGTCGGTTCCAGATTTGTATGAATTCATGAATAAGTGCAAGTGAGGAATCTAACTAGTTATGAAGCATAAGTGAATATACTAGGCATGGTATGAGATGCAGAAGGGAACAAATCTAGATTTGGAAGCTTAGAAACTCCTTTTGGAAAAGTGGTCGGATTTGACAGATATAAAAGGCAGTAAAAAGTAAGATTTTATTTACCCTTTGACAAACTGCTAGACGGATGGGAATAAAGGCCAAGTTGTTCCATCTCCCGCGCCATAACTTGGCGGCGGTAGACACCTACGGCGGGGGCGGAGAGGACGAGGTCTGCGGCCGGCGTGAGGACGGCGACGAAAAGGTTGCGGCAGCTAAGCGCTTCTTCTCCGGTGACGACGTGAGCTAGCGGAGGCGCTATGGTCTGTTGGAGGTGGCGAGGAAGAAGAACAGATAATGACCGCGTGGGTGAGATTTATAAGGAATAGGAGGGCGGCACAGTGCAATTACGCAGGTGCCCCTGGCGGTTCACATCTGAAAGACACATGGCATACATGCAACTCATTGAGAGTTGTTCCATGTTCCCACGCACGCCTGGATTGTCGGGTGGTCGTTCCGGCTTCTCTGCTTTTCAGGCAATAAGGATGCAGCATTAAAAACAAAGTAAATGTTTGTCAGATTGTCCTCTGCTGATAAGGACTCAGAGAAGACAATCGACATGTTTCAATAGAGTGCATATGATTTGGACAGATAGAGTTGAGGTAGAAGCATAGACCAAGTTAGGGTCCGATCACATTCACTTAGATCAAAAGATTCAAGAGAGAAGACATAGCTATAAGTGAATGATGTAGAGGACATAACACAAATGTATATATATATATATGTGTATGAACACAAATGATGTAGCTATAAGTGAAGACTTTGCAATTGTAACGCCAAGAGAAACACTTAATAAGAATTTGGTGGTGGCGTTACCCACCGTATAGGAAGTATTAGACCCAGACATGGCGCACAATTATCGTGGTGCTCCAAAGTCAAATTCCGCATTCATGTATTCACACTTAGAGGGTAAGTCTTCATTAATTGAAGATATACGTTACTTTGTGTGTTGCACATCTAAGTCGTCAACATGCATAAGCGTTATGATGTGTGTCCATTCACAGGACATTCGAGGATTCTAAGATATTTAGCTCACACCGGAACTTGGAAAACCTTTTCTCATCCAAGGGCTTAGTGAAGATATCTGCCAATTGCTCTTGAGTGTTGACGTGAATGATATCAATGTCTTCCTTGTTAACATGATCTCTGAGAAAGTGATGACGGATCTGAATGTGCTTTATCTTTGATTGATGAACTGGATTCTTGGAAAGCTTGATGGCGCTTTCATTGTCATAGAAGAGTGGCACATTCTTCGTGTTGATGCCATAGTCCTTGAGAGTTTGCTTCATCCATAGAAGCTGAGCACAGCATGATCCAGCGGCAATGTATTCAGATTCAGCAGTAGAGAGTGACACACAGTTCTGCTTCTTTGAAGACCAACAGACAAGTGATAGACCGAGAAAGTGACATGTTCCTGAGGTGTATTTGCTATCAACCTTGTCACCAGCATAATCCGCATCGGAATACCCAATCAGATCAAATGTTGAGCCCTTTGCATACCATAATCCTACCGTTGGGGTGTAAGCCAAATATCTAAGTATTCGCTTCACCGCTAGGTGATGCGACTCCTTTGGTGCCGCTTGGAATCGGGCACACATGCAAAAGCTAAGCATTATATCTGGCCTAGATGCACATAAGTAGAGTAAGGAACCAATCATGGAGCGGTATACATTTTGATCGAACTCTTTACCATTGTCGTCAGGACCCAGATGACTTTTGGTTAGCATTGGCGTCGTGTATCCTTTGCAGTCTTGCATTCCAAACTTCTTCAGGCAATCTTTGAGGTATTTCTCTTGTGATATGAAGATGCCATTTCTCTGCTGATGGATTTGAAGACCAAGGAAGAACTTCGGCTCACCCATCATGGACATCTGGTATTGTTGTTGCATCATGTGCCCAAACTGATCGCTGTATCTCTTGTCGGTGCAGTCGAAGATAATGTCATGCACATAGATTTGGCACACAAACAGTTCACCGTCGTATGACTTCGTGAAGAGTGTTGGATCTAGAGAACCAGGTTTGAAGCCTTTGCTCTTCAAGAAATCTTTGAGCGTGTCATACCAAGCGCGAGGAGCTTGTTTGAGGCCATACAATGCCTTGTTGAGCTTGTACACCATATCAGGATGTTTTAGATCTTCAAAGCCAGGTGGTTGTGCAACATACACTTCTTTTTCAATCTTGCCATTGAGAAAGGCACTCTTCACATCCATTTGGTACAGAAGGATGTTGTGATGGTTGGCATATGCAAGCAGTATGCGAATGGCTTCAAGTCTTGCCACGGGAGCAAATGTTTCGTCGAAGTCAATCCCTTCTATTTGAGTGTAACCTGGAGTAACCAGATGAGCCTTGTTTCTGACAACTTGACCATGTTCATCTTGTTTGTTGCGATAGATCCATTTGGTGCCAATGTTATTATGCTTGCGAGGATCAGGACGCTTGACTAGTTCCCAGACATTATTCATCTCGAACTGATGAAGCTCTTCTTGCATGGCTTGAATCCATTCAGGTTCCATAAGGGCTTCAGCAAGTTTCTTGGGGTCAGATATAGAGACGAATGCAAAGTGCCCACAAAAATTTGCCAGTTGTGTTGCTCTTGAACGAGTGAGTGGACCAGGTGCATTGATGCTGTCAATTATCTTCTCAATCTGTACATCATTTGTAACACGTGGATGTACTGGACGAAGATTTTGCCCTTGCGGGTCATTATCTTCAGCTTCAGCATTCACTTCAGGCTGAGCATTGTCTTCAAGTTGACTTGGTGCAATGATGAGTTCATCTTCAGCCTGAGCTTCAGACGGTATGATTTCTCCAGTACCCATGAGCTTGATAGATTCACTAGGAGGTACTTCGTCTAGCACATTTGGCAGGTGCTCTCTTTGTGAGCTGTTAGTCTATCGAACCACGCATCCACGGTTTCAACCACTTTATAGTGAAAGAGGTTGAAATCTCTGTAGGAGTGCGAATCCTTTCCGTATCCAAGCATAAAACCTTCATGTGCTTTCGGTGCAAATTTTAAAGTGTGATGTGGATCCTTGATCCAGCACCTAGCACCAAATACTCTAAAGTAACTGACGTTTGGCTTCTTACCAGTTAGCAACTCATATGATGTCTTCTTTAGAAGCTTGTGAAGATAAACTCGGTTGATGATGTGGCATGCAGTGTCAATGGCTTCAGGCCAGAACTTCCTTGGAGTCTTGTACTCATCTAGCATCGCCCGAGCCATCTCGATGAGGGTTCTGTTCTTGTACTCCACGATGCCATTCTGCTGAGGTGTGTAGGGAGCAAAAAACTCATGAGTGATGCCCAGTGTATCAAGGTAAGTGTCGAGGCCGGTGTTCTTGAATTCTGTGCTATTGTCACTTCAGATGTGCTTGATCTTGACGCCATAGTTCATCATGGCACGATTGGCGAAGCGTCTGAAAACATCCTACACTTCAGTCTGATAGAGAATTATATGCACCAAGGTATATCTTGAGTAATCATCAACAATAACGAAACCATAGAGACACGAAGTGGTAGTAAGAGTAGAGTAGTGAGTAGGGCCGAATAAGTCCATGTGTAGCAGCTCAAAGGGTTGAGATGTCATCATGATTTTCTTCGATGGATGCTTGGCCCTAGTCATCTTCCCAGCTTCACAGGCACCACATAGATGGTCTTTCTTGAACTTGAGGCATTCGATGCCCATGACATGCTTCTTCTTTGCGAGAGTGTACAAGTTCCTCATGCCCGCATGTCCTAGCCTCCGATGCCAGAGACAACACTCTCAAGCTTTTGCTAGAATATGGCAAGCTGTGGTCCTGCTGAGAAATCTACCATGTACAGATCATCTTTTCGATACCCTTCAAAGACTAGAGATTTGTCAGATTCCATAAGGACAAGGCAATGATATTTTCCAAATATCACAATCATGTTCAAATCACATAGCATTGATATAGACATTAAGTTGAAACCAAGGGATTCAACAAGCATCAGTTTATCCATGTGCTGATCCTTTGAGATTGCAACTCTACCAAGACCCAATACCTTACTTTTACCAGTGTCGTCAAATGTGATATGACTTCTATTAGATGACCGAAGTGTTGAATCCATCAGAAGACTTCGATCACCAGTCATGTGGTTGGTGCAACCACTATCCATAATCCATTCTGAAGCTTGAGGTGTCATAGCCTACAGTACAGTTTGGGGGATAAGCTTCACCAAGAGAGTTGTGAAGCAGAAAAATTTGACGAACAAGTGGAACATAGAAGTTCAGATCTTGGTTAGGATAGATATGATGAGTGTCAAGGAATCCCGGGACAAAATACATAGTATGACCATTTGGGCATTTTATCTTGCGTCCCACAGAATATGTACGATCCCCAGCATAAGCATCAGACGCCTTCGATTTCCGGCTGGAGACCTTTCCCTGCAAAAGAGAGTTAAGGTTTCTTAACCACCCACATATTTAGGGGTGGCTTAGAAGCAATGAGTCTAAGTGCAGCATCTGATAACTTCGGCCTTGAATCACTAGCAAATAGCCTTGCAGGAGGAGAATAATACTCGTAGGAATAAGCAAAAAAGTTCTTTGACTTATGAACATAGCGATTTGATGAAACACGCTCATATTCAAAGGTCTGAGTATGATTTCCCTGCAAAACATTGGTGTTAGGGTGACTCTAGTGAGTCCTCTGTCTGTATGAAGCCTTTGGACCATATGAAGCCTTTGGTCTGGTGTTTGTCTTCTTCCAGGTGGTGTCGTAACGACATTCACGGGAAGACTTTCGAGACAACTTTTGGGTACCCAGATCTTCTTGAGAGGTGGTCCATTCCTATAGTTAGTACCAATGTACCTAGCAAACACTTCACCATTCTGATTCCTGAACAGTTTGCATCAAAGGATTCATCAATGGTAATTGGGTTAGCACTAGTGAAGCCAAATAAGATAGATGGATCCACTGAAGGTTCCTTAGCAGCAACCCATGTGGTTTTGGGGTACTGCTCAGGCATCCAGTAAGAACCATCAACATTCATTTTCCTCTTGAACCCAACACCCTCTTTCCTAGGGTTTCGGTTGAGAATCTTCTTTTTATGGAGATCACATAGTGTCTGATGCCCTTTGAGACTTTTGTACATACTTGTCTCAAGTAATGACTTCAACCTGGCATTCTCATCAACAATAGTAGTGGTCTCCTCAGCTGAGGGGTTAGTTACCACATTAGCAGTTGAAGATATTGCAATAGTAGCAACACTTGAACATTCAGCAACAGAGACATCATTGTCATGCTCAATACATTTTAGACATGGTGGTTCAAATCCTTCCTGAGCGGAACTGATCTGTTGAGCGCGTAGTGACTCGTTTTCCTTTTGAAGATCTTCATGAGCCGATCTCAATTTCTCAAGTTCCTGCTTCCTTTGAAGATAATCGCAAAAAAACTTTTCATGAGAGGTTGAGAGCGATTCATGACGACTTTCAAGTTCCTCAGACTTAACATGAAGATTTTTAATGTCTTCAATTAAGGACTGAGATCGGGTCATTTCCGCGTCCAACAGGTCATCGCTTTTGTCTAACAATTTTTGAATATATATGTTCAATGGCATTTTGTTGTTCAGTTGCAATTTTAGCAAGTGTTTTGTAGCTTGGTTTAGATTCACATTCAGAGTCATCTTCACTTGATGTTTGAAAGTAAGCATCGTGTGAGTTTACCTTGGAACCACGTGCCATGAAGCAGTAGGTGGGAGCAGAGTCATCCTCAACCTTGGCATCAGCGTTGGTGACGAGGCCATTCTCTTAAGTGTTGAAGATGGACTTGGCGACATATGCAGAAGCTAGAGCCAGGCTTGCTACTCCAGAATTAGATTCCTCTTTAGACTCCACCTCTGCCTCCTCAGATGCGAACTCCTCCTCTGAATCCATCTCCTTGCCAACAAAAGCACGAGCCCTGCTAGATGAGCTCTTCTTGTGTGATGAAGACTTTGATGAAGACTTTGAAGAAGACTTTGTGGATTTCTTCTTCTTCTTATCATCAGATTCATATTCCTTGCTCTTCTTCTTCTTCTTTGTCTCATTGTCCCACTGTGGACACTCAGAGATGTAGTGACCAGGTTTCTTGCACTTGTGACAGGATCACAAGAGGAAGCTTCATCATTCCTTGAGCTGGATCTTGAATAATTTCTAAAGTCTTTCTTCTTGGTGAACCTCTGGAACTTCTTCACAAGCATAGCGAGCTCTTTTCCAATATCTTCGGGATCACTAGAACTGCAGTCAGATTCTTCTTCAGAAGAGGACACGACCTTTGCCTTCAAAGCGCGTGTACGGCCATAGTTGGGACCATAGATATGTCTTTTCTCACATAGTTGGAACTCATGTGTGTTGAGCCTCTCAAGTATGTCAAACGGATCGAGAGTCTTAAAGTCAGGGAGCTCTTGAATCATCAGGGCCAAGGTGTCAAATGAGCTATCAAGGGATCTTAGAAGTGTCTTGATGATTTCGTGCTTGGTGATCTCAGTGGCGCCGAGTGCATGAAGCTCATTGGTGATATCAGTGAGGCGATCAAATGTGAGCTGGACATTCTCATTGTCATTTCTCTTGAAGCGATTGAAGAGATTGCGATCCTTGAATCTCTCTGTGTTGAGACGCCTTCATTGACCTTGGAGAGCCAGTCCCAGACTAGCTTTGCAGTTTCCAGAGCACTCACACGACCATACTACCCCTTGGTCAGATGACCACAGATAATGTTGTTGGCAGTTGAGTCCAGTTGCATGAAATTCTTGACATCGACAGGAGTGACACCATCACCAGTCTTGGGAACGCCGTTCTTGACGACATACCAGAGATCAACGTTAATCGCTTCAAGATGCGTGCGCATCTTATTCTTCTAGTAGGGGTAATCAGTGCCATCGAATACAGGGCACGCTCCGGAGACTTTGATTATCCTTAAAGTCGACATAGCTAAACTCTAGGTGGTTAAACCGAATCACACAGAACAAGCGAGCACCTTGCTCCGATACCAATTGAATGTGCTAGTATTCAGCTAGACGGGGGTTGAGGGAGTCCTGGATTAGGGGGTATCTGGATAGCCGGACTATATACTTTGGTCGGACTGTTGGACCGTGAAGATACAAGACTCAAGACTTCGTCCCGCGTCCGGATGGGACCCTCCTTTGCGTGGAAGACAAGCTTGGCGATCCGAATAATAGATCTCCTTCTTTGTAACCAACCCTGTGTGAACCCTAGCCCCCTCTGGTGTCTATATAAACCGGAAGGTGTAGTCCTTAGAGGGACAATCATAATCATCAAAGGCTAGCTTCTAGGGTTTAGCCACTACGATCTCGTGGTAGATCAACTCTTGTAATACTCATATCATCAAGATCAATCAAGCAGGAAGTAGGGTTTTACCTCCATCGAGAGGGCCCGAACTTGGGTAAAACATCGTGTCCCTTGCCTCCTGTTACCATTAGCCTTAGACGCAAAGATCGGGACCCCCTACCCGAGATCCGCCGGTTTTGACACCGATATTGGTGCTTTCATTGAGAGTTCCTCTATGTCGTCGCTGCAAGGCTCGATGGCCCGTCTCGTTGTCAAGGAGAACATCACCTCTGGGGGATCACTGGCGGTAGGCCAAACTCTCTGACTAGGCGGCTTCGTCATGGCCGCCCGATCGGCTACCACGCCGACGATGACCTCTCGGGTCATCAAAAACAGCCTCCACGTCAATTCGGAACATGCCGAACAGATGAATCCAATAGAACTCTCCTCCCTTAATGAGCTCTTGGATCGCATTGACGCTTTGGGAGTCGCTACAGACTATGATCGGATTGGGCTTAAACCCAAACAAAGTGATATCAAATCGCCACCGGTCACCCATGAGAGAGCGGTAGTGGAAGAGCCACACATGGATTATCCCTCTACTTTGAGGACGAATTATGTCTGGATTACCGAGCTCTCTGAGCCGGATACCCGCTCGCGGGAGGACATAACCCAGACCCCGGACTTAGAATCGGGTATCGGGCTGGAAAAATAGGGTAGTACCTCGGATCCCGAGCTGTCAGGCCCGGAAGCTCCTCTGCCCCTGGGCGTTAGATCGGATCAGAATCCAGATTCAGCTACGCCCACCCAGCCAGACTTAAACGGTCTCTCCCATATCAGACAAGAGCCCCAAGAGATAGTACATCGCTACTGGGCCAGATTCCTCCTTGTGCTAAACAGGGTCAAGGACTGTCGTGAGGAAGACGCAATCTCACTTTTCTGCAAAAACTGCATGAACAAAGGGATCCTTAATGCTATAAGTCGCCATGACATAGTACACTTTGCTGACTTAGCAGCCATAGTACAGAAGTATTGTGCGATGGAAAGCGCCTGGAAAACCCAAATAGAATTTTGGGATAATCCGGCTCTCACTAAAACCTTTGTCCGAGCTAAACGGGCAAACTCTCGTAAGTTACCGGATCCAATTCCCAAGCAAACAAAGCCCACCACAGGGCGTGGAACCGTATTGGAAGAATGGCTCAATGGGCCATGCAAACTCCACAACACGCCGGACACTACGCTAACGCATAGCCTTAGAGCATGTTGGATACTCCGCCAGGTAGCAAAAGGCGGCGAGGATCTTCTTGTAAGCCATAAAGCAGAACAACATCCCGCCAAAGACAACAATGTGGTACTGACAGTCTTCGAGACTTTCGCCTCAAATAATAGGCGCAAGCGAGCTCATCGAAATTTCGCAGAAATCTGCAACGTGGCAAAAATAAATATGTGGAACGACACTGCTATAACTTTCAGTGCCGGTGACAAACTTCAATTCCAGACAGTCCGGGCACTAGCCGCTTTGGTCCTTAGCCCAATCGTGGATGGCTTTCGGCTCACTAAAGTACTCATGGACGGCGGAAGCGGATTAAACTTGATCTATGAAGAAACACTAAACAAGATGGAAACTGATAAAAGCCGCATTGAGAAAAGCGGCACAACCTTCAGGGGAATCATCCCTAGTAGGGAGGCACGGTGTGCGGGAAAAATCACGCTCGATGTGGTATTCGACACTCCGGAGAATTACAGGTCTGAAGAAATCACATTCCAAGTGGCTCCTTTCAGCAGCGGATACCATGCCCTTTTAGGGCGAGACGCATTCACAAGCTTTCAAGCTAAACCCAATTACGGGTACATGAAGCTTAAAATGCTCGGACCCAATGGAATCATCACTCTAGCTAGTGATCCGGACGTCGCACTCCGCGACGAAAATAAAACTACAGCACTGGCCCTGGAAGCATTATCCGAAGCCCTAGCGGCCAAAGAATTAACAATGCTGCGCGCCACAGTGGACAGGGACGACGTGATACTTGACAAACGACCCAAGTCCACCTCATTTAAACCCGCAGACGAGATAGTCAAATTCTAGGTCCATCCAACGGACCCCACAAAGACAGCTTCCATCGGGACACAGTTGAGCCCCACAATGGACGCCGCACTACAAGACTTCCTACGCGAGAACTGGGACATTTTCGCCTGGCATCCTTCAGACATGTCGGGCATCCCACGCAGGCTGGCCAAACACAGCCTCAATATACTAAAAGGATACAAGCCAGTCAAACAGACCCTTAGGCGCTTCTCAGAGCCTAAATGGCAAGCCATGGGAGAAGAGCTAGCCAAGCTACTTGAGGCCGGATTAATCAGAGACATCAAGCATCCGGATTGGCTATGCATCGATTTCAAAGACCTCAACAAGGCTTGCCCCAAGGATCCCTTCCCCCTCCCTCGCATCGACCAAATCATCGACGCCACCACAGGACACGACTCATTATGTTTCCTCGACGCATACTCCGGATACCATCAAATAAAGATGGCAGAGTCCGACCAAGCCGCGACGGCCTTTATAACGCCATATGGTCCTTTCTGCTTCAACACTATGCCTTTTGGGCTTAAAAATGCTGGCGCAACCTACCAACGCATGATTCAAACATGCCTGGAGAAGCAAATCGGCAAAACAGTGGAGGCATATGTGGACGACGTGGTCATAAAAACAAGACACGTCGAAACTCTAATAGATGACTTGAGGCTTACGTTCGATAACCTCCGAACATATGACATCAAGCTAAACTCGGAAAAATGTGTTTTCGACGTACCCTCTGGGAAGTTGCTCGGCTTCATTGTTTCCAATAGAGGAATTGAAGCAAATCCGGCAAAAATCCGAGCTCTTTCGCAGTTGGCTATCCCAACAAACCTCAAGCATATATAGAAACTAGCTGGATGTGTGGCTGCCTTAAGCCACTTTATCTCCCGATTAGGAGAAAAGGCATTACCTCTTTACCGCCTTCTTCGGTGCACCGAACACTTCGTGGGGATGGATGCAGCCGCGGCCGGACTGGATGAAATAAAAACCTTATTGGCCAATAATCCAGTCCTGACAGCGCCAAATATTGGCGAACCTATGCTATTGTACATAGCTGCAACACATCAAGTTGTAAGCGCAGTGCTCATCGTCGAACGAGAGGCAGATGGATACAAATTCCCGCTCCAAAAGCCGGTATATTATGTCTCCACGGTCCTCACCCCATGCAAATCCTGATACCCACACTATCAAAAGATAGCATACGCGGTCTTCATGGCATGCCGGAAGCTACGACACTACTTCCAAGAGTGTTCGATTACGGTGGCCTCAGAAGTAGCACTCAACGACATCATAAACAACCGCGACGCCGTGGGACGGATTGCTAAATGGGCCATCGAGCTCCTTCCGTTCGACATAATATACAAACCACGGTGGGCCATTAAGTCGAAAGTATTGGCTGACTTCGTCACCGAATGGACAGAAGCCGAACTCCCTAAAGAGTACGGCGCGTACTCCAATTGGATCATGCACTTCGACGGCTCTAAAATGCTGGCCGGATTGGGAGCAGGTGTAGTCCTGACATCCCCCGCCGGAAACACGGTCCAATACGTACTCCAAATATTATACACACATTCCAACAACGCAGCCGAATACGAGGCTCTATTGCATGGTCTTCGGATGGCAGTCTCTATGGACATTCAACACCTGGAGGTGCGCGGGGATTCAAACCTCGCAATATCACAAATAAACGGAGATTTTGATGCCAAGGATCTGAAAATGGCGGCCTACCGTAATGCCGTCCTCAAAATGTCAGCTCGGTTCGAGGGGCTCGAATTCCACCATGTGGCTCGAGCAAACAATCAAGCGGCGGATATCCTCGCCCACATCGGTGCTAAACGCGACCCTGTCCCACCTAACATATTCCTGGAAAGGTTGTTCAAGCCATCCAGGGTATGGGAAGGGGAGTCCGGCAACACTAGCTCGGATCCGAATACAACCCCAGATTCCGAACCATCAGACGTAATCGGAGGCTCCGCCACCGAAATAACACCTTCGGCCCACGAAATCATGGCTGTAATCGCCTCGTGGACCGAGCCTTTCTTGGCCTACCTAAATAGGCAGGAGCTCCCCGAGGACCAAAATGAAGCACGTTGCATTGTCCGGATGGGACTCTCCTTTGCGTGGAAGACAAGCTTGGCGATCCGGATAATAGATCTCCTTCTTTGTAACCAACCCTGTGTGAACCCTAGCCCCCTCCGGTGTCTATATAAAACGGAGGGTGTAGTCCTTAGAGGGATAATCATAATCATCATAGGCTAGCTTCTAGGGTTTAGCCTCTACGATCTCGTGGTAGATCAACTCTTGTAATACTCATATCATCAAGATCAATCAAGCAGGAAGTAGGGTTTTACCTCCAACGAGAGGGCCCAAACCTGGGTAAAACATCGTGTCCCTTCCCTCCTATTACCATTAGCCTTAGACGCACAGATCGGGACCCCCACCCGAGATCCGCCGGTTTTGACACCGACAGGGGTGAATAGGCGATTTTTATGAAAGTCTTCAAAACATGGGTGTTTCAAATATAAACAATAGAAATGACCCTATTGATATGCAGCGGAAGTTAGACTACACTAGATAAGCCGTAGTCAAGTAAGCAATGTAGCGAAAGCACGAATACTATAAGCAACTAGGTAGAATGGATCAGGATGGAAGATAGTATGAAGCCAAACAGACAACAGTCTTCACACAGTGAAGTCAAACAGATCAGGAAAGTAGGCAAAGACTTCACGAAGACAAACTGTAAGTAAGGTGAGAGAGGTAGGATAGAACCAGTTGCTCAGAGGGGACAAGGCATTTTATGGACCAGTTCTAGTTGCTGTGACACTGTACGTCTGGTTAGGGAGGCTGAGATTCAACTCAGAAGACCGTGTCTTCACCATATTCCCCTTGATCTAATAACACTTAGTCCTCGCCCAATCACTCTGGTAAGTCTTCAAGGGAGACTTCCAAACCTTCACAGAGTAAGTTCACTGGCAATCCACAATGACTCGTGGATGCTCAGAACGCGATGCCTAACCGGCTGGAGGATTCATAGTCCTCAAGTGTAATAATTCTTCAGATCACGCAGACAGAAGGACTTCAGTGATGCCTAACACTCTTTGGCTCTAGGTGTTTTGGGCTTTGTCCTTGCAAGGATTCTCTCTCAAAGGCTTCGGAGGTGGGTTGCTCTCAAACGACAAAAGTTGTGCACGAACTCTGAGCAGTCACTAATTTATGGTGTAGGGGGTGGGCTATTTATAGCCAGGAGGCAACCCGGCATGATTTGTCCAATTTGACCCTGGGTCACTAAGGAACTGGCACATGTCCAACGGTTAGATTTTAAACACACGCGACAGCTTAGCTTGGGCTACAAGCCAAGCTGACTCATCCAGCTCTGGGTAAGATTTGCTCTCATTGTCTTCGCTCGAAGACATATGTTTTGGTTGAGTATCACATTAGTCACTCTGACTTTGTTCACTTGGACCTCACTTAACAGTATGGTGGTTCCTATGACTCAACAAAGAAGAAAAGGAAACTACGAAACAACTATGTCTTCGCACTCCCATAGTCTTCACACGATGTCTTCTCCTGACATAGTCTTCAATGTGAATGTCTTCACAGACCACCATTGTCTTCAATGTCTTCACACATTTTTAGGGGTCATCTCTGATAGGTAAACCGAATCAATATGGGCCTACTACCCGTGTTATCATGCAATTGTCACAAATACATTAGTCCCTCAACCAAGTTTGTCGTCAATACTCCAAAACCAACTAGGGGTGGCACTAGATGCACTTACACTTCTGTATCCTGCATCAATCACTTACGATGAGTCACCTTTATTCGTTGTATATTGCATATTATTTCTAGCCTATTGCCATGTATTGCTTCTAATTTGGTCAAATATATTTGTTAGGGCACCCTTTTAATTTGGCAGAGTGATATTGGTTTCATCTTTCATATGGTTTCTAGCTTGCATTGATTCTAACAAGTTCAAACACCTTGTGCTTAGTTTACACTTTATACATCATACATGTCAATATGTCACGCCGTCCTGTTTTTCATACATATTCCATCCTCCAATCATGCGGCTGCCTTACATGAAAGTAGTGTTCATCAGTATCATGCATCAATGAGTTTTGAAGAGCAAATTTTATTCCTTTTTCTTGTGGGTTTGACTTGACAAGGCAAAATTAAGAAAGAGGAAGGAAAAGAGTAAGGAAGGCGATGATGGCGGTCCTCTGCAGCAACGTAAATGAAGCACCTGTACCGGTTCTCCTTGTACTGCTAGTCTATTACAAGGTCCATGTCTCTGCTCCCCTACTCCACCATCCAAGGTGCTTGCTCTAACTTGGCAGTGTGATATCTGGTTGCATGTTGCATATGGTGTCTAGCTTGTATTGCTCCTAACTAGTGTAAACTGCTTCTGCTTAGCTTACACATGATACGTGTGAATATGACACGCTTTCATGTTTCTGGTACATACTATATCTGTCTATCACACCATGTTCTTACATGAAACTACTCTTCTTGTGTATCCTGCATCAGCTACTTATGATGGGACACCTTTAAGTTGGCTGTATGATATTGGTTTGTGTCTTGAATATGATTTCTAGCATGTATTGCTTCTAGTTTGATGAACGCCACCTATGACGAGACAAGTTTAACTTGGCAGAGTGATATTGATAGCACCTTTCGTATGGTGTCTATCTTGTAGTGCTTCTAATTTGTTGAAGTGCCTTCTGCATAGTTACCACATCATAGGTGTGAATATGTCAAGCCGTCCAGTTTTCGTACATATTCCATCCTTGTATCATGACTTTGCCTTCCATCAGACTAGTGTTCGTCAATATCATGCATGAATGAGTTCTGAAGAGCGAATTATATTCCTTTTTCTTGTCGGTTTGACCTCACAATGCAAAATCAATGAAGCTGAAGGAAATTGGCAAGGCATTGGATGGTAGTCCTTCCAAGCAACTGAAACAAAGGTTCTCTACAGATTCTATTCCACCATCCTCCCAACAAGATTCGCAAGACAACGCAAGGCTAGACAGTCAAGGTAGATGTGTAGATGATGAGCACATCTCCCCTACTTCACCATCACAAGTGCTTGCTCTAATTTCACACTATTATATGTGGTTGCATGTTGCGTATGATGTCTAGCTTGTATTGCTTCTAAATTTGTTGAATTGCTTCTGCTTACTTTACACATAATGCCTGTGAATATGACATGTGTTCCTGTTTCTAGAACATAATATATCTGATCACACCATGTTCTTACATCAGACTACTGTTCTTGCATATACCGCATCAGTCACTTATGATAAGGCATCTTTAAGTCGCCACTGTGATATTGGTTGTGTCTTGCATATGATTTCTAGCATGTACTACTTCTAATTTGTTGAAACGCCATACAGTTTGAACTTGGCAGAGTGATATTGGTTGCATCTTTCATATGGTGTCTAGCTTGCAGTGCTTCTAATTTGTTAAAATGTCTTTTGCTTAGTTACCACATCAAAGGTGTGAATATGTCACGCCATCCTGTTTTTCATACATATTCCACCCTTGCATCATGTGTTTGCCTTTCATCCGAGTAGTGTTTGTCAGTATCATGCATGAATGAGTTCTGAAGAGCGAATTTTATTCCTTTTTCTTACCGGTTTGACTTCACAATGCAAAATCATTACAGCTAAAGGAAATTAGTCCGACAGTGGATGATGGTGGTCCTTTGGAGCAACTCAAACAAGGGGTCTCTACAGATTCTACTCCACCATCCTCCCAACAAGATTCGCAAGACAACACAAGGCTGGACAATCAACGTAGTTGTGTAGATGATGAGCACATCTCCCCTACTCCACCATCACAGGTGCTTGCTCTAACTTGGCACTATTATATGTGGTTGCATGTTGCGCATGATGTCTAGCTTGTATTGCTTCTAACTTTGTTGAATTGCATCTGCTTACTTTACACATAATGCCCGTGAATATGACACGTGTTCCTATTTCTAGAACATACGTGTACATCATGAGGACATCTCCCCTACTCCACCATCACAGGTGCTTGCTCTAACTTGGAACTGTTATATGTTGTTGTGTTTTCCGTATGATGTCTAGTTTGTATTGCTTCTGATTATGTTGAATTGCATTTGCGTAGCTTACAACTTATACCTGCAACGATCACTTACCCATAAGATACATTTAACTTGGGACTATGATGTAGGTTGCATCTTGCATTGTCTTCTAGCTTGTACTGCTTCTAATTTCTTGAAATGGCACTTACGACGAGACACTTTTTACCTGATAGAGTGATATTGGTTGCATGTTCATATGGTCCCTAGCTTTCATTTCTTCTAATTTTGTTGAAATGCCTTCCGCTTACTATTTTTTTCATACATATTCCATCCTCCTATCGTACGTGTGAATATGCAATGTTGTGTTTTTTTGTATATATTCCATCCGCCTATCCCGCGCTTGCCTTACATCAAAGTAGTGTTCGTCTGTATCATGCGTCAACCAGTTATGCAGAGCTAATTTTATTCATCTTCTTGTGGTTTTGACTTCATAAGACAATATCAGAAAATAGGATGGAAAAGAGTAAGTTAGGGGATGTTGGTGGTCCTCCGCATCGACGCAAATAGAGACTCTCTAGATTTGCCACTGCTACTGCTAATGAAGTTGAAGTCCCAAGTCTACATGATGAGTTCATCTCCCATACTCCACCATCGCAGGGTGCTTGCTCTAAGTTGACAGTGAGGTAATTGGTTTCATGTTGCATATGTTGTCTAGGCTGTATTTCTTCTATTTTGATTAAACTACACCTGCTCAGTTTATACGTTATACATGTGCATATGACATGGCTTTCTGTGTCTAGAATACACTACGTCTATCTATCATACCATGTTCTTACATCAAAGTAATGTTGTTGTGTATCCCGCATCAGTCACTCATGGTATTCCCACAAAAAAACATGGCAGTTTGATAGTGGTTGCACCTTGCATTGATTTCTGTGTTGTACTACTTCTAATTTTTTGAATTGCTACTTATGACAAGACACTTTTAACTTGGCAGAGTAATATTGGTTGCATCTTTCATATGGTGTCTAGATTGCATTAGTTATATTTTGTTGAAAATTCTTCTGTTAGTTTACACATCGTAGCTGTGAATATGTCAGGCCGTCCTGTTTTTCTTACATATTCCATCCTCATATGGTTGTCTTACATCAAAGTATTGCTTGTCTGTATCATGCATCAATGAGTTCTGAAGAGAGATCTTATTGTTTTGTGTTGTGGGTACGGCTTGACATGGCAAAGTCAGAAAAGAGCAAGGAAAATAATAGTAGGGAGTGGTGTTACTCGTCGGGTGAAACGGAAAAGGATCTGCCATCGAGATTCTGCAAGTACTTATAGTGCAGTAGAAGGTCCAAGTCCACCGGCTAAATCTACAAACACAGTATCACCTGCTCCACCAGCTGCAGCATCCGCTTCAACTATACCAGCATCTCAATGAGTTACTCGTTCGTTTGCTCCGGAACTAGCCAGTTCCCAAGGTGCCTTCACACCTAACACTACTTCCGAAGCACTGCTGACACAACAGGACTTGGCAAGATCATATGAACCTCATGAGCATCAACACCAAGAGGGTACCTAACCGAATCAAGTTGCAGTTGAATGCTCCTTTATATGTACTCTCACAGTTTGATATACACTAACACTTTCCATATTCATTGTGAAACTAACACCACGGCGCAAGCGGAAACAGAATCTAAAGGAGGAAGAATGGAGATCCATTTTGAGGCAGGTTTAAAAAGGCCACGTGATGCTACAGAGTGAGCCAAGTTAGTATTAGAGGCATCTGTTGCCGTTAGGTGTCATGCACGTATCCTCCCAACGGGATCCAGTACGGGAATGAGAAAGACAATACCAAGTTTAACACCTTCCATGACCATTTATCCGTAAGTATTGTTATTCATCGCAATTAGTAATATTGTCTTGCTCTGTCCCATACTTTCTAGCTTCCTCCTAATAAGACTCACATTCTTTTTTCAACAGATGAGGTTCAAGTTGCATCCGAAAGATGATGCGACTAAACAAGCATGCACTCATGTTTTTCAATCTGCTCTATGACAGTATCGGTACCACCTTAGAAAATCTCACTTTGAAGGCAAGGATAACAATGAAATCGCCCAAACATCTCCAGTGGAATATATTACAGATGAAGACTGGACAACCCTCGTTAAACATTGGTATGATCCAATGTATTAGGTAGGCTATATGTATTTGATCAGACTACATATTGATCTTGTATTTATGTATGTGCCTCACAAGTGTATCTTCTTCTAGGCTAACTGTTTGAAGAACAAGACCAACCGTTCTGAACAGAAATTCCAACAGACAACAGGATCTCGTAGCTATATTGCACACTCCAAGGCTCTTCTAAATAGCTGCTACTTCCTTCTTTTTTCTGTGCCATATTATCATAGATATATTGACTTGTTCTAAATACAGATGAAAGCCCGTGCGGACCAAAAAGAACCTGAACCGAATGGAGTGCAAATCTTCAAGGATTGCCACACTAGCAAGATGAAGGGCATGAGCACACCAGTTCAAGCCGCTGTTGTAAGTCCTTACTCCTCCTGCCTTTTAACTGATTGGTACTGTGATGTTTTCATTTAACTACTTGGTTTGCAGCCAATGTCAGTTACTCTGTTCACTTCTATACACAGTTGTCTTAACGTATCATTTCACCTTACATGGTTTAAAAGAGATGAAGGGTATTCTTTTGGTCTTGATCTGTAATCTAGTTGTTATGTTCATGTGTGCACACAATGATAAAATAGCATGTTTGTTTTATATCTGTTTGACCATGATATGAATGATGTCATACTATGTTCATCCTACTTTAAACCATGTCTCTTTATCGTTAGATGTCAACGAATGTGAGGAAATAGACAATAGTAGGCATGCTACATGGACATATGTTCCGAAAGTGATTCTATTATGTAGTTGGCACTACAGTACATGCTAATGTATTACAGTACTTCACCAAAATAAGTTATGTATAAACGTGTAACCTGCTTTGTTTGTTTTTGTCTCATTAGTAACTTATCTGGTACACCAATCTACAAGTTCAAAGTTTGAGGAAGCTCTGGAACAAATGATTGAACAGCCACAACCACCTGAAGGTGATGAGGCTACCACAGGCACAATATCACCTCTTGTTGTAGTGCATCAGTATCTCTCCACTAACAGTGCAAAAAGCACCTTCCTGCGTAATTCTAGGTTGGTTATCAAGGTAACCTCATCCAAATCGCCTACTGAACAAAATCTTCCGGCTAGACAGAGTGATATATCCGTGCTCCAGACACAAGTCCAATCCCTAATGGACGTCGTTTTGGAAACAAGAATAGTGGTTGACAAATGTCGTCATGATATGAATGGTTTTGAAACTAGGCTATCAGACATTTGATTCGTTGTTCAAGAGAAATGGTGGAAAAACGTGAAGATTGTGCTGCTCCATCAGATTCTACAGCCTGAAACATTAGCACTCAGGTCAAATGGTCTGTGCTTCTATACATCTGATGGTGCTTCTATCTGCAACGACTGTAAACTTTATGCCAATAGGTCTTTTGTTGTATGGTTGGAATTTATTTTGTTGTGATACAACATTTATGATGCTGCTAAAGGATGCAGTAATTACGATGCTATTTTTGTATAGTGTAGGTTTATCTTGGTAATGTATTCGGCCGAAAGCTTCATAGGAGCCCAACATGCCAACATTCGTCGGTCCTTTTCCAATTGGGCTAAAAACAATTATGGGCCGAAATTTGAATGTAGCGCACTAAAAATAGCTGGGCCTAAATCAGCATAAGCTTTCATATTTTTCTGGTAGGCATGTGCCCATAGTGGGCCTTTAACAAGCCTAAACATAATTTGGGCCCTCAGTAATAATAGGCCGTTTACAGGTGTAAGTATGTCGAGCCCATAAAAACATGTGCCTTTAATAGGCCGAAAGTGAGATTGGGCCCTGATTGTGCCAAATAACTAACTGGTCTTAGAAGGCCGAAATGGTGGCCAATTTATGATGCAGATCTTTAACAGCACAAAATTCGGACGGGCCGTAAATGCACCGACCTAATACATGGACCTTTAACAGGCCAGAAGTTCGGTCGTGCTTGATTAGCGTCATTTTTATATGGTCGTTAATGGGCCTATGTGACATTGGGCCACATATGGCCCATGGATTTCATCCAACGTTAATAGGACGAAATTCACAACAGGCCGAAAGTGGCCCAAATCTATAGTGGGCCTCTAACAGGCCTAATGTCAGACATGGCTGAATATGACCCAAATCTTTCACGGTTGTTTATGGGCCAAAAGTTTCAATGGCCTGTAAATGGGCCCAAATGAAGCAGGACCTTTAACAGGCCACAAATACACCGGGCCGTAATTCGGCCCAAATACTTAGCAAACTGTAAACGGGCGAGAAGTGACCATGGGCCGCGATGATGACAAGTTTAGGACAGGTCGTTGACGGGCCGATTTGACACTAGTCGTACGGGCATTAACTGAGAATGTTGGGCCTTTAGCTGGGCCGGCCCATTACGGTCTTCAAAATCTTGTGGGCCTTTAGCTCGGCCGACCCATTGTGGTCCGCTAAATCTTGAGGGCCTTTAGCTGGGCCGTCCCATTATGGTCTGCAAAATCTTGTGGGCCTTTAGCTGGGCCGGCCATTATGGTTCGCTAAATCTTGTGGGCCTTTAGTTGGGCCGGCCCATTTAAACTTTATGGGCCACTTTTGGGCCCATCCACATGTCAACATATCATAGGCCCATCTCGACCATTGGATGAGTGACACATGTGCCAACGCGGAGCTGGCACGTGGTTCCATCGGCCAATGAGAATTTTACACGTGGAAAATCGGCATTGGTCATGGTTGTTAGCGGGTTATCGGATCCAAAACCGGACCCGATATCTTAATGGCGCTTAATGGTGTCCCGTTCCGATGGATGCCGCGTGTCGGTCACCCTTGACGAAAGCACTTCTATGACGCACGATTTATCGTCATGGAAGTGGACACTTCTTTGATGATAATTTTGGTAATGTGATGGAACACTTCTACGATAGCACAGGTATGACTATCTTGATTCTGTCATAAAATCGTCATGGATGTACATGCATGACAGAAAACGTGACCTATTGTGACAAACACGTATCATCACGGAAGTGTATTTTTTTGTAGTGAGCTCTGGTTTGCGAGAAGCTTATATCCATTCCTGCCCCAAATGGGACAAAAAAATTACCACAGCATGTTGATGCCACTCCATGATAGCATGCTAAGTTTCATGAATTTCAGACGAGTTTTGAATTTACTAGAATTAAAAAACCATGTATCTCAATGTTTACCGCCGAGCGAAAGTGGCAAGGGACCTAAGCATGCAACCAAGGACACAGATTTGATTTTTCAACCAATTTACATGCACTGGAGCATGTGCCTGTAGTTTAAATTTGAATTACGCACATAAACGCATAGAAAACTCAGTTAATGTATAAAAATGTCCAAAAAAACCCAAAAAATTCCTAAATTGAAGACAACACTCCTGTTCTTCTATGTTGACACTAGAAAAAATATTGAAATCAAGAAGAGGCAATAGATATTATTTCGTCCAGAAAGGTGAAACATTCCCTACCGTAACCATCAGGCTTGTTGTGAGAAGCTTATACCCCACCCTTCCCCAAACGGGACAATATTTTTACCATGGCATGTTGATGTCGTTCCATGCTAGCATGTAAAGTTTCATAAATTATAGACGCGTTTTCGATTTACAAGAATTAAAAATCCATGTATCTCAATGTTAGCGGTCGAGCGACGGTGGCAAGGCATTTGACATTCATCCCATTTCTTACATGGGACTTAAGCATGCAACCATGGACACACATTTGAATTTTGAACCCATTTATAGGCACTGGAGCATGTGCATGTATTTCAAATTTGAATTATGCACATAAATGCATAGAAAATTAATGTATAAAAATGTCCAAGCAAACCCTGAAAAATTCCAAAACTTTACACAACACTCCTTTTGTTCTATGTTGACACTAGAAAACTTTTGAAAGCAAGAAGAGGCAATGGATATCGTTTTGTCCCCCAAGGTGGCACATTCCCTACCGAAACCATCAGGCTTGTTGTGAGAAGCTTTGTTTGCGAGAAGCTTATACCCAAACCTGCCCCAAATGGGACAATATTCTTACCATGGCATGTCGATGTTGTGCCATGATATCATGTCAACTTTCCTTAATTTCAAATGATTTTTCGATTTACTAGAATTTTAAAACCATGTATCTCAATGTTAGCGGCCGAGCGACAGTGTCAAGGTGTTCGACATTCATTCTCATTTCTTGCATGTGACCTAAGCTTTCAACCAAGGACACACATTTGATTTTTCAACCCATTTTTATGCACATGAGAATGTGCATGTAGTTCAATTTTGAATTATATATGCACATAAGTTCCTAGAAAACTCAGTTAACATATAAAATTGTCCAAACGATCCCCAAAATTTAACAGGACACTCCTGTTGTTCTATGTTGACACCAGAAAAAAATTGAAAGCAAGAAGAGGCGACGAATATCGTTTTGTCCACAATGGTAACACGTTTCCCTACCGAAACATTGAGGCTTCTTGTGAGAGGCTCTGGTATGTGAGAAGCTCATACCATAACCTGCCCCAAATGGGACAATTGTTTTACCCCAACATGTTGATGCCATTCCATGATAGCATGTCAAGGTTCATGAATTTCAGATGAATTTTGGATTTACTAGAATTACGAAAGCAAGTACCTCAACGTTTGCCGGAGAGCCACGGTGCCATGGTGTTCGAAATTCATCCCCATTTCTTGCATGAGACATAAGCATAAACCCATAGACACATATATGAGACAACTCATTTTGGTGCACAGGAGCATGTGCATGTAGTTTAATTTCGAATTGTGCACCTGAGATGCCTAGAAAACCAAGTTAATGTATAAAAATGTCCAAACGAACCCTGAATAATTCCAATTTTTTTACGCCACACTTATAGTTGCATGTTCACTGTAGATAAAAGTTCTAGCAATTCAAACACCCTCCTTTGCCGCTATGACACCATTACGTAATTCAAATCAAGATGAAAAATCAAGTAGATCGCACACAGATTATTATCACCAACCATGTGAGATGGAAAATATCTTGGAGCACCGTCGGAGTATAGTACGCATATGGCTTACGGAGAAGGTGTGTCGGCTACAGTCCAAAGCCGGCGTGTCAAGCACACTAGCTCGCTCCCCAAATATCATTTCACTGTTTAATCTTCATTGGTGAAAGACGGGGACGTGGACCCACGTCATGAGGGAAACTTCGGCGGCCCACTCCAGCTAGAGCGCGGTCGTAGCCGTCATGCGAGTGCTAACAAGCCGCATGAGTGCGTCCATAATCTGCGACCGGGCGGCCAAGGCAGCCCAAACAACCAATGTTGCTTCTCATGTGGCGGCAGCAACATCTGCCTCAGGGATAGCAACTAGCGAGAGCGGCACAACAGCTATCCGTTCTGCAGTGGCAGCCTTAGCCCTGATGGAGGCTGCCCATGACCATGTCGAGGCCGCCCTTGCCCAGCTCCTGGCGGTCACCGCACAAATCGAATGAAGCTTATCCGACAACATCAGTCAACCGACGACCGAAGAGTTGGCTATTGCTGAGAGCGTTCAAGCAGCTATCCGTTCCTCCGCGGAATACCTTGCCATGACAGAGCCCATCCAAGCGTAGATCACGGCCGCCCACGCCCAGCTCATGGTGACCTTTTCCAAAGAGATGGCGGACGCGGATGGCGAGATGCTTGCTGAGTATAGTGCGATGGATGACATGGAGCACCTTGCCCAGGAGATCGTCAGGCGTTAGCTAGACATGGAGGAGGCGGCGGAGATCGACGAGCACTAGTTGTAGTAGTACTATTTGTTTTGTTTAATTAGTAGTGCCGATCTTTAATTTGTTAGAGTAATGTGTAGGTCAGCTAGCTCTGTTTAATTGCTGAACTTGCTCAATTAAGAAGTGTGGGTGTGCTGTAGGCTCCTTTATATAACCAAATTATGCAATGACGTGGATAACCATTGTATCCAGGGATATTTGGACCAAAATTTGCACGTTCAAACTCATCACACATGAGGTAAGCTATGACTCAAGCAACTCACCACTATGATGAGGGCACCCACAATGTGGAGGCCTCACCCTCTTCCATGTCCAAGGAGCCAATCATCATCGATATCTCCGACGATGAGGAGTAGCTTGTCTTATTAGCTCACTATAAGGACCTATGTTCAGTTTGCTTGCTACGCCGGTTAGGCATGCTCGGTTTACACATTGCATGTGTTGCTCCTGCCTTTCCTTAACAAATTCTAGTGAAATTGTCCTATCTACTTTTACCATGCTATCTGTTGCTCTAGTGTATATGTTCTATATGTTGTGCAATGTGGTGCTGACTTATTAATTGTTTGGTTAATTAGTTGTCGTGTTCAGTTAACTGTTTGGTTCAATACTGAAATGTGATGTTCAATTCTTCAGGGTGCAATTTCGTATTTTCTTCCATCTGTGAAATAAACTGAATTTATCTTTAAAAAATACATGAGAAACAAATACAATTGCTATATTTCCAAGTTGTCAAGCATGCTTGGTTTGGCTAACTGTCTAATCTTTTAGTATGTTATATATTGTGCAATGTGGTGCTCAGTTAACATTTGGTTCATTTGTTGTGGTGTTTAGTTCTGTTTGGTTCAATTCTGCAATGTGATGTTCAATTGTTGTGGGTGCATTCTGTTATGGTACACCATGTGAGACATAAATCGAATTTGACTGTACTAAATACATGAGAAACAAATACAATTGCTATATTTCCAAGTTGTTAAGCATTCTTGGTTTGGTCAATTGTCTGATCTTATATTAGGAGTATGTTATATTGTGCAATGTGGTGCTCTGTTAATGTTTGGTTCATTTGTTGTGGTGTTTAGTTAACTTCTTGGTTCAATTCTCCAATGCGATGTCCAATTGTTGTGAGTAGAATTTTGTATTGTTGTGCATGTGAGGAATAAATCGAATTTGGCTGCACTTAATACATGATAAACATATACAATTGCTATATTTCCTAGTTCTTAATCATGCTTGGTTTGGATATATGGATTTTCCATGTGGCTTGAATTAGTCTGATGAATCTGCAATGTGCTTATTTTCCATCAACATATTTTATTGATAGCATGCGAACCCTCACTTAACCTGATCACTAACTACCTTATATGTGTTGCAGGGAAACAATGGGAAGCACTGAGGTTTACAATCGAGGTTTGCACATGCATGGTCCTTTGTCTAATAGCACATTATTGTGCAATTGCAGGAACCATTCTAGTATTTAGGTTTTTAACAATTTGGTCTTGCACATGTAGGTCCTCCTATCAGAGGTTTTGACCCACTGTTCGACCCTTTTTGCACATGGGGAAATGAGTTGTACATGAATATCAGTCAAGGCAACAAACTCAGGAAGATTGTTAGGATAAAGAACTTAGCGAAAAAAAACAACAAGATCTTTGTCTGCACAATGAAGGAGACATAGTTCACTACAGGATGGTACTAACTATTAAACCTTGCCTTTT
This sequence comes from Triticum timopheevii, assembly GCA_963921465.1. NCBI lineage: Eukaryota > Viridiplantae > Streptophyta > Magnoliopsida > Poales > Poaceae > Triticum > Triticum timopheevii. The sequence goes on from OY997266.1 coordinate 272,904,154, forward strand.
TTATTTCTTTGACCCATTTCCAATATAGCTTCCTCAAGGCCAGCATCACGAAAGCTATACATAGCTTCCTCAAGACAAGGGAGCCCAGCCATAGCTTCAGAATCAAGGCGCATGTGAGGGAAGATTCGCTCTTGGTTGTAGAGAACACAAGAGTAGTAGCTGTGTTGTTGGTGGCTCCAGAAGCGATCTGACGAGATCCTTGACTTCGAGTAGGGATTCTTGTCACTGTCAAAGAACGTGTTGTGCACTCTGAAGCTATTGACACTGAAAGATCCATGAGATGTAGCAGGACCTGGAAGTCTTGGCAGTCTTGGCTTAGGCTTCTCCACTGGTGGTCTTTGCTGCACATGATCGTCATATTGCGGTCCGGGACCAGTGGGTGGTACCAGGATAGGCCAGCGAACAGAGACCAACTCCATATCTTAGTTGTAAGCCAACTCCATTGTGTGCGGCCTTGGGTGAGGAACAACGCCGTCAGTGAGGACCGGCAAGGCAGAAGCTTCAAGATTCTCATTGGCTTCAGGCACAGTATTGGCTTCAGGCACCACACGATCATCAGCTAAGACATGGTCACTTGCTTCAGGAGTGTTTGTGACAGCCTCAACATTCTCAACCTCCATATGGTCAACGACCGGAGGATCTTGCACAGTCACATTCTCCTCGAGAATGACTTGATCTGGGACAGGGGGTGTAGCAACTCTCTCTTCTCTTCTTGATTCTTCATCGTCTGATGCAGCCAGAATGTCTTCATCAGCTTTGGCTTCAGACTCAGGAAACGTTGCAGAAGGATTCTCTTCAGGGAACACTTGATGTGCCATTGAGCCAAATTGATGTGAATCTTCTTCTGGGATGGTATACATGGAGACCGATGGCCTAAGGCCTTTGCGAAGCCGTTGGAATACGGGCGACGCCTTTGGTGATGGTGTGGTCTCCATGTAGTCATCGTCATTCACCATTGGATTGGTGAACTGTGCTGGTGGAGTACGGGGTGTTGCATCTCGAACTGGTGTTTCTTCTTGCGGGCACTCAGCCCATGAATCATCCTGAGCAATTGGCGTCAATGGACGACCAATGCTGATGTATTCGCTGCTCGTTGGAGCAGGCGATGATACCAACTGATGCTCTAACTGAGGAAGGACTTCATCATCAACAACATTGTATTCATGACCAATGTCTTCATCTGTATTGGGGTCAACAGCTGGAACTTGCTCATCTTCATGAGCCTATGTGGAAGCAGGCTGGTGGAGTACAACTTGACGCTCTTGGTTTGTGGCAGTAGGAGGAGCAACAAAGATGGGCTCAACAAAGAGGGGCTGAGAGGCTGCAGCATGCTCTTTCTTTGAAGACTTAGTTTCCTTAGTCTTCAGCTTCTTCTTAGAAGGAGCATCGTCAAATGCGTCCTTGTGTTTGCGTTTCTTGGATTCAGCTTCAGCCGCTCTTGTCTTCTTCAGATCAGAAGCTGTCGAGGGGACCTTAGGCTTCCAGCCTGTCGTACTGGCACGGAAGACAATGTGAGGTTCTTCACGCCTTGGTGCAGTGTGGGTCTCAGTAGCCTTCTTCTTCTTGGCAGCCATCCTGGGGTCGATGTTAGGCCGCCCAAGAGCTTTACGCTTCTCTGCTTCACTATGGGCTTGAACACATTTCTCAGCTAGATACTTCATCCGCTGCCTCGAGCCTTTAGCTTCAGTGCATTTCTTGTGAAACTCCTCCTTGAGGTCATGCAGCATCTTCTTGAAGATTTGAACATCAGCCAGACTTAGCTTGTCCATGTGCTTCTTGAAGTGAGCCTTCTCATAGTGAATCTTGTTCTTTAGCTCAACAATCTTCTGAGCCAAGGCCAATTCACCAGCAATGGCTCCATGGAAACTGACACTGATGTCCACTAGGAGCTGAAGATCATCAATACTTATATCCTGGTTGTCAAACCACTCATCGATGAAGTTATTGAGAATGTCAACATCAAAGAGTGGCAGATCATTGAAGATTTCAGCTTCTTGCTTGTTCTTGATAAGCATTTCCAGAGCATCATCAGCAAGATTTTCTTCACTTGAAAGATCAATGGCTTCATCTTCGTTGTGAAGCACAACGAATGGTGTCAGTGGTTGTCCTGTGGCCTTCTTGGGCAGTGGCTTCTTTGTCCTCTTGGACACACGAGATGGTCCTCTGATTGCACACTAGATTCAGGCGGTGCAATCCTCAGAGGCTTCCTTGCTGAAGCTTTTGTTGAAGAAGACGGCTTAGAAGCTTTTGTCTTCTTCTTTTTCTTTTCCTTGGGTGGTGAGGGAGTAGCTTCAGTATCAACGTCACCATCAGAGCGCTCCACTGCTGCTCTCTATGCAGCAATGTGAGACAGAAGCCCATTGAAATTGGCAAAGGGGCCAATTCTGTTTTCATTGGCTTCACGTGTCCCATCACATCTGGGAGCAGAGGGGCCATCGTTGATGTTGAGGCCATAGTCTTTAGCATTCTGGGCAGCAGAATCTTTGGCAAACTAAAAGTTGCGCTTGAAGAGATTGTCATCACGACACCATAATAAGGAGGATGGGTCGGCATTTTCTCATTGAGGTCCTCTAACCATGCAAGGATAGAATTCCTGCGCAATAGCTTCAGCCTTGTTCTTCAACACTAGGCCGCAATATAGACAGTCTCCCCATGGATGCTTGATGGCGTTCTTCTCATCATATTCAGGCGTGACGAATTTGTACTTGAACCATTCCTCAGCCCAATATCTTTGGATCCACTAAATCCGGTTCTTGCGCTGGTTGTAGTTTTCGTCAGGGTCTGACTTGTATTGTTCATACAAGGCAGGAGGCAGATCAAGAGCTGTATTGCCTCGGTGTTTCCTGCCACCCTTTCGAGCAGACTTTTTTGAAGCCATAATATTTAAGCTGATTGGCTTCAGCACAGAGAGTGGCTTCAAACAAGAACTGGCTTCAGGTGATTCAATGTGATGTTGTAGGTATTCTGCAAGTGAATACAGACTATGAGAACCAAGGGATTCTCCCACGGACATGTACCTGTGACATCATTAGAGATGCGATGGAAGGGGAAGAGGTCATATGCATTCTTAGGAGATTTTGAAGATAAATCGGTTTTGAAGACATTGACCTCATAGTGCGAAGACATTCACTTATTTGGAGAGAGTCGGTTCCAGATTTGTATGAATTCATGAATAAGTGCAAGTGAGGAATCTAACTAGTTATGAAGCATAAGTGAATATACTAGGCATGGTATGAGATGCAGAAGGTAACAAATCCAGATTTGGATGCTTAGAAGCTACTTTTGGAAAAAGTGGTCGGATTTGACAGATCTAAAAGGCAGTAAAAAGTAAGATTTTATTTACCCTTTGATGAACTGCTAGATGGATGGGAAGAAAGGCCAAGCAGTTCCATCTCCCGCACCATAACTTGGGGGCGGAAGACACCTACGGCGGTAGTGTAGAGGACGAGGTCCGCGGCCGGCGTGAGGACGGCGACGAAGAGGTTGCGGCAGCTAAGCGCTTCGTCTCCGGTGACGACGCGAGCTAGCGGAGGCGCTATGGTTTGTTGGAGGTGGCGAGGAAGAAGAACAGATAATGATCGCGCGGGTGAGAATTTATAAGGAAGAGGAGGGTGGCACAGTGCAATTACGCAGGTGCCCATGGCGGTTCACATCTGAAAGACACATGGCATACATGCAACTCATTGAGAGTTGTTCCATGTTCCCACGCACGCCTGGATTGTCGGGTGGTCCTTCCGGCTTCTCCGGTTTTCAGGCAATAAGGATGCAGCATTAAAACAGAGTAAATGCTTGTCAGATTATCCTCTGCTAACAAGGACTCAGAGAAGACAATTGATAGGTTTCAATAAAATGCATATGATTTGGACAGATAGAGTTGAGGTAGAAGCATAGAACAGGTTAGGGTCCGATCACATTCACTTAGATCAAAAGATTAAAAGAGAAGACATAGCAATAAGTGAATCCTGTAGAGGACAGAACACAAATGTACATATATGTGTATGAATCAAATCAACATTGTGAAGATAAATCGTGAAGACAAATCAATGTTGAAGACAATCCAAATGTGAAGACTTTGCAATTGTAACGCCAAGAGAAACACTTAATAAGAATTTGGTGGTGGCGTTACCCACCGTATAGGAAGTATTAGACCCAGACATGACGCACAATTATCGTGGCGCTCCAAAGTCAAATTCCACATTAATGTATTCACACTCAGAGGGTAAGTCTTCATTAAGTGAAGATATACGTTACTTCATGTGTTGCACATCAAAGTCGTCAACATGCATAAGCGTTATGACATGTGTCCATTCATAGGACATTTGATGTAGGCCGGAACCCTAGGGGCCGATCTTTCACGTTTGGAGCGGATCCTACGGGGGAACACGAAGAACGCGTGGAAATCACAAGGGAAAACACGGGGAGAAACGAGAGAATCACTAAACCGACAAGTAATCGATCACACAAGGGCTAGATCACCGAATATATAAGTAGCACAAGATTCAAAATAAACAAAGGAAAGATACAAAGGTAGCTGTTCTTCTCCGAGAGGAGGTCTTGATTGTCTTCCCTTGAAGGGGTCTTGAATCCGCTTGGGGGATCTTCTCCGAAGAGGTCGTGAGCTCCGAGGAGAAGTAACCAAGTGGATGAGCAAGGCTCTCACACAAAATATGAGCTAAACGAATGCTAACCCTAAAACGTACGGGATGAGGGAGTATATATAGTCAAAGGGCGAAGGGGTACATGGGTCACGACCCAAAGGAGCTGCGCACAGGCAGAGGGCGCCGAATGTCTGGGTGACGGGCCGGATGTCTGGGCGTTCACGAGGTGCCGGATGTCCGGGCTGGAGGGGCCGGATGTCCGGGCCAGGGGAGTTGACTCTTCTGTTCACTGGATGGGTGACGCCAGATGTCTGCTCGGAGGGGCCGGATGTCCGCGGCTTCGGGATGCGCCGGATGTCCGGGGCAATCGCCGGATGTCCGGGCTGACGGGGCAAGCTTCTGTGCTCCCTGGACACCGGTGCCGGATGTTCGGGATTTCGGCCGGATTTTCGGTGGGGGCCGGATGTCCGGGCGGGATGCCGGATGTCCGATTCCTGTAGCTTCTTCTGCAGATGCCTGGCCTTGTGGATCTCCAGGGGCCGGATGTCCGGGGTCCTGGCCAGATGTCTAGTACCTGGAGGCTGTTCTTGCCATCTTCCATTGGTTCTCTTCTTCCATGGACTTGGGGTCTTGACCCTCTTCATGTGCATCCTCGGGAGGGTCCTCTTGGTACCTAATCATGCACAACATTCCGGATTGAGGTAGTAGCCATGTCTCAAGAGGATCATATGAGATATCATTAAGGAGAGAAGTCACCTCGGTCTCGAGAGGTGTAGCTCGTGCTCTAGTCATGGGTCCTCTTGGTGCTTGGTGAGACGATGGAAGGTCCATGGGGATGACCGAAGGATGCTCCGCATCACCCCCCTTGGGAAAGATCCAACCTCGGATCGAAATCCTCATCACCATGGTACAGGGACAGATCGGAGACGTTGAAGATGTCGCTCACGTTGTAATTGTCGCGTGGGAGATTGATCTTGTAAGCGTTGTTGTTGTAGCGTGCTAGCACCTTGAAGGGTCCGTCGGCTCAAGGGAGAAGCTTGGACTTGCGTTCGTTGGGGAAACGGTCCTTGCGAAGGTGTAGCCATACGAGGTCTCCAATGTTGAATATCATGGGATGCTTGTTGACGTTGACCTTGGTCACGAGTCGTTGTACTTGGCGCTCGATGGTGTGCCTTGTATCTTCATGCATCTTCTTGATGTAGCTTGCACGGGCGCTTGGGTCGAGGTTGGTGCACTCTTGTAGAGGAAGAGGTAGAATGTCCAATGGGGACAACGGGTTGAAGCCGTAGATGACCTCGAAGGGGGACTTGCCGGTCGTCGAATGTCTTGCACGGTTGTAGGCGTACTCAGCGATGGGTAGACACTCCTCCCAGTCCTTGATGGTCTTCTTGATCAACACGTGAAGTAGAGTGGAGAGTGTACGGTTTGTCACCTCCGTTTGGCCATCGTTTTGAGGATGGTATGCGGATGAGAACAAGAGCTTGATTCCGAGCTTGGCGCATATGGTCTTCCAAAAGTAACTCAAGAACTTGACGTCGCGGTCGGAGACGATTGTCTTTGGTACTCCATGGAGACACAAGATTTCCCTACAAAAGAGATTTGCAACGTGTGAAGCATCGTCTATCTTGTTGCAAGGGATGAAATGTGCCATCTTAGAAAATCGGTCCACAACAACAAACATGGAATCCTTGCCATTTTGACTTCTAGGCAAACCAAGTACAAAATCCATGCTAATGTCTTCCCAAGGTTGATAAGGAATAGGAAGAGGCATGTAAAGTCCATGGGATTGAGCTTTAGACTTTGCTTTGCGACATGTAGAGCATCGGGTGGTGAAGCGTGAGACATCATGGAACATCTTGGGCCAAAAGTAGTTCTTGGAGAGCGTGGTGAATGTCTTGTCGCGTCCAAAATGTCCCATGAGTCTGCCTCCATGAGCCTCTTGCAAAAGGAGCAAACAAAGAGAAGACTCGGGAATGCATAGTTTGTTAGCTCTCATAAGATATCCATCCTTGATGTAATATTGTTCCCAAGATGTATGCGTCAAACATTTAGCATAAGGAGTCGCAAAAGTTGGTTCATTAGCATACAAGTCTTTTATGTGCTCGAAGCCAATAACATTCAACTCGAGTTTAGTGACAAGCGTGCATATGCGGGAAACTGCATCGGCAACTACATTTTCCTTACCCTTAATGTACTTGATCACATAGGGAAAAGATTCAATAAATTCTATCCATTTGGCATGACGCTTGTTCAACTTAGTTTGACCTTTTAAGTACTTAAGTGTTTCATGATCGGTATGGATGACAAACTCATGAGGTCTAAGGTAATGTTCCCAAACAAGTAGCACACGCACTAAAGCATACAATTCTTTGTCATAGATGGGATAGTTAAGTTGAGCACCGGAGAGTTTTTCACTAAAATATGCAATGGCTCGTTTTTCTTGCATCAAAACTCTGCCAATTCCGGTACCACTTGCATGACAATGAACCTCAAAAGTTTTGTCAAAATTGGCAAAGCAAGAATCGGAGCAAGAGTAAGAAAAGACTTGAGCTCATCAAAAGCGGTGGATTGCAAAGATCCCCAAACAAAAGGAGCATTCTTCTTGCTCAAGGCATGCAAAGGAGCGGCAATAGTGCTAAAATCTTTCACAAAGCAATGATAAAAACCCGCAAGACCAAGAAAACTACGCACTTGTTGCAAATTGGTGGGTTGGGGCCAAGTTTTAATTGCGTCAATTTTTGATTCATCAACATGGACACCCTTGGAAGATACAACAAAACCCAAGATAACCACTTTGTCAACACCAAATGTGCACTTTTTCATGTTGGCATAAAGACATTCCTTACGAAGGGTTTGCAAAACAGCCCTAACATGATTAAGATGCTCCTTCATGGTTTTGCCAAACACAAGAATGTCATCGAAGTAAACCACAACAAACACTCCAATATAAGGGTGAAGCACATAATGCATGAGACGCACGAAAGTACCGGGAGCCTCCGATAAACCCATAGGCATGACTAACCACTCATATAAGCAAAATTTGGTTTTGAAAGCAGTTTTCCATTCATCACCCTCTTGTGTGCGGATTTGATAATAGCCACTTTTAAGATCAATTTTTGAGAAAAAAGTTGGCTCCACTAAGTTCATCAAGCATATCATCTAAGCGAGGAATGGGATGCCTATAGCGAACGGTAATAGCATTTATAGGTCTACAATCGAAGCACAAGCGGAAAATTCCATCGGGCTTAGGAACAAGTATAACGGGAACGACACAAGGGCTTAAGCTTTCACGTACATGACCGTTGTCGATTAGTTGTTGTACTTGCCGTTGAATCTCCTTGGTTTCTTTGGGATTGAAACGGTATGGAGCTTTGTTTGGAGGTGGTGCTCCGGGGATGAGGTTGATTTGATGCTCAATGCCTCGTAGAGGAGGTAGACCCGGAGGTAGCTCATCAGGAAAAACATCTTGGAATTCCTGCAAAAGAGATTGAAACACTAAAGGTAGCTCGTGAGAGGTGTTAGTTTTTGGTTCTCCATCCTTGCACACAAGGACAAAGTGCATAACACTTGATGGGTTCTCACACACTTCTCTTATCTCGCTTTTTGTGGCGAATAGGACTAGGTTTTTCTCTCTAGGCGAAGAGGCGCTCAAGTTTGGCTTGTGGCTCTCACTCACTTTTGGGTGTATCACTTTCTCACTCTTCTCTCCATGATGGGTGGTTTGCTTGTCGGCTATCACTTGACTAGGAGACATAGGTCGTAGCACATATTCCTTCCCTTTCATCTTGAAGCTATAGTGATTGGTGCGCCCATTGTGGATGACACCACGGTCGAATTGCCATGGCCTACCAAGAAGGAGGTGGCAAACGGTCATGGGGACCACATCACACTCCAAAGTGTCTTCATATGAACCAATTTTGAAGGAGACTTGGACCGTATGCTCAATTCGTATAGTGCCGGAGTCATATAGCCATTGAACTTTGTAGGGGTGCGGGTGCTTCCTCTTTACCAATTGAAGCTTGTAGCATAATTCTTCACTTGCCAAGTTGTGGCAACTACCTCCATCGATGATGACCTTGACGGACCTTCCATTGCTGCCGGCCTTGGTGTGGAAGATATGGCATCGTTGGTCTTCTTCTTGTTGATGTTGAAGAGTCAAGACCTTGGATACAACAAGAGCGGGGCTCATATCTTCATCACAAAAGACTTGATCATCTTCATCCTCGTTCACGCGCCGGTGCATGGCCACTTGCTCAAGAGCTTCCCTCTCCTCATCACTCATGGAGTCATATGTGCCATTGTCGTTGAGGATCATGGTGCGCTTGTTTGTGCGTTCATAGGACTTGTGGCCTCGGCCGCCGCAAGTGAAACACTTGAAGGAGCTTGTCTTGACGGTCTCATCAGTCGGAGTAGATGACGAAGCACGCGGCTTGAAGTTGCTTGTAGTAGAAGGAAGACGACTTGAACTTGCCGAAGTTTTCTTGTAACTTGACTTGTCATCGTTGCTTGGAGAAGGCTTGGTTGATGTCAAAGTTGGAGTAGTTGTTGAAGCTTGGTTATTGGAGAAGCCGTAGGTCCTGGATGAGTACTTGGCGTACTTGAGTTCATCTTGCACTTGACGTTCCGCCTTTGTAGCTTGATGCACGAGCTCAATGAGGTTGGAGTAGGATTGGAAGTCTGCAATCTTCTTGATGGGATGATTGAGTCCATTCAAGAATCGTGCCATTGTTTGCTCATCATCTTCCGTGACATTGGCTCGAATCATGGCTATCTCCATTTCCTTGTAGTATTCTTCAACACTCTTTGTTCCTTGCTTGAGGAGTTGTAGCTTCTTGAAGAGATCGCGGTTGTAGTAGGTTGGCACAAAACGTGCTCGCATGACTTCCTTCATTTGAGCCCAAGTGGTGATTGGAGGTTCACCTCTTGCTTGTCAGCGCTCAAGGACTTGTTACCACCATATGAGCACATAGTCTTGGAACTCAAGTGATGCCATAGCGATCTTCTTCTCTTCCTCACAGTTGTGCAAACAGAAGATTTTGTCGACCTTCAATGCCCATGAGAGGTATTCTTCGGGATCATTGCTTCCATTGAACTTGGGCATTGTGAATTTGAGCTTGCCATAGCATTTCTCTTCATTGTGTTGTTGGCGATGGTGATGATGACGCCCTTGACGTGGAGGGTAATCATCCTCATGTTGCTCTTGGCGTGGAGGAAGTCCATGATCAACTTGCTCTTGTTGAACTTGAGGTTGGGGTGGAGCTTGACGAGCTTGTGAAGGAGCTTGTGGAGCTTGACGTTGCACTCGCGGTTGGTAGTTCCTCTCTTGGATTTCTTCTCGAAGGGCTTCCTCTTGATTGCGCCGTTCGCGATTGCAGTTGGCGATAGCTCAGCTTGATTCTTGAAGGACACGTTGCGCCTCAAGAGCTTGCACTTCTCATTGTTGTTGTTGAAGATGTTAAGCTTCGGCGTCTTGTTGCTCTTGGTGTAGACGCGCTCGTTCTTCTTCTTCTTGGTGACAAAGACGTTGTCGTTCTTGAGCTTGAGCAAACGCGACTTGGTTCGATTGAGGACGAGGGACTTGCTCATCGACTTGCTCTTGTGAATGCTTGATGTGTAGCGGGTTGCGAGATGCATCACGGTCTTGACGCGCGGCTCATCGAAGACTGTTGGATGACGGTATACTTGAGCCGGAGAAGGAGTCGTCGGAGTGTCGACTTGAGTGGCTCTGTCTTGAGTATGACGATGTAGAAGGAGGCTGGTTCACCAACAAGGCATGGATCTCGTCCATTCTTGCATCATTCTCTTGCTTGTGCACGTCGAGCTTGTTGTCGAAGTAGTCTCTTGTACGTTGCTCGGAGAGTCGCAAGTCGGTGGTGAGGTTGTCGATGCGGTCGTTCATTGCTTGTTGCTCTTGATGCAGCGCTCGTTGTGCACCGAAGAGGTGGCTCTTGGTGACGTATGATGACATGTCGTCGTCTTGCTCGATGAAGAGTGGGTTGGTAGAAGTACTCGTCCTATCCATCATTCCAAGCAAAATGTGAGTGGTAGAAGGAGAAGAACTTATACCAATGTACCTTGACCGATGTTGATGATGAATCAAGTTCACTCAAATGCGGACAATGAAATAGCACTATTGGTACAATTCTTGTCGGTTCTCACACCTACACAAGTAAAAGCTTATGGTGGAGCTTGGTTAGAATGGTGGCACAAAATTTGATGCAATTGAAAGTGAGATTCAATAATGTTGGAAAAGATTCACAATTTTGCAAATGCAACAAGTAGACCAAGCAAATAGGGGTACATGGAAACACACACGCAAATAGATAAATGGGATTGTGCAAACCAAAAGTGAGACAAAATGTGGAATCCACGAAAATGCTCTTGTTGCACAATACTAGAGAGACGCTAGCACGATTGCACAAATAGGCGGATACGGAACTTGTGCACAACCTACTAGGCAATAATGGAACGATCTCTATCCCAAGTATGCTATATGTATGGTATTTTGGTGCTATGATCCAAGATGATCCAATATGACAATCTTAATGTAGTATGATGCTATGGTTCTTGTTCATAAGCTCTTTGCTTATCTTTCCTCTTTGCTTAAAAGCTTGGGTGGCTCTTTCACTTTTGAGCTCTTTTCTCATGCAAAACTTCACGCACCAAGATAGCAATTTTGTATGCGATGACAACTTTGTGACACACAAGTTGAGGCCAAGATATGCACCACAGTGGTATGGTATGTATGCTATGGAGTAAGATCACTAATGTGCACAAGTCACGTTGCCGGCAATACTCAATGGCTAGTCTCGATCGGTAAGCTACGCAAAAATAAGGCCATGTGGGGTATCAATGCAATTGCAAGGTATGACAAAGATGTCGTCGAGGTTACCGTCCTTGGCAATGTTGAGTAGTCGATGGAGATGAGCGGTGGTGATGGTGACGTCAAACCGTACCTATATAGCCGAAACACAATAGGACATGGGAACCACAACTCAAAATCTCAAAGACCAAAACATGTCAAAATCGACATAGGGGTTAGCGGTGAGCGTGGTGGTGTTTGTAGAAAGTGTTGGGAGTTTGCGGTAGTAAGCGTGGGCACCGGGGCAAAATTGGGCGAAAGTATGCAGAAATGGGTGCGGGGGATGGAGTTGCTGCTCCTAGGGGCCGGATGTCCGGTCCAGTTGCCGGATGTCCGGGGTTCCGGATGTCCGGTGGACACAGGGTGGATGTCCGGGCTCTGGATCGGGGACGAACACGATGAACTCCACGGGAAAAATTGCAACTCCGGGGCAAAATTCGGACAAATTGGTGGATGGAAATCGCGGGAGAGATGGGGAAAAGCTAGATCAACTCGATGCAAAGCAGATCCGTGGATCAAATCCAACAAAACTTCATCACACCACAAATCACAAAAAAAATTGGGGCTATTTTTGGTGGGGATTTTCGGATTTAGGACAAAAACAACAAAATCAAGCTAGAAAACATGTGGCAGGGGCTCCAAAAACATGATCAACGTGGCTCATGATACCAAGATGATGTAGGGCGGAACCCTAGGGGTCGATCTTTCATGTTTGGAGTGGATCCTACGGGGGAACACGACGAACGCGTGGAAATCACCAGGGAAAACACGGGGAGAAATGAGAGAATCACTAAACCGACAAGTAATCGATCACACAAGGGCTAGATCACCGAACACATAAGTAGCACAAGATTCAAAATCAACAAAGGAAAGATACAAAGGTAGCCGTTCTTCTCCGAGAGGAGGTCCTAATTGTCTTCCCTTGAAGGGGTCTTGAATCCGCTTGGAGGATCTTCTCCGAAGAGGTCGTGAGCTCTGAGGAGAAGTAACCAAGTGGATGAGCAAGGCTCTCACACAAAATATGAGCTAAACCAATGCTAACCCTAAAACGTACGGGATGAGGCAGTATATATAGTCAAAGGGCGAAGGGGTACATGGGTCATGGCCCAAAGGAGCTGCGCGCAGGCAGAGGGCGCCGGATGTCCGGGCGACGGGCCGGATGTCCGGGCTCTCACGAGGTGCCAGATGTCCGGGCTGGAGGGGCCGGATGTCCGGACTAGGGGAGTTGACTCTTCTGTTCACTGGATGGGTGACGCCACATGTACGCTCGGAGGGGCCGGATGTTCGCGGCTTTGGGAGGCGCCGGATGTCCGGGGCGATCGCCGGATGTCTGGGCTGACGGGGCAAGCTTCTGTGCTCCCTGGACACCGGTGCTGGATGTCCAGGATTTCAGCCGGATTTCCAGTGGGGGCTGACGAGGGCATGTATTAGGGGTAGGGTAACAGGCCTGACCTAAAGACCCTACCCATGGACACCGTACACTTTGTACTGGCCCCTGGGCCAGATCGCCGTCCAGATGTACCGCAACTTGAAAGTCACTCGGACGGCAACAACCAGTCGGAGCATGGCACTCCACTCGACGAGCTCATTCCACTCGGCCATGTAACTCACTCGGATATGCGAAGACCAATAGTCAGCATAACGGTTTTGTTGTGGGTAGGCATTATGGCATTAATGCTCCACTTTGTAACATAGGAGGTGAGGGGGTGGCGCACTCTATATAAGCCACCCCCACCACTAGACTTGGGGGCCCTTCTTCCACCTCTCTCTCTTTTCACCATTAGTCTCAGGACTTAGCTCAGGAATGGGGATCCATTCCTCTCTCTCACACACACATTGTAATCTCCGGATATATACTCAGATAAAACAAAGCCTCTCCGAAGCACGAGACGTAGGGTTGTTATCTCCACCGTGAGAGGCCCGAACTCGCTAAAACCACCGTGTCACCCATATGCATCTCGATAGATCATGCTCCTTTACCCTACCCCTTTCTATTGTCTGAATCGTTTCCACGACAGTTGGCGCCCACCGTTGGGCATGGCGTCTATCGAACCATGATGCGGATGGTTTGTATCCATTCTTACATCTATTTCCTATTTTACTTGTGATGCCTCTTGCCTTTGCCAAGAACAGGATCGTCTTCGGCCTCGTATGCGAACGCCGTGGCCGCTATTCCATGCATTGTTGCTACATGTGCGGATGAAGGGCCGAGGAGATCAGCCCCGTCGACTCCCGGAGCGGTGAAATGCTCTAGCGCACGCAACACCATGCATGCTTGCCGCCCCGCGACGCGGTCGCTGGCCCAGTGCCGCGCGCGCCCGCCCCGCGGCACACTCGCTGGCCCCGTGTCACGCTTGCCGCCCCATGACGTGCTCGCAGGTCCTCGTTTACATCGCCGACAGCGCACGCTACCCAGCCACATGCGTCTCCTTCGTCAGCATCATCTACATCAAAAGGTACGTAGCCCACTATCTCAAGCACATAACGAGTGCCTCACAATCTTTCATTAATTTAATCGCCTAATTAAGCGGTTAATTACCACAGCTCATTAAGCGGCTCATTAAGCGGTTAATTACTGCAGCTCATTAAGCAATTAATTACTATAGCCAAAACTTCCGCAGTTACTACGCCAGTTAATTGTGCATGCATGCATAACCATCCTTGGTCTTTAATCCTTGCAGAATGGCATCCGTACATGGATATTTAGTCCAGCAAAAAAATATCCGTGGGGGTACGTGTACTTGCTAACTTGCAGGCACTGAGACGAACAAGGTCGCCTGACCGACTCATCGTTTATCGCACTCGGCTGATGGCATGGCGACCGGATTGCAGCCCAGTCGTGGTTCACTCGGCCGATTGACCTTTTCACTCGGCCGGCTAACGAACTGGTCCGCTCGGCCAACCCGTCCGGAGATGATTTCTGCACTCTGGACAATTAACGTGTAAGTTACTCGGATGGTTAGCTTCAGCAAGCAGTCGCTGGCGCCGTCCGCCAGTCGTCGTCCCCGGCTTCGTTTGCGACGCCGTCGTCGAGCCTCCATGCACGGCCACCGGCGCCGTCTGCCAGCCGTCGTCTCAGGCTTCGTCTGCAATGTCATCAACGAGCCCCCACATACAGCTCCTCCTCCCCAAGCATCAACTGCTCAGCAGCAGCTCCCATACCGGTGAGCACAAGCCTGACCTGACACTGTCCCATTCGTGCCGCCGCTCCTCCCTCCGGCCTTGGTGCTTGGCCATGGGCTGACTGTGCTCGTCACTCTACACTTCAACGGTGACAAACTCAGGGGAACAATCTTATCATGTCCCATCATTTTACAATTCATTTCTCAAATTATTCGACAATAGCTTAACAGTCCCATTCCTGTTCGAACCCAGGTTCAGTCGTACGGGACTAAAGCTCCGCTCGGACAGTTCGCGCGCATGCTCGGGCAAATTTACTCGGATGGTTAACTGATCGATGCGACACAGGAGATTTACACCAACGACATTCGCTCCAGTCAACATCCACTCGGACATTCCGCTCGCACTCGGCCGCCCGCACGTCGTCGTCACCTGGATGCCCGCGACTTCATCAACCTGTCTGATTCAGCCGCATCGTGAATCACCACTCGGCTGGACGTGTCCTCTTCACTCGGCTGACCCGCGAATCGTCTCTCGGTTGGGCACATCTTCATCAACTTGCCTACTCGGCCGCCCTGCGTGTCGCCGCCCAGTTGGGCACACCTTTATCAATTTGCCAGACACGGATGCCCCGCGCATCGCCGCTCCGTTGCACGCGTCTACATCAGCCAGACGTCCGCGTGTCGTCATTCTGCAGGACGCGTCTACTTCACTCGGACGCCCCGCGCGGCGCCAATCCGCGGCACGCGTCTACATCATCCGGACGCTACGCGCGTTGCTACTCTACGGGACGCGTCTACGTTACTCGGACGCCCCGCTCGTCGTCATTCCACGGCACGCACTTCTACTTCACCGGGACGCCCCGCGCATCGTCACTACGCGGCACGCATGCACATCATCCGGACGCTCGCGCGTCGCCACTCTGCGGGACGCGTCTACGTCACTCAAACGCCCCGCATCGGTTGGTCACCTCATCACCACTCGGCCATCCCGTGCGTGGCCATTCGGTTGGTCACCTCATCACCACTCGGCCGCCCCGCGCGTCGCCATCAGGTTGGTCACCTCATAACCACTCGCCCGCCTCGCGCGTCGCCATCAGGTTGGTTACCTCATAACCACTCGGCCGCCTCGCGCGTCGCCATCAGGTTGGTCACCTCATCACCACTCGGCCGCCCCATGCGTCGCCATCGGTTGGTCACCTCATCACCACTTGGCCACCCCGCGCGTCGCCATCAGGTTGGTCACTTCATAACCACTCGGCCACCCCGCGCGTCGTCATTGGTTGGTCACCTCATCACCTCCCGGTCGCCCCGTGCGTCGCCATCGGTTAGTCACCTCATCACCACTCGGCCGCCCACGCGTCGCCATCGGTTGGTCACCTCATCACCACTCGGCCACCCCGTGCGTCGCCATTCGGTTGGTCACCTCATCACCACTCGGCTGCCCCGCGCGTCGCCATCAGGTTGGTCACCTCAGAACCACTCGGCCGCCTCGCGCGTCGCCATCAGGTTGGTCACCTCATAACCACTCGGCCGCCTCGCGCGTCGCCATCAGGTTGGTCACCTCATCACCACTCGCCGCTCCGTGTGTCGCCATTGGTTGGTCACCTCATCACCACTCGGCCGCCCCGCGCGTCGCCATCAGGTTGGTCATGTCATAACCACTCGGCCGCCCCACGCGTCGTCGTCGGTTGGTCACCTCATCACCACCCGGTCACCCCGTGCGTCGCCATCGGCTGGTCACCTCATCTCCACTCAGCCGCCCCACGCGTCGCCATTGGTTGGTCACCTCGTCACCACTCGGCCGCCTCGCGTATCGCCATCGGTTGGTCACCTCATCACCACTTGGCCGCCTTGCGCGTCGCCATCAGGTTGGTCACACCATAACTACTCGGCCGCCCCGCGCGTCGCCATCGGTTGGTCACCTCATCACCACCAGGTCGCCCCATGCATCGCCATCGATGGGTCAACTCATCACCACTCAGCCCCCCCGAGCGTCGCCATCTGTTGGTCACCTTATCACCACTCGGCCACCTCGCGCGTCGCCATCGGTCGGTAGCCTCATCACCACTGGCCACTCGCGCGCCTTCAGACAGCTAAGTCATTTTACATTCTGTTATTGCCGACTTCCCAAGTATTCCGTAATTCACACATCACGTTCACTCAGAGGCCACGCCACCGAGTGTACCTCTACGCTCGGCTGCTTATTTTCACATACTTGCTTAGTACTGGTTATGTGACTCACCAGTCCAACTTTCAGTTTTTTCACATACATTGTTCACGAACACCATGTGTTCTTCATTTTGAGTTTGCATCGGTCCTCCGGGGTTGCAACTCAGTCGAAACACTACACTTCCGTTTTATTTGAGCCAGCACTTCGACAAGTTCGAACGGATCCTTCGCTCTTTCAGACTCTTGCTGGTTAACCAGCAACCATTTGCACTCCCAGTGGGTGTCTATGGGTGTTATTCACACAATTTATTTCAGCATACATCAAATTTCCTCGAGAAATTATTTCGTTGGCTTGTGCCATTTTTTACAGAAGTTACGCGATCACTCGACGGCCCTATGCGCCAACTTCACCGCTGCTCAGACTCGGTCACCATACCGGTCCCAGCGCACCACAACATCGACCTTGTCGCTATGTTATCTTCAAACACATCCGGCCAACCCCTCTGTGGAATCCTCTTCATCGTATCAATGATATAGACTTCATCAGGCATGAGACAGATAAGTCCGTTTTATTATTAATTTCACACTTCACTCTTTTGCGAATTTGCCTCTTTCGAGCATCACTCGGAAGCTCCTCCTCATCTTTTCCCGAGTCCGACTCAATGAATTGCAAATTATCCATTCAAAACTATATTTCTCGTATTCCGACATGTCCGTTTTCGAAGCCTGTAGTACGCTCGGGGGCTACGCCGCACTCGGGGGCTACCCCGCTCTCTGGGGCTGCATCTCGTTTGGAGTGACACTCCTGAGTGGTCGAGTACTTCAACAAGTGCATTCGATCCGCCACTTTGACAAGTTTTATAACCATCCAGACGCTCTGCACGCCATCTTCATTCCTACTTAGACTCAGTTGTCACGCCCGTCTTGTTGTGTCACAACCACACTACACCGACCTCGTCGCTACATTAGCTTCGAGAGCATCTGGCTAACTCCTTCGAAGACCATTTTAGCCACTTGGCTGGGCACATATTCTTCACTCGGCCACCTCGCACATCCACACTCGGCCGTCCCTCACCGCGCCACTCGATTGTGCACGTCTTCACCACTAGGCCGCTCCGTGCGTCGCCTCTCGGTTGTGCACGTCTTCACCACTCAGCCGCCCCGTGCGTCGCCTCTCGGTTGTGCACGTCTTCACCACTCGGCCACCCTGCGCGTTGCCATTCAGTTGTCCATGTCTTCATCATTCGTCCACCTTGCGCATCCACACTCGGCCGCTCCATGCGTCGCCTCTCGGTTGTGCACGTTTTCACCACTCGGCCGCCCCGCGCGTTGCCATTCAGTTGTGCATGTCTTCATCATTCGGCCACCTTGCGCATCCACACTCGGCCGTCCCTCACCGTGCCACTCGGTTGTGCACGTCTTCACCACTCGGCCGCTCCGTGCGTCGCCTCTCGGTTGTGCACGTCTTCACCACTCGGCCGCCCCGCGCGTTGCCATTCAGTTGTGCATGTCTTCATCATTCGGCCACCTCGCACATCATGACTAGGTCGCCCCGCGCGTCGCCACTCGGTTGTGCACGTCTTCACCACTCGGCCGCCCAACACGTCGTCACTCGGTTGTACACATCATCGCCCCTCGGCCGCCTCGTGCGTCACCATCAGTTGGACATGTCTTTACCTCTACACCCCCAACACGGGAACGACTAAGTTACTCATATGATCAAACCTCACATCACACTCTGTAGCAAGCTTACCTCTTTCAAGCATCACTCGAGGGCTACACCCACTGGCGACGCGCGAATGATTTTACAGTCTTCCGAATGATTGTTGTTCTCTGTCGCTGCGAATCCATTTCGCCTAAGTCGAAGAAAAATCCTACCGAGTGGTGAGTCTGCCTCTCACTAGGGGGCTTAGCTGCAGTCCAGTACTCGCCTAAGTAATAAAAAATCCTACCGAGTGGTGAGTCTGCCTCTCACTCGGGGGCTTAGCTGTAGTCCAGTACTCGCCTAAGTAATAAAAAATCCTACCGAGTGGTGAGTCTGTGATAGAGGCAAAGGTGTCCCGTCTTCGATGAGATGATAGATATTGCTTTGGTGGAAGTCGACTTTGACGATCTGACTACGAACGTGCGAGGACGTCGCGCCTTAGAAAATGCTAAACCAACTCTGAGAGGTTATTGACCACACCGGAGCATGATCAACCTGACCACGAAGGTCTATTTCCTGCAGGCAAATGAAGAACACGCAAGAAACTAAGATTGCAATCTGGATATTGCGAATATAAGAGGAAAGCTTTATTGATCAAGGTGGGGTTCTGTGACGCCTTGGTCTGGTCGTTGAACACAAACGAAGTACGCGAAGTTGCAGCTTTGGCGAACTTTAGTCTAAACAAAACCCAAAGTCTAAACGGTGCCCCAAGGGCTATATATATGGAGGAAGAGGGGGGAATTTCGTGGCCCTTGGTGGAGGGGTTCGAAATCAACCCTATCTCTTGTTTCCCCACACATACGGACTCTAAAAATAGCCTATAGTTATGTATTTCGAAATTACATGGGCCTGGCCCAATAATAAGGTGACGCAGCACCTAGAATAGCCTCGGGACGAAATTTATGAAGTGGCATCTTGTATATTTCGTCCAAGGCTTCATGCACCCATTATGGTGGCTTCAAAGTCCTGAAATCATCACTTCTAACTCCGTTCTTGTTCCCCTTGTGCATGCCATCATCTCCATGCGTGTTCGTGCTCCAATGTCCATCCTTCTCCAAGCTAGGCCCTTCATTTGTAAGCAAAACAAATGTATCCAATTTAGGCAGCATCATATTCTCATGAACATTAGAATCATTACCAAGAAACGAAAGTACCTGATAATTTAATTAGCGTGCACGAGCTCTAGTAATTGGTCCAGTATATGTAGCAGTAGGGGTTGTGGGTGTAACAATGGTATTGATGTTCTCATCATCCTCCCCTTCTTGAAATGAAGTCGTCCTCGACGGAAGCTCATCTTCCTCACCCAAATAAGGCTTCAAATCTGCAATGTTAAAAGTGGTACTAACCCCAAAATCTGCTGGCAGCTCAAGTTTATATGCATTATCATTTATTTTCTCGAAGACCTTAAAAGGTCCGTCAGCACGTGGAATTAGCTTTGATTTGCACAAATCAGGAAATCTATCCTTACACAAATGTAACCAAACAATATCTCCAGGTGCAAACACAACATGTTTTCCACCCTTATCTCCAGCAAGTTTATAGTTAGCATTCATACGCTCAATGTTTTTCTTAGTTAACTCATGCATTTTCAAAATCAATTCAGCATGTTGTTTAGCATCAAAAATAACCTTCTCCGAAGATGGAAGAGGCAACAAATCAATAGGTGCACGAGGTAGGAAACCATACACAATTTCAAAAGGGCACATCTTAGTAGTAGAATGCAATGAATGACGATAAGAAAATTCAATATGAGGCCAGCATTCTTCCCACATTTTGTTATTATTCTTCAAAACAGCCCTAAGCATAGTAGACAATGTTCTATTGACTACTTCAGTTTGTCCATTAGTTTGGGGGTGACAAGTAGTACTAAAAAGCAGTTTAGTCCCCAACTTAGCCCATAAACATCTCCAAAAGTGGATAAGAAATTTAGTATCACGATCTAAAACAATAGTATTTGGCACACCATGCAAGCGAATAATTTCACGAAAGAACAAATCAGCAACATTAACAACATTATCGCTTTTATGACATGGTATAAAGTGTGCCATTTTCGAGAATCTATCCACGACAACAAATATGCTATCCCTCCCCTTCTTTGTTTGAGGTTAACCTAAAACAAAGTCCATAGATATATCCTCCCAAGGAACACTAGGTACAGGCAAAGGCATATATAAACCATGAGGATTGAGTCGTGACTTAGCTTTTTGACATGTAGTGCAGCGAGCAACAAAGCGCTCAACATCCCGTCTCATCTTTGGCCAAAAGAAATGTGTAGCAAGTATGTCCTCCATCTTCTTCACGCCAAAGTGTCCCATTAGTCCTCCTCCATGCGCCTCCTGCAAGAACAAAAGACGAACGGAGCTAGCTGGAATGCATAGCTTGTTAGCATGGAACACAAAGCCATCATTAACGACGAACTTGTTCCATGTTCTACCTTCATTGCAATTCTGCAATACATCTTTAAAATCAGCATCATGCACATATTGATCTTTGATGGTCTCCAAACCAAATATTTTGAAGTCAAGTTGTGAAAGCATAGTATAGCGACGAGACAACGCATCAGCAACAACATTTTCTTTACCCTTCTTGTGTTTAATGACATAAGGGAAAGTCTCAATGAATTCAACCCATTTAGCATGTCTACCATTCAGTTTAGCTTGACTTTTAATATGTTTCAAAGATTCATGATCAGTGTGTATAACAAATTCTTTGAGCCATAAAAAATGTTGCCATGTTTCTAAAGTCCGATCAAGAGCATATAATTCTTTATCATAAGTAGAATAATTCAGGCTAGGCCCACTCAATTTTTCAGAAAAGTATGCAACAGGTTTGCCATCTTGTAATAACACACCTCCTAATCCAATTCCACTAGCATCACATTCAAGCTCAAAAGTCTTATTAAAATCAGGAAGTTGGAGTGAAGGAGCATGTGTCAACTTATCTTTCAATACCGTGAAGGCTTCTTCCTGTGCGGTACCCAAAGAAAAGGCACATCTTTCTTTGTAAGCTCATTGAGAGGTGCAGGAATGGTGCTGAAATCTCTCATAAAATGCCTATAGAATCCAGCGAGGCCAAGAAAACTCCTCACTTGTGTGACCGTTTTGGGCTGCGGCCAACTCTCAATAGCTTTAATCTTGTCTTTATCAACTTCAATTCCCTGTGGAGTAACAACATAGCCAAGAAAAGATACTCGGTCGGTGCAAAAGGTGCACTTCCCAAGGTTACCAAACAAACGTGCATCACGTAAACCAATAAAAATAGCACGTAAATGTTCCAAATATTCCTCTAAAGATCTGTTGTAAATCAGTATATCATCAAAATAGACTACCACAAATCGTCCAATAAAAGCACGTAAAACTTCGTTCATTAATCTCATGAAAGTACTAGGTGCATTAGTTAACCCAAAAGGCATGACTAACCACTCATATAATCCAAACTTAGTTTTAAATGCTGTTTTTCGCTGAGATGATGGATATCGCTTTGGTGGAAGTCGACTTTGACGATCCGACTACGAACGTGCGAGGACGTCGCGCCTTAGCAATAACGAAACCAACTCCGAGAGGTTATTGACCACGCCGGAGCACGATCAACCTAACCACGAAGGTCTGTTTCCTGCAGGCAAATGAAGAACAGGCAAGAAACTAAGATTGCAATCCGGATATTGCGAATATAAGAGGAAAGCTTTATTGATCAAGGTGGGGTTCTGTGACGCCTTTGTCTGGTCGTTGAACACAAACGAAGTACGCGAAGTTGCAGCAATGGCGAACTTTAGTATAAACAAAACCCAAAGTCTAAACGGTGCTCTAAGGGCTGTATATATGGAGGAAGAAGGGGGAATTTCGTGGCCCTTGGTGGAGGGGTCCGAAATCAACCCTATCTCTTGTTTCCCCACACATATGGACTCTAAAAATAGCCTATACTTATGTATTTCGAAGTTACATGGGCCTGGCCCAATAATAAGGTGACACAGCACCTAGAATAGCCTCGGGACGAAATTTATGAAGTGGCATCTTGTATATTTTGTCCAAGGCTTCATGCACCCATTATGGTGGCTTCAAAGTCCTGAAATCATCACTTGTAACTCCGTTCTTGTTCCCCTTGCACATGCCATCATCTCCATGCTTGTTCGTGCTCCAATGTCCATCATTCTCCAAGCTAGGCCCTTAATTTGTAAGAAAAACAACTGTATCTAATTTAGGCAGCATTATATTCTCATGAACATTAGAATCATTACCAAGAAACGAAAGTACCTGATAATTTAATTATCGTGCGCGAGCTCTAGTAATTGGTCCAGTATATGTAGCAGTAGGGGCTGTGGGTGTAACAATGGTATTGATGTCCTCATCAGTCTGCCTCTCACTCGGGTGCTTAGCTGCAGTCCAGTACTCGCCTAAGTAATAACAAATCCTACCGAGTGGTGAGTCTACCTCTCACTCGGGGGCTTAGCTGCAGTCCAGTACTCACCTAAGTAATAAAAAATCCTACCGAGTGTTGAGCAATCCTCCCACTCGGGGGCTTAGCTGCAGTCCAGTACTCGCCTAAGTTTGAAAAATCCTACCGAGTGGTGAGCAATCCTCCCACTCGGGGGCTTAGCAGCAGTCCAGTACTCGCCTAAGTTTGAAAAACCCTACCGAGTGGTGAGCGATCCTCCCACTTGGGGGCTTAGCTGCAGTCCAGTACTCGCCTAAGTTTAAAAAATCCTACCGAGTGGTGAGCGATCCTCCCACTCGGAGGCTTACCTGCAGTCCAGTACTCGCCTAAGTTTGAAAAATCTTATCGAGTGGTGAGCAATCCTCCCACTAGGGGGCCTAGCAAAGTGTGGGTCGGCCACGACCACCACCTCAGAGTTGTACCATCAAGAATAAGGATGAGATTGAGCATGTCGCCAAGGAGAATCACACTCAGGAACGTCAAGACCATTACTGAATACCTCGTTGATGAGTTGACCGGCCCCTCCGAATGATGCGGGTCGACTGCGACCCAAAGCATATGGCTGACAGGAACGTCAAGACCATTGCTGAGTGCCTTGATGGTGAGCTAAGACAGGAATGTCAAGACCATTGCTGAGGGCCTTGCTAATAAGATGATTAATGCTGCTCAAGGATCGTCCAACTGGTCGACTGCTGATTCCTCTTCAGAAGCTGTATCAAGCAAACAGAAACCAATCTGAGAGAAGAACAAGTTGGATCAGTAGCAGCTAAAAAGAGTTTTAATTCTCTCAGACCCCCGCCAACTGCCCGCAGTCGATGGCGGTCTCGGGGACTACACCCAGTGGGTGCACTAAGCGTGCCCCCACTGGAGTACTCTCCACTCGGTATGGTCTGACCAGTCCGAATGATGAACAACAACAAAAAAGACAGGCTCTAAGACTCCCGCCGACTGCCCGCAGTCGATGGTAGTCTCGGGGACTACACCCAGTGAGTGCACTCAGTGTGCCCCCACTAGAACAGTATCCACTCAAAACGGTCCGCCCGGTCCGAGTGACGGCCAAACAACAAAAAAAAGACATGTTCCAGGCGTGAAGAAATTCCGAGTAATCAGTTACTCGATGCAGGACCAGCTCCAAATCACTCCAAAAAAATTGCTATGAGGTGAGATCAATGCTCCTCTGCGGACCCGTTTGAGCTCATTTCACTCGGACACCATGCAGTCTGGAATCCGTCAAGGCAAGACGCAGAGATAAGACCGCCGGGTGACCAGAGGAAGTTCATAAGTTCCTCCGTAGCACTCGACTCATCTAGGAATACACCTCGACTTGACCCGCTCAACCTCGACCGATTCGGGGGCTAATGACGAGGACATTTATTAGGGGTAGGGTAACAGGCCTGACCTAAAGACCCTACCCATGAACACTGTACACTTTGCACTGGCCCCTGGGCCAGATCGCCGTCCAGATGTACCGCAACTTGAAATCACTCGGACGGCAACAACCAGTCGGAGCATGACACTCCACTCGACGAGCTCATTCCACTCGGCCATGTAACTCACTCGGATATGCGAAGACCAATAGTCAGCATGACGGTTTTGTTGTGGGCAGGCATTATGGCATTGATGCTCCACTTTGTAACATAGGAGGTGAGGGGGTGGCGCACTCTATATAAGCCACCCCCACCACTAGACTTGGGGGCTCTTCTTCCACCTCTCTCTCTTTTCACCATTAGTCTCAGGTCTTAGTTCAGGCATGGGGATCCGTTCCTCTCTCTCACACACACATTGTAATCTCCGGATATATACTCAGATAAAACAAAGCCTCTCCGGAGCACGAGACGTAGGGTTGTTATCTCCATCGTGAGAGGCCCGAACTCGCTAAAACCACATGTCACCCATATGCATCTCGATAGATCATGCTCCTTTACCCTACCCCTTTCTATTGTCGGAATCGTTCCCACGACAGGGGCTGGATGTCCGGGCGGGATGCCGGATGTCCGGTTCCTGTAAGTTCTTCTGCAGATGATTAGCCTTGTGGATCTCCAGGGGCCCGATGTCCGGGGTCCTGGCCGGATGTACGGTACCTGGAGGCTGTTCTTGCCTTCTTCCATTTGTTCTCTTCTTCCATGGACTTGGGGTCTTGACCCTCTTCATGTGCATCCTCGGGAGGGTCCTCTTGGTACCTAATCATGCACAACATTCCGGATTGAGGTAGTTGCCATGTCTCGAGAGGATCATATGAGATATCATTAAGGAGAGAAGTCACCTCGGTCTCGAGAGCTCTAGCTCGTGCTCTAGTCATGGGTCCTCTTGGTGCTTGGTGAGACGATGGAAGGTCCATGGGGATGACCGAAGGATGCTCCGCATCAACATTCGAGGATTCTAAGATATTTAGCTCACACCGGAACTTGCAAAACCTTTTCTCATCCAAGGGCTTAGTGAAGATATCTGTCAATTGCTCTTCAGTGTTGACATGAATGATATCAATGTCTTCCTTGTTGACATGATCTCTGAGAAAGTGATGACGGATCTGAATGCGCTTTGTCTTCGAGTGCTGAACTAGATTCTGGAAAGCTTGATGGCGCATTCATTGTCACAGAAGAGTGGCACATTTTTCGTGTTGATGCCATAGTCCTTGAGAGTTTGCTTCATCCATAGAAGCTGAGCACAGCATGATCTAGCAGCAATGTATTCAGATTCAGCAGTAGAGAGTGACACATAGTTCTGCTTCTTTGAAGACCAACAGACAAGTGATAGACCGAGAAAGTGACATGTTCCTGAGGTGGATTTGCAATCAACCTTGTCACCAGCATAATCCGCATCAGAATACCCAATCAGATCAAATGTTGAGCCCTTTGGATACCATAATCCTATTGTTGGGGTGTAAGCCAAATATCAAAGTATTCGCTTCACCCCTAGGTGATGCGACTCCTTTGGTGCCGCTTGGAATCGGGAACACATGCAAACGCTAAGCACTATATCTGGCCTAGATGCAGATAAGTAAAGTAAGGAACCAATCATGGAGCGGTATACATTTTGATCGAACTCTTTACCATTGTCGTCAGGACCCAGATGACTTTTGGTTGGCGTTGGCGTCGTGTATCCTTTGCAGTCTTGCATTCCAAACTTCTTCAGGTAATCTTTGAGGTATTTCTCTTGTGATATGAAGATGCCATTTCTCTGCTGACGGATTTGAAGACCAAGGAAGAACTTCGGCTCACCCATCATGGACATCTGGTATTGCTCTTGCATCATGTGCCCAAACTCATCGCTGTATCTCTTGTCGGTGCAGCCGAAGATAATGTCATGCACATAGATTTGGCACACAAACAGTTCACCATCGTATGACTTCATGAAGAGTGTTGGATCTAGAGAACCAGGTTTGAAGCCTTTTCTCTTCAAGAAGTCTTTGTTCATGTCATACCAAGCGCGAGGTGCTTGTTTGAGGCCATACAGTGCCTTGTTGAGCTTGAACACCATATCAGGATGTTTTGGATCTTCAAAAGTTAGGTGGTTGTGCAACATACACTTCTTTTTCAATCTTGCCATTGAGAAAGGCACTCTTCACATCCATTAGGTACAGAAGGATGTTGTGATGGTTGGCATATACAAGCAGTATGCGAATGGCTTCAAGTCTTGCCACGGGAGCAAATGTTTCGTCGAAGTCAATCCCTTCTATTGGAGTGTAACCTTGAGCAACCAGACGCGCCTTGTTTCTGAAAACTTGACCATGTTCATCTTGTTTGTTGCGATAGATCCATTTGGTGCCAATGATATTATGCTTGCGAGGATCAGGACGCTTGACTAGTTCCCAGACATTATTCAGCTCGAACCGATGAAGCTCTTCTTGCATGGCTTGAATCCATTCAGGTTCCATAAAGGCTTCAGCAACTTTCTTGGGTTCAGATATAGAGACAAATGCAAAGTGCCCACAGAAATTTGCCAGTTTTATTGCTCTTGAACGAGTGAGTGGACCAGGTGCATTGATGCTGTAAATTATCTTCTCAATCTATACTTCATTTGCAACACAGGGATGTACTGGACAAAGATTTTGCCCTTGCGGATCATTGTCTTCAGCTTCAGCATTCACTTCAGGCTGAGCATTGTCTTCAGGTTGACTTGGTGCAATGATGAGTTCATCTTCAGCCTGAGCTTCAGACGGTATGATTTCTCCAGTACCCATGAGCTTGATATATTCACTAGGAGGGACTTCGTCTAGCACATTTGGCAGGTGCTCTCTTTGCGAGCTGTTAGTTTATTGAACCGCGCATCCACAGTTTCAACCACTTTATAGTGAAAGAGGTTGAAAACTCTGTAGGAGTGCGGATCCTTTTCGTATCCAAACATAAAACCTTCATGTGCTTTCAGTGCAAATTTGAAGTGTGATGTGGATCCTTGATCCAACACCTAGCACCAAATACTCTAAAGTAACTGATGTTTGGCTTCTTACCAGTTTGCAACTCATATGATGTCTTCTTTAGAAGCTTGTGAAGATAAACTCGGTTGATGATGTGGCATACAGTGTCAATGGCTTTAGGCCAGAACTTCCTTGGAGTCTTGTACTCATCTCGCATTGTCCGAGCCATCTCGATGAGGGTTCTGTTCTTGCGCTCCATGATGCCATTATGTTGAGGTGTGTAGGGAGCAAAAAACTCATGAGTGATTCCCAGTGTATCAAGGTAAGTGTCGAGGACGGTGTTCTTGAATTCTGTGTTGTTGTCACTTCAAATGTGCTTGATCTTGATGCCATAGTTCGTCATGGCATGATTGGCGAAGCATCTGAAGAGATCCTGCACTTCAGTCTTATAAAGAATTATATGCACCCAGGTATATCTTGAGTAATCATCAACAATAATGAAACCATAGAGACACGCAGTGGTAGTAAGAGTAGAGTAGTGAGTAGGGCCGAATAAGTCCATGTATAGCAGCTCGAAGGGTTGAGATTTCGTCATGATTTTCTTCGAGGGATGCTTGCCCCTAGTCATTTTCCCAGCTTCACAGGCACCACACAGATGGTCTTTCTTGAACTTGATGCATTCGATGCCCATGACATGCTTCTTCTTCGCGAGAGTGTACAAGTTCCTCATGCCCGCATGTCCTAGCCTCCGATGCCAGAGCCAGCACTCTGAAGCTTTTGCTAGAAGACATACGGCAAGCTGTGGTCCTGCTGAGAAATCTACCATATACAGATCATCTTTTCGATACCCTTCAAAGACTAGAGATTTGTCAGATTCCATAAGTACAAGGCAATGATATTTTTCCAAATATCACAATCATGTTCAAATCACATAGCATTAACACAGACATTAAGTTGAAACCAAGGGATTCAACAAGCATCACTTTATCCATGTGCTCATCCTTTGAGATTGCAACTCTACCAAGACCCAATACCTTACTTTTACCAGTGTCGGCAAATGTGATATGACTTTTATTAGACGGCCGAAGTGTTGAATCCATCAGAAGACTTCTATCACCAATCATGTGGTTGGTGCAACCACTATCCGTAATCCATTCTGAAGCTTGAGGTGTCATAGCCTACAATACAGTTTGGGGGATAAGCTTCACCAAGAGAGTTGTGAAGCAGAAACATTTGAGGAACAAGCAGAACATAGAAGTTCAGATCTTGGTTAGGATAGATAGGATGAGTGTCAAGGAATCCCGGGACGAAATACATAGTAAGACCATTTGGGCTTTTTATCTTGCATCCCACAAGATGTTTAAGGTCCCCAGCATAAGCATTAGACGCCTTTGATTTCTGGCTGGAGACCTTTCCCTGCAAAAGAGAGTTAAGTTTTCTTAACCACCCACATATTTAGGGGTGGCTTACAAGCAATGAGTCTAAGTGCAACATCTGATAACTTTGGCCTTGAAGCCCTAGCAAATAGCCTTGCAGGAGGAGAATAATACTCGTAGGAATAAGCAGAAAAGTTCTTTGACTTATGAACATAGCGGTTTGATGAAACACGCTCATATTCAAAGGTCTGAGTATGATTTCCCTGCAAAACATTGGCATTAGGGTGACTCTAGTGAGTCCTCTGTCTGTATGAAGCCTTTGGACCATATGAAGCCTTTGGTTTGGTGTTTGTCTTCTTACCAGGTGGTGTCGTAACGACATTCACGGGAAGACTTTCGAGACAACTTTTGGGTATCCAGATCTTCTTAAGAGGTGGTCCATTCCTGTAGTTAGTACCAATGTACCTGGCAAACACTTCACCATTCTGATTCCTGAACGGTTTGCATCAAAGGATTCATCAACGGTAATTGGGTTAGCACTAGTGAAGCCAGATAAGGTAGATGGATCCACTGAAGGTCCCTTAGCAGCAAACCATGTGGTTTTGGGGTACTGCTCAGGCATCCAGTAAGAACCATCAACATTCATTTTCCTCTTGAACCCAACACCCTCTTTCCTAGGGTTTCGGTTCAGAATCTGCTTTTTAAGGAGATCACATAGTGTCTGATGCCCTTTGAGACTTTTGTACATACTTGTCTCAAGTAATGACTTCAACCTGGCATTCTCATCAGCAATGGTAGTGTTATCCTCAGTTGAGGGGTTAGTTACCACATTAGCAGTTGAAGATATTGCAATAGTAGCAGCAGTTGAACATTCAGCAACAGAGACATCATTGTCATGCTCAATACATTTTAGACATGGTGGTTCAAATCCTTCCTGAGCGGAACTGATCTGTTGAGCGCGTAGTGACTTGTTTTCCTTTTGAAGATCTTCATGAGCCGATCTCAATTTCTCAAGTTCCTGCTTCCTTCGAACATAATCGCAAGAAAGCTTTTCATGAGAGGTTGAGAGCGATTCATGATGACTTTCAAGTTCCTCATACTTAACATGAAGATTTTTAATGTCTTCAATTAAGGACTGAGATCGGGTCATTTCCGCGTCCAACAGGTTATCTCTTTTGTCTAACAATTTTTTAATATGTTCCATGGCATTTTGTTGTTCGGTTGCAATTTTAGTAAGTGTTTTGTAGCTAGGTTTAGATTCATATTCAGAGTCATCTTCACTTGATGTTTGAAAGTAAGCATCGCGTGAGTTTACCTTGGCACCACGTGCCATGAAGCAGTACGTGGGAGCAGAGTCATCCTCAGCCTTGGCATCAGCGTTGGTGACGAGGCCCTTCTCTTAAGTGTTGAAGATGGACTTGGCGACTTATGCAGAAGCTAGAGCCAAGGTTGCTACTCCAGAATCAGATTCCTCTTCGAACTCCACCTCTGCCTCCTCAGATGCGGACTCCTCCTCTGAATCCATCTCCTTGCCAACAAAAGCATGAGCCTTGCTAGATGAGCTCTTCTTGTGTGATGAAGACTTTGATGAAGACATGGGAGAAGACTTTGTGGATTTCTTCTTCTTCTTGTCATCAGATTCATATTCCTTGCTCTTCTTCTTCTTCTTTGTCTCATTGTCCCACTGTGGACACTCAGAGATGTAGTGATCAGGTTTCTGGCACTTGTGACAGGATCACAAGAGGAAGCTTCATCATTCCTTGAGCTAGATCTTGAAGACTTTCTGAAGTCTTTCTTCTTGGTGAACCTCTGGAACTTCTTCACAAGCATAGCGAGCTCTTTTCCAATATCTTCAGGATCACCAGAACTGCAGTCAGATTCTTCTTCAGACAAGGAGATGGCCTTTGCCTACAAAGCGTGTGTACGGCCATAGTTGGGACCATAGATGTCTCTTTTCTCAGATAGATGGAACTCATGTGTGTTGAGCCTCTCAAGTAAGTCAGACGGATCGAGAGTCTTGAAGTCAGGGCGCTCTTGAATCATTAGGGCCAAGGTGTCAAATGAGCTGTCAAGAGATCTCGGAAGTGTCTTGACGATTTCGTGCTTGGTGATCTCAGTGGCGCCGAGTGCATGAAGCTCATTGGTGATATCAGTGAGGCGATCAAATGTGAGATGGACATTCTCATTGTCATTTCTCTTGAAACCATTGAAGAGATTGCGAAGAACGTTGATCCTTGAATCTCTCTGTGTTGAGACGCCTTCATTGACCTTGGAGAGCCAGTCCCAGACTAGCTTCGCAGTTTCCAGAGCACTCACACGACCATACTGCCCCTTGGTCAGATGACCGCAGATAATGTTGTTGGCAGTTGAGTCCAGTTGCATGAACTTCTTGACATCGACAGGAGTGACACCTTCACCAGTGTTGGGAATGCCGTTCTTGACGACATACCAGAGATCAATGTTAATGGCTTCAAGATGCATGCGCATCTTATTCTTCCAGTAGGGGTAATCAGTGCCATCGAAGACAGGGCACGCTGCGGAGACTTTGATTATCCCTGCAGTCGACATAGCTAAACTCCAGGTGGTTAAACCGAATTACACAGAACAAGGGAGCACCTTGCTCTGATACCAATTGAAAGTGCTACTATTCGGCTAGAGGGGGGTTGAGGGAGTCCTGGATTAGGGGGTATCCTGACAGCCGGACTATATACTTTGGTCGGACTGTTGGACCGTGAAGATACAAGACTCAAGACTTCGTCCCTTGTCCGGATGGGACTTTCCTTTGCGTGGAAGACAAGCTTGGCGATCCGGATAATAGATCTCCTTCTTTGTAACCGACCTTGTGTGAACCCTAGCCCCCTCCAATGTCTATATAAACCGGAGGGTGTAGTCCTTAGAGGGACAATCATAATCATCATAGGCTAGCTTCTAGGGTTTAGCCTCTACAATCTCGTGGTAGATCAACTCTTGTAATACTCATATCATCAAGATCAATCAAGCAGCAAGTAGGGTTTTACCTCCATCAAGAGGGCCCGAACTTGGGTAAAACATCGTGTCCCTTGCCTCCTGTTACCATTAGCCTTAGACGCACAGATCGGGACCCCCTACCCGAGATCCGCTGTTTTTGACACCGACTAGGGTGAATAGGCAATTTTTATGAAAGTCTTGAAAACATGGGTGTTTCGAAGACAAACAATAGAAATGACCCTATTGATATGCAGTGGAAGGTAGACTGCACTAGATAAACCATAGTCAAGTAAGCAATGTAGAGAAAGCACGGAGACTATAAGCAGCTAGGTAGAATGGATCAGGATGGAAGATAGTATGAAGCCAAACCGACAACAGTCTTCACACAGTGAAGTCAAACAGATCAGGAAAGTTAGCAAAGACTTCACGAAGACAACTATAAGTAAGGTGAGAGAGGTAGGATAGAACCAGTTGCTCGGAGGGGACAAGGGATTTGTTGGACTAGTTCTAGTTGCCGTGACAACTGTACGTCTGGTTAGGGAGGCTGAGATTCAACTCAGAAGACCGTGTCTTCACCATATTACCCTTGAGCTAAGAACACTTAGTCCTCGCCCAATCACTCTGGTAAGTCTTCAAGGGAGACTTCCAAACCTTCACAGAGTAAGTTCACCGGCAATCCACAATGACTCGTGGATGCTTAGAACGCGATGCCTAACTGGCTGGAGGATTCATAGTCCTCAAGTGTAATAATTCTTTAGATCACGCGGACAGAAGGACTTCAGTGATGCCTAACACTCTTTGGCTCTGGGTGTTTTAGGCTTTGTCCTTCCAAGGATTCTCTCTCAAAGGCTTCGGAGGTGGGTTGCTCTCAAACGACAAAAGCTGTGCATGAACTGTGAGCAGTCACCAATTTATGGTGTAGGGGGTGGGCTATTTATAGCCTTGAAGCAACCCGACCTGATTTCTCCAAATTGACTCTGGGTCACTAAGGAACTGGCATGTGTCCAACGGTCAGATTTCAAACACACGCGGCAGCTTAGCTTGGGCTACAAGCCAAGCTGACTCATCGAGCTCTGGATAAGGTTTGCTCTCATTGTCTTCACTCCAAGACATAGGTTTTGGTTGAGCATCACATCAGTCACTCTGACTTTGTTCACTTGGACCCCACTTAACAGTATGGTGGTTCCTATGACTCAACAAAGAAGAAAATGAAACTACGAAACAACTGTGTCTTCGCACTCCATAGTCCTCACACGATGTCTTCTCCTGTCATAGTCTTCAATGTGAATGTCTTCATAGACCACCATTGTCTTCAATGTCTTCACACATTTTTAGGGGTCATCTCTGGTAGGTAAACCGAATCAATATGGGACTACTACCCGTGTTATCCTGCAATTCTCACAAACACATTAGTCCCTCAACCAAGTTTGTCGTCAATACTCCAAAACCAACTAGGGGTGGCACTAGATGCACTAACACTTCTGTATCCTGCATCAATCACTTACGATGAGTCACCTTTATTCGTTGTATATTGCATACTATTTCTACCCTGTTGCCACGTATTGCTTCTAATTTGGTCAAATATATTTGTTAGGGCACCCTTTTAATTTGGCAGAGTGATATTGGTTTCATCTTTCATATGGTTTCCAGCTTGCATTGATTCTAACAAGTTCAAACACCTTGTGCTTAGTTTACACTTTATACATCATGCATGTCAATATGTCACGCCATCCTGTTTTTCATACATATTCCATCCTCCTATCATGCGGCTGCCTTACATGAAAGTAGTGTTCGTCAGTATCATGCATCAACGAGTTTTGAAGAGCAAATTTTATTCCTTTTTCTTGTGGGTTTGACTTGACAAGGCAAAATCAAGAAAGAGGAAGGAAAAGAGTAAGGAAGGCGATGATGGTGGTCCTCTGCAGCAACATAAACGGAGCACCTGTACCGGTTCTCCTTGTACTGCTAGTGCATTAGAAGGTCCAAGTCTCTGCTCCCCTACTCCACCATCCAAGGTGCTTTCTCTAACTTGGCAGTGTGATATCTAGTTGCATATTTGCATATGGTGTCTAGCTTGTATTCCTCCTAATTAGTGTAAACTCCTTCTGCTTAGCTTACACAGGATACGTATGAATATGACACACTTTCATGTTTCTGGTACATACTATATTTGTCTATCACACCATGTTCTTACATGAAACTACTCTTCTTGTGTATCCTGCATCAGTCACTTATGATGGAACACCTTTAAGTTGGCAGTATGATATTGGTTTGTGTCTTGAATATGACTTCTAGCATGTATTGCTTCTAGTTTCATGAATGCCACCTATGACGAGACAATTTTAACTTGGCAGAGTGATATTGATTGCACCTTCTGTATGGTGTCTTGATTGTGGTGCTTCTAATTAGTTGAAGTGCCTTCTGCTTAGTTACCACATCATAGGTGTGAATATGTCAAGCCGTCCAGCTTTCGTACATATTCCATCCTCGTATCATGACTTTGCCTTCCATCAGAGTAGTGTTCGTCAGTATCATGCATGAATGAGTTCTGAAGAGCGAATTATACTCCTTTTTCTTGTCGGTTTGACCTCACAATGCAAAATCAATAAAGCTCAAGGAAATTGGCAAGGCATTGGATGGTGGTCCTTCCGAGCAACTGAAACAGAGGTTCTCTATAGATTCTACTCCACCATCCTCCCAACAAGATTCGCAAGACAACGCAAGGCTAGACAGTCAACGTAGATTTGTAGATGATGAGCACATCTCCCCTACTTCACAATCACATGTGCTTGCTCTAACTTCGCACTATTATATGTGGTTGGATGTTGCGTATGATGTCTAGCTTGTATTGCTTCTAAATTTGTTGAATTGCTTCTTCTTACTTTACACATAATGACAGTGAATATGACATGTGTTCCTGTTTCTAGAACATATTATATCTGATCTCACCATGTTCTTACATCAAACTACTGTTCTTGCATATCCCGCATCAGTCACTTATGATAAGGCATCTTTAAGTCGCCACTGTGATATTGGTTGTGTCTTGCATATGATTTCTAGCATGTACTACTTCTAATTTGTTGAAATGCCATACAGTTTGAACTTGGCAGAGTGATATTGGTTGCATCTTTCATATGGTGTCTAGCTTGCAGTGCTTCTAATTTGTTAAAATGCCTTTTGCTTAGTTACCACATCAAAGGTGTGAATATGTCACGCCATCCTGTTTTTCATACATATTCCATCCTTGCATCATGTGTTTGCTTTTCATCTGAGTAGTGTTCGTCAGTATCATGGATGAATGAGTTCCGAAGAGCGAATTTTATTCTTTTTTCTTACCTATTTGACTTCACAATGCAAAATCATTACAGCTGAAGGAAATTAGTCCGGCAGTGGATGATGGTGGTCCTTCGGAGCAACTCAAACAGGGGGTCTCTACAGATTCTACTCGGCCATCCTCCCAACTAGATTCGCAAGACAACACAAGGCTAGACAATCAACGTAGTTGTGTAGATGATGAGCACATCTCCCCTACTCCACCATCACAGGTGCTTGCTCTAACTTGGCACTATTATATGTGGTTGCATGTTGCGTATGATGTCCAGCTTGTATTGCTTCTAACTTTGTTGAATTGCATCTGCTTACTTTACACATAATGCCCGTGAATATGACACATCTTCCTGTTTCTAGAACATACGTGTACATCATGAGGACATCTCCCCTACTCCACCATCATAGGTGCTTGCTCTAACTTGGAACTATTATATGTTGTTGCGTTTTCCGTATGATGTCTAGTTTGTATTGCTTCTGATTATGTTGAATTGCATCTGCGTAGCTAACAACTTATACCTGCAACGATCACTTACCCATAAGATACATCAAAGTAGTGTTCGTCTGTATCATGCATCAACCAGTTATGCAGAGCTAATTTTATTTACCTTCTTGTGGTTTTGACTTCATAAGGCAATATCAGAAAATAGGAAGGAAAAGAGTAAGTTAGGGGATGTTGGTGGTCCTCCGCACCGATGCAAATAGAGACTCTCTAGATTTGCCACTGCTACTGCTAATGAAGTTGAAGTCCCAAGTCTACATGATGAGTTCATCTCCCGTACTCCACCATCGCAGGTGCTTGCTCTAAGTTGACAGTGTGATAATTGGTTTCATGTTGCATATGTTGTCTAGGCTGTATTTCTTCTATTTTGATTAAACTGCACCTGCTCAGTTTATACGTTATACATGTGCATAAGACATGGCTTTCTGTGTCTAGAATACACTACGTCTATCTATCATACCATGTTCTTACATAAAAGTAATGTTGTTGTGTATCCCGCATCAGTCACTCATGGTATTCCCACAAAAAAAACATGCCAGTTTGATAGTGGTTGCATCTTGCATTGATTTATGTGTTGTACTGCTTCTAATTTTTCAAATTGCCACTTATGACAAGACACTTTTAACTTGGCAGAGTAATATTGGTTGCATCTTTCATATGGTGTCTAGATTGCATTAGTTATATTTTGTTGAAAA
Source organism: Triticum timopheevii (assembly GCA_963921465.1). Classification (NCBI taxonomy): domain Eukaryota; kingdom Viridiplantae; phylum Streptophyta; class Magnoliopsida; order Poales; family Poaceae; genus Triticum; species Triticum timopheevii. The sequence goes on from OY997266.1 coordinate 272,940,262, forward strand.
TCCATCTGCTTAGTTTACACATTGTAGCTATGAATATGTCACGCCGTCCTGTTTTTATTACATATTCCATCCTCATACGGTTGTCTTACATCAAAGTATTGCTTGTCTGTATCATGCATCAATGAGTTCTGAAGAGATATTTTATTGTTTTGTATTGTGGGTAAGACTTGACATGGCAAAGTCAAAAAAGAGCAAGGAAAATAATAGTAGGGAGTGGTGTTACTTGTCGGGTGAAACGGAAAAGGATCTGCCATCGAGATTCTGCTGGTACTTATAGTGCAGTAGAAGGTCCAAGTCCACCGGCTAAATCTACAAACACAGTATCACCTGCTCCACCAGCTGCAGCATCCGCTTCAACTATACCAGCATCTCAACGAGTTACTCGTTCGTTTGCTCCGGAACTGGCCAATGCCCAAGCTGCCTTCATACCTAACACTACTTCCAAAGCACTCCTGAAATAACAAGACTTGGCAAGATCAGATGAACCTCATGAGCATCAACACCAAGACGGTACCTAACCGAGTCAAGTTGCAGTTGCATGCTCCTTTATATGTACTCTCACAGTTTGATATACACTAAAACTTTCCATATTCGTTGTTGAACTACCACCACGGCGCAAGCGGAAACAGACATCAGGGATAATGCTTGATAGATTAACAAAATCTAAAGGAGGAAGAATGGAGATCCATTTTGAGGCAGGTTTAAAAAGGCCACGTGATGCTACAGAGTCAGCCAAGTTAGCATCAGAGGTATCCGTTGCCGTTAGGTGTCATGCACGTATCCTCCCAACGGGATCCAGTACAGGAATGAGAAAGACAATACCAAGTTTAACACCTTCCTTGACCATTTATCCGTAAGTAAAGTTATTCATCACAATTAGTAATGTTGTCTTGCTCTGTCCCATACTTTCTAGCTTCCTCCTAATAAGACTCACATTCTTTTTTCAACAGATGAGGTTCAAGTTGGATCCGAAAGATGATGCGACTAAACAAGCATGCACTCATGTTTTTCAATCTGCTCTGTGACAGTATCGGTACCACCTTAGAAAATCTCACTTTGAAGGCAAGGATAACAATGAAATCGCCCAAACATCTCCAGTGGAAAATATTACAGATGAAGACTGGACAACCCTCGTTAAACACTGGTATGATCCAATGTATTAGGTAGGCTATATGTATTTGATCAGACCACATATTGAACTTGTATTTATGTATGTGCCTTACAAGTGTATCTTATTCTACGCTAACTGTTTGAAGAACAAGACCAACCGTTCTAAAGTGAAATTCCAATAGAAACAGGATCTCATAGCTATATTGCACACTGCAAGGCTCTTATAAATAGCTGCTACTTCCTTCTTTTTTCTGTGCCATATTATCGTATCTATATTGACTTGTTCCAAATGGCGAAAGCCCGTGCGGACCAAAAAGAACCTGAACCGAATGGAGTGCAAATCTTCAAGGATTGTCACACCAGAAAGATGAAGGGCATGAGCACACCAGTTCAAGCCGCTTTTGTAGGTCCTTACTCCTCCTGCCTTTGAACTGATTGGTACTGTGATGTGTTCATTTAACTACTTGGTTTGCAGCCAATGTCAGTTACTCTGTTCACTTCTATCCACAATTGTCTTAACGTATCATTACCTTACATGGTTTAAAAGAGATGAAGGGTATTCTTTTGGTCTTGATGTGTAATCTAGTTGTTATGTTCACGTGTGCACACAATGATAAAATAGCCTGTTTGCTTTATATTTGTTTGCCCATGATATGAATGATGTCATACTATGTTCATCCTACTTTAAACCATGTCTCTTTATCGTTAGATGTTAACGAATGTGAGGAAATAGACAATAGTAGGCATGCTACATGGACATATGTTCCGAAAGTGATTTTATTATGTAGTTGGCACTACAGTACATGCTAATGTATTACAGTAGTTCACCGAAATAAGTTATGTATAAACGTGTAACCTACTTTGTTTGTTTTTGTCTCATTGGTAACTTATCTGGTACACTAATCTACAAGTTCAAACTTTGAGGAAGCTCTGGAACAAATGATTGAACAGCCACAACCACCTGAAGGTGATGAGGCTACCACAGGCACAATATCACCTCTTGTTGTAGTGCATCAGTATCTCTCCACTAACAATGCAAAAAGCACCTTCCTGCGTCTGGGTTGGTTATCAAGGTAACCTCGTCCAAATCGCCTACTGAACAAAATCTCCCGGCTAGACAGAGTGATATATCTGTGCTCCAGACACAAGTCCAATACCTAATGGACGTCGTTTCGGAAACAAGAATAGTGGTTGAGAAATGTGGTCATGATATGAATGGTTTTGAAACCAGACTATCAGACATTCGCTTCGTTGTTCAAGAGCAATGGCGGAAAAAGGTGAAGATTGTGCTGCTCCATCAGATTCTACAGCCTGAAACATTAGCACTCAGGTCAAATGGTTTGTGCTTCTATACATCTGATGGTGCTTTTATCTGCAACGACTGTAAACTTTATGCCAACAGGTCTTCTGTTGTATGGTTGGAATTTATTTTGTTGTGATACAACATTTATGATGCTGCCAAAGGCTGCAGTAATTACAACGCTATTTTTGTATAGTGTAGGTTTATCTTAGTAATGTATTCGGCCGAAAGCTTCGTAGGATCCCAACATGCCAACATTCGTCGGTCCTTTTCCAATTGGGCTAAAAACGATTATGGGCCGAAATTTGAATGTAGCCCACTAAAAATAGTTGGGCCTAAATCAGCATAAGCTTTCATATTTTTCTGGTAGGCCTGTGCCAATAGTGGGCCTTTAACAGACCTAAACATAATTTGGGCCCTTAGTAACAATAGGCCGTGTACAGGTGTAAGTATGTCGAGCCCATAAAAAACATGGACCTTTAATAGGCCGAAAGTGAGATTGGACCCTGATTGTGCCAAATAACCCACTGGTCTTAGAAGGCCGAAATGGTGACCCATTTATGATGCAGATCTTTCACAGGCCGAAATTCGGACAGGCCATAAATGCGCCGACCTAATATATGGGCCTTTAACAGGCCAGAAGTTCGGTCGTGCTTGATTAGCATCATTTTTATATGGGTCGTTAATGGGCCCGATGTGACGTTGGGCCACATATGGCCCATGGATTTCGTCCGACGTTAACAGGACGAAATTCACAACAGGCCGAAAGTGGCCCAAATCTATAGTGGGCCTCTAACAGGCCGAATGTCAGACACGGACAAATATGACCCAAATCTTTCACGGTCGTTTATGGGCCAAAAGTTTCAGTGGCCTGTAAATGGGCCCAAATGAAGCAGGACCTTTAAAAGGCCAGAAATACACAGGGCCGTAATTCGGCCCAAATACTTAGCGAACTGTTAATGGGCCTGAAGTGACCATGGGGCGCGATGATGACAAGTTTAGGATAGGCCATTGACGGGCTGATTTGACACTAGTCGTACGGGCATTAACTGAGAATGTTGGACCTTTAGCTGGGCCGGCCCATTATGGGCTGCAAAATCTTGTGGGCCTTTAGCTGGGCCGACCCATTGTTGTCCGCTAAATCTTGTGGGCCTTTAGCTGGGCCATCCCATTATGGTCTGCAAAATCTTGTGGGCCTTTAGATGGGCCAGCCATTATGGTTCGCTAAATCTTATGGGCCTTTAGTTGGGCCGGCCCATTTAAACTTTATGGGCCACTTTTGGGCCTGTCCACATGTCAACATATCATAGGCCCATCTCGACCATTGGATGTGTAACACCTGTGCCAACGCGGAGCTGACGCGTGGTTCCGTCGGCCAATGAGAATTTTACATGTGGAAAATCGGCATTGGTTGTGGCTGTTAGCGGGTTATCAGATCCAAAACCGGACCCGATATCTTAACGACGCTTAACGGCGTCCCATTCCGATGGATGCCACGTGTCGGTCACCCTTGACGAAAGCACTTCTATGACGCATGATTTATCGTCATGGAAGTGGACACTTCCGTGATGATAATTTTGGTAATGTGATGGAACACTTCTATGACAGAACAAGTATGACTATCTTGATTCTGTCATAAAATCGTCATGGATGTACATGCATGACAGAAAATGTGACCTATTGTGACAAACACGTATCATCACGGAAGTGTATTTTTTTGTAGTGAGCTTCGGTTTGCGAGAAGCTTATACCCAAACCTGCCCCAAATGGGACAAAAAATTTACCACAACATGTTGATCCCGCTCCATGATAGCATGCTAAGTTTCATGAATTTCAGGCGAGTTTTGAATTTACTAGATTTAAAAAACCATGTATCTCAATGTTTGCGGCCAACAAAAGTGGCAAGGGACCTAAGCATGCAACCAAGGACACAGATTTGATTTTTCAACCAATTTACATGCACTGGAGCATGTGCGTGTAGTTTAAATTTGAATTACGCACATTAATGCATAGAAAACTCAGTTAATGTATAAAAATGTCCAAACCTCCCCCCCAAAAAAATTCCTAAATTGAAGACAACACTCCTGTTCTTCTATGTTGACACTAGAAAAAAATGAAATCAAGAAGAGGCAACAGATATAGTTTCGTCCAGAAAGGTGAAACATTCCCTACCGTAACCATCAGGCTTGTTGTGAGAAGTTCTGGTTTGTGAAAGCTTATTCCCCAACCTTCCCCAAAAGGGACAATATTTTTACATGGCATGTTGATGCCGTTCCATGCTAGCATGTAAAGTTTCATAAATTACAGACGCGTTTTCGATTTACTAGAATTAAAAAACCATGTATCTCAATGTTAGAGGTCGAGCGACGGTGGCATGGCATTTGACATTCATCCCATTTCTTACATGGGACTTAAGCATGCAACCATGGACACACATTTGAATTTTGAACCCATTTATAGGCACTGGAGCATGTGCATGTATTTCAAATTTGAATTATGCACATAAATGCATAGAAAATTAATGTATAAAAATGTCCAAGCGAACCCTGAAAAATCCCAAAACTTTACACAACACACCTCTTGTTCTATGTTGACACTAGAAAACTTTTGAAAGCAAGAAGAGGCAATGGATATCGTTTCGTCCCCCAAGGTGGCACGTTCCCTACCGAAACCGTCAGGCTTGTTGTGAGAAGCTTTGTTTGCGAGAAGCTTATACCCAAACCTGCCCCAAATGGGACAGTATTTTTACCATGGCATGTCGATGTTGTTCCATGATATCATGTCAAGTTTCATTAATTTCAAACGATTTTTCAATTTACTAGAATTTTAAAACCATGTATCTCAATGTTAGCGGCCGAGCGACAGTGTCAAGGTGTTCGACATTCATTCTCATTTCTTGCATGTGACCTAAGCTTTCAACCAAGGATGCACATTTGATTTTTCAACCCATTTTTATGCACAGGAGAATGTGCATGTAGTTCAATTTTGAATTATATATGCACATAAATGCCTAGAAAACTCAGTTAACATATAAAATTGTCCAAATGATCCCCAAAATTTTCCAAAATTTAACACGACACTCCTGTTGTTCTATGTTGACACCAGAAAAAATTGAAAGCAAGAAGAGGCGACGAATATCGTTTTGTACACAATGGTAACACGTTTCCCTACCAAAACCTTGAGGCTTCTTGTGAGAGGCTCTGTTATGTGAGAAGCTTATACCATAACCTACCCCAAATGGGACAATTTTTTTACGCCAACATGTTGATGCCATTCCATGATAGCATGTCATGGTTCATGAATTTCAGATGAGTTCTGGATTTACTAGAATTACAAAAGCAAGTACCTCAACGGTTGCCGGAGAGCCACGGTGCCATGGTGTTCGAAATTCATCCCCATTTCTTGCATGAGACATAAGCATAAACCCATGGACACATATATGATTTTACAACCCATTTTGGTGCACCGGAGCATGTGCATGTAGTTTAATTTCGAATTGTGCACCTAAGATGGCTAGAAAACCAAGTGAATGTATAAAAATGTCGAAACGAACCCTGAATAATTCCTATTTTTTATGACACACCTATAGTTGCATGTTCACCATAGATAAAAGTTTTAGCAATTCAAACACCCTCCTTTGCCATTGTGAAACCATTACGTAATTCAAATCAAGATGAAAAATCAAGTAGATCGCACACAATTTATTATCACCAACCATGTGAGACGCAATACAAAATATCTTGGAGCACCGTCGGAGTATAGTACGCAGATGGCTTACGGAGAAGGTGTGTCGGCTAGAATCCACAGCCGGCGTGTCAAGCACACTAGCTAGCTCCCCAAATATCATTTCACTGTTCAATCGTCGTTGGTCAAAGATGGGGACGTGGACCCACGTCATGAGGGCAACTTCGGCGGCCCACTCCAGCTAGAGCGCGGCCTTAGCCGCCATGCGCGTGCTAACAAGCCCCATGAGTGCGTCCACAATCTGCGACCGGGCGGCCAAGGCAGCCCAAATAACCGATGTTGCTTCTCATGTGGCGGCAGCAACATCTGCCTCAAGGATAGCAACTGGCGAGAGCAGCACAACAGCTATCCATTCCGCAGCGGCGGCCTTAGCCCTGATGGACGCCGCCCACGACCATGTCGAGGCCGCCCATGCCCAGCTCCTGGCGGTCACCGCACAAATCGAATGAAGCTTATCCGACAATGTCAGGCAACCGACGACCGAAGAGTTGGCTATTGCCGAGAGCGTTCGAGCAGCTGTCCGTTCCTTCGTGGAATACCTTGCCACGACGGAGCCCGTCCAAGCCTGGATCGCGGCCGCCCACGCCCAGCTAATGGTGACCTTTTCCAAAGAGATGGCGGACACAGATGGTGAGATGCTTGCTGAGTATAGTGCGATGGATGACATGGAGCCCCTTGCCCAGGAGATCGTCAGGCGTGAGCTGGACATGGAGGAGGCGGCGGAGATCGACGAGCACCAGTTGTAGTAGTACTATTTGTTTTGTTTAATTAAGAGTGCCAGTCTTTAATTTGTTAGAGTAATGTTTAGGTCAGCTAGCTCTGTTTAATTGCTGAACTTGCTCAACTAAGAAGTGTGGGTGTGCTGTAGGCTCCTTTGTGTAACCAAATTATGCAATGACGTGGATAACCACTGTAACCTATTTGGACCAAAATTTGCACGTTCAAACTCATCACACACGAGGTAAGCTACGACTCAAGCAACTCACCACTACGACGAGGGCACCCACGATGTGGAGGCCTCGCCCTCTTCCATGTCCAAGGAGCCAATCATCATCGATATCTCCGACGATGAGGAGTAGCTTGTCTTATTAGCTCACTATAAGGACCTATGTTCAGTTTTCTTGCTACGCCGGTTAAGCATGCTCGGTTTACACGTTGCATGTGTTGCTCCTGCCTTTCCTTAAAAAATTCTAGTGAAATTGTCCTATCTACTTTTACCATGCTACATGTTGCTCTAGTGTATATGTTCTATATGTCGTGCAATGTGGTGCTGACTTATTAATTGTTTTGTTAATTAGTTGTCATGTTCAGTTAATTGTTTGGTTCAATACTGAAATGTGATGTTCAATTCTTCAGGGTGCCATTTCGTACTTTCTTCCATCTGTGAAATAAACTGAATTTATCTTTAAAAAATACATGAGGAACAAATACAATTGCTACATTTCCAAGTTGTCAAGCATGCTTGGTTTGGCTAACTATCTAATCTTCTAGTATGTTATATATTGTGCAATGTGGTGCTCAGTTAACATTTGGTTCATTTGTTGTGGTGTTTAGTTAATTGTTTGGTTCAATTCTGCAATGCGATGTTCAATTGTTGTGGGTGCATTCTGTTATGGTACACCATGTGAGAAATAAATCGAATTCGGCTGTACTAAATACATGAGAAACAAATATAATTGCTATATTTCCAAGTTGTTAAGCATTCTTGGTTTGGTTAACTGTCTGATCTTATATTAGGAGTATGTTATATTGTGCAATGTGGTGCTCTGTTAATGTTTGGTTCATTTGTTGTGGTGTTTAGTTAACTTCTTGGTTCAATTCTCCAATGCGATGTCCAATTGTTGTTGGTAGAATTTTGTATTGTTGTGCATGTGAGGAATAAATCGAATTTGGCTGCACTTAATACATGATAAACATATGCAATTGCTATATTTCCTAGTTCTTAATCATGCTTGGTTTGGATATATGGATTTTCCATGTGGCTTGAATTAGTCTGATGAATCTGCAATGTCCTTATTTCCCATCAACATATTTTATTGATAGCATGCAAACCCTCACTTAACCTGATCACTAACTACATTATATGTGTTGCAGGGAAACAATGGGAAGCACTGAGGTTTACCATCGAGGTTTGCACATGCATGGTCCTTTGTTTAATAGCACATTATTGTGCAATTGCAGGAACCATTCTATTATTTAGGTTTTTAACAATTTGGTCTTGGACATGTAGGTCCTCCTATCAGAGGTTTTGACCCACTGTTCAACCCTTTTTGCACATGGGGAAATGAGTTGTACATGAATATCAATCAAGGCAACAAACTCGGGAAGATTGTTAGGATAAAGAACTTAGCGACAAAAAACAACAAGATTTTGTCTGCACAATGAAGGAGACATCAGTTCACTACAGGATGGTACTAACTATTATACCTTGCCTTTTTTATTTCTTTGCCCCATTTCCAATATAGAGAAGATATTTCTGCACATTCTTATTTTCAGGCTTTTCCAAAGAAGTTCATAGATGATTACCTCTCAAACCACCTGTATAGTCAGGAGGCGAGGAAGGTATTCATACAACACCCACAGTTCAATATTGAAGTGTTCCTGAAGGGGACGAAGGATGGACAATCAATCATCCACACGCACTGGCCAAAAGTTGCAAAAACCTTCAACATCAATGAAGGCTTAATATTTGCCTTCCGCTTCAGAAGTTTTCCAGATGAGATTCATCTGTCTATGTACCGTCTATGGTGCTAATTTCCAATGGTTATAGATGTTCCATGTGAAACTTGGTGCTGGTGCAGTTGTGTAATGGGGTAGATGAGTGTTGAAGCTATATGATGTTGTACTCTGATGTATTTAAATTATGAAATCATGCTTCCTTAATATGAAAATAAAATATATTGTGTGCTTAGTATGAAATGTCAATTAGATTAATAAATGGATTACTAATAATAGGACAATTAGCCTGCTAATTGGGTTTTTCTATTGCAAACGGTTATTGAGAAAACACCGTGGGCGATGACCTCACACACGACATCCCCTTGAAAACTGTTTGCGTTAGGCCACCTTGCGCAAACTTTTACCACATAAAAAGTGTGTGTGATGGACAACCTATGCCACACAGTTTCTTCTATGCACCATGTGTGATGCATTCAATAACAAAAATGGTAAAATTGTTAATATCGTCTGCAATGGCAATGCTATCACAAACCATTTAATGGGGAAAATTGTGTGATGTACCTGCGAACAGAAACATTTTCCTTGGAGTGACTGTGTGGGATGTATATACGAACGGAAACATACTTCTTGGATAAACGGTGTGGAATGTACATACTAACGAAAACATATTCCTTGGATTGACTATGCGGACTGTACATACGAATGGAAAGGTTTATCCGGGACTGACTGTGTGGGATGTACTTACGACCAGAAATGATTTGGCATGTATAATTGTATTTTTTAGCACAACTGTACGTATAACCATATTTGATCGCTCACCCGTCACACACGACCTCATTTTGCCGAGCATGTGTGCCGGGAGGGCCTATCCCTGATGGTTTCTAGGTCGTGTGTGAAGGAACCCCTATCGCCCACACTCACTTGGCGATGGTTCCAAATGTCGTCACGAAAAGGGGTTAAAAACCGTTTGTATAGCACCTCGCTATAGCAGTGTAAGTTTAGTTTCTAGTACTTTCGTGTGCTAACAGTTGGTCTCGGACCCTTGATATTGTGATGTTGAGTGGTTATGCCACTAATTTACAGGATGTCTCAAAATCTTCTTGAGCATTTGCACACGTTATGCTATCCGAGTTGTCCTAGGTTTCTAAAGAATCTGATGTATTTGCAAATCCTTCCCCCATGTCCCGATGTCCGTTTGGGTCAGATTAAGTACATTAATAGTGTGTTGAAGTACTCCATTGCCCCGGCATATATGTTGAAGCTATCTTTATGACACTAGCATATCCTAGAGAACCACCCAATAATCTAGAAATACGTTGTATTCCCAGTGCGATAATTCTGGCCATCATCTTCAAAGCATCTCGTGATGTTATTTAGTTAGTAGGTATTCCATTTCTAGGTTCTTGAACCCAAGATTCACTCTACTTACTTCCTGTTGATAGTGTTTGCTTGTTCCTTTAGGATATTAGTAACCTTTGTGATAGTCCTCGACGTCCGTGGTATATCGTTCTTCCAATACCATGAACCAATATAGAAAATGTTCTTCTAAACCAAAAGATCACAACTAGAGTGCTTTTGATGAGTTCTCGATTCTATATTGTGAATCTGCTAGTCCTACCTTTCTGCATGGGTTATCCAGAAGAAATATATTGGAATTGTTTGACATGCTAATCCATGCATTCACAACTCAGAAAATCAGGTGTTCCTTTGTGTTGTTCCTTTTGTAGCGGTAATCTCACCCTCGCCTTTCAATTGATTGTCAGGAGTGGTTGTGCATTCGTGTTCATTGATGCCTTTTACTCTTGTGGTCCGTCAAGCCATTCTATTGTGGAATGACTAGGAGAAACAAACTCCAGCACCTCATCCACTTCTTGGATTGGGTCATAGCAGTTGTATTCCATAGATCAAAATGCCAATCTAGGTTTTGCTCTGTTCTACCCTGGAGTATTACCTTCTTTATGTCAAGAATATCATGGAATTGCATGCTATCCTATGGATTCTTGCTGTAGTGGTACTTCTTGCCATCATTATTCATTCCTCGGTCCCCATGCTTTTGCAACCGGAATACCGACGAATGAAATGTGATGTGTGAAATCAATACTCCTAGCAACTCTGTTGCTTGGAAGTTGATGGACAATAATCTCATTCTTAGCATCCTGGGTATTGAATTATCATTCTAAGATTGAATGTGCTACCTAGTCCATTTTCCATGGTGCACTCTTCGATCAATGAGTTAGGACTGTGTCGATCCCTCGCTCTTTGATCATATCGTCTTGCCCTAAAAAGCAAGATTGTTCTCGACCTTAGTAGCATATTGGTGGTTCCTGGTTCTTCAAATATCTTCTCGGAAGTATTACCAGGTTGTCCCCTGACCGTTATGTTGAGTTCATGATCAAGTTGGTTTCCTCTGAACCACCCCTTCTCCAAGAATCTATGTTGGATACTCCTGACTAGTTGGTTAAGCTAAACAACCACTTGGAGAGTTGGAAGATAAAAGCTTTATTTGACTTAGTTCATTGCAAAGGGATGCCAAATGTGTGTGTGTGTGTGTGTGTGTGTGTGTGTGTGTTGTGAAGAAAGATGATGTCTTCATCGATTGACCTTCATGATCAATCGATAATCTATTATCTTATCCAATCTTTGATTTGTATATGGGCTATCGTCAAATCAAATCAGAACCAACGATGTTTGTAATGTTGTCTTTCTCATGGATGTTCCTATAGCATACCCCATTATATATTTTGGTCTGACCAATACTATCACCTTGTTCACATAGTTGTGGAATTCCATCTTTATCGGAATTTTGATGAATTGTTGTTGAACTCGTCGGCAACATCCTTATCTCCTCCATGATTCATGTTGAATAGTAAGCTAGTGTTGGAAACTCTTGAAAGCATTTCTTCATGCTAGCTCCCGAGGAATATGTTTGGATGAGTGAAGTGACTTCCTCTAATACACATGCTTTTGGTGCAAGTTGCCACCATGAATTCGACAAAGTTAGTTTTGCTTCCTCTGGAATCATTCCAAGTCAGTCATGCATGTGCGAAGTATTCTATGGTTTGGTAGACTAATCATCTCCATTCCATATGTATTCCCTAGAACATAAAGCCACTGATTGATTTGTTCAAGGAGAAGAAGTTTCTTCTTAAGAGCTAATCCCGACTTATGTAAGGACTTCGATATCCTCGATTATGGTTCCCCACCTGAACTTCGTACTGTTTTATTATAAGACTACTATGTGGTCATGCTTGTTTGGGACATTGTGTTCACATGTGCGTAGCAGAACTCGCTCATGTTTTGGAGATTACTACCATACTGAAAGTGCAACTAATCCCCGGGTGGTTTTGGTAATTCATAACAACATATAGTTCATTGAACTAATAGTCATTCGAGTTAAATGTTTTGGAAAGTTCGATGTTTGGCATGGCATGGACTAGAGATGTGGACCCCTCAAAATGCTAAGGACAAAGTTTGGCAAAAGCACAAGACTCTTCATTTTTATTTTACTTATCCAAGATCACATTGAGTCCATAGGAAAATCCAGGACTATTAAAAGGGGATGAGGTGTTGCTTAATGGTCTACTTGCTCAAAATGCTTAGTGATATTCTCCAAAGCCCTCAACCACTTTCTCATTTCCACATATGTCCTAAACCTAAAGACAAACTCAGCCCCACCAATTTGATCTATCCAGCGCCACCGAGTTCACTTGACATAGCCATAGCCATAGCCAGAAACCCTAATCAGTTCGGTCTCACCGAGGGATTGCATACTCTCTGTTTCCCTTTGTAACGTTTCGGTCTTACCGAAATGAGCAATCGGTCCCACAGAGTTCACAATGCAAACTCTCTATTTCCTTTTCGTAACATTTCGGTCTCACCGAAATGAGCGATCGGTCCCACCGAGTTTGCTTGACCAACTCTTTATTCTATAAATTGCTGAAATCGGTCTAACCGAGTTCATGTGATCGGTCTCACCGAGATGAGGTTTTGCCATAACCCTAGTGCATTGGTCCCACCGAGTTGATCTTATCGGTTCCACCGAAAATCCTAATGTTCACATTTTGAACTAGATCGCTCCGACCGAGTTTCTCTATTTGGTCTGACCAAGTTTCGTAAAATGTCTGTAATGGCTATATTTTGTGTGGAGGCTATATATACCCCTCCACCCCTTCTCCATTTGAGAGAGCCATCAGAACGTGCCTACACTTCCACTACTCATTTTCTGAGAGAGAACCACCTACTCATGTGTTAAGACCAAGACATTCCAATCCAACCACAAGAATCTTGATCTCTAGCCTTCCCCAAGTTGCTTTCCACTCAAATCATCTTTCAAAAATAGCGAAATCTCTGAGAGAGAGTTGAGTGTTGGGAAGACTATCATTTGAAGCACAAGAGCAAGGAGTTCATCATCAACACACCATATATTACCTTTTGGAGAGTGGTGTCTCCTATATCGGTTAGGTGTCACTTGTGAGCCTCCGTCAAGATTGTGGAGTTGAACCAAGGAGTTTATAAGGGCAAGGAGATCGCCTATTTCGTGAAGATCTACCCAAGTGAGGCAAGTCCTTCGTGGGCGATGGCCATGGTGGGATAGACATGGTTGCTTCTTCATGGACCCTTCATGGGTGGAGCCCTCCATGGATTCGCATAACCGTTATCCTTCGTGGGTTGAAGTCTCCATCAACGTGGATGTACGATAGCACCACCTATCGAAACCACGCCAAAAGTCTCCGTGTCTACATTGCGTTTTCCCTCTCCAAACCCTTCCCTTTTACCTTCATATGCAATGTTTTACTTTTCGCTGCCACAGTCATAGAATTGCATGTGTAGGTTGATTGCTTGACTTGTGCTATATTGCTAAAATCTGCCAAGACATAAAATTGGGAAAATGTTAGATTTTTATTTGGTCAAGTAGTCTAATGACCCCCCTCTGGATATACTTTCGATCCTACAAGTGGTATCAGAGCATTGGTCTCCATTTGCCTTGATTTCCATAGCTTTGGTGACCATAGCCTTGGTTTCAAAACCTAGGAGAGTATGGCGTCTAGCGAGGGAAATTACCACCATAGAGGTCCTTACTTTGATGGTACTAATTTTGCTAGTTGAAACCATAAGATGAAAATGCATATTCTTGGACATAACCCTGCCGTTTGGGCTATTCTGTGTATTGGTTTGCAAGGTGAATTCTTTGATGGGAGGGAACCAAATCGTGAAGCAACTGCGGAAGAATTGAAGATGCTTCAATACAATGCTCAAGCTTGTGATATCCTCTTCAATGGATTGTGTCCCAAAGAATTCAACAAAATCAGCCATCTTGAGAATGCAAAGGAAATTTGGGATACTTTGATTGATATGCATGAAGGTACCGAGTCGTCAAGGAATCCAAATTGGATGTGCTTGAAAGTCAACTTGACAAGTTCAAAATGAAGGATGGTGAAGGAGTCGCTGAAATGTACTCTAGGCTTGCTCTCATCACAAATGAGATTGCCGGCTTAGGAAGTGAAGCGATGACTGACAGATTCATCACCAAGAAGATCCTAAGAGCCATGGATGGAAAATATGATACTATGTGCACATTGATCCAAATGATGCCCAATTACAAAGATCTCAAGCCAATGGAAGTCATTGGAAGAATTGTTTCTCATGAGATGTCACTCAAAGATAAGGAAGAGCTTCACAACAAGTCTAGTGGTGCTTATAAAGCTTCATGTGATGCTCCTGCCACATCAAGTGAAAAAAAAGTCTTCAATGAAGAATTGAGCTTAATGGTTAAGAACTTCAACAAATTTACAAGAGTAGAAGCAAAGAGAGAAGCTCCAAGTCAAGGTCCTACAATGACAAAAGATCTTCTAGTCATGATCGAAATTGCTACAATTGTGGAAGACCCGGACACTACTCCAATGAGTTTACAACTCCCTACAAAAGAAAAGAAGACTCACCTAAAAGGAGAAGTAGAAGAGATGAATCACCTCCAAGAGAGAGAGAGAAGGAGTAGAGATGATCGTTATGAACAAAGACCCTCTCGCAGAAGCAAGGATTTGGAAAGGAAGGACAAGTCATCAGGGAGCTACACAAAACGAAGACATCAAGCTCATGTTGGTGAATGGGTATCCGGTTCCGACTCCGACAACCACTCCGAGAGAAGTTATCACTCTGACTCCAAATATTCTCAAGATGAAGGTGTTGACGGTCTTGCACTTGTGTCAACCAACTCCTATGACATATTTGACTCACCAAATGAAGGAACTAGAAGATGCTTCATGGATAAAGGCCCTAAGGTATCACACCTGAGTATACTAATTTCAATAGTGATGAAGATGATTTGCTAGGTGATGATGATTTGCTTGTTGATAATGCTAGTGATGAAAACTATGATGAAATTGCTATTAATCATGCTAATCACGATGGAATGAATGACAATAATAAGAAGGAGATTACTAAACACTCTTAAGTTAGCTCATGAAAATACTTTAGAGCATCATTGAGAACTTTTTAAAACTCATTAGTGTTGACGTTCTTGGAACGGTGGTACCCAAACTTGCCTGTCTGCGGCCCACGGCATGGATCCATTAACGGCCTGGTACAGTGTCGGTGTCAAAACCGGTGGATCTCGGGTAGGGGGTCCCGATCTGTGCGTCTAAGGCTAATGGTAACAGGAGGCAAGGGACACGATGTTTTACCCAGGTTCGGGCCCTCTCGATGGAGGTAAAACTCTACTTCCTGCTTGATTGATCTTGATGATATGAGTATTACAAGAGTTGATCTACCACGAGATCATAGAGGCTAAACCCTAGAAGCTAGCCTATGATGATTATGATTGTGTATCTAAGGACTAAACCCTCCGGTTTATATAGACACCGGAGGGGCCTAGGATTTACACAGAGTCGGTTACAAAGAAGGAAATCTAACATCCGGATCGCCAAGCTTGTCTTCCATGCAAAGGAGAGTCCCATCCGGACACGGGACGAAGTCTTGAGTCTTGTATCTTCACGGTCCAACAGTCCGGCCAAAGTATATAGTCCGGATGTCCGGACACCCCCAATCCAGGACTCCCTCAGTAGCCCCTGAACCAGGCTTCAATGACGATGAGTCCGGCGCGTAAATTGTCTTCGACATTGCAAGGCGGGTTCCATCTCTGAATACTCCGAAGCAGATTTAAGGATTGTGTCAAGCTTTGCGAGATAATTTCCGCACACCTCCGTAGAGAGCATAGCACTTCATAAATCTGATCTGCTGGCAATTTTTTATGGTGTGCTCTTACACTGTGGCCTGGCCCAACACGAGTTGGTTTTTCTTGGCCTACCTCGATACATGTTGCGAGGCGGTTTTATTGGCACACCCTACCAAAGCAGAGATCATGTTCCCCTTATCGCGAGATCTTCCATCAATACGGGCGTGCGCAACCACACGACGACCGTCGGTATGACTCCATGTTTCTTAGGTAAGCCCCAAGCGGTTACGTTGAGGACGCTTGATATTCACCCCCTTTATAGAGGGGACGAGGCCTATCCCTCTTTTCTACCATGCTTGCACATTTTGGCATCTCGAGCTCCAACACCCGAAGCCCAAGCTTAAGCCCTCTGGATCTTCAATCATGTCCGAACCCAACATTCAAGGCTGGTGGGTGGCTTCCTCTGTCACAGAGGAGGATATCGCGAAGCTTAGGGAGGTCGGATACCTGATTGCCGACATTAGGCACAGGCTCCCTGCTCCAGGGCAGATCATCCCTACCCCCGAACCCAATGAGAGTGTCATATTTGTTTCTCACTTCCTCCGCGGCTTAGGCTTCACTCTTGATCCCTTTGTGAGAGGGCTCATCTTCTGCTACGGGCTAGATTTTCATGATCTAGCTCCGGACGCCATCCTTCATATCTCGTCGTTCATTGTTCTGTGCGAAGCTTTTCTCCACATCACCCCGCACTTCGGCTTATGGCTCAAGACCTTCAGTGTGAAGCCAAAGATGATTAAGGGGCGACACACGGAGTGCGGAGGTGCTGTAATAAGCAGGAACGCCGACGCCCCATGGCCAGAGGGCTCCTTCCCGGAGGTGTCTGATCTATGGCAGCGGAGGTGGTTTTACGCCACGACTCCGAGAGGCACAAAGTGGGTGGCTGCCCCCGACTTCCGTTCTGGCCCTCCGCCTCAACTGGCGTCATGGGCCAACGTAGGACGGGATTGGGGGCCTGCTAATGATGTACCAATGTTACAGAGCCGCATACGGGAGCTCCTTGAGAGCGACATCAGCCTTGTAAGTGTAATTCAGGTAATGCTAGTCCGACGGATCTTGCCGTGCAAACGCCGACCTCTCTGGATGTGGGAGTTCAATCCGGAAGGTCCGCGGACTATTCTGCACTTCTTCGACGTCACGCTCGAAGGGATGTGTAAGTTATTCTTCGGACCACAAGTAAAGTGTCCGGACACCACCGAGGATGCGGGCATGAGCTGCAATCGCCCACAAGTTATTCTTCGGACCACAAGTAAAGTGTCCGGACCACAAGTAAGCAACCCAGAAACCGAACACTTTGTTTATTTTTATCATAACATTATTCTAAAAATCCTCACTAGCTAGGAATGGCTCAGCAAGGCGGAGAGAATCAGGTGTCCGACGCCACTTCCCGAAGGCTCGCCTAGTCCCACCATAGCCAAGATGCTTGGTCGTGTGCTAAGAAAAGTGCCCTCGGGGAAAGACGAAGGGAAGAAGAGAGAAGAAGGACTTCACACATTGCACATCCAAACCGGGGGAATTGCTACCTCCCTAAAGGAGGATAGTCGGGGAGGGGAATCTAAGGCCTCCACCCCTCGCGGGAAGAAGAGAGCCGCCTCCGAAGACTTGGAGACGGAGGTGCTCAGACAAGGGAAGAAAGCTTCACCAGGGGGCCCTGCCCTGAAGGGCGTTCTCACCGTTCCATGCCCGCCAACGGGCCAGCCCTCAGCCGAGCTGTAAGTTAATCGTAAATACGAAGGTACCGCTTCCTCCTATGAGAACAATAACCAGGATCCATTCTTTGCAGTTGGCTAGCAGCTCTTCTCGACAGAGTTCGTCTTCGGGAGATCTCCTTCCGGAGATGATGGAGAGTGAGACCCCACCAACCTCTCTGCCTCATGGGGCGGGCGACCTAAAGGTGTCATCACGGAGGAGTCCGGATCTGCCGAAGCCAGAAGCTAATACTTCGGCCGCCCTGAGCCCGGAGTGTTCGGCTCCCATGGGGGGCGATAAGAAGGGTCCGACACTATTCGTCGTCCGGTCGGACACATTAACGGGCCTTCTGGAGCGAGCTGCTCTCTTGGAGGAGCATCATTCATTAATGAGCACGGTATTTGAGAAGATTTGATCCGCCACAAGCGGGTTGAATGAAGCCTTTACGAGCCTGCTCAGAGGCTTTGAGGTATGTAATGAAAATACATAATTTTTGACAGTGACGCATGCGCTATGTGTGCTCCATATGGATAGTAGCCCCTGAGACTCTGGTTGCCAGCCCTAGGCGGCAAACAGAGGATCACATTGTTAAGTAATGATCGTGATGTATTGTAACGCCCCGGATTTGATGCGCCAGGTGTCTGCCAGTTGTTCAACGTCGTTGCTATGTCATTTGCTTGCGTGTTGCACTTTGCCATGTCATCATATGCATTTCTTATCATGTCATCATGTGCATTGCATTCGCATACGTGTTCGTCTCATGCATCCGAGCATTTTCCCCGTTGTCCGTTTTGCAATCTGGCACTCCTATGTCCTCCGGCGTCCCCTTCTTCTCTCCTGTTGTGAGTGGGTGTTAAACATTCTCGGAATGTACCGAGTATTGCCAAGCAGCCTTGGTATAGCACCGGTAGACCGCCTGTGAAGTTTCGTGCCATTTGGAGGTCGTTTGATACTCCAACGGTTAACCGGGTAACCGTAAAAGCCTCTTTGAGTTGCAGACCAACACCCCTTCCAAAGTGGCCCAAAGCCCAGCAAACTCCAATCCATGCTCTCGGTCGTTTGATCACGATCGCGTGGCCGAAAACCGCTCCTCATTTGGACTCTCCTAGCTCCCTCTAGCTATAAAAAGGCAACTCCCCCGAAATTCACGGATCAAATCCACCCCTAACCCTAGCCTTCTTCCTCCTCCGCGCACCGGACGTTTCCGTCTAGGACCGGACGTGTCCGCGCCGCCGTCCCCGGCGACCCAGAGTCTGCCACGTCGCCGCGCCCGTGCCCACTTCGCCGCCACCCGCGCGGGCCCGCTGGGGCCTGAGCGAGGCCCTCCCGGCCCGGTTCGGCCGCCGCCGCATCCCGCGGGTGCCCGCGCCTCAGCCCCGCGCCGCCGCTCGCCGGCGCCACCCGCAGACGCGCCCGCACCTCCGCTGCCGCCTCCAGTCGCCTCCCGCGCCGCCTCCCGGCCTCCCCGCGCCGCCGCGGAGCGCCAGCGCCGCCGCCTCCGCCTTCCGCCGGCGCTCCCCGCCGTGGCCGCCGCGGGCGCGCCACCCCGCGCCGCCGCCGGCCGCGGCCTCGCCGCCCTGCGCCGGGAGCCACTCCGCCGCCGCCTCCCGCGCCGCTGGTTCCGTCTCCGGCCGGATCCGGCAAGGGCCGGCCAGATCCGGTGCACCGGCTCCGCCCCCGGCCTCCTCCGCCCCTCTCCAACCTCCGGCCGCCATTCTCCCTCCTCTCCGGCCACATCTCCGGCGACCTCTCCGACGTGCATCGATTTCCGTGTGAACCCGAGGTTGCCCCCGATTTCTCCAAGTCCCCAGATTTTTACATTATCATGCTGTATCTATGCATCCGTATCTCCGTTTCGTGCGTGTAATATGTCAAATTGTTCACCTGGACGAGTACTTCATTTAATTCCATTGCATCATTTTCATTTGAGCTCATCTTTATGCCCGAAATGCTGTTGGAAGAGTGCATGTTGATGTTAATCTGCTGAAACTGTTATAACTTGCTCATTTGTCATTTTTGCCATGGTTGATGTGTGCATCCTATGAGGTTGATGTCTACATGTATGTTGATCTATGCCATGCCATCTTTCCAGTGGTGCCAACCATGTATTTTTGTGAGTTGTGTGCTGAGTGCATCAAGCTTGCTAAGTAGGGTACTTGTTGTTGCTGTTTTCCTGACAGATTCTGTTATATTTTGTTGCTATGTAAACATGCTTTCACAAGTCATTTCGTGCATAATCTGGAGATGTTCTATAAACATGTTTTGATATACATGTCTTTCTCTATCAAATAATGGCCTTGGTTGCATTTATAGCCTGCTGGAACATGTTGTTATCTTGCTCCAAAGTTGCCTGAAAATGTTGCTATCAGCCTGTTAACATTAAGTTCAATGTTTCCATGATTGTTTCCTAGTGATCCATGCACCCTATGAACTTGTTCTTGCCATGCTTAGCTTCATAAACATGTCTTCTTACTGTTGGTTGCCTTGCCATGCCATGTATTGCTCTGTGGTGAGTGGTTCAAGCTCACGAACATGCCTACTTATTGTTGTTTCTGCCATGTTTGAATCTGTAATATAAGTTGCCATGTTTACATGGGTGCCATCTTATCTTTTGATCCTTTTTGGCTCATGGTCAGTAAGGGACTTCTGATCTATGCTTTTAGTAGATTCATGCCATGCCTTTGTTTGCCATGATAAGTTCCTGTAACATGTTGTTTGCTTGCTCTAAACATTGCAACCTGATGTTATTTCTGTTACAGTCTGAAACTGTTATTATTTGCAATCTTCCCATGTCTGTTTGAGCATGTTCTAGTTGTTTCTGGAGATAGCTCAGTGTTCATGTTTTGTTATGCTTTACCTGTACTTCATGCCCATGCGTTTTGTTATTATATTGGTGTGCTTTAGCATATTGTTTTGATGCTTGCAATATGCCTAGTTGCTGTTATGGACAGATTGTTGTTATGACTTGTATAGAGTGCATGTGTTGAACCGTCGCTCCGTTTTGAGTGTGCTCTATATGAAACTTGCTTGATTTTGCATGTAGTTTCATATTATCATGTTGCATCCATGTTTTGAGGTGTTTGCTTGATATTTGTATGCATTTTGCATCAATGCCATGTTTAACTTGTTTTGCTTATATCTTCTTGGCCGTAGCTCCAAATCTAATGAACTTTATATGTAACTTGACTAGAATTTCGTGTAGATCATCTTGGTGCATCTTAACTTGCTGTTTAACCACTTGAACATAAAGTTTATCCAGATCTGGACCAATTTCGAAATTTGCATACGAGGACTTACCGGAATTGTTATATGTTGTTCCCGGCCTCATTTAAACTTGTCTTGATGTGTTGTTCTTGTTTGCTTCATCTCTTGCCATGAGTAGCCTCATCTAGCTTTCTCATGCATCATGCTTGTTTTGCATCATGCCTTGTTCATGTGTGGTGTGTTTACCATGTAGTGTGCTTCTTCTTGTTAGTTCCTGTTTCGTTGCGATCGTGAGGATTCGTTCGTCTACGGTTGGTTCGGCTTCATCCGTTCGTCTTCTTCATGGAATCGTTCTTCTTCCTAGCGGGGTTTCAGGCAAGATTACCGCTACCCTGGATCTCACTACTATCATTGCTATGCTAGTTGCTTCGTTCTATCGCTATGCTGCGTTACCTATCTTTTGCTCATCAAGCCTCCCAAATTGCCATGAACCTCTAACCTTTGACACCATTCCTAGCAAACCATTGATTGGCTATGTTACCGCTTTGCTCAGCCCCTCTTATAGCGTTGCTAGTTGCAGGTGAAGTTGAAGATTGCTCCATGGTGGATAGGATTTTGGTTGGGATATCACAATATCTCTTATATTATTAATGCATCTATATATTTGGTAAAGGGTGGAAGGCTCGGCCTTATGCCTGGTGTTTTGTTCCACTCTTGCCGCCCTAGTTTCCGTCATACCAATGTTATGTTCCCGGATTTTGCGTTCCTAACGCGGTCGGGTGATTTATGGGACCCCCCTGATAGATCGCTTTGAATAAAACTTGTCCAGCAAGGCCCAACCTTGGTTTTACCATTTGCCTCACCACCACCTGCCTTTCCCTTGGGAGTAATTAACCCAAGGGTCATCTTTATTATAGCCCCCCGGGCCAGTGCTTGTCTAAGTGTTGGTCCGAACCGAGCAACCTGCGGGGCCACCTCGGGGAAACTCGAAGTCTGGTTTTACTCGTAGCTTGACTTATCTGGTGTTGCCCTGAGAACGAGATATGTGCAGCTCCTATCGGGATTTTCGGCGCATCGGGCGGCTTTGCTGGTCTTGTTTTACCATTGTCGAGATGTCTTGTAAACCGGGATTCCGAGACTGATCGGGTCTTCCTGGGAGAAGGTCTATTCCTTCGTTGATCGCGAGAGCTTGTCATGGGCTAAGTTGGGACACCCCTGCAGGGTATAAACTTTCGAGAGCCATGCCTGCGGTTATGTGGCAGATGGGAATTTGTTAATGTCCGGTTGTAGATAACTTGACACCAGATCTGAATTAAAACGCATCAACCGCGTGTGTAGCCGTGATGGTCTCTTCTCAGCGGAGTCCGGGAAGTGAACACGACTTCTGTGTTATGTTTGACGTAAGTAGGTGTTCAGGATCACCTCTTGATCATTGCTAGTTCACGACCGTTCCTTTGTTTCTCTTCTCGCTCTCATTTGCGTATGTTAGCCACCATATCATGCTTAGTCGCTGCTGCAACCTCACCACTTTACCCCTTCCTTTCCTATTAAGCTTTGCTAGTCTTGATACCCATGGTAATGGGATTGCTGAGTCCTCGTGGCTCACAGATTAATTCAACAACAGTTGCAGGTACAGGTTATGCGATGATCTTGACGCGAGAGCGATGTTTGCTTGTTTTGGAGTTCTTCTTCTGCTTCTTCGATCAGGGGATAGGTTCCAGGTCGGCAGCCTGGGCTAGCAGGGTGGATATTGTTTGAGTTTCTGTTTATGATTCATCCGTAGTCGGATGTTGTTCTTGTATGTTGTATTGTTGTATTCCTGTGACATTGTATGTATTGGATGTATCCCCACTATTATGTAATGTTGATGTAATGATATCCAGCTTGCAAAAGAGTTCCAATATGCGAGTCTATCCTTGGTGGGACCTTTGAGTTCCTTTTTGGATAGGGTCGCATATTGGGCGTGAGAAGTTGGTATCAGAGCCTCGACCGACCCTAGGAGCCCCCCTTGATTGATCGTGTAGTTTGGCCGTTGTTGAGTCTAGAAAAGAAAACTGTTTTCTGAGTCTAGATATATCGGGGAGTAGGGATTCTTTTTACTCCTCAGCCCCTTCGTCGCTCTGGTGAGGAATCTTGACGTAGGTGTTTTGAATTACTCCTCTTCCCCTTCAAAATTTTCTTTAGGTTCACGCAGTTGGTTTTCCGGTAGTTGTTCCTCAGTTCTTTGCATCCGGTGCATTTCTCGTCAAGTTGACTCGAGCCTCTTCATCTTTGAGTTCAATCCTCAGCTGTTTTATTTTCCCTCCCGCCCTCCCTTCTTCTTCTCGGTACCGGAGTCCGTAATCGAGTACCCATCCTACTCGTGCGAAGTCTTTGTTTTCCTTCCTCAATGATTTCAACCGGTGTTTTCTATTCAACATATTCGTCGGTTCCCCGTCCAAGTTGCCTTTGTTTTTCCCCGCCCTCCCACCCTTTTCTTCCCGGAGTCTGAGTCTGTTTCGAGCATCTATTTCATTCGTGCGGAGTCTCTTCAGTCTTCCCTCAATCATTTCAACTGGTGAATTCTCGTCTCGTTCATCATTCTTCATCTCTTTCTTTTCCGGTGGATTCAATTCCATTTTTTTCGGGTTGATTATATTCTTTTTCCTCGGCTCAAGTGTTTTCCCTGCTCGTTCGCCTCTCGCCAGTTTATCCTTCCGGAGTGTTCAAGATATTTCAGGAGATTCGTCTGTGTTCCAATTAATTCGAGGTTGTCACCTCATTCTAATATTTCAATTGTTCCGGTGCATCATCTATCTGTTCAACAATCCTTTCCAACGGTGTTTTTCTCTTTAGTGGGCCCTAACCCACAGGTCTTTTCCCAGGATCTTACCTGACTCTTCTAATTTCCGGAGCTATTCTCAAATAATTTTGAAGTTTGACGTAAGTATGATTTTCATCAGTCACATGCTTTTCCAAGATCTCTTTCAAATCATTTCATTGTTGGCTCAACGTCTCTGCTTTTCATTCTCCCGGAATATCTCAGTAATTTTGGTGGTGTTTCTCCTCATCATTTGAAGACCGAAGAAGAGATTTCCCCCTAAATCTTGCCCGTTCTCCCGGAGATTCACGGTGCTAGCTCGATGTTATCCTCTCGAATAATTCCATTTGTCAGATATTCTTTTCTTATCCATCCGGAGCATTTCAGGAGTTGATTTCTTTTCATTTCACCGGAGGCCATCATTCCAGTTATCGTTCTCTAATTCTTCCGGTGCTTCGTTCAAGTATTCTTCAATCAGTTCGCGATCTCTTAGTTCTTTTGCATCTAAATCCCCTCGACCATATTTATTCTTCTAATTCTTCCCGATGATTCATTCTCTTTCATCAGTCATTTTCAAATTCTAACGGTGTTCGTTCAAGATTCTTTTTCCTTGATTATCATTTTAATCCATCCGTTCTTTCAATTCCACCGGTGGTTCATGAAGACTTTCTCAAGTTTTGCGCCATGTTCCTTCTCAATCCTTTTCAAGAAGAATAAGTTGCATGCAAAATCCATTGCTTGTCATCAATTTAATTTGATGAAGGATAAGCATACAATAAATCTTATTCTTATTTCATCCAAGTGAGTAATCCTTTTCTTCAGAGTTTGTTCTTGATGAATAAATTCTAGTTCTGAGTGTTTTTCATATTTTCTTTCCGGAGTTCGAATTTCCTCGGCCATGTCGTCGGATCCTCCATTTAATCACCGCAAGCTTTAATCTTATTCTTTCATCCTTCATTTTATCTCGTCATCCTTTTGTTACCGGAGTTCTTCATGATGGTTCTTCATGATTTAATTCATTCTTCAAGAGTTCATCAAGTACCATTCCATCCTCTCAAGTTCGTTCTAATCCTCCCATTTTCAGCCGGAGTGCTGCCTAAATCCTTTCAGTCTTATTCGTTTCTTTTCTCATTCTAACCACTCCGGTTAGAACGAGTCGTTCCAGAGTCTATCTTGTTTCCATGAGCATTTGGTTCTCGGCATTCTCATCATTCCTCTCTTCTTCTCGAGTGCTCTCGATTCTTTGCTTTTTCTCTTGAGTTCTTGCTTCACCTTTTTCCTTTTTCACTTCCGTCTCGGTCCTAAGATCTCGGGACGAGATCTCTTGTTAGTGGAGGAGTGTTGTAACGCCCCGGATTCGATGCGCCAGGTGTCTGCCAATTGTTCGTCGTCATTGCCATGTCATTTGCTTGCGTGTTGCACTTTGCCATGTCATCATATGCATTTCTTATCATGTCATCATGTGCATTGCATTCGCATACGTGTTTGTCTCATGCATCCGAGCATTTTCCCCGTTGTCCTTTTGCAATCCGGCACTCCTATGTCCTCCGGCGTCCCCTTCTTCTCTCCTATTGTGAGTGGGTGTTAAACATTCTCGGAATGGACCAAGTCTTGCCAAGCGGCCTTGGTATAGCACCGGTAGACCGCCTGTCAAGTTTCGTGCCATTTGGAGGTCGTTTGATACTCCAACGGTTAACCGGGTAACCGCAAAAGCCTCTTTGAGTTGCAGCCCAACACCCCTTCCAAAGTGGCCCAAAGCCCAGCAAACTCCCCTCCATGCTCTCGGTCGTTCGATCACGATCGCGTGGCCGAAAACCGCTCCTTATTTGGACTCTCCTAGCTCCCTCTAGCTATAAAAAGGCAACTCCCCCGAAATTCACGGATCAAATCCACCCCTAACCCTAGCCTTCTTCCTCCTCCGCGCGCCGGACGTGTCCGTCCCGGACCGGACGTGTCCGCGCCGCCGTCCCCGGTGAACCAGAGTCTGCCACGTCGCCGCGCCCGTGCCCACTTCGCCGCCACCCGCGCGGGCCCGCCGGGGCCCGAGCGAGGCCCTCCCGACCCGGTTCGGCCGCCACCGCATCCCGCGGGTCCCGCGCCTCAGCCCCGCTCTGCCGCTCGCCGGCGCCGCCCGCCGGCGCGCCCGCACCTCCGCTACCGCCTCTAGTCGCCTCCCGCGCCGCCTGCCGGCCTCCCCGCGCCGCCGCCTCCGCTTTCCGCCGGCGCTCCCCGCCGTGGCCGCCGCGGGCGCGCCGCCCCGCACCGCCGCCGGCCGCGGCCTCTTCGCCCTGCGCCGGGAGCCGCTCCGCCGCCGCCTCCCGCGCCGCTGGTTCCGTCTCCGGCCGGATCCGGCAAGGGCCGGCCAGATCCGGTGCACCGGCGCCGCCCCCGGCCTCGTCCGCCCCTCCCCAACCTCCGGCCGCCATTCTCCCTCCTCTCCGGCGACCTCTCCGACGTGCATCGATTTCCGTGCGAACCCGAGGTTGCCCCCGATTTCTCCAAGTCCCCGGATTTTTACATTATCATGCCATGTTCATCATGCTGTATCTATGCATTCGTAGCTCCGTTTCGTGCGTGTAATATGTCAAATTGTTCGCCTCGACGAGTACTTCATTTAATTCCATTGCATCATTTTCATTTGAGCTCATCTTGATGCCCGAAATGTTGTTGGAAGAGTGCATGTTGATGTTAATCTGCTAAAACTGTTATAACTTGCTCATTTGTCATTTTTGCCATGGTTGATGTGTGCATCCTATGAGGTTGATGTCTACATGTATGTTGATCTATGCCATGCCATCTTTAAAGTGTTGCCAACCATGTATTTTTGTGAGTTATGTGCTGAGTGCATCAAGCTTGCTAAGTAGGGTACTTGTTGTTGCTGTTTTCCTGACAGATTCTGTTATATTTTGTTGCTATGTAAACATGCTTCTACAAGTCATTTCGTGCATTATCTGGAGATGTTCTATAAACATGTTTTGATATAAATGTCTTGCTCTATCCATTCATGCCCTTGGTTGCATTTATAGCCTGCTGGAACATGTTGTTATCTTGCTCCAAAGTTGCATGAAAATGTTGCTATCAGCCTGTTAACATTAAGTTTAATGTTTCCATGATTGTTTCCTAGTGATCCATGCACCCTATGAGCTTGTTCTTGCCATGCTTAGCTTCATGAACATGTCTTCTTACTGTTGGTTGCCTTGCCATGCCATGTATTGCTCTGTGGTGAGTGGTTCATGCTCACGAACATGCCTACTTATTGTTGTTTCTGCCATGTTTGAATCTGTAATATAACTTGCCATGTTTACATGGGTGCCATCTTATCTTTTGATCCTTTTTGGCTCATGGTCAGTAAGGGTCTTTTGATCTGTGCTTTTAGTAGATTCATGCCATGCCTTTGTTTACCATGATAAGTTCCTGTAACATGTTGTTTGCTTGCTCTAAACATTGCAACCTGATGTTATTTCTGCTACAGTCTGAAACTGTTATTATTTGCAATCTTCCCATGTCATTTTGAGCATGTTCTAGTTGTTTCTATAGATAGCTCAGTGTTCATGTTTTGTTATGCTTTACCTGTACTTCATGCCCATGCCTTTTGTTATTCTATTGGGGTGCTGTAGCATATTTTTTTGATGCTTGCAATATGCCTAGTTGCTGTTATGGACAGATTGTTGTTATGACTTGTATAGAGTGCATGTGTTGAACCGTTGCTCCGTTTTGAGTGTGCTCTATATGAAACTTGCTTGACTTTGCATGTAGTTTCATATTATCATGTTGCATCCATGCTTTGAGGTGTTTGCTTGATGTTTGTATGCATTTTGCATCAATGCCATGTTTAACTTGTTTTGCTCATATCTTCTAGGTCGTAGCTCCAAATTTAATGAACTTTATATGTAACTTGACTAGAATTTCGTGTAGATCATCTTGGTGCATCTTAACTTGCTGTTTAACCAATTGAACATCAAGTTTATTCAGATCTGGACCAATTTCGAAATTTGCATATGAGGACTTACCGGAATTATTATATGTTGTTCCCGGCCTCATTTAAACTTGTCTTGATGTGTTGTTATTGTTTGCATCATCTCTTGCCATGAGTAGCCTCATCTAGCTTTCTCATGCATCATGCTTGTTTTGCATCATGCCTTGTTCATGTGTGGTGTGTTTACCATGTTGTGTGCTTCTTCTTGTTAGTTCCTGTTTTATTGCGATCGTGAGGATTCGTTCGTCTATGGTTGGTTCGGCTTCATCCGTTCGTCTTCTTCATGGACTCGTTCTTCTTCCTAGCGGGATTTCAGGCAAGATGACCGCTACCCTGAATCTCACTACTATCATTGCTATGCTAGTTGCTTAGTTCTATCGCTATGCTGCGTTACCTATCTTTTGCTCATCAAGCCTCCCAAATTGCCATGAACCTCTAACCTTTGACACCATTCCTAGCAAACCATTGATTGGCTATGTTACCGCTTTGCTCAGCCCCTCTTATAGCGTTGCTAGTTGCAGGTGAAGTTGAAGATTGTTCCATGGTGGACAGGATTTTTGTTGGGATATCACAATATCTCTTATATTATTAATGCATCTATATATTTGGTAAAGGGTGGAAGGCTCGGCCTTATGCCTGGTGTTTTGTTCCACTCTTGCCGCCCTAGTTTCCATCATACCGGTGTTATCTTCCCGGATTTTGCGTTCCTAACGCGGTCGGGTGATTTATGGGACCCCCCTAACAGTTCGCTTTGAATAAAACTTGTCCAGCAAGGCCCAACCTTGGTTTTACCATTTGCCTCACCACCACCTACCTTTCCCTTGGGAGTAATTAACCCAAGGGTCATCTTTCTTATAGCCCCCCCCCGGGCCAGTGCTTGTCTAAGTGTTGGTCCGAACCGAGCAACCTGCGGGGCCACCTCGGGGAAACTCGAAGTCTGGTTTTACTCGTAGCTTGACTTATCCGGTGTTGCCCTGAGAACGAGATATGTGCAGCTCCTATCGGGATTGTCGGCGCATCGGGCGGCTTTGCTGGTCTTGTTTTACCATTGTCGAAATGTCTTGTAAACCGGGATTCCGAGACTGATCGGGTCTTCCTGGGAGAAGGTCTATTCCTTCATTGATCGCGAGAGCTTGTCATGGGCTAAGTTGGGACACCCCTGCTGGGTATAAACTTTCGAGACCCGTGCTCACGGTTATGTGGCAGATGGGAATTTGTTAATGTCCGTTTGTAGATAACTTGACACCAGATCCGAATTAAAACGCATCAACCGCATGTGTAGCCGTGATGGTCTCTTCTCGGCGGAGTCCGGGAAGTGAACACGGCTTCTGTGTTATGTTTGACGTAAGTAGGTGTTGAGGATCACCTCTTGATCATTGCTAGTTCACGACCGTTCCTTTGTTTCTCTTCTCGCTCTCATTTGCGTATGTTAGCCACCATATCATGCTTAGTCGCTGCTGCAACCTCACCACTTTACCCCTTCCTTTCCTATTAAGCTTTGCTAGTATTGATACCCATGGTAATGGGATTGCCGAGTCCTCGTGGCTCACAGATTACTTCAACAACAGAGCGATGTTTGCTTGATTTGGAGTTCTTCTTCTGCTTCTTCGATCAGGGGATAGGTTCCAGGTCGGCAGCCTGGGCTAGCAGGGTGGATATTGTTTGAGTTTCTGTTTATGATTCATCCGTAGTCGGATGTTGTTCTTGTATGTTGTATTGTTGTATTCATGCGACATTGTATGTATTGGATGTATCCCCACTATTATGTAATGTTGATGTAATGATATCCACCTTGCAAAAGCGTTCCAATATGCGGGTCTATCCTTGGTGGGACCTTCGAGTTCCTTTTTGGATAGGGTCGCATATTGGGCGTGACATGTATTTAAGCGCAGGTATCTAAGGATCCAGCAGCCGACCAGTCCGTTGAAGTTGCCGAACTGAGGAGGCAGATTGGATTTATTGATGATGGTATCACACTTGTGAACGAGTGGCTTAACGAGTCACAAGGTATGTGCTCTGCTTTCCTTATTTTTTATAGGAAAATTGAGAGGAGCAAAATATTAATGCGATATGCTTGGGCTGCAGATGGTGCTGCTGCTGTGGAAGCCCTGAGGGCGGAACTAGCCCTGGCCAAGGAACAAGCCCGGGCTAGCAATGTGGCTGCCCTAAAGGTGGCCGAAGAGTTGAGAGCCGAACAGGCTGCTCATTGCCGAAGCGAAGACAAAATAGCCGAGATTGCTGTGGAGCTGAAAAATGCCGCCAACCGGTATGAGCTCTGTCGGCGTTCTGGGAACGGGGGTCCCCAGACTTGCTTGCCTGCGGCCTGCGGCGTGGCTCAAAGGAGGCCCATCACAGCCCATCTTCATCTACGCAAGCTCAAGACCCTTGCGAGGGGCCAAGCCTCGCGGGGCGGACGACAAGGAGCTTCCTCAGGCACGGCCTCGTCAGGCTGGCTTATGAGGAGGCAGAGAGTTCAAGGCGGGGTACCTCGCGAGGTGCCCATGACGCAAGCCATGATGACCAAGGGCACCAGTTGGGCGCCAGCCCGCGCAGTGTCCTCCTTTCCTCTTTGGTGCAAAGGGACCAAGAGCAGGCGAGAGTATCAAGCAAAGGCATCCATTTCGGTGCAACAAGACCAAGACCAGCCCAACGGCCGGAAGGAAGTCATTGTGGAGCCCAAGCCGGCGTCATCACTAGAGCCTTTGGCAGGCGAGGACCAACTTTAGTCATGATAAGTGTACCCGCTGTTCCCCTTCAAAATGGCCAATTGTTGGCGCCCTTCCCGCTCAATATTTGGGGGAGAGGCCCAGGGCCTTTGTGATGCGGAGCATCCTTCCATCATCCCCATGGACTCTACATCAACGCATCCAACCCCACAAGGACCTATGACTCGAGCACGTGCAAGAGCTCTTGAAACCGAGGTGACATCACTCCTCTCACAACTCCCTTTCGATTCACATGAGACATGGTTACTACCTCAAACGGAAATGCTATGCATACTCAGGTACCAAGGAGTCAACCATGAAGAGGCTACGAAGCAAAGAGAACCGGGAGCGGAAGACGTGCGAGAAGACGTAGAAGAAAAAACACCAAGGACCAGGGTGACCGGACGATCCGGACGGCGGCCCGGACGATCCGGACAGAGCCCGGACAATCCGGACCCCGGCCCGGACGATCCGGCTAAATCAACCGAAGGCAACAGAAGCTCCACCCTGAAGCCGGATCATCCGGACCCCGTCCCGGATCATCCGGACCCGGCCCGGACATCCGGACCTCCAGCCGGACATCCGGCCCTGCACGACCACCAGCCGACCCTCCGGCTCATCCGGGCCTCCACCCGGATCATCCGGACCAGCCCGGATCATCCGGACCCTCGTCCGGATCATCCGGCCAGTTCCTGCGCGCGCGTATTGGGCTGAGCCCATGTA
Organism: Triticum timopheevii; assembly: GCA_963921465.1. Lineage (NCBI taxonomy): Eukaryota > Viridiplantae > Streptophyta > Magnoliopsida > Poales > Poaceae > Triticum > Triticum timopheevii. The sequence continues at coordinate 272,971,420 of OY997266.1, forward strand.
CCCCTTCGCCCCCAACTCTATATATAGGACCCCATCTCCTCACTTTGAGACTTAGCATTGGATTAGCTCATATTTGTGTGAGAGCCTTTTCTCATCCACTCGGTTACTTCTCCTCGGAGATCAGGACCTCCTCGGAGAAGATCCCTCAGCGGATTCAAGACCCCTATCTAGGGAAGAACATCAAGGCCTCCTTTTGGAGATGAACGGTTCCTTTGTATCCTTACCCTAGTTGACTATGTATCTTGTGGATCTCATGTGTGTATGTTGATCTAGCACTTGTGTGATCGATTCCTTGTTAGTTGAGTGATTCTCTCTCGTTTTCCCCGTGTTTCCCCTTGTGCTTCCACGTGTTCTTCGTGTTTCCTCCGTAGGATCCCCTCCAAACGTGAAAGATCGACGCTATAGGGTTCCACCCTACATCATATGGTATCATGAGCCACGTTGATCACGTTTTTGGAGCCCCTACCCCTCTTTTTCTAGCTTGATTTTGTTGTTTTCGTCCTAAATCCGAAAATCCCCACAAAAAAAATACCCCCCAATTTTTTTGTGATTTGTTAGTTTTGATGATGTTTTGTTGTTTTTGATCCGTGGATTCGGTGTGTAACTCGTGGATCTTGCTATTCCCCACCTTCTTCCCATCGAAATCCATCCAAAATCCCCGAAATCATCAAATTTCTCCCCGTTTTCACGTTCTTCCCGAGCTGTTCCCGAGCGAGTTTGACTTGCCCGGATCATCCGGACCTTGACCCGTATCATCCGGACGTGACCGGATCATCCGGCTCCTGGCCTGGATCATCCGGCTCCCGCTGACGAAGCTGCAGTTCTGCAGTCCCCCTCCACCACCACCACCACTAACACTTCCATACCACCTACCCACCCCAACCACCACCACTCCCACTTGCCAAACCCCACGACACAACCTCCGTACTACCATTCGAAGTTGGGTTCGAGAATTTGAGTTGAGATTTTCCGTGTCCTATTTTGTTTCAGCTATTTAGGTGCGGTGAGACATCAACAACAAACACTCATTTTCGTCGACTACTCATCTTCGCTACGGACGGTAACTTCGACGACATCTTTGTCATACCTTGCAATTGCATTGATAACCATCATAGACCATCTTTTGCGTTGCTTACCCATCGAGACTAGCCATTGAGTATTGTCGGCAACGTGACTTGTGCACATTAGTTGCATACACCATATCATACATACCATCGTGGTGCATATCTCGGAATCAACTTGTGTGTCACAAGGTTGTCATCGCATACACAATTGCTATCTTGGTTCTTCAAGTTTGCATAAGAAAAGAGCTCAAAAGAGAAAGAGCCACTCAAGCTTCTAAGCAAAGAGGAAAGATAAGCAAAGAGCTTATAAGCAACAAGCATAGCATCATACAACATTAAGATTGTCACATAAGATCATCTTGGATCATTGCACCGAAATACCATACATATAGCATACTCGGGATAGAGATCGTTGCATTTTTGCCTAGTAGGTTGTGCACAAGCTCCGTATCCGCCTATTGTGCAATCGTGCTAGCGTCTCTCTAGTATTGTGCAACAAGAGCATTTTCGTGGATTCCACATTTTGGCTCACTTTTGGTTTGCACAATCCCATTTATCTATTTGTGTGTGTGTTTCCGTGTACCACTACTTGCTTGGTCTACTTGTTGCATATGCGAATTTGCGAATCTTCTTCAACATTTTTGAGTCAAGCTAACGATTGCAATCAATTTTGTGCCACCATCCTAACCAAGCTCCACCAAAAGCTTTTACTTGTGTAGGTGTGAGAATCGACAAGGATCGGTACCAATAGTGCTATTTCATTGTCCACATTTGAGTGAACTTGATTCATCTTCAACTTTGGTCAAAGGTACATTGGTATTCGTTCTTCTCCTTCTACCACTCACAATTTGCTTGAAATGATGGATAGGCCAAGTTCTTCTACAAATCCACTCTTCATCGAGCAAGACGACGACATGTCATCATACGTCACCAAGAACCACCTCTTTGCCGCACAACGAGCTCTCCATCAAGAGCAACAAGCAATGAGCGAACGCATCGACAACAAGCTCGACGCGCACAAGAAGGAGAACGATGCAAGAATGGACGAGCTACGCGCCTTGTTGGTGAACCGGCGACCTTCTACGTCCTCACACTCAAGACGGAGCCACTCAAGTCGCCACTCCGACGACTCCTTCTCCGACACAAGTACACCGTCATCGAACACTCTTCGACGAGCAGCGCGTCAAGACCGTCATGCATCTCGCAACCCGCTACACGACAAGCATCCCCAAGAACAAGTTGATGAACAAGTTCCTCGTCCTCAATCGAACCAAGTAGCATTCGCTCAAGCTCAAGAACGACAACGTCTTCGTCACCAACAAGAACAAGAACGAGCGCGCCTGCAGGAAGAGCAACAAGACGCCGAGGCTCAACGTCTTCAACAAGAACAACGAGAAGCACAAGCTCTTGAGGCGAAACGTGCCCTTCAAGTATCAAGTCGAGCTATCGCCAACCGCAATCGCGAAAGGCGCAATCAAGAGGAAGCCCTTCGAGAAGAAATACAAGAGAGGAACTACCATCCGCGTGCGCAACGTCAAGTCCCACAAGCTCCTCCACAAGCTCCTCAAGCTCAACCTCAACCTCAAGGTCAACAAGAGCAAGTTGATCATGGACTTCCTCCATGCCAAGAGCAACATGAGGATGATTACCCTCCATGGCAAGAACGTCATCATCAACATTGACCACAACACAATGAAGAGCAACGCTATGGCAAGCTCAAGTTCACAATGCCCAAGTTCAATGGAAGCAATGATCCCGAAGAGTACCTCTCATGGGCATTGAAGGTCGAAAAAATCTTTCGTTTGCACAACTATGAGGAAGAAAAGAAGATTGCTATGGCATCACTTGAGTTCCAAGAATATGTGCTCATATGGTGGGAACAAGTCCTTGAGCGCTGACAAGCAAGAGGTGAACCTCCAATCACCACTTGGGCTCAAATGAAGGATGTCATGCGAGCATGCTTTGTGCCCACCTACTACAACCGTGATCTCTTCAAGAAGCTACAACTCCTCAAGCAAGGAACAAAGAGTGTTGAAGAATACTACAAGGAAATGGAGATTGCCATGATTCGAGCCAATGTCACGGAGGATGATGAGCAAACAATGGCACGATTCTTGAATGGCCTCAATCATCCCATCAAGAAGATCGCCGACTTCCAACCCTACTCCAACCTCATTGAGCTAGTGCATCAAGCTACAAAGGAGGAACGTCAAGTGCAAGATGACTTCAAGTACGCCAAGTACTCATCCAAGACATACGGCTTCTCCAACAACCAAGCTTCAACAACTACTCCAACTTCGACATCAACCAAGCCTTCTCCAGGCAACGACGACAAATCAAGTTACAAGAAAACTTCTTCAAGTTCAAGTCGTCCTCCTCCTACTACAAGCACCTCCAAGCCACGTGCTTCATCATCTACTCCAACCGATGAGACCGTCAAGACAAGCTCCTTCAAGTGCTTCACTTGCGGCGGCCGAGGCCACAAGTCCTATGAATGCACCAACAAGCGCACCATGATACTCAACGACGATGGCACCTACGACTCAATGAGTGAAGATGAAATGGACGCTATTGAGCAAGTGGCCATGCACCGGCACATCAACGAGGATGAAGATGATCAAGTCTTTTGTGATGAAGATACGAGCCCCGCTCTTGTTGTCTCCAAGGTCTTGACACTTCAACATCAACAAGAAGAAGATCAAAGATGCCACATCTTCCACACGAAGGCCGGCATCAATGGACGCTCCGTCAAGGTCATCATCGATGGAGGTAGTTGCCACAACTTGGCAAGCGAAGAACTATGCTCCAAGCTCCAATTGGTCAAGAAGAAGCATCCGCAACCCTACAAGGTTCAATGGCGAAGTGACTCCGGCACTATACGAGTTGAGCATACGGTCCAAGTATCCTTCCAAATCGGTGCATATGAGGACACTTTGGAGTGTGATGTGGTCCCAATGACCATTTGCCACCTCCTCCTTGGTCGGCCATGGCAATTCGACCGTGGTGTCTACCACAATGGGCGTACAAACCACTATAGCTTCAAGATGAAAGGCAAAGAATATATCCTACGACCCATGTCTCCTAGTCAAGTGATAGCCAACAAACAAGACACCAACAAAAGAGAGAAGAGTGAGAAAGTGAGCCACCAAAAAGTGAGTGAGAGCCACAAGCCAAACTTGAGTGCCTCTTCGTCTAGAGAGGAAAACCTCATACTATTCGCCACCAAACATGAGATGAGAGAAGTGTGTGAGAACCCATCGAGTGTGATGCACTTTGTACTTGTGTGCAAGGATGGAGAACCAAAAACTAACACCACTCATGAGATACCTTTGGTGTTTCAATCTCTTTTGCAGGAATTTCAAGATGTTTTCCCCGATGAGCTACCTCCGGGCCTACCTCCTCTTCGAGGCATTGAGCATTGAATCGACCTCATCCCCGGAGCGCCACTTCCAAACAAAGCTCCCTACCGTGTCAATCCCGAAGAAACCAAGGAGATTCAACGGCAAGTACAATAACTAATCGACAACGGTCATGTACGTGAAAGCTTAAGCCCTTGTGCCGTACCCGTTATACTTGTACCTAAGCCCGATGGAAGTTTCCGCTTGTGCTCCGATTGTAGACCTATAAATGCTATCACCGTGCGCTATAGGCATCCCATTCCTCGCTTAGATGATATGCTTGATGAACTTAGTGGAGCCAACTTTTTCTCAAAAATTGATCTTAAAAGTGGCTATTATCAAATCCGCATTCATGAGGGTGATGAATGGAAAACTGCTTTCAAAACAAAATTTGGCTTATATGAATGGTTGGTTATGCCTATGGGTTTGTCGGAAGCTCCCGGAACTTTTGTGCGTCTCATGCATCATGTGATTAGACCTTATATTGGAATCTTTTGTTGTGGTTTACTTCGATGATATTCTTGTGTTTAGCAAAACCATGAAAGAGCATCTTGATCATGTTAAGCTTGTTTTGAAAACGCTTCGAAAAGAAAGTCTTTATGTCAACTTGAAAAAATGCACCTTTGGCGTTGACAAAGTGGTTTTCTTGGGTTTCGTTGTCTCTTCCAAGGGTGTCCATGTTGATGAAACTAAGATCAAAGCAATTAAAACTTGGCCCCAACCCACCAATTTGCAACAAGTGTGAAGTTTTCTTGGTCTTGCAGGTTTTTATCGTCGCTTTGTGAAAAACTTTAGCACTATTGCAGCTCCTTTGCATGCTTTGAGTAAGAAGAATACTCCTTTTGTTTGGGGACCTTTGCAATCCAACGCTTTTGATGAGCTCAAGTCTTTGCTTACTAATGCTCCGATTCTTGCTTTGCCCAATTTTGACAAAACTTTTGAGGTTCATTGTGATGCAAGTGGTACCGGAATTGGCGGAGTTTTAATGCAAGAAAAACGAGTCATTGCTTATTTGAGTGAAAAACTCTCCGGTGCTCACCTTAACTATCCCATCTATGACAAAGAATTGTATGCTTTAGTGCGTGTCCTACATGTTTGGGAACATTATCTTAGACCTCATGAGTTTGTCATCCATACTGATCATGAAACGCTTAAATACTTAAAAGGTCAAACTAAATTGAACAAGCGTCATGCAAAATGGAGTGAATTTATTGAATCTTTCCCATATGTGATCAAGTACATTAAGGGCAAGGAAAATGTAGTTGCCGATGCACATTCACGCATATCTATGCTTGTCACCCAACTTGAGTTGAATGTTATTGGCTTTGAGCACATCAAAGATTTGTATGCTAGTGATCCATCTTTTGCACCTCATTATGCTAAATGTTTGATGCATACATCTTGGGAACAATATTACCTCAAGGATGGTTATCTTATGAGAGCTAACAAACTATGCATACCCGAGTCTTCTCTTCGTTTGCTCCTTTTGCAAGAGGCTCATGGAGGTGGACTCATGGGACATTTTGGATGCGACAAGACTTTCGCCACGCTCTCCAAGAACTACTTTTGGCCCAATATGTTTCAAGACGTCTCACGCTTCACCACCCGATGCTCTACATGCCGCAAAGCTAAGTCAAAAGCCCAATCTCATGGTCTTTACATGCCTCTTCAATTCCATATCAACCTTGGGAAGACATTAGCATGGACTTTGTACATGGTTTGCCTAGAACTCAAAATGGAAAGGATTCCGTGTTTGTTGTTGTGGATAGATTTTCTAAGATGGCACATTTTATTCCTTGCAACAAGGTAGACGATGCTTCACGTATTGCAAATATCTTTTGTAGGGAAATCTTGCGCCTCCATGGAGTACCAAAGACAATCATCTACGACCGCGATGTCAAGTTCTTAAGTTACTTTTGGAAGACCCTATGTGCAAAGCTCGGAATCAAGCTCTTGTTCTCATCCGCATACCATCCTCAAACCGACGGCCAAACGAAGGTGATGAACCGAACGCTCTCCACTCTACTTCCCGTGTTGATAAGGAAGAACATCAAGGAGTGGGAGGCGTGTCTACCCATCGCCGAGTACGCCTACAACCACGCAAGACATTCGACGACCGGCAAGTCCCCTTTTGAGGTCGTCTACGGCTTCAACCCGTTGTCACCATTGGACATTCTACCTCTACCTCTACAAGAGCGCACCAACCTCGATGCAAGTGCCCGTGCAAGCTACATCAAGAAGATGCATGATGATACAAGAAACACCATCGAGCGCCAAGTACAACGACTAGCGACCAAGCTCAACATCAACAAGCAACCCATGATCTTCAACATAGGCGATCTCGTGTGGCTACACCTTCGCAAGGAACGCTTCCCCAACGAATCCACCCTTCAAGGTGTTAGCACGCTACAACAACAATGCCTACAAGCTCCACCTACCAAGCAACAAGTACAACGTGAGCGACACCTTCAACGTTAAAGACCTCTCGCCTTTCCATGGTGATGAAGATCTAGATCCGAGGTCGGATCCTTTCGAAGGGAGGGGATATGATGCGGAGCATCCTTCCATCATCCCCATGGACTATACATCAACACATCCAACCCCACAAGGATCTATGACTCGAGCACGTGCAAGAGCTCTTGAAACCGAGGTGACATCACTCCTCTCACAACTCCCTTTCGATTCACATGAGACATGGTTACTACCTCAAACGGAAATGCTATGCATACTCAGGTACCAAGGAGTCAACCATGAAGAGGCTAGGAAGCAAGGAGAACCGGGAGCGGAAGACGTGCGATAAGATGGAGAAGAAAAAACACAAAGGACCAGGGTGACCGGACGATCCGGACAGAGCCCGGACGATCCGGACCCCGGCCCGGGCGATTCGGCTAAATCAACCGAAGGCAACAGAAGCTCCACCCTGAAGCCGGCTCATCCAGACCCCGTCCTGGATCATCCGAACTAGGCCCGGACATCCGGTCCTCCAGCCGGACATCCGGCCCTGCACGACCACCAGCCGACCCTCCGGCTCATCTGGGCCTCCACCCGGATCATCCGGACCAGCCCGGATCATCCGGACCCTCGTCCGGATCATCCGGCCAGCGCCTGCGCGCGCGTGTTGGGCTTAGCCCATGTACCCCTTCGCCCCCAACTCTATATATAGGACCCCATCTCCTCACTTTGAGACTTAGCATTGGATTAGCTAATATTTGTGTGAGAGCCTTTGCTCATCCACTCGGTTACTTCTCCTCGGAGATCAGGACCTCCTCGGAGAAGATCCCTCAGCGGATTCAAGACCCCTATCTAGGGAAGAACATCAAGGCCTCCTTTTGGAGATGAACGGTTCCTTTCTATGCTTACCCTAGTTGACTATGTATCTTGTGGATCTCATGTGTGTATGTTGATCTAGCACTTGTGTGATCGATTCCTTGTTGGTTGAGTGATTCTCTCTCGTTTTCCCCGTGTTTCCCCTTGTGCTTCCGCGTGTTCTTCGTGTTTCCTCCGTAGGATCCCCTCCAAACGTGAAAGATCGACGCTATAGGGTTCCACCCTACATCACTTGGCCTATAAATAGGACTAGCCACCCCCAGGGTAGAGGCAGCTGGACCGGACCTAGCAATCTGGATCCTCATCAAGAAACCAGTAGATAGAGCGACTGAACCCCTCCTAGCAGTTCATCGCACCAGCCAAGAACAGACCCTCGCGAGGCTGTTCTTCCTTGTATTGTTCATCATCAGCCCAAGAGGCAATCCACCACACCACACACTGGAGTAGGGTATTACACCACAATGGTGGCCTGAACCAGTATAAACCTTGTGTCTCTGGTGCTGTTCAGTTTAGTAGTTTAGGTCCCAGCGATTCGGTGAGGTGCGAGACGGTAGGGGGTAGAATCTCCGCGTGCACCCCAGTGTTCGAACCTTAAGGGTCAGCCGGAACCCGAAATCCGACATTTGGCGCCAGGTAGGGGTGCGCCGGAATCTGCCTTCCGTCGTCTTGTTCTTCCCCGACCACCGCAACCATGTCTGACGCTCGCCGGGCTCGCGCCGAGCGCCGAGCCGCCCTCGCCTCCCATATCACCCAGACGGCTCCCGTCGGCGGGCACCCTCATCGTTCCTCGTCACCTGCTGTCAACGCCGCCACCGGCCCGGCGAGGAACGAGCAGCAAGCATCGTCCCAGCATCCGTCCATGAGGCGGGACGGCCGCACTGCCACGCCCTCGCTCACCCCCGCCGGTTCTTCGTCACGCGCGCCCCGCGCGGCCATGGAGGCCCGAGCTGCGCTCATCGCGGCAAACGAGCTCCTGCGCTACCGCCCCATCGACGACGTCTACGAAGAATGGCTCGAGCGAGTCGCTGAGCTCGTCCGCGCCGCCGGAGGCGCCCCCGCACCGTCCTTCTCGCTGCACCGCACCCCGCCCCGCGCGGGCAATGAAGCTCCTGGGGCACCTCACCCGCCTCCTTCTCAAGAAGGCGCCCTGATGTAATCATGTACCTAGGGTAGGGTCATAGACCTGATCTAAGTACCCTACCCAAGGACACCCTTAGAAGAGATCACCTTCCAGTCGACTTACGAGGAACTCACTCGACTGACTTGAAGGACTCGACCACGAAGACTCACTCGACCACCAGAAGGTCAAGAAGCACTCTGCACTGCAACGGTCTGTAATTAAGTAGACTTTATGATAGTTAAGACCCTTTATGTGGGGCGTTATCAGTAACGCCCCAGACTTAATGTACCTTAAACCCTTCGTTACGTGGGTCGGCTGGGGTCCTGGTGCAATCTAAATAAGCCACCCCCCTCCACAGGCAGAAGGGTTCGCACTCCTGTAACTCGTATACACATAATCCACTCAACCGCCTCCGGGCTCCGAGACGTAGGGCTTTTACTTCCTCCGAGAAGGGCATGAACTCGTACATCCCTTGTGTTTACAACCTCTCCATAGCTAGGACCTTGCCTCTCCATACCTACCCCCCCACTCTACTGTCAGACTTAGAACCACGACAGTTGGCGCCCACCTTGGGGCACGGTGTTTTAGCGATTTTGTGGAGAAGTTGCGATTCTTCCGAGTACTTTCATCATGGTGGCTGCTGGAGTTTTGGTCGAGGGTCACGAGGTCCGCCTCGCCGCTCTCACCTTCGTTGCCGACGACTCCGCCTGGCTCCAGGAGGCTCCACTCGACGTTGATGCGCTCCCCGTCCGCGGGGCGACGCATTTTCGCGCATGTGTCCGCGGCGTTCTGCTGCGGCAACCGTCGACCCCGTATCGGTCGACTCCCCTATCGACCACCCTCCCGGTCTCTCGCCAGCGCAAGCGCTCTGGTCGGTCGAGGCTTCAGCGGTGGGTGACACACGCGGTGGCTTGCCAGACGGCCACCACTCAAGTTGCGGCTATCGAGCCCGGCGAATCTCTCAACGGCCTGTTTGATCAGTCGACTGGCTCCGTAGAGACTGCATCCGAATGTGATAGCAGTGATCCAGCGGCGGAAATCCTGCTGGTCAACGGGCCTCGCAGTCCGCCTGGCTTCGCTCATGATGGTGGGGCAGGCGACGGTGACGACCCCGCGCGAGGCCATGAAGAGTACCAGCCCGAGCCACTCGACTCTCTGCAAAGAGAGGAACTTTGCCGCAGGAATATGGATGCCCTACATACTCCCATCACAGGAGAAACCCCCGAGGCTCGCGCCTTGGAGGAGGCACGATTGGCCAATTTGGCCGAACATGCTCGCTTGGAGAATCTTCAGCGAGCACTCGACGAGCGCGCGCGACAACGAGTTCCCGACGCCAATCGACGTCAACTCTTCCCGCCGACTCAGGTATATCGAACCCCAATCCAGAATTTAGCAGCTGCGACCCGTATAGCAGAGTCCATCCAGCCCTCTTAGTCGGAAGCTGGCAGAGGCTTGATGCAGATCAGAGATTTGCTCCGGGCAGCAGGAGACCAGAATTCAGCCGTGTCGCAGTCACGCAACAGAATTCACAGTTGATCCATCGCTGCGAAAACGGTTCAGTCGGCTCACAGTCCCAGATCGCCTCCGCGGCGAGAAGGGCGCGAGAATCGGCGGGACCAGTATGGAGACCGACATGACCGAGATGATAGGCGTCGAGTGCCCGCTTCCCCTCCGAGGGTAGGGTCTTATGCTCCTCGGCGGCAAGACGACAGGCGTCAGCTCAGTGTGGGGCGAAGATCTCCAGTCGACCCCAGAGAACTAGGCTTCGACCCGCGATCCATTATCGTGCAAGGCTTGGTCGAACGGAACAGAGCCCATCGGGATGGGCCCGACAGAGATGCGCCCACAAGCAGTCGAGTGCATGTTACTGGTCCAGAATGTTTCAGCAGAGCTATCAGAGCCGCAGTGATCCCCCCAAATTTCAGGTTGGCAACAAGAGTCAGCAAGTTCACCGGTGATTCTAAGCCTGAAACTTGGCTTGAGGACTACCGAGTGGCGGTTCAGATTGGTGGTGGGAACGACGAGGTGGCCATGAAGCATTTGCCCCTCATGTTGGAAGGTTCTGCCAGAGCGTTGTTGAATCAGTTACCTCCTAGTAGCATTTACACTTGGAAAGATCTGTCCCGAGTGTTCGTCAGAACATTTGAAGGAACTTGCAAGCGACCGGCTGGATTGACGGAGCTGCAAGTCTGTGTGCAGAAGACAAATGAGACTCTCAGGGAATATATTCAGAGATGGATCACCTTGCACCATACTGTGGAGAATGTGTCTGATCATCAGGCAGTCTGCGCCTTCAAGGATGGCGTCAAGAACAGAGAATTGAGTCTGAAATTTGGTCGAACCGGAGACATGACCCTTAGTCGGATGATGGAGATTGCTACCAAGTACGCCAACGGTGAAGAAGAAGACCGACTCCGAAGCGGCAAGTACAAACCGAGTCAGTCGGAGAAGGGAAACACCAGTCGGAAACAGAAGCGGAAGGCTGAACCAGCAGCTCCTGGAGAGGCTCTGGCCGTGACTCAGGGAAAGTTTAAAGGGAAACCAAAAGGATCCTGGAACCCTAAGAAGGTAAAGGATAAAGAAGGGAATGACGTGATGGATATGCCATGTCACATCCACACGAAGAAATACGAAGAGAGCAATATCATTTACCCAAAGCATACCACACGCCAATGTCGACTCCTGATCCAGCAGTTTCAAGGAAAACAGTCTAAAGACAAGGAAAAGGAGTCAGACAAGGCCGAAGACAAGGAGGACAGTGAGGAAGGATATCTGCATGTCAACTCTACTCTGATGATCTTTGCAGATGTGGAAAGCAAGAGTCGACTGAAAGTCATTAACCGTGAGGTGAACATGGTTGCCCCAGCAAAAGCAAGTTATCTGAGATGGTCCCAAACACCCATCACATTTGACCAATCTGATCACCCGACTCATATTGCCACCCCTGGGAGGCAAGCTTTGGTGGTCGATCCAGTTGTCGAAGGCACTCGACTAACAAAAGTGCTGATGGACGGTGGTAGTGGGCTGGATCTGTTGTATGCAGACACACTGAAAGGAATGGGCATTCCGATGTCTCGACTGAGCACCAGTAACATGAGCTTTCATGGAGTTATACCAGGGAAGAAAGCCGAGTCACTCGGCCAAATAGCTCTGGACGTGGTGTTTGGTGATTCGAAACATTTTCGCAAAGAGAAGTTGACATTTGAGGTCGTGGATTTTCAGAGTGCGTATCATGCAATTTTGGGGAGACCAGCTTATGCACGGTTCATGGCTCGACCATGTTACGTGTACCTCAAACTGAAGATGCCCGGCCCCAAAGGAGTGATCACTGTCACCGGTGATCGGAAAAAGGCAGAAGAGTGCTTTGAGAAGGGCTCAAAGATTGCTGATTCCCAGGTGACAGCGATCGAGTTTGAAGAATACAAGCAAAACGCAGATCCGAGTGATTTGCTGCGATCCAAGAAACCCGCCACAGAATCTGCATTTCAGTCGGCCGGTGAGACGAAGCCTGTTCACATTCACCCGACCGACCCCAATGCAGCCCCGACCCACATCTCCACAACACTCGACCCGAAATAGGAAGAAGCGCTCATCCAGTTCCTCCGTGAGAACTGGGACATTTTTGCATGGAAGCCCGCTGACATGCCAGGTGTTCCCAGGGGACTGGCTGAGCATCGCCTAAGAGTCGACTCGTCAGCAAAACCAGTCAAAGAGCATCTTCGGCGGTCCGCCGTCCAGAAGAGAAAAGCCATTGGTGAGGAAGTGGCTCGACTGTTGGCGGCAGAATTTATCCGAGAGATATACCACTCCGAGTGGCTCGCCAATGTCGTCATGGTTCCTAAGAAGGACAAATCGCTCCGAATGTGCATTGATTTCAAGCACATCAACTGGGCCTGCCCGAAAGATCATTTTCCTCTCCCTCGCATAGATCAAATTGTTGACTCGACCGCGGGATGCGAGAGATTGTCTTTTCTAGACGCCTATTCCGGGTACCACCAGATCCGTCTGTACGGGCCCGATGAGATAAAAACAGCTTTCATCACTCCATTCAGGTGCTTCTGCTATATCACCATGCCATTCGGCCTCAAGAATGCTGGAGCCACATTTATGCGAATGATTCAGAAGTGTCTGCTCACTCAAATCAGTCGGAATGTGGAAGCGTATATGGATGATTTCGTCGTCAAATCACGAAAAGGTTCCGACCTGCTCGCTGACCTCGCCGAAACATTTACCAACCTCAGAAGGTATGATATCAAGCTCAATCCATCAAAGTGCACATTCGGAGTTCCTGGTGGCAAGTTACTCGGTTTTCTCGTTTCCGAGCGAGGGATCGATGCTAATCCAGAAAAGATCGGCACTGTTCTCCGAATGAAACGCCCTGTGCAAGTGCACGATGTCCAGAAGCTTACTGGATGCTTGGCCGCATTAAGTCGATTCATCTCGCGACTCGGTGAAAAGGCATTACCTCTTTACCGACTGATGAAGAAGGCAGACAAGTTCGAGTGGACTCCCGAAGCTGATGCAGCGTTTGCTGAGCTAAAAGCTCTGCTCTCCACCCAGCCGGTGCTTGCTGCTCCAATCAGCAAAGAGCCTCTGCTGCTTTATATCGCAGCCACAGGACAAGTAGTCAGTACAGTGCTTACGGTCGAACGGGAGGAAGAAGGAAAAGCCTTCAAAGTTCAACGCCCGGTGTATTATTTGTCTGAAGTCTTGACTCCATCCAAGCAGAGATACCCTCATTATCAGAAGCTTGTGTATGGAATATACATGACCACGAAGAAGGTTGCTCATTATTTCTCTGATCATTCCATCACAGTCGTCAGCGACGCTCCACTATCAGAGATTTTGCACAACAGAGATGCAACTGGTCGAGTGGCGAAATGGGCGATTGAACTTCTTCCCCTTGATATCAAGTTTGAGGCAAAGAAAGCCATTAAGTCCCAGGCAATAGCAGATTTCCTCGCCGAGTGGATTGAACAACAGCAGCCGACTGAAGTTCACTCGGAGCATTGGACCATGTTCTTTGATGGCTCTAAAATGTTGAATGGTTCCGGTGCTGGGGTGGTCTTGGTTTCCTCCAGAGGAGATAAGCTTAGATATGTGCTCCAGATTCACTTTGATTCCTCCAACAATGAAGCAGAGTATGAGGCCCTCTTATATGGATTACGCATGGCCATTTCACTCGGCGTCCATCGCCTGATGGTCTATGGCGATTCAGATTTAGTGGTCAACCAAGTGATGAAGGAGTGGGACGTGAGAAGCCCATCCATGACTGGATACTACAATGCAGTGACGAAGCTGGAAAAGAAGTTTGAGGGGTTAGAGCTCCATCACATACCCCGACTGAAAAATCAGGCAGCAGATGATCTGGCAAAGATAGGTTCCAAGAGAGAAGCCATTCCGAGTGGTGTGTTCTTGGAGCATATACACACTCCGTCAGTCAAAGAAGATCCTTTCACCGAAGAAGCTCCACAGCCCAAGAGTGCCACAGATCTGACTGAGGTTGAGGTCCCAGCGGTGGTCTATTTGATCATGGAGGTCTTAGTGGTCATTCCCGACTGGACAGTTCCATATATCGCGTATATCCTAAGAAAAGAGCTCCCAGAGGATGAGGAAGAGGCTCGACAGATCGTCCGTCGGTCCAAGTCCTTTACCGTAATCAAAGGACAGTTATACAGAGAAAGCGCAACTGGAGTTGGTCAGAAGTGCATAACGCCAGAAGAAGGTCGAATCATCCTTAATGATATCCACTCGGGGACCTGTGGTCATCATGCGTCCTCTCGGACCATCATGGCCAAAGTTTACCGAGCCGGATTTTATTGGCCAAAGGCGAATGAGATGGCAAAGGAAATAGTGGACAAGTGCGAAGGATGTCAGTTCTACTCGAATATGTCGCACAAGCCTGCATCAGCTCTGAAGACTATTCCACTCGTCTGGCCTTTCGTAGTATGGGGGTTGGACATGGTTGGTCCTTTGAGAACGGGTCGAAGTGGCTTCACGCATGTACTGGTGGCAGTCGACAAGTTCACCAAGTGGATTGAGGCTAAACCAATCAAGAACCTTGACGCCGGGACTGTTGTTAGCTTCATCAGGGAACTGATATTCAGATATGGAGTGCCGCACAGCATCATCACGGATAATGGGTCGAACTTTGACTCGGAGGAATTCAGAGATTTCTGCAACTCTCAAGGAACACGAGTCGACTACGCTTCAGTCGCCCATCCGCAGTCGAATGGACAAGCAGAGCGAGCCAATGGCCTGATTCTCATGGGATTGAAGCCCCGGCTGATGCGTGATCTCAAGCATGCGGCTGGAGCGTGGGTCGACGAACTTCCCTCGGTGCTTTGGGGACTGCGGACCACACCTAATCGGTCGACCGGAAGAACTCCATTCTTCTTGGTCTACGAAGCTGAAGCAGTCTTGCCGAGTGATCTCCTCCACAATGCTCCTCGAGTTGAACTCTACAACGAAGCAGAAGCTGAACAAGCACGGCAGGACGCAGTCGACCTTTTAGAGGAAGAAAGGGAGATGGCCCTGATCCGATCGACCATCTACCAACAAGACTTGCGTCGTTTCCACGCCAGAAATGTGAGGGGTCGAGCCTTCCAGGAAGGGGATTTAGTTCTCCGAGTGGATCAGAAGAAACAGCACAAGCTTGCTCCTTCTTGGGAAGGACCCTTCATCGTCACCAAAGTTCTCCACAACGGGGCGTACCGTCTTTACAACGTTGAACATAATATCAACGAGCCCCGAGCTTGGAACGCGGAACTACTCCGCCCATTTTACACTTAAGTTTATCACTCGGATGAGTTGTAATAAAGTACTTCTGTAGTTCATGGGTTTCAAAATAATAGTGTCATAATTCCTCCATAATTTTTGTCACTTTTTATTTTCCCCTCAGTGGGTGACTTACCCGCGAATCCGTTTCGCCTAAGTTTGTAAAAATCCTTACCGAGTGGTGAGCCAGACTCCCACTCGGGGACTTAGCCGCGAATCCGTTTCGCCTAAGTTTGTAAAAAATCCTTACCGAGTGGTGGGCCAAACTCCCACTCGGGGACTTAGCCGCGAATCCGTTTCGCCAAGTTTGTAAAAAATCCTTACCGAGTGGTGGGCCAGACTTCCACTCGGGGGCTTAGCCGCGAATCCGTTTCGCCTAAGATTAAATAAAATCCTACCGAGTGGTAAGCCAGACTTCCACTCGGAGGCTTAGCTGCAGTCCAAAGTACTCGCCTAAGTTATTTAAATCCTACCGAGTGGCGAGCCAGACTCCCACTCGGAGGCTTAGCTGCAGTCCAAAGTACTCGCCTAACTTATTTAAATCCTACCGAGTGGCGAGCCAGACTCCCACTCGGAGGCTTAGCTGCAGTCCAAAGTACTCGCCTAAGTTATTTAAATCCTACCGAGTGGCAAGCCAGACTCCCACTCGGAGGGCTTAGCTGCAGTTTAAATACTCGCCTAAGTACAATGCGCTCCCGCAAGGAGGACGAGGTGCAGGCCGACTGCGACCCTCTCCTCTGAGCTACGCCACAAATACAATGTACGCTCGAAAGGAAGACGAGGTGCGGGTCGACTGCGACCCTCTCCTCTGAGCTACGCCCTAAGTACAATGTGCGCTCGTAAGGAGGACGAGGTGCAGGTCGACTGCGACCCTCTCCTCTGAGCTTCGCCACAAGTACAACGTGAAAATCCTACCGAGTGAAGAGCAAACCTCTCACTCGGGGGCTTAGCTGCAGCCCAGTGCTCGCCTAAGACGTGAAAATCCTACCGAGTGAAGAGCAAACCTCTCACTCGGGGGCTTAGCTGCAGCCTAGCGCTCGCCTAAGATGTGAAAATCCTGCCGAGTGAAGGGCAAACCCCTCACTCGGGGGCTTAGCTGCAGCCCAGTGCTCGTCTAAGATATGAAAATCCTGCCGAGTGAAGGGCAAACCTCTCACTCGGGGGCTTAGCTGCAGCCCAGCGCTCGCCTAAGATGTGAAAATCCTGCCGGGTGAAGAGCAAACCTCTCACTCGGGGGCTTAGCTGCAGCCCAGCACTCGCCTAAGTGGAATAAGGAATAAGTCGACTGCAGTAAGCGTCTTGCTTTGAACCTGCAAAAAGACATTTCGAGCCAAAAACAATCATATTCAAACATCAAATCCAAGTTCGGATCGATACCTAAAGGAACCGAAAGTGCTCAGGCGCTAAGCCTGTTAAGGTTTATCGGTTACAACTCCACTCGGCATACCGAGGCAAATTTAAAGTGTCGAGCTTAAAAGAAGTTTTTTACCCCTCCTGTGGAGTGCTGGAAGGAGCGACGAACTCATCAAGATCAATTCCATCTGCGATCCGAGTGGCAGCAGCAATGAAGGTTTCCATGAAGGACCTGAAGTCGTGTTTCTTGGTGTTGGCCACTCGGAGAGCCGCCAGCTTGTCTTCTCGTGCATCTTTGCAGTGGACTCAGGCCAGACACAGAGCAACGTCTGCACCGCCCCGAGCCGACGACTTTTTCCACTCCTGCACTCGACCAGGGACCGTGTTCAGGCAAGCCATCAGCGACTCAAGGTCGTTTTGGAGTGTCTCCCTGGGCCAGAGCGATGAGTCGATGCGAGATGTGGCGACCTTCAGCCTTGCAAGATAGTCCACGACAGCTGCAACACGGGACTCCAGTCGGAAAACATTCATGGCAACTTCATCGTTCACCGGAGAATTGATTGGGTCAAGGTTTGGTTCCAGCCGGCTAGTCTCTTCTTCAAAATTTCGACAAAATTCTGAAAGGACAATCACCGAGTCAAGGCAATGGTCGAATGGAAAAATCACAGTTGAAAATGATTATTGAGAGTAAAGGGTTACCTTCAAGCATAAGGAACAGCTTCTTGGCAAGACCACTCAGGAAGGCCTCCAGCTCATTTTTCTTCCCAGTCAACTGGTTGACTTGGTCGGTCAGGGCGGCTTTGTCAATTTTCAGTCGACTGATTTCCTTGTTGGCAATCCCAAGAGCAGTTTCCAGATTGGTATTTTCTTGTTCAAGCTTGGTGACTAAAGCTAACTTTTCGTCAGCAAGCTTGATCTTATCAGCTAGTTCAAGGTCTCTCTTCTGTTGGGCCTCCCTCACCTTACCTGCAAGTTACAGCAAGATCAGATTTTGAAACAAACGAAGGGAAAAAGCAGTCGTCGAGGCCTCATCAAACATACCTTCGGTCTCCTCCTTTGCCTTCGTCAGATTCTCCTGAACCAGCTTCAAATCCAGCTCGAGCTGAATATGCTTGTTTTCCAGCTCGGTGTAGCGAGCCGCAAGGTCACAGGATTTCTGCGAAGAACCAATCGACTAAATGTTAAAGAAAATTCACTTCCGAGTGGAAAAGGAAAAATCATGCGTTTCTAAGACTACAGCCGAATACAAACATTCGACCGTAGTCTCGGGGACTACACCCAGTGGGTGCATTCAGCGTGCCCCCACTAATCCTATTGAAGACAGAGTCGACCAGTCGACCTCAAAAAAAACAAGATGTATTCTTTAAGACTATAATCGACTGCAAGCAGTCGACCACAGTCTCGGGGACTACACCCAGTGGGTGCACTCAGCGTGCCCCCACCGGTTTTGAGAAATCCATTCGCCTCAGACGAATGATAGAAAGATTCAACTTATAAAGCCAATGGCCGACTTCCTGCAGTCGACCTTAGCCTTGGGGACTACACCCAGCGGGTGCACTCAGCGTGCCCCCGCTGACACGGAGTTTGAATCGACACACCCACTGGGTGACTACTATGAATTCCGGAAAGAAAAATTTTTGATAGCATATCCTAACAGAACAAGCGGTGGTCGACTGACCTGAACATTGCTTTGAAGGGCGGAACTGGCGTCGTAAGCTGCCTGGCTCGCATCCCGGATGGCCTTCACCTACTCCATCATGATCCCTGCCTGGCGTATCGCCTCCTTCGCGGCCCCAGCTTGGTCCTCTGGGACGTGGTACGTCGTGAAGAGGGAGGGCTGTGCGGCACTCGACGAAGCAGGGAGAGCACTCGTCAGTGGATCTGCGAAGGACACAGTGTGTCGAGTGGTTTTCTCCTCCTCCGCGACCAGAGTCTCGGGCGCCGTCACATCCTGGAGCACCCTGCCGGCAGACGCTTTCCTGCAACTTCTGTGCTTCAGCGGTTCCTCATCTTCATCATCATCAGGAAGAGTGATAACAACATTGGATGGAGCTACAGAAAACAATCAGAATTAGAGATCTTGAGTCAGTCGACTAAAAACAGAATTAAGAGTATAGTACCAAGGTTTGAGGTTGCTGCGTCCTCCATCTCATGGTCATCAGCCCTGGCTGAGGTCTCAGAAGTAGCAGCACTGCAATCCCAAAGAATTAGTCGACTGGCTCAAACGTCAACCAGAGATAAAGCTTGCACAAAACAGGAAGATTTAAGCAGCAATGATTACCCTGATATGGTGGGGATGGACACCTTCATCTTCGGCAGGAGTTTGGTCGGCTTTGACGGGGCCGCCCTGGGCACCTAGGTTAGGGTCATAAACCTGATCTAAGTACCCTACCCAAGGACACCCTTAGAAGAGATCACCTTCCAGTCGACTTACGAGGAACTCACTCGACTGACTTGAAGGACTCGACCACGAAGACTCACTCGACCACCAGAAGGTCAAGAAGCACTCTGCACTGCAACGGTCTGTAATTAAGTAGACTTTATGATAGTTAAGACCCTTTATGTGGGGCGTTATCAGTAACGCCCCAGACTTAATGTACCTTAAACCCTTCATTACGTGGGTCGGCTGGGGTCCTGGCGCACTCTATATAAGCCACCCCCTCCACAGGCAGAAGGGTTCGCACTCCCGTAACTCGTATACACATAATCCACTCGACCACTTCCGGGCTCCGAGACGTAGGGCTTTTACTTCCTCCGAGAAGGGCCTGAACTCGTACATCCCTTGTGTTTACAACCTCTCCATAGCTAGGACCTTGCCTCTCCATACCTACCCCCCACTCTACTGTAAGACTTAGAACCACGACACGCCCTGGCTCCAAGGCGCGCGGCCCCTGGGCAGAACCCGCTCCGCCAGGCACCAGCGCGGCAAGAGCAAAGCTGCCAAGAAGTCCCTCGCCCATGAGAAGCTGCCCGAGCACTCCCTGCTCCAGCACGTCAAGACCCTGCGCTACCCCCAGCCGCGGCGCATGGGGATCCGCAGGACCAAGCTCTCCGTCGCCCAAGGCCCCCTGCGGCCACGGCAGGCTGCCGCGCCTTCACCTCCGAGCTATGCAGCGTCGCGTGGCCCGCCAAGTTCAAGCCGGACCTGCCTCCTCGCTACGACGACACGGCTGACCCTGGGGAGTTCCTCCAACTCTACGAGTTGGGCATCGAGGCTGCCAGTGGAGACGAAAAGGTCATGGCGAACTGGTTTCCCTCAAGGACGGAGCCCGCACCTGGCTCCTGAATCTGGCCCCGAGCACGATCTCTTCCTGGGACGAGATGCGCACCCGCTTCATCGCCAACTTCCAGGGTACTCGCGACCGGCCACCCGCCGTGAGCGACATGCGCCGTATCAAGCAGCAGCCAGGGGAAACCATGCAAAAGTACATCCAGCGCTTCAACAACGCGCGCCTCAAGATCCCCAGGGTAACAGAGGAGGCCATCATCTCCGCCTTCTCCGACGGTGTGCGCGACGTCAAGATGAAGGAGGAGTTGGCGATGCATGAAGATCTGTGCACCTCCTTGGAGCTGTTCAACTTGGCGACCAAGTGCGCCAGGGCTGAGGAGGGGCGCCTCTCCCTCCTCGAGCTGCCTGCCACGGACCCCGAAGAGAAGAAGCCCAAGGCCAAGGACGTGAAGCGCAAGGGGGTTGCCGTGCTCGCGGCCGAGCCAGACACCAAGCGAGGCAGAGATCAGCCCGAGTCCTCCAAGGGCAGTCGGTATTGCGTGTACCACGACCTCCACACCCACAACACAAATGAATGCCAAGAGCTCCGGGCCGTGCGTGAGGGAAGGGTTGGCAGATGCCCTGAGAGCAGCGACCGGGGCTACGGCCGAGGAGGAGGAAGGAATGCAGGGTGCTGGGAAGACCGCGGCCCGCGCCAAGGGTGGCGCGACCAACCTCGCGAGGACCGCTGGCAGGACCCGCCTCGCGAGGGAGGCTGGAGGGATCAGCCTCGCGAGGATCGCCCGTAAGGGAACGCAGGCCTCCCCCTGCTGCCGCCGCAGCCAAGGAGAAATGAGGACCGTCATCAGGATGAGGGGCCTGGGGGCTTCCAGGAGCCACGTGCAATCGCCTCCATCCTTGGCGGAGCACAAGCCCCAGCCTCTCAGCGCATCTTCAAGCAGTTCGCCCGCGAAGTGAACGCAGTCCTCCCCATGCTCGAGGCTACATGACCTCTCAAGTGGTCGGCGTGCGCCATCACGTTCAGCTCAGCAGATCAGCTCAAGTGCGCGGCCACAGCAGGAGTCCTCCCGATGCTTTGTTCCCCAATCATCAGCAACGTGCTAGTCACCAGGACCCTCATCGACGGCGGGGCAGGGCTCAACATCCTGTCCGTGGAAACATTCAACAATCTTCAAGTGCCTTACAGTCAGCTTTAGCCAACCAAGCCCTTCTCCGGAGTCACCGACGGCTCCACGGTCCCGATAGGGCAGGTCCGCCTTCCTGTCACCTTCGGGGCTCGCGACAACTACCGCACCGAGCTCATCGACTTCGACGTCGCCCACATTCGCTTGCCGTACAACGCCATCCTCGAGTACCCAGCGCCGGCCAAGTTCATGGCCGTAACCCACCACGGCTACAACGTCCTCAAGATGCCAGGAAGTGGCGGGGTCATCACGGTGCCCTACATAGAGAGAAACGCAGTGTGCTCCCTGGAGCGAGCCTTTCAGGCCGCATCACTGGAAGAGCCAGACCGCTGCTGCAGGAGGCCTTCGAGGCCGCACCCAAGAAGAAGAAGACATCAACCGGCCTGGCTCCTCAGGAGGCAGGCCCCTCAGGGCCCGCGCCTGGCCAGGAGGAGCCTCCTTCCATCGCATAGGGAGGCGCGCCCGCTCCCTCCTCAGGCAGGGCTCAGGGGCTCTCCCCTGGAGGGCCGCCGACCTCGCCAAGGTCACAAGGGAGGCGCTTGGGCAACATGTGGAGGCGTGCTTTGAAGCACGTTTCCCTCAGGAAGGAGCAAGGCAAGGAGGGCCAAACCCTCAGGAGTTTGTCAGCAAGGCCATTCAGGTGTTACAGGAGTCAAGGGTCATGAGAGGCAGCCGCCGCCAACCCGCTGTGGCCCCCCATCCAGGCGAGGATGGTGGGCTCCGTGTCTGCATCGACATACCAGGGCTCAGCCAAGCCGCGTCTCAAGAGCGCCTCTGGCCCTCGCGAGTGGGACGTTGCGAGGGTCCGCCCCACAGCTACGTGCGCATGCCTTACGGCCTGCCAAACGCGGCTGCTGCGCACCAGCGTCTCATGAGGGCCATCTTGAAGGCTCAAGAGGTCGGGTATACCACAGCCCTGGCAGAGATGGAGATGGCCCGCGAGGAGCCACCAGTGCCTGCGGAGCCTCCAGAGGCCCCTGGGCCTAGGGGCTCGTGAGGATCGGCTCCCGCAGCCCACCGAGTCTGCTACACCAACACCCCTTCGTCCCCAACATCATCAGGTGACATCATTTAAGTTTCGTTTCTAGCTGGGAGCGCCTTCAGGGCCGCATGATTCCCAGGCCGCATGGGTCCGTCCCTACGGCATGTATCCCTTTTATTTCATGTCCTTAGCTTATCTTATTGGGGGCGCCCCTCGGGCTGCATCATCCCCAAGCCGCTGGGGCCTGTCCCAGCGGCATGTATCCTCCTCGCGTTTATCTTAGGACTATGCTTTCGATCCAACATGCTTGTTATTTGGTGGCTTTTTCTGGGTGACGGAATCTTGCACGTTAAAGGGGGGGTGCCTGAGCATCGCGACTCAGGGCTCCTACCGGCTCTCCGGCCCTTACCCTCTGGTCCTGTCCATGGCATCGCGACCTGGCAGGCCAGCGACGGCTGAGACCAGCCCGAGAGCCGAGACCCGAGGACGTAGAGTTTCGTCATCTAACCCAGCTTGCGCGTTAAAGGGGGGTGCCTGAGCATTGCGACTCAGGGCTCCTACCGGCTCTCCAGCCCTCACCCTCTGGTCTTGTCCATGGCATCGCGACCTGGCAGGCCAGCGACGGCTGAGACCAGCCCGAGAGCCGGGACCCGAGGACGTAGAGTTTCGTCATCTAACCCAGCTTGCGCGTTAAAGGGGGGGTGCCTGAGAGCGACTTAGGGCTCCTACCGGCTCTCCGGCCCTCACCCTCTGGTCTTGTCCATGGCATCGCGACCTGGCATGCCAGCGACGGCTGAGACTAGCCCGAGAGCCGGGATCCGAAGACGTAGAGCAACGGCATCTGGCCAAATTGCAGGAACACACTCCAAGATAAGGCCTAGAGCCAGGCGCAACCCGCCTTGAGGTAGGGCCCCGTGAGTCCCGCGCTAGCTCACGGGTGCCCAGATACACCTCGTCCAGCCCTACCGTGCCAGCCACGTGTCAGGGTGGGGTTGTATACGCCCCGGGGGCTCCTCCCGGAGGGGAGCCCCCTCCCACGTACCAGTGGAAGCACCATGCTACGCGCTGGCTGATGACACTGCCGAGGAGCGGCTATGACAGTACGCATACGGAAGCGCTATGCTCCGCGCTGGTGATAAACAACTGAGGGTGGCCTCCGGGCCGCATCAACCTCAGTATGCCCGGAGCTCAGTGTCTGGCCTTGTCGCAATGCCCCCCCTCAGGAGTGCCGCGCGAAGGGGGTGGGCACGGGGGCTGCGCTTGGGTCTCGCCCAGACGCACCCCACCTGGCCAGGTCTCCCCCGGCCTGGTTCGTCGCACGTCCCTCCCCGAGCAAAGCCAAGGTATGAAGGCTGTTTGAGCGTCAAGGGGGACTCCTGAGCATCGCGACTCAGGAGCCTAACTGGTCACGTAGCCCCTCACTCCTTAGTTCCGAAAGGCTAACGGCGGTTGAGTGCGCGGGGCCGGGCCCTGCAGACGTAGAATGGCAGATCCGCCCACAACTCACCTCCCTGCTTGCTATTCGAGCGCCAAGGGGGACCCTTGAGCATCATGACTCAGGAGCCTAACTTGTCACGTAGCCCCTCACTCCTTGGTCCCGTCCTGGTTTCCCGTCGGGGCCAATGGCGGCTGAGGTATGCGCGGGGCCGGGCTCTGCCGGCGTAGAACATAAGCAAGCAGGGAGTAATAATGAAAATTTCAAGAAATTCGAATGCAAATATTACAGTCCATGCTGTTATCACAGCATCAAAAATAAGTTTTAACGCCTCTTCAAGGCATGGTACATGCGCAGGAATTAAAAACAGGACGGGTGTCACGCCCAATATGCGACCCTATCCAAAAGGAACTCGAAGGTCCCACAAAGGATAGACCCGCATATTGAAACGCTTTTGCAAGGTGGATATCATTACATCAACATTACATAATAGATGGGGGTACATACAAAACATACAATGTCACCTGAATACAACAACACAACATACAAGAACAACATCCGACTACGGATGAATCATAAACAGAAACTCAAACAATATCCACCCTGCTAGCCCAGGCTGCCGACCTGGAACCTATCCCCTGATCGAAGAAGAAGCAGAAGAAGAACTCAACACAAGCAAGCATTGCTCTCGCGTCATGATCATTGCATAACCTGTACCTGCAACTGTTGTTGTAGTAATCTGTGAGCCACGAGGACTCAGCAATCCCATTACCATGGGTATCAAGACTAGCAAAGCTTAATAGGAAAGGAAGGGGGTAAAGTGGCGAGGTTGCAACAGCGACTAAGCATGATATGGTGGCTAACATACGCAAATGAGAGCGAGAAGAGATACAAAGGAACAGTCGTCATCTAGCAATGATCAAGAGATGATCCTGAACACCTACTTACGTCAAACATAACCCAGAAACCGTGTTCACTTCCCGGACTCCGCCGAGAAGAGACCATCAGGGCTACACACGCGGTTGATGCGTTTTAATTCGGATCTGGTGACAAGTTATCTACAACCGGACATTAACAAATTCCCATCTGCCACATAACCGCGGGCACGGCTCTCGAAAGTTTAAACCCTCCAGGGGTGTCCCAACTTAGCCCATGACAAGCTCTCGCGATCAACGAAGGAATAGACCTTCTCCCAGGAAGACCCGATCAGTCTCGGAATCCCGGTTTACAAGACATTTCGACAATGGTAAAACAAGACCAGCAAAGCCGCCCGATGCGCCGACAATCCCGATAGGAGCTGCACATATCTCATTCTCAGGGCAACACCAGATGAGACATCCTACGAGTAAAACCAGACCTCGAGTTTCCCCGAGGGGGCCCCGCAGTCTACTCGGTTCAGGCCAGCACTTAGACAAGCACTGGCCCGGGGGGGCTAAAATAAAGATGACCCTCAAGAGAGCGACTCCCAAGGGAAAAAGTAGGTAGTGGTGAGGCAAATGGTAAAACCAAGGTTGGGCCTTGCTGGACAAGTTTTATTCAAAGCGAACTGTCAGGGGGGTCCCATAACTCACCCGACCGCGTTAGGAACGTAAAATCCGGGAACATAACACCGGTATGACGGAAACTAGGGCGACAAGAGTGGAACAAAACACCAGGCATAAGGCCAAGCCTTCCACCCTTTACCAAGTATATAGATGTATTAATAATATAAGAGATATTGTGATATCCCAACCAAAATTCTGTCCACCATGGAGAAATCTTCAACTTCACCTGCAACTAGCAACGCTATAAGAGGGGCTGAGCAAAGCGGTAACATAGCCAAACAATGGTTTGCTAGGAATGGTGTCAAAGGTTAGAGGTTCATGGCAATATGGGATGGCTTGATAAACAGGTAATAGGTAGCGCAGCATAGCAATAGAACGAAACAACTAGCATAGCAATGATAGTAGTGAGATCCAGGATAGCGGTCATCTTGCCTGAAATCCTGCAAGGAAGAAGAACGAGTCCATGAAGAAGATGAAGCCACGAAGACGAACCACACGTAGACGAACGAATCCTCACGATCGCAACGAAACAGGAACTAACAAGAAGAAGCACACAACATGGTAAACACACCACACATAGACAAGACATGATGCACAAAAAGCATGATGCATCACAAAGCTACTTGAAGCTACTCATGGCAAGATATGATGCAAACAAGAACAACACATCAAGGCAAGTTTAAATGAGGCCGGAAACAACATATAACAATTCCGGTAAGTCCTCATATGCATATTTCGAAATGGGTCCAGATCTGAATAAACATTAAGTTGAAGTTGTTAAACAGCAAGTTAAGATGCACCAAGATGATCTACACGAGATTCTAGTCAAGTTACATATAAAGTTCATTAGATTCGGAGCTACGACCTAGAAGATATGAGCAAAACAAGTTAAGCAATGCATTGATGCAAAATGCATATATGATAATATGAAACTACATGCAAAATCACGCAAGTTTCATATAGAGCACACTCAAAACGGAGCAACGGAGCAACACATACACTCTATACTCTGTCCAAAACAGCAACTAGGCATATTGCAAGCATTAAAACAATATGCTACAGCACCCCAACGTAATAACAAAAGACATAAGCATGATGTACAGGTAAAGGACAACAAAACATGAACACTGAGCTATCTCCAGAAACTACTAGAACATGCTCAAAAGGGCATGGGAAGATTGCAAGTTATAACAGTTTCAGACTTTAGCAGAAATAACGTCAGGTTGCAATGTTTAGAGCAAGCAAACAACATGTTACATGAACTTAACATGGCAAAAAAAGGCTTGGCATGAATCTACTAATTGCATAGATCAAAAGTCCCTTACTGACCATGAGCCAAAAATGCACCTAAGATATGATGGCACCCATGTAAACATGGCAAGTTATATGACAGATTCATACATGGCAGAAACAACGATAAGTAGGCATGTTGGTGAGCTTGAACCACTCACCACAGAGCAATACATGGCATGGCAAGGCAACCAACAGTAATAAGGCATATTTGTCAAGTTAAGCATGGCAAGAGCAAGGTCATAGGATGCATGGAACACTAGCAAAACACATGGGAACTAGTGAACTTAATGTAAACAGGCTAATAGCAACATTATCAAGCAACTTTGGAGCAAGAAATGAACAATCTACAGCAAGCTATAAATGCAACCAGGGCATGGATGGATAGGGCATAACATGTAGGTCAAAGCATGTTTATAGAACATCTCCATATTATGCATAGAATGATTAGTAGCAACATGTTTATATAGCATCACGAAATAACAGATTCAGTTTAGCAAAACAGTAACAGCAAGTACACTACTTAACAAGCTCGATTCACTCACCACAAGCCATTGCATGACAAGATAAGCATAGCATCATCAAGTAGACATGTTTGTGAAACAAACCAATTCAAGAACAAGTCCATAGCATGCAAGGATCAACTATAGCAACCTTGGCCAAATTGAATAACAAGTAAACAATCTGCCAGGAAACATTTTGAAGCGAAAGTAGAGCACCAAAATGACATGCTAGACTACTCCATAATTGCAAACAAGGGCATGAATGGATAGACAATAACCATATGTTCAAAACACCCTTACTGAAGTATCTCAAAATAAGCATGGATCTCTCTGTAGCATCAAGTTTACATGGCATCAAAATAACAGCAGAACAGGGACTAAAATCAGCCATATCACGAAGCCTAGTTTGCATGCTTGTGCTAGTCACCACATTGATCACAAAAATACATGGCATACACCCCTGGAAAGATGTCATGGCATAGATCAAAACACATGTAGACATCAACCTCATAGGATGCACACATCAATCATGCACGAAACGGAATTTTGGGCATCAACATGCACTCTTCCAACAGCATTTTGGGCATCAAGATGAGCTCAAATGAAAATGACGCAATGGAAAGAAATGAAGTACTCATCGAAACGAACATTTTGACATATTACACGCACGAAACGGAGCTACGGATGCAGAGATACAATGCGATGAACATGGCATGATTATGATGAAAACTTTAAGGACTTAGAGGAATTTTCGGGGTCAACCTGGTTGCACGGATTACGAGGTTCGCCGGAGGGCTCGCCGGATCTTCGCCGGAGATGGAGGAAGACGCCGGGGAGGGCCGGAGATGGCGGATCCGGGGCGGATCTCGCCGGATCCGGCCGGATCTCAGCGCGGGGAGGCGGAGGAGGTCCCGGCGGCGCGGGGCGAGGCCGGCGCCATGCGGCGGCGCGGGCCGGCGGCAGGGCGGCTCCGCGGTGGCGCGGGGAGGCCGGGAGGTGGCGGCGGAGGGCGCGGGCGCACCGGCGGCGGGGCTCGGGCGGCGCGCCGGTGGGCGGGTAGGCGAGGCGCCGGCGCGGGGTCGACCCGGGGAGGCACGGGCGGAGGCGCGGGCCGGCGGCAGGGCGCGGCGGCGCTCGCCGGCGGCGAAGCCCGACGGACGGGCGCGGAGATCCGCGGCGGCGCGGGGAAGAGGAGACTAGGGTTTGGACCCGGAATTTGGACGGGGAGGACCTATTTATAGGTAGAGGGAGCTAGGAGAGTCCAAATGAGGTGCGGTTTTCGGCCACGCGATTGTGATCGAACGACCGACAGCATGGAGGGGAGTTTGGTGGGTTTTGGGCCACTTTGGAAGGGGTGTTGGGCTGCAACAAAAGAGGGCTTTTACAGT
The DNA here is from genome assembly GCA_963921465.1 of Triticum timopheevii. Classification (NCBI taxonomy): domain Eukaryota; kingdom Viridiplantae; phylum Streptophyta; class Magnoliopsida; order Poales; family Poaceae; genus Triticum; species Triticum timopheevii. The sequence goes on from OY997266.1 coordinate 273,000,014, forward strand.
TACCTGGTTAACCGTTGGAGTACCAAACGACCTCCAAATGGCACGAAACTTGACAGGCGGTCTACCGGTGCTATACCAAGGCCGCTTGGAAAACCTCGGGCCATTCCGAGAAAGTTTAGTACCTACTCACAACAGGAGACAAAAGGGGGACGCCGGGGGACATAGGAGTGCCGGATTGCAAAACGGACAACGGGGAAAAGGCTCGGATGCATGAGATGAACATGTATGCAACATGAGATGCACATGATGACATGATATGCAATGCAGATGATGACATGGCAAAATGCAACACGCAAGCAAATGACATGGCAACTACGGCGAATAACTGGCAGACACCTGGCGCAACGAATCCGGGGCGTTACAACGGGAGCCAAGATGGGGTCACTTGCCGGTAGGGGAGCCGCGTGGAGTAGGTTCGCCTTGTGGAGCAGCAGGGCTAGCAGCACTCCGCTTCGGCCTGGTACTAAAGGCCCGAAACTTCCCCAGCAGAGCCTCCGCGCGACCCTTCACGGCCTCAGCAGCGGCAGCGGCACGCTCGCCGCTCACTGGCTCCAGCAGGCTGTCAAGGTCGATGTTGGTGTCGCGAAGATAGATGTGGGTGAAGACCCGCGTCAGCGCTGCAAAAGACAAGACGCGTGCCTCGGCCTCAGCCGTAGGGCCAAGGCCAAGGGTGACATCGTTAAGGGCGCGAACTAGGAAAGGAAGCAGCTTGGCGGGGCCATCCTCCTCGCTGGCCAGCGGGCTCTCAAGGCTGCTGTCATAAAGCGTCTTCAGTGAAGTGCGAGCCTTCTCTTCCATATCCGCGAAGGCCACGCGATCCTCGGCGAGAACCCGGGCCTTGCCATCCAGCTCAACCTTCCTTGCCTCTTGCTCCATCACGCCTAGGCGGCCAAGGCGCCTCTTGAGCTTGGCCTCGAGGTCCTTGATGGCCGCCTCGCGAACCTTCATGTTTTCCTCCTGCTCTTGGCGAAGGCGGGCCTCCTCGGCAAGCCGGTTCTGCAAGCCCTTCATCTCGCTCTCCAGCATCTCACAGCGACCTTGGATGCTAGCTGCCTCCCCCAGGGCAGCATCGCGGGCAACCTTCGCCTCACGGACAGCCTGTTTCTCCTTGTCGCAAGCCGTCGAGGCCTGGACCAGCGCCGCTCGTATCGAAGCATCGGAGAGAATCCAGCCAGAAGCCAGCTCCAAGCATCCGGCCATCAGACGGGGGTCGGCACCCAAAAGATCCTGCCGCAGGCGGTCCAGTCCAGCAATGGCGCGATCCAGAACCGTACTTGGAGAAGCAGCAGTCGCTGGAGTAGGAGGAGAAGACGGCTGTGTGACCACTGCGCCCTGAGGCGGAACCAGCGGCGCCACAGCGGCATTGGAGGCAGCGTCAAGCAAGGGCACCTCGGTCAAGGGGCTGAGCTCGCCCCAGCAGGCTCAGCCTGGCCTCGCGAGGACGCCCGGGCAGGACAGGCTTGCGCATCACGATCACCTTCTTTCTCGGGCAGAGGCACTGCCGCGGGTGGCACCTTAGGAGCTCCCTTCAGCTTCTTCGCCGCGGGCACCAGCCTGGCCGAGGGACATGGGCATCAGATCTCGGCGACAGAACAATAATCAAGATAGGAAGCAGGCACTTACAGGTCATCGCCGGTGGACTCGAGCAGCCTCCGGCCGAACTTAAAGCCCACGAGCCGGCTGCAAGGGTCGGCTTCAAGGGGCTCGGGAGCAGGAGGCGCGCCTGCGGATCGCCCCGGGGCCGGGGCAGACCCGCGGGAGACCAGCCCAGTCCGGTCCTTCTTCGGGATCGGGGGCAGGCTCCCGCCGCCCTGCTCATCCTCATCCTCGTTGTTGTCACTCTGGGGGAGGCGGAGAGTGCGGGACTTGCGTCGAAGGGGAGGAGCTCTTGACTCCGCCCCAGAGTCAACCCCCTCTTCCTGCTCCCCTTCCTCCTCCTCTTCGCTGGAGTCGTCGGAGGACACGTCCACCAGGTCCTCTGGAGCCTCCACGGGCACGGGCCCGTCACCATTGAAGACAGGCATGGACCCCACTACCTGCTCCCAATCCTCGCAAAGGAACAGGGGCGTGGGAGCTCCCTCCAGCCTCGCCACGTCACCCCCAACCAAGGACTGGAGGACCGCCGCCAGATCCTCGTCGGCCAGGACCACAGGGCTCGAGTGAGGCCTCTACATCGGAAGCGATCACTGAAGGAGCAGAGCCAGTTGATGCTCCAGGAAGTCCCTCAGCAGCGACGCGCCGGTCAGCTTCGCCGCCGCCACGCTGGCCGGCCTCAGATCTGCGTCCATCTTCTCCTACACCAGCTTTGCGCAGGGACACTCGGGACCAGTCGTCGGAGCTCGTGGGGTGCTCCGTGGGCAGGATCAGCCGAGGGTGGATGCGCCCAGCATCCACCAAGACCCACTTGCTCCTGAAGCCCTCGATCCTCTTCCCAGGGTTTGAAATGGCGATGGCACCATCGTATGCGACGAAGCTCCCGCACACGGAGGCGGAACCACGAGAGGTTCGGAGGGAGAAGTAGTGGCGTAGCAAGGCCACCGAGGGCTTCACCCCCACGTGAGCCTCACAATAGTAGGCGAAGATTGCCAGAAGAAGGACGGAGTTGGGATGGAGGTGCAGAGCTTGAATTTTCTAGTGGCGAAGGACAGAGAAGAAGAACTCGGAAAAGGGAGGCACCAGGCCGGCGATGATGGCGCTCATGAAGAGCGGATAGAAGGTGCTCCCTCGACCCTCAGGGACGGAAGAGCCGGCCTTGAATGCCTTCGTCCCGTTGATGCCCTGCGCCCCCGCCATCTGGCGCACTAGGGCAAGGCTCGCCCCTGACAAATTTGGCAGGTCCAAGGCAGGCGAATACCAAGCTCCGGCCGGGGCTTGGCGAGGCGCCATGACTGGCTAGGGCACGCAGGCGGAGTAGATCTGAAGATTTTGGAAGCAGGGAGGAGAGGCGCAAGAAAGGGTATCTGAGCAGCAACTGGAGGAAGTAAAGGAGGAAAGGGAGATGCCGCTCTTTTATCAACTCGCGCGGTTGTAGAGGCACACGCGTCCAATCAACCGCCACGCGGCGCCCAAGGCCGCAGGCTGTTAGGGCCCGCGACGCTTCGCACTTGCCCTTTCGCCTCTCTGCTCGGCCAAGTTCGGGCGCGCCGTGGGCCCAGGGGCTACTGTCGGCGTTCTGGGAACGGGTGTCCCCATACTTGCCTGCCTGCGGCTTGCGGCGTGGCTCAAAGGAGGCCCAGCACAGCCCATCTTCATCTACGCAAGCTCAGGACCCTCGCGAGGGGCCAAGCCTCACGGGGCGGACAACAAGGAGCTTCCTCAGGCACGGCCTCGTCATGCTGGCTCATGAGGAGGTGGAGAGTTCAAGGCGGGGTACCTCCCGAGGTGCCCGTAACGCAAGCCATGACGACCAAGGGCGCCAGTCGGGCGCCAGCCCACGCAGTGTCCTCCTTTCCTCTTTGGTGCAAAGGGAGCAAGCGCAGGCGAGAGTATCAAGCAAAGGCATCCATTTCGGTGCAACAAGACCAAGACCAGCCCAACGGCCGGAAGGAAGTCATTATGGAGCCCAAGCCGGCGTCATCACCAGAGCCTTTGGCAGGCGAGGACCAACTTTAGTCAGGATAAGTGTACCCGTTGTTCCCCTTCAAAATGGCCAATTGTTGGCGCCCTTCCCGCTCAATATTTGGGGGAGAGGCCCAGGGCCTTTGCCTATAAATAGGACTAGCCACCCCCAGGGTAGAGGCAGCTGGATCGGACCTAGCAATCTGGATCCTCATCAAGAAACCAGTAGATAGAGCGACTGAACCCCTCCTAGCAGTTCATCGCACCAGCCAAGAACAGACCCTCGCGAGGCTGTTCTTCCTTGTATTGTTCATCATCAGCCCAAGAGGCAATCCACCACACCACACACTGGAGTAGGGTATTACACCACAATGGTGGCCTGAACCAGTATAAACCTTGTGTCTCTGGTGCTGTTCAGTTTAGTAGTTTAGGTCCCAGCGATTCGGTGAGGTGCGAGATGGTAGGGGGTATAATCTCCGCATGCACCCGAGTGTTCGAACCTCAAGGGTCTGCCGGAACCCGAGATTCGACAAGCTCCTTGAAAAAGAGAATCAGTCTAATTCGGCTGACCTGAAGAAGGCACTTGATGTGGCCAAGGAGACGCGGTCCGAAATCAGGCATGCGCGGGAGGAGCTTCGACAGGCCGGAGAAATCGCGGCTGGAAACCCCTATTTATTGCGGATGAAGTTTTTAGATCCGAAGTATGCTCCCCTGGATCGACGCTGGAGCCCTACAGACACATGCGGATTTGGTGAAGAGTACGGCTGATGCGGCCAAGTTTTTCGAAAATCAAAAAGATGATGAAGTGGAGAAGCTGTTCTGGTCGCAATTCAGTGCTCCCGCGTGCCCATTGCCATTGAGTGAGAGGATAGCTGATGTGGCTGAGCTTCATAGGTTGTCCGGTCTTGCAATGCAGTCTGTAATAGACTATCTATGGCCGAAGGGGCCTAAGCCGGACAGTTATTTTGGTTTAGTGCAACAATTCCTTGGTGTCGTATCGCAGATCAATGCCATGAGGAGGTCGACGTGCATAGAAGGTGCACGGATGGCTCTTGCCCGTGTTAAAGCATATTGGACAGATATGGAGGCGAGCATCATTGCGACCCATAATCCGGTGGGAGGCGAGGATCCGGCCGAGCACTACTTGGAGCAGGTAATAGAGGGTGCTCGCTTAATAGAGGCTTAGTGCTCGAAGAATGTCATGTTCGAGTGACAAATCGTTTCATTATAAAAACAATGTTGTTTTAATTTGGAAGGCTATGTTTATACTTTTTGCCTGAAAGTGTTATTGTACCTCCTGTGCGACCGTTTTATGTATATATGTAATCTGAAAGTTAGCAGTCGTTGGCTTCAGCCCCCACGCATGCAGTGCATGGGTGTTCGCGATAATATGCATAATCACACTTGATCCAACATCTTGGTCCATTAAGGAGGTGATCGCATGTCGAACTAGGCAATCGGACTATTTAGCTTTAACACCTTCACTTAGCCATAGGAGTTTGACGGTGGGGCTACTATGTAGCCCCTTGTACCTTCGCGTGCATCCGAATACGGGCGCGTGTGTACATGACCGGGAAACGGTCCTTCATTAATGCAGAGGAATCCTAAAGATTCCGATAAGTCTTCGAGTGGTTGAACAGTCTCTCGCTATATCATGACAGTCAGTTTTCAGCTTTCTCTACTGAGGTGGTCGTCCAGAATAACCAGGGCACAATCACAGTAGTTCTCCTTTGGCCGCCTTAGCCGATAAGAACGGAACATAAGACGACAATCCCAGGAGCCGGGCAAACCCAACATTTGACCAAAGACATGATTCAGAGCTTTTGCATATAAGGCCAAACTCGCGATGCCGAACACTCCCGAAGGTATTCGGACTTTATAACATATACTGGGCTGAGTAACGCCCTTTATTATGAACCCTGTATTTCCAGGTACGTGCATTAGTCTGTCGTGGCGAAATGCCAATAACGACAGTATCCTCTGCGGGTGCAGTTCCCATGGGATGTGTAAACAACAAGAGACAATAAAAAGGTTTACACAGGGGCTTAATCTAAAGAGAAACCTTTGAGCGGGGCCCTGCTGCACGTCTGCGCCTTTGTCTCCATTGTGCCGTGTCCTGGGAGGGTATCGCATGAATGGTGTCTGTAAAAAGAAAAACTCATGTAGAAGAGTATGGCGTAAGTGTGCGAAGAGTTGGCTATCACCAATGGATAGTAAAAGTGAAAGACATTGGCCTGTTAGTAAGGTTAAGCCAAGAGTTGGGCTTTATTAAATATCTATAGCCCCTGGTGTCCTCTATGGGATTGCATGAGTGGCGCCCAGATCAGGTTTATTCGGGCTGTCAGATTCATCTAACCGTGTCTTTGGTCTTAATGACCGATCATGCGTTCTGGTATTAGAGGCCACTTAGAGTCCGGCTGATAGAGCCGTCTCATACTCTTCCGCGCGTACGGAACACTCTATATATCCGTTGACGGTGATGACGCCACGTGGGCTGGGCATCTTGAGTGTAAGGTAGGCATAGTGCGATACTGCGTTGAAGCGGGCGAAGGCCATTCTCCCGAGCAAGGCATGATAACCACTTTGGAGGGGGGCGATTGTGAAGAGTAGTTCTTCGCTTCTGAAGTTGCCTGGGGAGCCAAATGTCACCTCTAGTACGAGGGAGCCCCTGCAGCGGGCTTCAACGCCTGGTATCACCCCTTCAAAGGTGGTGTTACTTTGGCTGATTCTGGATGGGTCTATCCCCATCCTGCGGACAGTGTCCTGGTATATTAGGTTAATACTACTGCCGCCGTCCATGAGGACGCGGGTGAGATGGTATCCGTCGACTATTGGGTCGAGCACCAAGATAGCTGATCCTCCATGCCGCATACTAGTCGGGTGGTCCCTATGATCATAGGTGATCGAGCAGGCCGACCAGTGGTTAAGTTTGGGGGCGACGGGCTCTATAGCGTATGTGTCTCTTAGCGTGCGTTCGCGCCTTCTCGTGGGTATGTGAGTCGCGTGGATCATGTTTACTGTTTTTACCTCTGGTGGGAATTTTTTCTGTCCCCCAGTGTTCGGCTGGCGAGGCTCATCTTCATCTTCACTTGGTGTCTCCCTTCCCTTGTGTTCGGCATTTAATTTGCCGGCCTGCTTAAAGACCCATCAATCTCAATGATTGTGCTTCGCAGGTTTTTCGGGGGTGCCATGAATTTGGCACAGTCTGTCCAGGACTTTGTTTAGGCCAGACGGTCCTTCTTTGCTGCCTTTAAATGGCTTCTTTCGTTGACCGGTTCGAGAGCCCCTGAATCCGGCGTTGACCGTTGTGTTGTCCGGACTTTCTTCCTTGTTTCGATGTTTGTTTTTATTGCGCCGTGGCTTCCCGTTGCCATCCTTTATTTCAGATGTACTTGGGTCGCTGGTGCCTCTATGGGCCAACCAGCTGTCTTCACCCGCGCAAAAGCGGGTCATAAGGCTTGTTAAGGCTGCCATTCTCCTCGGCTTTTCTTGGCCGAGGTGTCTGGCGAGCCACTGACCCCGGATGCTGTGCTTGAAGGCCGCTAGGGCTTCGGCATCTAGACAATCGACAATTTGATTCTTCTTAGTGAGGAATTTGTTCCAAAGCTTGCGGGCGGACTCTCCAAGCTGTTGAATTATGTGACTTAAATCGTCGGCGTCTGGAGGTCGGACATAGGTCCCTTGAAAATTGGCCCTGAAGGCATGCTCGAGTTCCTCCCAACTTCCTATTGAATTTTTGGGGAGGCTTTTCAACCAGTGCTGAGCTGGTCCCTTCAACTTGAGGGGAAGGTATTTCATGGCATGGAGGTCGTCCCCATGAGCCATGTGGATATGCAGGATGAAATCCTCAATCCAGACCCCGGGGCCTGTTGTTCCGTCATATGCCTCTATGTTCACAGGTTTGAAACCCTGTGGAAATTCGTGGTCCAATACCTCTTCGGTGAAGCACAGAGGGTGAGCAGCTCCTCTGTATCTGGATATGTTGTGGCATGTTGTCGACTGTTGTTGTGTCCGGTGTTGATTCCGAACTGGTACTCGATTGGTATGATCGTTTTGGTGACCATAATCCTTCGCCTGGGCGTGTCCTCTGGATCCATAGATGGACCTAGTTACGCCGGCCCTTTTGTCCAGTAGCTCGCGTAAATCGTGTGCGACATCAGTGGCTGCTTTGTTGCGTTACGAAGTGGTTTGTCGAGCCTGCTGACCGTATTGTTCTTCGGTGGAACCACCTCATCGTCAAATTCTGGCAGCAGCTTGCGCTTTGCGTAGCTCTTTGTGCGGCGATCGTCACCATATTTTTCTTCAATGTCGAGCAATGTATTCCATCTGTGATTGAGCGTTTCCTTGATGGCCTTAAGCCTTTGCTTCTTCTTCTTTAGACTTCTTGAAGTGGCCATGAGCTTTCTGTGGAGGTTATCTCATTCCAAACGTGTTTTCGGGATGATGAATGCGTCGTCGTCCGGGCTTTGCTCCTCTCCCGGGGCGGGTTGATGAGTTCGGCCCTCGGGATCGCTGTGATCGGGCGTCTGGTCCGGGCTGTCTTCGGTGTGACCTGGCTCATCCTGCTCCATCGCTGGGTTCATATGGTCATTGTTGCCTTTGGAGTTGTCTGGGGTGTCGATCCTTCGACCACTGTTATCGCTATTTTTATTGTGGCTGGACTTAGAGCAGCGTCTACACCATCGTTTTGGCTTTTGTCCGGGGGTTTTGTCCTCCGTTTTATCGCCATCGTCCTCCTTAGGCATGTCCACCATGTATATATCATATGATGAGGTGGCAGTCCAGCGCCCTGTGGGTGGTGGTTCTGAATCGTCTCTTGCGCCGACGTCTATACTGTCGGTGTCATCAGAGTCGAAGTCAAGCATGTCTGTTACGTCGTCGACAGTGGATATGAACTGGGTGGTGGGTGGGTAACGAATTTCTTCATCGCCTTCTTCCCTGTTGAGCCGGACATAGTTTGGCCAAGAGTCTCCTGACAAAGAGAGAGATTTTAGTGAGTTCAGCATGTCGCCAAAGGGCGAGTGCTGGAAGATATCTGCAGCGGCAAATTCCATTACCGGAGCCCGGCCAGAATCGGTTGGCGCGGGGGCGCGCGGTCTGGGACCTACAACCGGACACATGTCTAGGGGTCCGGAGACACAGGCTTCCTTGGGGATGAAGTCCGTGTTCGGCTCTTCTGCCGATGAGTGTGCGTCCTCCGGGGCGGGGTCCATCCACCCGTCCTCGAACGACGCAATCTGCCCCGGATTTAGGTCCGGGGCTACTGCGAGTGTGATATCCCAAGTACTGTTCGACAGCAGGTCTAAGCTGTGCTCATCATGACAGTTCGGCGCTCCTGGCGTAGGCCCGAATCTATCGAAGATCAAGTCTCCGTGGACATCGGCCGTGTAGTTCAAGTTTCCGAATCTGACCTGATGGCCAGGGGCGTAGCTGTCGATCTGCTCCAGATGGCCAAGCGAATTGGCCCGCAGAGTGAAGCTGCCGAACACGAAGATCTGTCCAGGGAGAAAAGTCTCAACCTGGACTGAGTTGTTGTTGATGATTGAAGGAGCCATCGAGCCTTGCAGCAGCGACACAGAGGAACTCTCCATGAAAGCACCAACGTCGGTGTCAAAACCGGCAGATCTCGGGTAGGGGGTCCCGATTTGTGCGTCTAAGGCTAATGGTAACAGGAGGCAAGGGACACGATATTTTACCCAGGTTCGGGCCCTCTCGATGGAGGTAAAACCCTACTTCCTGCTTGATTGATCTTGATGATATGAGTATTACAAGAGTTGATCAACCACGAGATCGTAGAGGCTAAACCCTAGAAGCTAGACTATGATGATTATGATTGTGTCTCTAAGGACTAAACCCTCCGGTTTATATAGACATCGGAGGGGGCTAGGGTTTACACAGAGTCGGTTACAAAGAAGGAAATCTAATATCCGGATCGCTAAGCTTGTCTTCCACGCAAAGGAGAGTCCCATCCGGACACGGGACGAAGTCTTGAGTCTTGTATCTTCATGGTCCAACAGTCCGGCCAAAGTATATAATCCGGCTGTCCGGACACCCCCCCAATCCAGGACTCCCTCATACGGCCCAGCTTCAACATCGACAACCCAAGACCCTCTCAGAGGGGCCAAGCCTTGCGAGGCAGACGACGCTAGGACCTCCAAAAGAGAAGGCTTCTCAGGCTGGCTCCCGAGGAGAGGAGATTTCCATGCAAGGTTCACCTAGTGAGGTTCGAATGACGTGAGCCATGACGACCAAGGCCAGGTGGGCGCCAGTGGGTGCAGTGTGCCAGTTTCCTCTTTGGTGCTAAGGAGGCAGGCGCAGGCAATGACTAGAGGAAGGATCGCCAGTGCGTTCCCCGTCTCACAGACTGAGCCGTGGAGAGAGGGAGCAGGGAGCTCGGGCCAGGGGCCCCCTTACGGCATCGTGGCAGCTGGAGTCGGCCCCATGACCTGCATAGGACCAGGGCATCGGGGGCTGTGTACTGGCGTCAAGATGGGATCCTTGGAGGCGCCCGCCTCCCGAGGTTTCGTCTTCACGGGAGCCCTGCAAGGCCCTTGTCAGAAGAAAATGTGGCACGTAAGGAATCAAGAGCAAAGGTACTTACTCATCGGAAGCCACCTATCTCCTCAACTTCAGCGGCCGATGGGTGCCATCGCTGTGGCACAGAGACCTTTTCTTCTTCAGGAGCGATTCAAGGCTCACGTGGGGACGACTGGACCCCGACGGACGATCCTCGAGAGAAGGAGCGCTCGGCGGGGCAGCTGGGGCGGAGGCCCCCGGAGCAGGGGAGCCCGGCGGGGTCTTTTTGCCAACGGCTCTAGAGCCGTCAGTGGGTGCCTCGCCATCGGCAGCCACCTCAAAGCCATCGCCCTGAGCTTCAGGGGCCTCTGCCTCTAGAGCATGGGGTTGTGCGAGCTCCACGGCAACCCCCTTCAGCGCCTCAGTAGCCCACACCTCCTGGGCCATCGTTGACGCCAGGCCTCCGGAGGAACCCCCAATAGCTACTGGCCGTGAGCGTTCCCCTTCTTCCACACTCGGGGCGCACGTGGCAGGGTCGAGTAGAAGGGGATCCACGAAGACGGGTGAGGGAGTCCTGGATTAGGGGGTCCTCGGACAGCCGGACTATATACTTTGGCCGGACTGTTGGACTATGAAGATACAAGATTGAAGACTTCGTCCCGTGTCCGGGTGGGACTCTCCTTTGCGTTGAAGGCAAGCTTGGCAATTCAGATATGTAGATCTCCTTCTCTGTAACCGATTCTGTGTAACCCTAGCTACCTCCGGTGTCTATATAAACCGGAGGGTTTAGTCCGTAGGACAACAACAATCATAATCATAGGCTAGCCTCTAGGGTTTAGCCTCTACGATCTGATGGTAGATCAGCTCTTGTAATACTCATATCATCAAGATCAATCAAACAGGAAGTAGGGTATTACCTCCATCGAGAGGACCCGAACCTAGGTAAACATTGTGTCCCTCGCCTCATGTTACCATTTGCCTTAGACGCATAGTTCGGGACCCCCTACCCAAGATACGACGGTTTTGACACCGACAACGGGGTTCTCATGAGGCCCCTCAAGGCCCTCCGGAAGCAACCCCCACTTGTCGAATAGGGGCACCTGCCCCGAATGGCCGCCTTGTTCGAGCACTAATAGAGGAGGCAGCCACCCCCCGGAAGTTCAGCGGGCTCGGGTTTGCCCGTCAGGAGTTTGAGCACCATGCTCAAGGTGCCAGCAGCCAGTGACAGCCTCTGCAGCCTCATGGGATCCTTGATGCCCGTGAAGTCCCACATTGGGCGACAATGGCGCTGAATTGGAGCGATGCGCTGCCTGATGAATTCCTTCACCACTATCGGCGCCGTCACTTCCAGCTCCTGCAACCTCGCCAACCTCTTCTAGGCGAAAGCAAGGTGCCGGTCGGAGAGCTTCTCGTGGCCCCAACCAGAGCTAGGCGAGGCCGGCTCCCCAGGAGTCAGGGGAAGGGGGTTGTACGGGCCGGCATCCATGAGCAGCCACTGCTTCTGAAACCCCTTCAGAGCGGGCGAGAGCTCGAAGTCGATTCCCAAACTGGCGGTTGCGGCCACGGCTTCGAAGGTCATGCGCCCAGAGCATTGGCGAGCATCGACCAACCGGAGCAAGAACAAATGGCGAAACAGGGCCACGGAAGGGGTAATGCCGACCATGGCCTTGCAAAGGAAGGCGAAAACAGCAATAAGGATAATGGAGCGGGGGTCCAGATGCAGCAGATGGATTTGGTAATGCGAGATTACAGCATTGAAGAAGGGAGAGAAGGCGGAAATCAGACCCACAAGGAGAGCACGGAGATAGATGGGGATCTTAGTGGCACTCATCTCATGCGCGCGCCAAGACGCAGGGTGAATGGCCGTCGCCTTCCACACGTTGGAATCGGCCTCGAGGGCATGGCGGACCTTGTCCAACCCCTCATGGTTGATCACGTTGACCGCTCGAGAGCCGGCTCCAAGGCCGGTGGGGACCTGGCCGGGGAGTGCGGTTTCCCCTTCTTCTTCCTTGACTGCGGGGCCATGGCAGAAGCCGGAGAAGGAGATGAGGCGCCGGCACTGAATCTACGCATGGAGCTACAAGATTTGGGGGAGAAGAAACAGAGACCAGGCGCGACTATCTGAGAAGGCGAGTTGCTCTAACAACGGGTGAGGGAGTCCTGGACTAGGGGGTGTCCGGGCAGCCGGACTGTCATCGTCCATCGGACTCCAAGACTACGAAGATACAAGATTGAAGACTCCGTCCCGTGTCCGGATGGGACTTTCTTTGGCGTGGAAGGCAAGCTTGGCAATACGGATATGTAGATCTCCTACCATTGTAACCGACTCTGTGTAAACCTAGCCTCCTCCGGTGTCTATATAAACTGGAGGGCTTTAGTCCGTAGGACACAACATACATTACAACAATCATACCATAGGCTAGCTTTAGGGTTTAGCCTCCTTGATCTCGTGGTAGATCCACTCTTGTACTACCCATATCATCAATATTAATCAAGCAGGACGTAGGGTTTTACCTCCATCGAGAGGGCCCGAACCTGGGTAAAACATCGTGTCCCTCGTCTCCTGTTACCATCCGCCTGGACGCACAGTTCGGGACCCCCTACCCGAGATCCGCCGGTTTTGACACCGACATTGGTGCTTTCACTAAGAGTTCCTCTGTGTCGTCACTGATAGGAAGGATGCCTCCACCCGTCTTCAAAGACGGTATTTTCGCCAAAGGGGCCTTGGCCACCGGCCATACTATCTGGCTAGGCGGTTTTCTTATGACCGCCTGTCCGGCCACTGCTCCGACAATGACTTCCCAAGTCGTCAAAAGCAATCTCCGCGTCATCTCGGAATTTGCCGAGCGGCTGGATCCAATTGATCTCTCGTCTATCAACGAGCTCTTGGATCGCATCGCAGCCCTGGGAGTCGCCACAGACTACAATCAGATTGGGCTTAAAACCGATCTGGGAGAGATTAACTCTCCCCAGGCCACCCACCACGTCGTAGTGGTAGAGGAACAATGCGGCGACTCTTCGCCTATATTGAAAACTAGTCACGTCCGGACTCCCGAACCCTCCATGCCGGATTTCCACGGAGGAACGGACTTTGATCGAGCATTGAACTTAAAATCATGCATCGTTCCGGATTCGCTGGATCTTGTCCAGCAACCCAAGCTTCCGAATTCGGAAACCCCTCGGCCTTTAAGCCCCAATCTGGGCAGGGATCCGGATTTTAGTCCACCAACCCGCCCAGACATATGCGATCTATCTCTAATACGGCAAGAGCCCACTGAAACAATACATCACTACTGGGCCAGATTCCTCCTGGTTATGGACAGGATAAAGGACTGCCGAGAGGAAAACGCAATCTCAATCTTTTGCAATAATTGCACGGACAAGGGAATATTGAACGCCATCGGCCGTCGTAAGATTACACGCTTCACCGATCTGGAGTCCATAGTACGATAATACTGTGCGATGGAAAGTTTCCGGAAAACCGAAAATCAGTTTTGGGACAATCCGGCTCCAAATACAACCCTAGTCCGCAAGAAAAGGGTGCACCATACTGAGGCACCAGATGTAAAAACCAAAAAGCAAAAACCCCTTAAAGCGCACGGAACCGTACTGGAAGGATGGCTCAGCGGACCCTGTAAGCTTCATAGTATAGAGGGCGCCGTCCTAACTCATAGCCTTCGAGCATGTTGGATACTACGGCAGGTGGCCAAAAGTGGCGAGGAGGTTCTAGCCCCGGAAAACCACTCCAACAGTACCGGTACGGTATCAACAGTCTTGGAGACCTTCGCATCAAATAATATGCGAAAACGAACAATCCGCGGCCTCGCCGAAGTCTACCAAGTAGCAATAGCAAATCCATGGAGCGACACAGCCATTACCTTCAACGCCAGCGACGAACCTAAATTCCGAAAAGCCCGAGCACCAGCCGCACTGGTGCTTAGTCCCATAGTGGACGGCTTTCGACTTACAAAGGTCCTCATGGATGGCGGCAGCGGATTAAACCTCATCTACGAGGAAACTCTTCAAAAAATGGAAATAGACTGGAGCCGTATTGAGCGAAGCAGCACAACCTTCAGAGGAATAATCCCTAGCCGGGAAGCACGCTGCACCGGAAAAATCACACTCGATGTGGTGTTCGGCTCGCCGGACAATTACAGATCCGAAGAAGTCACGTTCCAAGTGGCCCCGTTCAACAGCGGATATCACGCTATATTAGGACAAGAGGCATTCACAATTTTTCAAGCAGTACCTCATTACGGGTACATGAAGCTCAAAATGCCTGGGCCCGGCGGAATAATCACTCTCGCTAGTGATCCGGACAAAGCACTCCGCGCCAAAAACAAGACAGCCGCACTAGCCCTGGAGGCACTATCCGAAGCCTTAGCAGCAGAAGAACTCACCGCGCTGCGCTCTACGGTGAACAGGGACGATGTGATACTCGATAAAAGATCCAAGTCCACCTCCTTCAAACCAGGAGATGAAATAATAAAATTCCAAGTCCATCCAACGGACCCAACAAAGACGGCCTCCATTGGGGCACAACTGAATCCCGAAGTAGACGCCGCACTGCGCGAATTCCTTCGGGAAAATTGGGACATTTTCGCCTGGCACCCTTCGGATATGCCCGGAATCCCTCGCAGGTTGGCAGAACACAGCCTAAACATCCTAAATGGATTTAAGCCAGTCAAACAGGCTCTTCGACGATTTTCCGAACCCAAAAGACAGGCAATGGGAGAAGAGCTAGCCAAACTATTGGAAGCCGGATTCATCAGAGATATCAAACATCCGGATTGGCTAGCAAATCTGGTAATGGTACCAAAGAAGGACAAATCCTGGCGCCTTTGTGTCGATTTTAAAGACCTCAATAAGGCTTGCCCAAAGGATCCCTTCCCTCTCCCCCGCATCAACCAAATTATCGATGCTACCGCAGGGAACGATTCGTTGTGCTTTCTCGATGCATATTCTGGCTACCATCAAATCAAGATGGCGGAAGAAGACCAAGCCGCAACGGCATTCATCACTCCATACGGACCATTCTGCTTCAACACGATGCCCTTCGGACTTAAAAATGCCGGTGCAACATATCAGCGCATGATTCAAACATGTCTGGCTACCTAGATCGGCAAAACAGTCGAGGTATACGTAGACGACATAGTCGTCAAAACAAAACACATCGAAACTCTAGTAGACGATTTGAGGCGCACATTCGACAATCTCAGAGCATATGACATCAAGCTGAATCCGGAAAAATGCGTTTTCGGCGTACCAGCCGGAAAGCTGCTGGGCTTCATTGTATCCGGTAGAGGAATTGAAGCAAACCCGGCTAAAATCCGAGCTCTGTCA
The DNA here is from genome assembly GCA_963921465.1 of Triticum timopheevii. NCBI lineage: Eukaryota > Viridiplantae > Streptophyta > Magnoliopsida > Poales > Poaceae > Triticum > Triticum timopheevii. The sequence continues at coordinate 273,015,431 of OY997266.1, forward strand.
CAGTTGGATATTCCAAAAGACCTCAAACAGATACAAAAATTAACATGATGCGTGGCAGCTTTAAGCCGCTTTATCTCCCGTCTAGGAGAAAAGGCATTGCCCCTTTATCGCCTCCTCAGGCGCACCGAACACTTCGAGTGGACGGATGCTGCCACTGCCGGACTTGAAGAAATAAAGGCCATATTGGCAACAAATCTGGTCCTGGCTGCGCTCAATCTAGGCGAACCAATGTTGTTATACATCGCAGCAACGCATCAAGTCGTAAGCGCGGTACTCGTCGTCGAACGAGAAACAGAAGGGCATAAATTCCCTCTTCAAAAACCAGTGTATTATGTATCCACTGTGTTAACTCCCTGCAAATCCCGTTACCCACACTATCAGAAGATAGCGTATGAGGTGTTCATGGCATCCCGGAAGCTCCGACACTACTTTCAAGAGTGTTTGATAACAGTGGCCTCCGAAGTACCACTCAACGACATCATAAATAACCGTGACGCAACGGGCAGGATTGCAAAATGGGCCATTGAGCTCTTACCATTCGATATAACTTACAAACCTCGGCGAGCTATAAAGTCACAAGTTTTGGCTGACTTCGTCGCTGAATGGACCGAAGCCGAACTCCCTAAAGAGTACGGCGCATACTCCAATTGGGTTATGCATTTCGACGGCTCTAAAATGTTGGCCGGACTGGGGGCTGGCGTCGTATTGACGTCCCCAACCGGGGACACAGTCCAGTATGTACTTCAAATAATGTACACGGACTCCAACAACGCAGCCGAATACGAGGCCCTGTTACATGGTCTCCGGATGGCAGTATCCATGGGCATTCAACACCTAGAGGTACGCGGGGATTCAAACCTTGCAATATCCCAAATAAATGGAGACTTTGACACCAAGGATCCGAAAATGGCAGCATATCGCAGCGCTGTCCTAAAAATGTCAGCTCGGTTTGAAGGACTCGAATTCCATCACATAGCCCGAGATAATAACCAAGCAGCCGACGTACTGGCACGCATCGGTGCGAAACGTGATGCTGTCCCTCCAAATATCTTCCTGGAATGGCTCTTCAAGCCATCCGTACTATGGGAAGAGGAGCCCGGAAGTGACAAACCGGAAAAAACCGCGCCAATCGGCGATTCAGCCGATGACATAACACCTTCAGCCCACGACATAATGGCAGTAATCGCCCCGTGGACAGAACCATTCCTAGCCTACTTGCTTAGGCAGGAACTTCCCGAAGACCAAAACGAGGCCCGCTGCATAGTCCTGCGATCGAAAGCCTACAAGGTCCATGAGGGAGAACTTTATAAGAAAAGTACAACCGGAGTCCTTCAAAGGTGTATCTCCGAAGAGGAAGGGCGAAACCTCCTGGCTGAAATTCATGCCGGACTAGGCGGACACCACGCAGCAGCCCGGGCCCTTGTAGGAAAGGCATTCCGTCCAGGATTTTATTGGCCGACGGCCCGGGCAGATGCCTAGGACTTAGTCCAGAGATGTGTTGGTTGTCAGGTCTTTGCTAATCAGAGCCATATGCCGCCCACCGCCCTCAAAACTATACCCATTACCTGGCTGTTCGCGGTCTGGGGGCTTGATATGGTTGGACCCCTTAAAGGGGGAACCCACAAGCAAAGGTACCTATTGGTCATGGTGGATAAATTCACCAAATGGATAGAGGCCAAACCGGTCAAAACGGCAGAGTCCGGACCAGTGATAGACTTCATATCTGGGGTAGTACACCGTTACGGAGTCCCCCACAGCATCATCACCGACAACGGCACGAACTTCACAGCCGACGAGGTTAAGTCATGGTGCAAAAATATGGGCATCAAGCTCGACTACGCTTCAGTCTATCACCCTCAAACCAACGGTCAAATGGAATGAGCAAATAGTCTAATAATGAGCAGCATTAAACCCAGACTAGTGCGGTCACTTACTAATCTGATATGCACTGGGTCGAGGAGCTCGACTCCGTACTCTGGGGGCTGCGGACAACGCCTAACCGCACTACCAGATTCATACCATTTTTTATGGTCTACGGCGCAGAGGCAGTCCTGCCCTGCGACATTATTCATGACTCACCCCGAGTGCACATGTACGAAGACAGAGAGGCCGAGCTGGATCGGCAGGACAGCTTGGACACATTGGAGGAAGAACGCGACGTCGCCAAGGCTCGTTCCGCATTCTATCAGCAGCAGGCCCGAAGATATCAAAGCAGAGAAGTACGGGCCAAGACTTACAACGTTGGAGAACTAGTTCTACGCCTGCCGGACAAGAAAAAGGACAAGCTCAAGCCCAAATGGGAGGGGCCCTTCATTATCGATCAAGTCCTGACCGGCGGAGCGTACCGTCTACGAAATGCGTCGGATAACCGACTCGAGCCGAACCCATGGAACGCAGCCCGCCTCCGAAGATTCTATGCCTAGCGCCGGACTAAGAGTTTGTCCCTTTCCTCCGTTCAAATTTTTACACCTCGGCTGTCTTTTGTTTCTCTTTTCATAACCTTTTTACTAAAAAAGCCCCTAAGGGCCTACTTTCGCATTGTTCGCATACACTTGATGTGCCATCCGCACTCATTATACCTGGGGGCTTCTTTTCCAGAATCTCAATTATAAGGGTTTCATGCCCAGCACATGTGTCAAGCTTCCACATGTACCTTTTACTCACCATTATATGCATCGATATGACTTAAGTTTTGGCCAAGCTGGGTTGCCTGGCTCCTGTGCTTACCCCTACGTTCCCGATTGTTCGGCTAGGAGGTAAAGGGAGCACCTCTGCGATTGTTACTACCGGGTCAGCCGGATGTGTACCTCAGACTGGGTGAAGCCGAAAGCTAGCGTTCTTAAGGGAATATTCGGTCGGTGACTTAAAAGATGATTTTTTTACCTACTCATTTCTCCGCCCCTAGATGATTTTCTGCTTTTTTCGCAGTCCGGACATGCACTTTAGGGCATGCCTCCCAGGGAAAGGAACCCTTAACGGAACTATTCTCCCTGGAAGATGTTTCTTACTAACCATGTAATATAACATAACTAGTTGGGCACTTGTCTGATAAAGCACTAATGACCCCTACGCTTGGTCTCCATGCATACCCCGGTTGTTTCTTAACCAAAAAGGTATTCGGACACACTCCGGACTCTAGGGTCCCGAGGTTGAAGCGAAAAGGTCGGCAAAGACAAACGATCTACAATCCGGCTAGAAGGCATTTCACATGTCAATTTAAAGGAAAACATACATTGTCAAATTTACTGATTGTATTCCTCCTCAATCCCGTCTAACAGGCTGTCTAACTTACAGTCCCGTTGGGAAAATTTTGCAGCCAACTCTACTTGGCTGTATACTAAACTCACAGGGATCTCCTTCCCATCGGGCCCCACTGGTCCAACTTTGGCCATGTGGTTGGGATCCGCCCTCTTGTAGCGCGTCTTCACCATGGCCCAAGCCTCTCTGGCACCTTGACGGCAAGCCAAAATCTTCCACAAACGGAAGCGCTGCCGCACTCCCTGAAGCTTCTCCGCAAGCTCCCCAAGGCCCTCGGGTAGGGAGAGGGCTGGCCATAAAGCCTGGACGACACCGCTCATTGCCTGCCGAACACGTTTGAGCAGTTGCAACAGCTCGGGAAGTTGATCACCCGTTGATATGGGCATCTCCTACGCAGGGCGACCTGTGAGTATACCTACAAGACATATTATGTCAATTTACTTCCTCGCCGAACTCTTCTTTTCAAAGGAGTCCGTTCAAGCACTTACTATAAATGCCACGACGAAGCCGCTGATTCTCCTTACCGGAGCTGGACAGCCCGGCTCGAGCGCCTTTCAGCTCTTCTCCGAGCTTGGCGTTGGCATCCTGGAGCTTGTTCCTTTCTTGCTGCACCCTATTCAGCACCCTCTCGCCGGCCTTTAGCTGGCGTAGTAATTCTTGCCTGTCCGGATCTTGTCACTATTAGACTTGCGCGCACACCGCACAATGCTTATATTTACTAATAAAAATGTGTTACCAGGAGGGGTCTCTGCGTCTCCTCCTGCGGCAGCAAGTGCGGCCTCAAGTTGGGCCTTGCATTCTTGCAGCTCCTGGGACAGCTGGGCATTCTTCTCGGTAAGAGCCTGCGTTTAAAATGATCCTTAAATCAGTTAACATAACTACTTTAAGTCTCGGGGGCTACTGGTGTATATAACCATTAAAATTCCCTTACCCGTATGTATTTCACATACTGCTCCGTGGCTCTGGTAAAACCATCTTGAGCGGCACGGAGGTGCGCGTCCCCTGCGTTAAAGGCGTCCAATGCCTCAGGGGAGAAGCACGCTTCACGAAACACTATCCGGCGGCGCCTATGGTTCATGGCGCTCTCCACCTCAGACTTGGTGGCGGACAGTTTGTCGGTGTCCTCCGTTGGAGGAAGATCCGGCCCGCTTCTTGTGCTTGCCTCCCCCTCCAGGCCGGGCGCTGGAGCCTGGCCGGTATAGGTTGGATCGGCAACTTCCGCGCCCGCAGTCCGGCGAGCGCTTTTTCTCCTATAAAGATCATGAGCACTCAGATGCTTCCTAGGAACGTTGCTCTGAAAATTTAAATACGAGCTATACCTTTGCGGCGACGTTTCAGTCCGTGCCGCGCTCCTTTTCCGCCTGCTGGTCCGGACTGACCTTTGTTGGTCAGCCGCCACGGGCTCGGCTTCCCGCCCTGAAGGCGCTTCCTGTAAAACACCATCGTTCGTGAAGGTCAGAAATGGGCAAGGAAGAGATAATGGTGTCCGGACCTCGGTCACAGTCACCTGGGAAGCCGGATACAGTCCGGGGTAGTCCGCCGTAATGGCGACCAAAGCATTGTCCATGCTGAGCTGGTGAAACACCCCGTCGATCAGCTCCACCTTGATGTCCGGATCCTCTTCGGAGGCCGGATCCAGGGATCTTCCTGGATCCTCGGGTTGCGGAGCGGGACTTACCATGTCCTCCACAGTCCGGCGTAGATCCTGCGCCGAAGACATAATGTAAGAAGCCTAAACTTCGAAAGCATGGTTGAGCCCTTAAAAGTGTTCGCTTACCCAGCCTCTAGGGTTGTTCATGGAAAACCCATTCAAAGGGTTCGTTCGAAGGAAGTCCTCCTTCTCCCCCTTATACAGGCTGGACAGGATCTCCACCAGATCCTCGGTCGAATCCGGCCCTTCGCGGCCATGACGGGTGGCATCGTCTTCCCGTTGAAATCCCACATGGGGTGGCCTCTGTATTGCAATGGTTGTACCCCCCGCATGATGCATGTTGCCATGACTCCAATCATGGTCAACCCAGAATGGGCCAGTAATCTTATTCGGCCCATCAAGTAATGGACGCTCTTGTCTTCCTCCAATCGGGGGCTCCGTGGGCGCCAGCTGAGGCATTTCTTCAGAGGAGCAGCACTAAACTCCGGGAGGCCAATCCGGACTGGGTCCGGCAGCGGAGCGTCTCCTATGTAAAACCACTCGGAAGGCCAGTCTTCGGACGCCTTCTTGGGAGTACCGGATGGGTATCCGGTCCCGGCAATGCGCCATATTTCGGCGGCGCCCACTTGATATATGGATCCCTCGTGAGAACGGGGTACGAGGCAGAACAGCCTCTTCCACAATGCAAAATAGGGCTCAATGCCCAGGAATAGCTCGCAAAGAGCTACGTAGCCCGCGATATGTAGGATAGAGGCGGGCGTAAGGTGGTGGAGCTGGAGTCCGAAGAACTCCATGAGCCCGCGGAGGAACGGATGTATTGGGAATCCGAGTCCCCTTATCAGATAAGGGACGAAGCATACCCGCTCCCCTTTATTGGGACTTGGGGTAGCCTCCGCTTGCCTCCCGCCTTGGTAGGTGACCAGCCCGGCTCGAACCGGGACCATGAAGGCCGGAGGGAGATATCCCCCCGCTTGGAGCTTCGCTAGCTCGTCGTGTGGAATAGAGCACGTCCTCCAATCCCCTGGCGGTGGGCTGGGAGCGCGAGAAGAGGAGCCGCGTCGACGGTCCATGATGGAATGGATTTTTAGGTCAAGGGCGCTCCGGTGAAGTATTCGCGGAAGGAAGATGGTGTGGTTTGGATCTGGATTTTTGCCTCTTTTGTAGGCAGATGACTCGCACGACTAGGGGTGAAACATAAAAGACACCCTGGCTTTTCGCATTCGTGTGACGCGTGGACGAAGGCCATTATTGGGCGTAGAAGCCAAGAAACACAGTATTTATGATGAAGCCGGACACTGTTCGGCAGGTACATGGAACTTGAAGGGAGAACCCGCCTTGCAACACCGAAGACTATATACGCCCTGGACTTACCGTCATTGAAGCCTGGTTCGGGGGCTACTGAGGGAGTCCTGGACTAGGGGGTGTCCGGGCAGCCGGACTATCATCGTCCGCCGGACTCCAAGACTACGAAGATACAAGATTGAAGACTCTGTCCCGTGTCCGGATGGGACTTTCTTTGGCGTGGAAGGCAAGCTTGGCAATACGGATATGTAGATCTCCTACCATTGTAACCAACTCTGTGTAAACCTAGCCTCCTCTGGTGTCTATATAAACCGGAGGGCTTTAGTCCGTAGGCCACAACATACATTACAACAATCATACCATAGGCTAGCTTTAGGGTTTAGCCTCCTTGATCTCGTGGTAGATCCACTCTTGTACTACCCATATCATCAATATTAATCAAGCAGGACGTAGGGTTTTACCTGCATCGAGAGGGCCCGAACCTGGGTAAAACATCGTGTCCCTCGTCTCCGATTACCATCCGCCTAGACGCACAGTTCGGGACCCCCTACCCGAGATCCGCCGGTTTTGACACCGACAACGGGCGACCACTGGGTCGGGCAGATATCAAGGCAACATGGGGAAGTGGAGATGCCCACGTCCCATCAATCGCCACGTGTCATCAAGGGCGCAGGAGGTTAGGGCCCGTGGCACTCCGCACTTGCCCTTTGGCTTCGACTAGAAGCCAAGTCCGAGCGCGCCATGGGCCCGGGGGCTACTGTCGGCGTTTTGGATATGGGGCTATCAAGCCCGGCCTGCCTGTGGCCCGCCACGTGGCTCCCTCAACGGCCTGGTACGGCCCAGCTTCGACATCAACAGCAGAAGACCCCCGCGAGGGGCCAAGCCTCACGAGGTAGACGACGCCAAGACCCCCAAGGGGTTCGGCTTCTTAAGGCTTGCTCCCAAGGGACGGAGAGTTCTATGCAAGGTGCACCTCATGAGGCTCAGCTGACGTGAGCCTTCACGACCAAGGCCAGGCAGGCGCCAGCGGGCACAGAGCGTCAGTTTCCTCTTCGGTTCAAGGGAGGCAAGCCACAGGCGCAGAGTCCCGGGGAATCAGCCAAAGGTTTCCATTCTGGTGCAACAAGACCAAGACCGCCAGGACGGCAGGATGGAGGTCATCATCGAGCCCACCGCAGTGTCACGACCAAAGGCTTTTCGCAGGCGAAGACTACTTTTGTTAGGATAAGCTATACTACTTGTCCCCTTCAAAATCCGGCCAGTGTGGGATACCTTCCTACCAACATTTGGGAAGAGGACCAAGGCCACGATAAATAGGACTTAGCCACCACCATAGAGGGGCAACTGGTTCGCATCCACTAGCACTCTTGAGCTCAAGAACACCTCACCTCTTGAGGCCAGTTCATCCACTGTACTAGTTCATCCTCATCCCTCCGAGGCAATCCACCAAAACGCTGGAGTAGGGTATTACACCGCAAGGTGGCCCGAACCAGGATAAACTGTTGTGTCTCTTTGTCTCTTCGAGCTCGATACCCTAGGCTTAGGAGGATCGCGAGTAGGCAGGCTGGGTAGGTTGAGATCTCCGCACGCACCCCAGAGTTTGAACCTCTCAAGGGTTTGCGGAACCTGTAATCCGACAGCTACCTCAAGCCCTGCGCCTGCTGACGGGGCACTTTCTCATCTCGCATAGGAAGGCGCGCCCAGTGCCCCCCTCAGGCTGGGCTCGGGGGTTCTCCTCTGGAGGGCCTCTTACCTTGCCAATGTCACGAGGGAGGCGCTCGGGCACCATGTGGAGGCCTGCTTCAATGCTCGCTTCCGTGAAGAAAGCACAGGGCGTGAGGCACCAGGCCCTCAGGAGTTCATCACCAAGGCAATCAGGGAGATTCAGGAGGCAAGGGCAATGCGGGGTGATCGCTGCCCAGCACCAAGAGCGGCTCCCTGCCCCGGTGAAGACAGGGAGCTGCGTGTCTGCGTCAACATCCCTGGGATCAACAAGGCCGCATCTCAAGAGCTCTTCTGGCCGTCCCGTGTCGGCCGGTGCGATCCCCCCCCCCCCCCCTACACAGCTATGTTCACATGTCCTTTGGTCTGTTGAACGTGGCTGCCGCATTCCTGCGCGACATGCAGGGCATCCTGGCAGGTCAAGAGTGCAGGCGCCAGGCGATCCAGGAGGAGATGGAGACAGATCGTCACGAGCCCCCTGGACCTCCAGAACCTTCCGAGCTTCAGGGCCAGGGCGGCTCATGAGGAGCGACTTCTGCAGCACGTGTCCTCCACTACTCCAACGTCTCTTTAGCAATGGTACCAGGTGACATCTTTTAGTGCATTCAGTTGGGGCGCCCCTCAGACTGCATTATCCCCAAGCCGCGTGGTTCTGTCCCTGTGGCATGTATCCTTCTTGCATCCATTAGAACTGGCATTACCTTCTTCCATGACTTGTTATATGATTATCATCTATATGTTCGGTGCTTCGTCACCATGAGCGTCACACGCCCTTACAAGCCGACCCACGATCGCCTCATGATTAAGGACTGGCACGGCGTCTATGCACGGGTCCGTCCCTGCAGCATTGCTCAACCCAAGAGGCCGAGCTATGGCTCGCGGGCCAGCTCCCGTGCATGTCACCTACCATGGCCCTTGGTGCCTTGTTCTTGCATGAGCTAATCGCGGGCGGATAAGTGAGGGCGCACGACCCAGTGCCTTGTCACCACGGGATTCGCACGTCGGTTGTGTTTCTTCAGGACCTTCACATGAGAATACTGGACACGGCGTCTATGCTCGGGTCTGTCCCTGCAGCGTCAATAAACCCAACGGTTGAGCTCTGTCTAGCGGGCCGGTCCCGTTCACGTCACCTCCTGGGGTTGTTGGTGTTTGGCCTTCTCATGCGATAACCTTAGGAGATTCACTTGGTGCAGGTTGCCTAACCATCTCGCAGGACTATCACAGGTGTTCCCGATCAAGTTCAGGCGCAACCCTCCTTGAGGTAGGGCCTCGTGAGACCCTCGCTGGCTCACGAGTGTCTAGACACACCTCCTCTAGCCCTGTTGTGCAAGCCACATGTTAGGGTAGGGCTGTAAACGCCCCGGGGTCTCTCCTCAGAGGGAGCCCCCACCCACGTACCAGTGGAAGCACCATGCTCCATGCTGGCAGTTGACACGGTCGAGGAGCGGCTCTGCCCGTGCTAGAGCGGAAGTGCCATGCTCCGCGCTGGTGATAAACAACTGAGGGTAGCCTCACGGCTGCAGCAACCTCAGGTGAGCCACCAGGCCCAATGCTTAGCCTCACCGCGCTGCTTCCCCTCGGGAGAGTAGCGCAAGGGGGCTGGGCATGGGGGGTACCCTTAGGTCACCGCACGCCACTTCGCCAGGTCCCACGGACCTGGTCTTCGCGCACCCCTCCCGAGTGAGATCCCTACGAGGAAAGGTATGATGGTCAGTTCGTATGTCAAGGGGGACTCCTGAGCATCACGACTCAGAAGCCTAACTGGTCACGTAGCCCCTCACCCCTTGGTCTCATCCTAGCTATCCGGACGACCCAACGGCGGATGAGGTATGCGTGGGACCGGGCCAGGCCAACACAGAATGCCAAGACCTGCTCCCGTATCTCCCTCCCTAGGGTTGTTTGTATGTTAAGGGGGACTCCTGAGCATCACGACTCAGGAGCCTAACTGATCACATAGCCCCTCACCCCTTGGTCTCGTCCTGGCTAATCGGATGACCCAACGGCAGATGAGGAATGCGTGGGGTCAGGCCCTGACGACGCAGAACGCCAAGACCTGCTCCCGCACCTCCTTTACGAGGGCTGCTCATACGTCAAGGGGGGCTCCTGAGCATCATGACTCAGGACCCTAACTGGTCACGTAGCCCCTCACTCCTTGGCCTCGTCGTGGTGATCCGGACGACCCAACGGCGGATGAGGTATGCGCGGGGCCGGGCCCTGCCAACGCAGAACACTAAAGCAAACGGAAAGGAGATCGCGGAGCCCTAGCAAATTATTACAAAGCATATTGTGTCTTAAAAAGTACCAATCACAAGTTCTTACGCCTCCACGAGGCACGATACATGTTGCAGAGCTGAAACAGAGGGAAGCGCCGCCATCAAGCCTCTACTTCAGCCTTGGGAGCCGTCGTCGCTCGCCTGGGAAGCCACATCATCGGTAACATCGCCGCTGTCCTGGTCATCGGCCCTAGCCACGGGTTCGACAGCAAGGAACTTATTCAGCAGGACCTCCACCTGATCCTTCATGGCCTCAGTAGCGGCAGTGTAGGACTAAGGGTCCACAAGCTCGAGCAAGGCACTGAAGTCGAAGCTGGTGTCCCGGAGATAGAGGTGGCTGAACACGCACGTCATGGCCGAGGAAGAAAGCATGCGGGCCTCTCCCTCCACCATGGGGCCTACGCCTCCCTTGAGTGTCGTGACAGGGTTGGGGAGCAGCACGGCGGGACCTTGCTATGGAGTGGCCATCGGCTCCTCGCGCTTGATACGTCTCCAACGTATCTATAATTTTTTATTGTTCCATGCTATTATATTATTTGTTTTGTATGTTTAATAGGCATTTATATTTTATTTTATATTATTTTTGGGACTAACCTATTAACCGAGAGCCTAGTGCCAATTTTTGTTTTTTTGCCTATTTTAGAGTTTTGCAGAAAAGGAATACCAAATGGAGTCCAAACGGAATGATACTTTTGCAATAATCTTTCTTGGACCAGAAGGAAACCAGATGACTTGGAGATGAAGTCGGAGATGCAATGAGGCGGCCACGAGGTAGGAGGGCGCGCCCTAGGGGGTAGGGCATGCCCCCTACCTCATGGGCCCCTTGTGGGTCTCTTGACCTAGCTCCTTCGCCTATATATACTCTTATACCCTAAAAACATCCAGGGGAGCCACGAAACCACTTTTCCGCCGCCACAACCTTCTGTACCCATGAGATCCCATCTATGGACCTTTTCCGTCGTCCTGCCGGAGGGGGATTCGATCATGAAGGGCTTCTTCAGCAACACCACTGCGGGTCCATAGCTAGTATGTAGATGGCTTCTTCTCTCTCTTTGATTCTCAATACCATGTTCACCTCGATGTTCTTGGAGATCTATTTGATATAATATTATTTTGTGGTGTGGTCGTCGGGATCTGATGAATTGTGGATTTATGATAAGATTATCTATGAATATTATTTGGTTCGTCTCTGAATTCCTATATGCATGATTTGATATCTTTGCAAGTCTCTTTGAATTATCGGTTTAGTTTGGCCTACTAGATTGATCTTTCTTGCAATGGGAGAAGTGCTTAGCTTTGGGTTCAATCTTCTGGTGTCCTTTCCCAGTGACAGTAGGGGCAGCAAGGCACGTATTGTATTGTTGCCATCGAGGATAAAAAGTTGGGGTTTTCCTCATATTGCTAGAGTTAATTCCTCTACATCATGTCATCTTACTTAATGTGTTACCCTGTTCTTCATGAACTTAATACTCTAGATGCAGGCAGGTGTCGGGCTATGTGTGGAGTAATAGTAGTAGATGCGGAATCGTTTTGGTCTACTTGACACGGATGTGATTCCTATGTTCATGATCATTGCCTTAGATATCGTCATAACTTTGCGCTTTTCTATCAATTCCTCGACAGTAATTTGTTCACCCACCGTAATGTTTGCTATCTTGGGAGAGGCCACTAGTGAAACCTATGGCGTCGGGTCTCTTTTCCATTATATTGAATCTCTTTTACATCATACTAGTTTCCGATCTACTATTTTGCAATCTTTTACTTTCCGATCTGTAAACCAAAAATACCAAATTATTTACTTTACCGTTTATCTATCTCTATCAGATCTCACTTTTGCATGTGACTGTGAAGGGATTGACAACCCCTTTATCGCGTTGGGTGCAAGTTTTGATTGTTTGTGCATGGATTTGGTTGCTTGTGTGTTGTCTCCTACTAGATTGATACCTTGGTTCTCAAATTGTGGGAAATACTTACGCTACTTTGCTGCATCACCCTTTCCTCTTCAAGGGAAAAACCAACACAAGCACAAGAGGTAGCAAGAAGGATTTCTGGCGCCGTTGTCGGGGAGATCTACGTCAAGTCAAGCCATACCAAGTACCCATCATAAACTCTTCTCTCTTGCATTACATTATTCACCATTCGCCTCTCGTTTTCCTCTCCCCCACTTCTAAAACGATTTTCGAAAACCTTTGCCTTTTCTTTGCCCTTCTCCTGTTCGCTTTCTTCTTTCTTATCTTCTACCCATGACTAGCTCTTCTTTCCCTTCATTGTCTCATGACTTTGAAGTTCTTCACTTCAAGAAGAAACAAGGAGAAAATTTGACGGATGCTTGGTATAGGATGATAGAATCCTATCGTAATTGCACCATAAAAGGGGATTTTAAAATTCTACTCCGTAATTTTTACGTTGGATTGACCATGCCCCATAGGCAACTCTTGGATTTTGCTGCCAAAGGAAATTTATCGAAATTGATCCCAATATCGCCTATGAAATAATAGAAGTAGTTGGTATATCACCTCCACATTAGGGTTTACCTCAAACCCACGAGGGAGCTCAAACTTTTGATAAACTTTGTGAAGTAGTTAAAATTTGTCAAAAATCCCTTGAGCCTCTCAAAAATGCCAGTGGGAATATCCACCGTATGAACATGTTGATCACTCTCTGCAATAAATGGTTGGATGCCTTAGATCTAAAAATTTCTGAATATGAGGGGAAACATAAAGAACCTCCAGGATTTGAACAAAATTCCCTCAAAAGAATAAAAACCAAACATGACAATACTTAGCTCTATTCACATTTTATGCCTAGCTAAGGGCGTTAAACGATAGAGCTTGTTGGTAGGCAACCCCATTTTATTTTTGTTATTTGCTTTTTGTTACTGTTTAGTAATAAATAATTAATTCATCTAGCCTCTGGTCAGATGTGGTTTTATATTTTAATTAGTGTTTGTTCCAAGTGAAACCTTTAGGATAGCTTACGGTGATAGTTGTGTTGATCCTGCTAAAAACCAGAAATTTTTCCGCTTAGTAAATTAGTTTTGCAAATTCATAGAAACGTTATTTCGATCTGACTCTTGTTGCTCTAGATTGGTACACAAATTGATCAGGCTTTCCTAATTTGTATGGATTGTTGGAGTTACAGAAGTATTTGGGAGTAACAGATTACTACACACTGTTCTGTTTTTGACATATTCTGTTTTTTGCGTGTTGTTTGGTTATTTTGATGAATCTATGGGTAGTATCGGGGGGTATGAATCATGGAAAAGTAGGAATACAGTAGATATTACACCAATATAAATAAAGAATTAGTTTGCAACAGTACCTGAATGTGGTGATTTATTTTCTTATACTAACGAAGCTCATGAGATTTTCTGTCGAGTTTTGTGTTGTGAAGTTTTCAAGTTTTGGGTAAGGATTTGATGGACTTTGGAATAAGGAGTGGCAAGAGCCTAAGCTTGGAGATGCACAAGGCACACCAAGGGTAATATTAAAGGACAACCAAAAGCCTAAGCTTGGGGATGCCCCGGAAGGCATCCCCTCTTTGGTATTTGTCTATCGGTAACTTTACTTGAGGCTATATTTTTATTCACCACATGATATGTGTTTTGCTTCGAGCGTCTTGTATGATTTGAGTCTTTTATTTTTAGTTTACCACAATCATCCTTTCTGTACACACCTTTTAGGAGAGACACGCATGAATCATGATTTATTAGAATAATCTATCTGCTTCACTTATATCTTTTGAGCTAGGCAATATTGCTCTAGTACTTCACTTATATCTTTTTAGAGCACGGCGGTGGCTTTATTTTATAGAAATTGTTGAACTCTCATGCTTCACTTATATTATTATAGAGTCTTTTAGAACATCATGGTAATTTTCTTGGGTTATAACACTAGTCCTAATATGATGGGCATCCAAGAGGGATATAATAAAAACTTTCATATAAAGTGCATTGAATACTATGAGAAGTTTGGTTCTTTATGATTGTTTTGAGATATCAAGATGGTGATATTAGAGTCATGCTAGTGGAGTAATTGTGAATATGAGAAATACTTGTGTTGAGGTTTGTGTGTCCCGTAGCATGCACCTCTGGTAACCATTGTGTAACAAATTTGAAGCATGAGGTATCTCTTTGATTGTCATCCTTTGTGTGGAGGTCGGGATCGCGTGATGGTTAACTCCTACGAACCCTTCCCCTAGGAGCATGCGTGTAGTGCTTGGTGTAACAGCCTGATTTTTGGCCCTTTCTTTTTCTTTTGTTTTTCTGAGGTTTTTGCCCGAGTTTTCTTTTTCGGTGGCTTTGTGGTTTGGAAACTGAAGAAGATGCCCTCTTTTTTGCTTCCAGAGTGGCTTGTCATACCCAAATCCAATCCTAGACCCTTCCATTTTCATCCTAGCCCAAATCCCAATATTCTTTTTATTGGGAATATTCCTTTTCTATTAATGGAATTATCCTTTTAGCCCTGGGTTGTGAAGCAACCTATATTTCCATCACTCCTACAATTCCCAAATAATTCTCATAAATTGTTTGGGTCATATCTTCCCTAAATATGGCAAAATATGTCATTTTCCATGTTTATCATCATTCTCAAATAATTCATTTCCTATTCTGCCCTAAATGGCACATTGTGAAGCAAGTGCTATTTTCCTTCGCCCAACTGACCTCAAACTCCTTGGACATCTTTTCTTGTCCATATCATTGCCACATGCCAAAATGCAACCTCATTTGCCTAGTGGTCATTTAATTATGATTTTCCAAAGTTTCTGTCCAGAAAGAAACTTTGTGAAGGAGGTACAAGCTAGGCATATCCAAATGAGTTTAAATTTTGCATGATCCTTCATATCATCAAATCACATCCCTCCACCAAAGTATAGCTCATGTCATGCCTCCATGTGAGCTCATCTTCAAATCTTTGATTTTGTCCAAAATTTCAGTTTGTGAAGCAAGTATATTTTATCTTTCTCCATTATGGCTGTAAATTTTCCTAGGCCTTCTCTTATCCATATAACCTATCTCCACCAAATTTGGGCATATTCCAGCTAGCCAATTTTCCTCTAGAATTTCTGCAAGTTTCTGGTCAGTGGAAATGCTTGTGAAGCAAGTACCATTTTGGTTTATCCAAATGGTATGAAACCTTTTCAGCATCTTCATATGACCAAATAACTCAGCTTTGCCCAAGTTGAGCTCAAGTGGCTTCACCATTTGAGTGCATCATCTTGATTTCTATTCTGGACCAACTTAAGCAGTTGTGAATCAACTATATCAAATACTGGTCCAAATCACCTCAACTTTTCCAGAACCATAGTCCTTCCTAATCTAAACCTCCCAAACAACACCATTTGACCCATTTAGCTCCCTGTTGATCAGCAGTACTCATCCAAACCTGATACAGCAAACTTCAGGCGATCTCTCACATCTCTCCTTGGCACTTCTGTGTGATCCATCACCTCCCTTGGCCTCTTCTACGCAGGGACTTGTCGATAGACATCTCACGACAACCCTTGGCCTCTTCTCCTTGCAGCCCATGCGGTGACCACCGCCCTGGCACGCCATGGACGTGAGCTGAGCGACATTTTGCTCGGACCCCTCCTCGGTTCGTCGTGCTCGCGCGCCTCGTCGTGTCCAACAGCTAGCATGCGTCATCGCCATCCCCCTGGACCTCTCTCCCCCTCCCGAAGCCTCCTCGCTAGCCCTCGTTGCTGTTCGTCCACGAGCACATAGTGCCGACCAAGCATTTATGGCGTTCATCTTCTTCCTCCCTTGTCCCCGAGCTCTGGCTTGTCTCCGTGACGCTCTGCTGCTCGTCGCCTTCTCCCTCATCGCCTTCCCGAGCCCTCCCCATGCCTCTGCTCGTGCTAGCGCGATGGCACACGCGTCACCGTGGCCGTGCTTGACGAACCGCCTTGCTACAGCTATTTAAGCCCACCCGAGCCCCTCTGAGCTCTCCAAGATCCTTCCCACTCTCCCAAGAACCCGCCAAGCCTCTTGCCCGAGCCCAGAGCCCTTCCTCGCCGCAAACCATCGCCATGGCCGCCGCCTCTGACCTCTTAGATTCCGGCGAACCAGAGCTCCATTCTTCCTCTAACCACCACCAGTAGCCTCCCCACGTCCCCTGGAGTCGCCCCAACACCCCTCCTCTTCCTCAGGTGGCCGTTTGCCATGACCACGACTCCGGCCGAAGCCCTCCTCCGCAGCGGACAACGTACGCCTCCACCTCGAGCTCCTCATTGTCCGGATGGTGCAAGGATGGATGCGTCTCGCTCTCCTAGTCAGTCTGGCGGCTGGGGCATCACCGGAGATGGCCGGAGCAGCACAGGCGAGCACCAGCGCTGGCGGCCTCTCTCTGTTCTGCGGGCGGCGTCGGGCCGGAGAAGAAGGAGGAGAGGAAGGAGAGAGGAGGGAGTTGACCAGCAGCTTGGACCCCGTGGGCCCCACCCATCAGCCTCACCTATGTTGACCAGGCGCTGATGATGTGGATAAGTGGAAGCATAGTTCCCAGAATATGCTTTCAATTTTTCTGTTTTGGCCCAGTCTGTAAAAATTTCTATTACAGATAGGTCCCTGGCAGAAAAACTATCACAACTTTTTATCCATAACTCCGATCGAGGTGAATCCAACGCCCACATCTTCGTCTCGTCGAGCCCATTCTGTTCCCACCGTTTTCACTATGTTTCAAAATTCTGAAAATGACCGTTCTGCCTTTGCCCTAATCAGCCCCCTCTGAGAGAGAACTTTTTTCGACGAATATTTCTGCACCTTCACCGCACTTCTCCCCGGAGCCTTTTTCATCCCCAGGCAAGCCACAACCACCATTTGCATGATAGCCATGCAGAAGCATTGGTTTTCAAATTGAATCTTTAATAACTATCTTTTTGTTTTGCTACTGCTGTCGGTATTTCGGTTATGCTTATGGATCGGTGTTTACCGTCATGCTATGTTTTCTTGCGCTCTGTTATTATGCTCTTCATGATAGTATTACTTTAATATGGACCCTCTTTGGTAGTAGTACATGTCGGTGATGGTCTTCGGTGCATGACTATCATCTGTTCCGAGTACTGCCGTTATGCATGTTTCTTTGCATCTAGTTGATTAAATACTTGCATGGTAGTTTTATCGTTATGTTATTGCATGGTAGTTATTTTGATGCTAGTGTCATGTCATGCTATGAGTATTGTGATATTTATGCTCGTCAGTATGCCATGCTCATCTAGATAAATGGTTAAATGTTGTTGTTATGCTTGTTGATTATGATGCATCACCATTCTTATGTTGATATCATGTTCATGCATTGTAGTTGCATGATGTTATTTTAACATGGCTCAACATATTGCATTCAAGTTTAACCGGATTAAATTGAACTTGAACAACTGTTGGCTGAGTCATGGTGCCACCATATCGATCTGACCAGTGCAACCACGTTTGCCTTATGGGAAGGCCCTAACTGGGTCTATTGTCATGCCTCTCACCGGTGCCTCCCACGAGGGAAGGTTATGCGCGGGTGCTACCTTGGCCAGGTAGGACGGCATAAGCCTTGCGTGCCCGTCTTTGGTTTTGAGCTCATGTCCCTATTTGGGACCGTTTTGCCACGATGGTGGCCGTTGCTGCCTTTGGTAGGCACGGGGCCACCCAGGACTTAGCCCAAAGGGGAGTTGGTCAGAGTGGCCGGGGAGTGTCATGGCAGTGGATCGGTTTTGTCGGAATGCCGTGTTCGCACGTATGGGAGTGCGAGACCATGGGTTCCGTGGTGTGGGTACAGTGTGCTAACCTCTGCAGAGTGTGTGTTTAATCTATCGATAGCCGCGCCCACGGATAAGGGCCTAGTTTGTAGTTGGTCACACTATGGGTCAACAGTTATAATAATAATTTGCTTAATAACAACGCCGGTTCGATGATGAAAGAAGTTGGTTGATATTTATGTGATCGAGAGAGGATCACTGCGGTATCATGAATACCCACTTGTTGGATATTTGGGATGTTATGCGAAGGTCAAGGGTAACGGTCAAGCTCCTTGTGGTCATAAATGATTACTACGGTATTGTTAATACCAAGCTTGATTGGATCCTGAGATGATCGTGTGAGGTCCGTGATGGTAAGGGTGTGCAGGTGATGGTTACGATGTAACCCGAGAAGAGTAAGTTGGTGCATGATAGTGTCATCATGTTGCATGCTAGTTTCATCATGTTTATATGTTCATGCCAAGATTATATTGTGCTAGCTGTATCATGTTATTCATGCTATGTTGTTCTGATGGTATTATGTTAATCCTTGTTAACCTGTAGTTGTCATGCTATTGTTTGTCTTGATTGCATTGGTTGCTGTGAGCTTGCAAGTACATTCAATGTACTGACCTGGCGTGTCATGCTAGTTTGCAGGTCATGCCAGATATGATTTCTTGTTTGCCTAGGATTCCGTGTTTGCGAGCTAGGATAAGCAGTCCAGCCAGAGTCCCTGCAAAGTGGAGTTCACCACCGTCGTCGCTGTTCTGCTGCTAGAATTCTTCCGCTGCGTCATGTTGTTCTGCTGCTTGTATAGAGCAACCGTGGCACACGTAGCGTCGCTGTGCCGATGTAAACCCCTTGTACCCACATAGACTGCAATAAAGAGCTGAGTTGTTCTATGCTAAGCAGTGCCACATTCCAGAAGACTTCTTCTCAATCTCTGGGCTGGAATACGGGGCGTTCCGGTTTCTCTGAGCCAGGGTGCCACACTTGGTTTTGATGATTTGTAGATTTTTGCAATAAGTATGTGAGTTCTTTATGACTAATGTTGAGTCCATGGATTATACGCACTCCCACCCTTCCACCATTGCTAGCCTCTCTTGTGCCACGCAACTTTCACCGGTACCAAACACCCACCATTTACCTTCCTCAAAACAGCCACCATACCCACCTATTATGGCATTTCCATAGCTATTCCGAGATATATTGCCATGCAACTTTCCACTGTTCCATTTATCATGACACGCCTCATCATTGTCATATTGCTTTGCATGATCATGTAGTTGACATCGTATTTTTGGCAAAGCCACCTTTCATAATTTTTTCATACATGTCACTCTTGATTCATTGCACATCCCGGTACACCACCAGAGGCATTCACAAAGAGTTATATTTTGTTCTAAGTATCGAGTTGTAATTTTTCGAGTTGTAAGTAAATAGAAGTGTGATGATCATCATTATTAGAGCATTGTCCCATGTGAGGAAATTAAAAAAAGAGGCCAAAGAAGCCAATAAAAAAAGAGGCCAAAGAAGTCAATCAAAAAAAAGAGAGAAGGGCAATGTTACTATCCTTTTTCCACACTTGTGCTTCAAAGTAGCACCATGATCTTCATGTTAGAGAGTCTCTTATTTTGTCACTTTCATATACTAGTGGGAATTCTTCATTATAGAACTTGGCTTGTATATTCCAACGATGGGCTTCCTCAAATGCCCTAGGTCTTCATGAGCAAGCAAGTTGGATGCACACCCACTTAGTTTCCTTTTTTGAGCTTTCATACACTTATAGCTCTAGTGCATCCGTTGCATGGCAATCCCTACTCACTCAGATTGATATCTATTGATGGGCATCTCCATAGCCCATTGATACGCCTAGTTGATGTGAGACTATCTCCTCTTTTTTGTCTTCTCCACATCCACCATTCTATTCCACCTATAGTGCTATGTCCATGGCTCACTCTCATGTATTGCGTGAAAGTTGAAAAAGTTTGAGAATAATAAAGTATGAAAGAATTGCTTGGGTGAAACCGGGGTTGTGCATGATTTAAATATTTTGTGTGACGAAGATGGAGCATAGCCAAACTACATGATTTTGTAGGGATAAGCTTTCTTTGGCCATGTTATTTTGAGAAGACATAATTGCATTGTTATTATGCTTGAAGTATTATTGTTTTTATGTCAATATTAAAATTTTGTCTTGAATCTTTCGGATCTGAACATTTGTGCCATAATAAAGTAAATTACATGGATAAATATATTAGATAACATTCCACATCAAAAATTCTGTTTTTATCATTTACCTACTCGAGGACGAGCAGAAATTAAACTTGGGGATGCTTGCTATGTCTCCAACGTATCTGTAATTTTTTATTGTTCCATGCTATTATATTATCTGTTTTGCATGTTTAATAGGTATTTATATGCTATTTTATATTATTTTTGGGACTAACCTATTAACCGATAGCCTAGTGCCAGTTTCAGTTTTTTGCCTATTTTAGAGTTTCGCAAAAAAGGAATACCAGACGGAGTCCAAACGGACTGAAACTTTCGGGATGATCTTTCTTGGACCAGAAGGAAACTAGAAGACTTGGAGATGAAGTCGGAGATGCAATGAGGTGGCCACGAGGTAGGAGGACGCGCCCTAGGGGGTAGGGCGCGTCCTCCCTACCTTGTGGGCCCCTAGTGGGTCTCCTGACCTAGCTCCTTCGCCTATATATACTCTTATACCCTAAAAACATCCAGGGGAGCGACGAAACCACTTTTCCACCACCGCAACCTTCTGTCCCCGCGAGATACCATCTAGGGACCTTTTTTGGCGTCTTGCTGGAGGGGGATTCGATCACGGAGAGCTTCTTCATCAACAAAATTGCCTCTCCGATGATGCGTGAGTATTTTACCGCAGACCTACGGGTCCATAGCTAGTAGCTAGATGGCTTATTCTCTCTCTTTGATTCTCAATACCATGTTCTCCTCGATGTTCATGGAGATCGATTCGATGCAATATTCTTTTGCGGTGTGTTTGCCGAGATCCAATGAATTGCAGATTTATGATCGGATTATCTATGAATATTGTTTAGTTCTTCTCTGAATTCTTATATGCATGATTGGATATCTTTGCAAGTCTCTTCGAATTATTGGTTTAGTTTGGCCTACTAGATTGATCTTTCTTGCAATGGGAGAAGTGCTTAGCTTTGGGTTCAATCTTGTCGTGCCATTTCCCAGTGACAGCAGGGGCAGCAAGGCACGTATTGTATTGTTGCCATCGAGGATAAAAAGATGGGGTTTTCATCACATTGCTTGAGTTAATTCCTCTACATCATGTCATCTTACTTAATGCGTTACTCTGTTCTTCATGAACCTAATACTCTAGATGTAGGCAGGAGACGGTCGGTGTGTGGTGTAATAGTAGTAGATGCAGAATCATTTCGGTCTACTTGACACGGATGTGATGCCTATGTTCATGATCATTTCCATAGATATCAGCATAACTTTGTGCTTTTCTATCAATTACTCGGCAGTAATTTGTTCACCCACCGTAATATTTGCTATCTTGAGAGAAGCCACTAGTGAATCCTATGGCCCCCGGGTCTTTTTTCCATTATATTGAATCTCTTTTACATCATACTAGTTTCCGATCTACTATTTTGCAATCTTTTACTTTCCGATCTATAAACCAAAATACCAAAAAAAAATACTTTACCATTTATCTACCTCTATCAGATCTCAATTTTGCAAGTGACCGTGAAGGGATTGACAATCGCTTTATCGTGTTGGGTGAAGTTGTTGGCTGTTTCTGCAGGTATTCGGTGACTTGTGCATTGTCTCCAACTGGATTGATAACTTGGTTCTCAAATTGAGGGAAATACTTACGCTACTTTGCTACAGCACCCTTTTCCCTTCAAAGGAAAAACCAATGCAAGCTCAAGAGGTAGCAGCGCTCGCCCCTGTCGAGATCCTGCAACGCCTTGCATGACCTCATCTCGAGGGAGACGAAGGCATCGCGCCCCATGGCGGCCGCCTCCTCAGCCTTGGCAAGGAGCTTCTCCCTGGTCTCCAGCCGAGCTGTCTCTTCGGAGACAAGCTTGGCATGGGACATCTGGGCCGCCACAACCTCCTCCTTCAACTTCTCCAGGCGGTCACGTTCCATGGCCTCCTTCCTGGTTGACTGCACTAGCTCGATGTCACCGTCGGCAACCGCAGCTTCCCGGGCCTTCAGCTCCTCCTCCTACACCTCGAGCTGACTGACCTGGGTGGCCTGCTCATCGCGGACGGTCTTCAGCTCGGCCTCCGCCGCACGGCAGGCGGCAGTGCTCCCCGGCGTCCTTGGTTTCCTTCAGCGCCACGTCGCCGGCGGCTGCAGCTAAGCCGGCCACCTTCCGGCCCTCCTCTGTGGATTCCACCGCTTGGCCCCAGGCTGCCCTAAGAGATGCATCGGCCTAGAGACACCCCGAGACCAGCTCTAGGCGCCCCGCGCCCTGCGCTGGTCCAAATCCTGAAGATCGTCCCGGAGTTGGTTCAACGTGGAGAGGGCCTCCTCTAGAGCACTGGGCATGGCAAAAGAACCACGGCCAGTCGGCGTGGTGGACGGGAGAGGAGCTGGCGCTAGCTTCAAGGCTGGAGGAGGAGCAAACGACGGAAAGGGCCGGGGACTCCGGAGCCTTCGGGCCCCCAGCAGGCGAGCTGAGGGTGAGCGCCTCCGGAGTTGACTCTGTTGTAGGGGTGACACCGCTGCGGGAGCATGAGGGTCAGTCCCGTCCTTCTGTGCCATAGCCGGTGCGACCACAGCAAGACGCTTGGCCTCAGCTGCTCCAGAGTCCTCCTTCCTCCACTTCGCCGCGGAAGTCATCCTGACATTGAGTACTACATCCAAATCAAAGAGAAAGGGCAAGCAGATACACTTACTGATTCTCGGCGATGTATTTCCTCCTGCCTAGGAGCGCAAGCTTCCCGGACCCAAGCGGTGCCTCGCTTTCGGGGGCGGACGAGTGCGCGGCCGGCTCTGCGCTGGATGCCGGCGGCGAAGCAGGAGTGCTGCTTTAGGGAATCAACGCCGACCTCTCCCTCTTCAGGATCACTCACTTCAGCCTCTTCCGAGGGGTCCCCTCGGATCTCGTGGTGACCCGGGCGGAGCGCAACGACTCCCTGACTGGGTGCTCACCGGCATCATCATTGTTAGAGAAGGCGTGGAGGAGCTCTCTCTGCCACAGGGGAGAAGTCTCCCCCGCCCCCTCCAAGGTGGCCTCCGTCGAGAGATCACCGAAAGACACCTGCACCAGGGATCCTGCAGGCATGGAAGGCTCCGCGCGAGCCCTTGCGCATTGAAGATGGGCATGGCGGGGCTATCTGCTTCTCATCAGGAAGGCGGTACAGCAGGAGGTAGGTGTCCGGGGGGCCACCCTGGTCCTTCCCGAGCAAGGTGCGCATGACCTTGCTCAGCTCCTCGTCGGACAAGTCGTCCGGGCGCAACTGGACGCCGTCTTCCGCGCCCGCGAACTTCCACAGGGGGCGCAAGTGCGCCTGGAGTGGCGCCAGGCGTTGTATATAGAACTCTTTGACGATCATGGCCCCTGTCAGCTTCTCCGCCTTCAGGTCGGCCGCCATCTTCACCATCAGTTGCTTCGCCCGGGGGTCGTTGAGCTTCTCGTGAGTCCATCCCTCCCGGGGCATCGGGAACCCGGTCGGCAGCTCTAGCGGAGCCTGGGAGCGCTTGGCGTCCATGAATATCCACATGTTCCGAACGTCCTTAACCTTCTTCCAGGCCCGAGAAATCACGTTACTGCCATTGGCCGTGATGAAGCCGGCGTACCTGGAGTACTGGCCACTGCTCGCCCGGAGGTAAAAGAAGTGGCGAAACAACGCAATGGAGGGCATCACCCCCATGAACACCTCAAAGTAGAAGGCGAAGATTGACAGGAGGAGAATGGATTCGGGGTGAAGATGGAGGGCATGGAGCCTGTAATGGCGAAGGATGGCATAAAAGAAACTGGAGAAAGTAGGGACCAGCCCAGCAAAGACGATGTGCAGACAGAAGGGGTAGAAGGTACCGCCCAAGGATTCTGGCTTGGCGGAGTCGACCCGGAGCGCCGTATCTCCTCCCTTGTTGCTGCTGCCCGCCGTCAGCTGGAGCGCAGCGGCGAGGTGCTTCTCCTCGGTGACGGTGGACGCGCTCAGGGCTGGCTTGAACCAAGGAGCCAAGCGCGCGGTCGGTGCCGGAGCTTTGTCTGTGGCCATCGGGCGTGAGCTTGGGGGAAGAGATATGGCACATCTGGAGGTTTTCTGCGCAGAGGGAGAAGGGGGTATGGAGCAAGATAAAGAGAAGGCAATGAAGGCTTAGCGGCAGGCGCCAGCCCTTTTTGTCAACCGGGAATAGTTGCCGAGGCTGCATGGGGAAGCGGAGACACCCACGTCCCATCAATCTCCATGCGTCGCCCAAGGCCGCAGGTGGTTAGGGCCCACGGCGCTCCACACTTACCCTTTGGATTGGCCTCGAAGCCAAGTACGAGCGCGCCTTAGGCCCGGGGGCTACTGTCGGTGTTCTGGGAACAGGGGTATCCAGACTTGCCTGCCTGCGGCCCACGGCGTGGCTCCATCAACGGCCTGGTATGGCCCAGCTTCGACATCGACAACCCAAGACCCTCGCGAGGGGCCATGCCTCATGAGGCGTACGACACCAAGACCTCCAAAGGAGAAGCGTCCTTAGGCTAGCTCCCGAGGAGCGGAGATTTCCATGCAAGGTTCACCTCGCGAGGTCCGGATGATGTGAGCCATGACGACCAAGGGCAAGCGGGCGCTAGAGGGCGAAGTGTGCCAGTTTCCTCTTTGGTGCTAAGGAGGAAAACACAAGCGCGGAGTCCCGAGGGATCAGCTAAAGGTTTCCATTCCCATGCAAAAAGACCAAGACCGCCAGGAAGGCAGGACGGAGGTCATCGCCGAGCCCACCACGGCGTCACGGTCAGAGGCTTTTGCAGGCGAAGACCACTTTCATCAGGCTAAGATGTACTACTTGTCCCCTTCCAAATTTGGCTGTTGTGGGACCCTTCCCGCCTTCATTTGGGAAGAGGACCAATGCCACTTTAAATAGGATATACCCACCACCATAGTAGAGGGAGAGACGAGAGGACATATAGAGGGGGGATCGATTCCATTCCACCCTCACTCTCACCAGCTCACATGATCTCAAGAACACACCTCCTGAGGTTGTTCTCCACTGTACTAGTTCAGCCTCAGCCCCTCAAGGCCAATCCACCACAAAGCAGGAGTAGGGTTTTACATCGCAAGGTGGCCCGAACCTGGGTAAACTGTTGTGTCCTCTTTCTTTTGAGTTCGTCGAGCTAGGCTGTGAGATTGGCGAGTAGGCAGACTGGGGAGGTTGAGATCTCCGCACGCACCCCAGAGTTCAAACCTCTCAAGGGTCTGCGGAACCCGAAATCTGAATGAGAAGCTACCCTTTGAAAAGCTCAACTTAGAGCAAGAGCATGGGTTCTTAAAAGCAATCAATGATGATCTTTGGAAGAAAAGTTCTTCTTACATTACCAAGAATTTACTGTTGTCTACTTACATGCCACAAGTAAAATCTAGCAACGAGAGTAAGAAAGATTCTTATTCTAGTAGTAATAATAATCATGCTAAATCCAATATTGTTGCTTCTAGTAGTTCTCTTGATTCCTCTAATGATTCTCTTAGCCAAGTTACACTTGAGCAAGAAAATAGCTTATTGAAAGGAATTATAGAGAAAGGTGTTTACAAGATCCTTGTCGGAATTAAGCAATTTGTGGAGATTGTACGCAAGCAAGGAAGGCACCAGAAGAATCAAGGTGTTGGTTTTGAACGAAAGTTCAATGCCAATGGAGTTGAATGGTAAGAGGATCAATACCCCAAGAAGAAGTTTGTTCCTCAACAACAGAAGTATGATCCTACTTCCTTCAAGGAAACACACAAGACCACAAGCTAAAAGGCAAGGACAAGCTTCAAGAGGAGATTGATGCATTTGAAGAAGCTCCTAAGGCCATGGTCAAGTGGGTTCCCAAGACTACTTCAAGTTCTACTTCATCAAGTACTACTACAACTCCAAGGATTCTCCTCAAGTTGATGTGGAACCCAAGGAAGAAGAACTAGAGAGTTCTTGAGGGTGACTCCGCTAACATACGTCACTCATATTCCTATTGGCAAGGACAAGTGCAATCAACTTCCACATCTTGCACTAGTTCAAGGAGTCACAAACCCTCTTGTTAGTAAGTCAAGGGACAAGGTAACCAAATGTTTTCATGGACGTCATCATATGTGTACTTCACTCTATGTCTATGGATATCCCTGTTTGTTGCTTGTGGGACTAATCATGTACGACCTATGATCAAATGTTCTCATTTGACTCCTAAGTCAATATACTCATATATAGATGACTTAGTCATCTCCAATTTCTTGATAGATGCTAGAGTGTTTGTGCATGGTTTGCCACATATTTCATTTGCTATCTTATTGAGCGAGTATGTTGGTTGCATAATTTTATCCATTCAAGGACATCCATTTGTTGCTTTGATTGTTTGGATTTTCTTTTAGCCAAATGGATGGACAAGAATGCCCAAGTACTCTGTCTAGATATCTATGCTTTTTCCGTCTCAAACTCTATTCATGCTATATCAAAAAGTTTGATCAAGTCATATTCAGACCCTCTGAGTGAGGAGCACTCGGAGCCACCGATTCGTCATGGACTTAACTTCCAAAATGTCTTAGTGCATTTCGGTCTGACAGGTCCATTCCATTCGGTCACACCAAGTTCATTAAGTTGATCTAGGTTATAATCTCGGTGCAACCGATTTGAACATTTGGGTCACATCGAGTTGCAGAAACCACTTGCAATTCTGCATCTCGGTGCCACCGAGGCATTCCACTTGGTCACACCGACAGAGTCTGGATATATATACCCATGGGCCAAAAATTTGGAAATTCCTCCAAACGCTTCGCCCGCGCCTGTCCAGCTCTGCTAACTCGTCATCAGCATCCTCCTGCCGCTGATCTCTGTCGCCATCAATGGGAATCTTCGCTGCCGCTGTTGCTATTCATCGCCAAGTTAGGGTATGAACTCGTCCCTTTGTGCTATCCCCACTCCGATTCCGAGCACAAAGATCAATGCAGATATTCTTGCCACTTTTGAGACTACTCTATCCTCAGCAAACTATGTTAGATTAGATTTAATGCAAAGAAAATAGGAACGATATTAGGATTTCGGTCTCACCGACTTGGCTCAGGCCATAGCACAAGTATTTTTCGGTCTGACCGAAAGATACCAATCGATGTGACCGAGTTCATCTCTCTATGAAACCCTAGCAACTCTGAGTCACCGAACTACATCTAGGTCTGACCGATCTTACATGTTTAGACTCTAGAACTGTTTCGGTGTCACCGAGTTTGTAATATCAGTAGCTCCGAAATGCTTTCTGTAGAAAACTAAAACTAAGTTTTTGACTCATTTGTTTTTCAAAATGGTTGTGCTTTGTGATGCTCATCTACTCTATCTCAACCTATCTATTCACAGGGTCATCTTTCAGTGTCAGATATGTCAGAACAAAGTTGAAGCGGAGCATCCCTCGATTACCCTCACTGACACTCCATCACCACCACAAGCACCGATAGGACCAATGAGAAGAGCACGTGCATGCAACATCGAGAACAAGGTCACTTCTTTCCTCTTCGAGTTTCATTCGGTTTCACATGAGAATGGGATTCTAGCTCAAAGAGATAGACTATACATTCTTAGGTACATTGGAGATCATCGTGAGGAAGCGAGGATGAAGGCCCAAGCATCCACGGAACAAGAGAAGGAAGAAGAGGTCAAGAAGAATGAAGGAAAGAAGCTCCTCGACACCCCAGGTGCCTGGATGGAAGGACCCTGGGTGCCCGGACTGAAAGACATGGGGAGGTCCGAACCCCCTGGACACCCCGGGGGCCCAGCCATCTCGGCCCCGGGTTCCCGGCCCCAAGGTCCCAGGTGCTCGACCCTCCACATGGGCCTCGCCCAACCTACACCGGGTGCCCGGCCAACCGGCCCCGGGTGCCCGGCCCTTGCCTCGCCAGCCGCTGGGCTCCACCCCGGGTGCCCGGGCTTGGGAACCCCGGGTTCCCGGCCACACTCCAGCCAGCCCCTGACCGGGCCGGGTTCTCGACCCCTTCGCCACCGGGTGCCCAGCCCCGCCTGGGCGCAGGCCTCTGACCGGTCTGGGTGCCCGGCCGGTTCCTCCCCGGGTGCCCGGACCCTTCTTCTGTGGCCACGCATTTTAGGGACTTTTTGGTCCTTTGTACCCCTCTTTCTCCTAGTTTCGTCCCTAGCCTTTATATACTCATCTCCTAGCTCATTTGGAAGGATAGCAAAGTATTAGATAAAACATTGAGAGCTTTGCTCCTTGTATCCCCTCCTCTTGGAGATCAAGACCCCTCTTGGGAAGAATCCTTGTGGATTGCAAGACCTCCCAAGGGAGTAGATCATCATCAAGACCTCACCTCCTCTAGGAGCGGGAAGAACTTTACCTAGTGCTTATTTGTTTGGATTGATCTTGTAATCTTGTGGATCTCATGTATGCTACTCTAGTGGATGTGATATTTGGATTTGTTTGAGTGATTTGTGCCTTATGTTCTTGAGTGTTCTTCCTCTTTTTTCCCTCCAAGTGTGAAAAGATCACCTCTAGGGTTTCACCCTACAACATCTTGGTATCATGAGAAAGGTTGATTCACATCTTGGAGTCCCATCCCCCCATTTGCTAGCTTGATTTTCTTGTTTTTCGTCCAAATTTGAAAATCCCCACCAAAAAAGCCCCAAAAAATTTTCTTCCAATTTGTTGGATCCTGTGAGATTTGGTTGTCTTGGTCCATGGATTTGATGTTTGGCAAGTGGATCTAGCCCCTCCCCAACAATCTCCACCCTTCCCACCACGAAATCCTCGAAATTTTGCATTTCCCCCAAAAAATTCTGCCCAATCCGGAGACCACCAGCTGCCCGCACCTCGAACCATCGGGCACCCGCACCCCCGGGATGTTTGCTCCAGCAGACCCCGGGCACCCTCACCGCCCAACCCCGGGTGCCCGCACCTCCTGAATCAGCCCAACTACACCACCAATTTGACCATAACTTCCAACTCTCAAGTCTGCTTTTTTGTGTTCTTTAGCTCGTTTGGAAGCTCTTGACAGCCCTCATCCACTCATCTCATTACCACCACCATTAGCCTCCATCCAAATATTCATCACAAAAACACCCACCTTCCGCATTTGACCGATTTTGAGTTGCAATTTCTGTTTCCTGAGGTGTTTCGGCTACTTAGGAGCATGTGACATCGTCATCACCATCTTCACCACTAATCGTAAGAAAGGACGGTAACCTCGACGACACTTACTTATTACCTAGCTTTTGCATTTATAGCCCGAGCCATTTTCCGTTGCTTACCCATCGAGACTAGCAATTTGAGAATTGTCGAGCCACGCTATTGTGCACCGTAGTGATCGTGTTATCATGTTTGTGCCATAAGTATCTCCCGTGCATATCTTACATACTTGTCTCATATCATACTCGGCTCGAGCATCAAGCTGTCAGATATCAGGTTCCGGAAAAACCCTTAAGGTTCGAACACTGGGGTGTGCATGAAGATTTCTCCCTAACAAAACACGCCCTCAGCCTCGCCGCGATCTCTAAGCTAGCTCGATGAACAACACAAGAGACACAAGATTTATACAGGTTCAGGCCACGGTTGTGGTGTAATACCCTACTCATGTGTGTGGTGTGTGGATTGCCTCTTGGGCTGATGATGAACAGTACATGGGAAGAATAGCCTCGCGAGGAGAGGTGTTCTTGTGCTTGGTGGTGTGTAGATGAACTGGGCTCGGATCCCCCTTGCCTTCTACTGTGGTGGCTAGCCTATTTATCGAGGCCCTGGTCCTCTTCCCAAATATTGAGCGGGAAGGGGTCCAACAACGGCCATTTTGAAAGGGGACAACTAGTACAAGCTATCCCGAATAAAGGTGGTCTTCTCCTTTCAAATGCGGTGGTGGTGACGCCGTCTTGGGCTCCACGATGACCTCCGTCCTGTCGTCCTGCTGGTCTTGGTCTTGTTGCACCGATATGGAAACCTTTGCCTAATGCCTCGGTACTCCGCGCTTGCGCTTGCCCCTTAGCACCAAAGAGGAAACAAGGACACTGCGTGTGCTGGCACCCGCCTGGCCTTGGTCGTCATGGCTTGCATCATGAGGACCTTGCGAGGTACTCCTTGCCTTGATCTTTCCGCCTCCTTGCGAGCCTGCCTGGCGAGGCCACCCCTGAGGAGGCCTTGCATCGTCCACCCCGCGAGGCTTGGCCCCTTGCGAGGGTCTTGAGTGTTGGTTGGTGAAGACAGGTCGTACTGGGCCACTGGTGGAGCCACGCCGTGGGCCGCATGCAGGAAAGTCTGGGGACCCCATTCCCAGAACACCGACAGTAGCCCTCGGGCCCAAGGCGCGCTCGGACTTGGCTTAGCGGCGAAGCCAAAGGGCAAGTGCGGAGCACCGTGGGCCCAAACAGCCTGCGGCCTTGGTCGACGTGTGGACACCGATTAGACGTGGGCGTCTCCGCTTCCCCACACTGCCTCGGCAACTACCCAACTGACAAAAGGCTGGCGTGGGCAAGGCTTGCCTTCATTGCTCTCCTTCGCCTTGCTCCAGATCCCCTTCGTCGCTCCTTGCTCCCACAATCTCCAGATCTGCTCCACTCCTTCCCTTCCGGTGAGCGATGGCGCCCCGCAAAGCCAAGGCTGATGCGCTGCCGGCTTGGTATGCGCCGACCCGAGACGCCCCCAATGTGTCGGAGAAGAATCTCGCCGGCACACGCCTGATGACAGCGGTGGAGGGCAACGAGAAGGGGGAGACTGAACTCCGGGCTGGCTCCGCCAAGCCGGAGGCCAAGGGGAGCACTTTCTACCCCTTCTTCATGAACGCCGTCGTCGCAGGCCTGGTTCCTCCCTTTTCCGACTTCTTCTACGCTGTCCTCAACCATTACAGGCTGCAGGCCCTTCATCTCCATCCCAATTCCGTTCTCCTCTTGTCGATTTTCGCCTACTACTGCGAGGCGCATGTTGGGGTGATGCCGTCCATGGCTCTGCTGCGCCACTTCTTCTCTCTCCGAACCAACAGCGACCATACCTCGACGTGCGCCAACTCCATCGCGTACGGCAAGGCCAACACGATCTCGAAGACCGGGAAGTGGGCAGACAACTTCCGGAGCAAGTGGGTCATGATGGATGCCAAATGGGACCACCCCCGGTTGGTGTTGCCAACAGAGATGCCCCAGCCTGACGAGGGGTGGTCTCGCGCGAAGCTCGCTGATGATCAGGCGAAGTTGGTGCTTGTGGCACCCCGGCTCAGAGCAACCGGTTTACCTTGCATTGCCAGCCCGGAGATCAAGTCTTCTGGCAATACATAGGTCTGATGCTAGCGGATTACATAGGTCTGATATTACATCGGGATTCGAGGCCAAGCGGCACACATGGTGCTGCTGGACAGTATGTACATTATTTAATGAACATGACGGGGCCTCGATCACACGAGCTACGCGGCAGCGGAAGAATGACGAAGTGGAACTCCATAGCACAGGGACACTGATGTGAACACGACCTAGACACGAGATGCTCCGATGCGAACTGACTTGCTTGAAAACTGGCATAACACGCCAGGTCAGTACATTGAATGTACTTGCAAGCTCACAATAAACATAAGCACGATGACAAACAATACCATGATATTTAATTAGATTAATACAATGCAAAACTACTACCAAAGGTAAACAAATGTTTCATGCAATGAATCCCATGGACTCACTTACTAGACAGTTACCTCGTAACCAAACGGTGACCATACCTGGGTCACATCTGAAACTAATCACTCATGAACACCTCAAGTGTTCATGCTTCGCCACGAACCGATGCATCACAGCACTCACTTAGTTTGCAAGATTTATTAGAAAGGTTGATCCATGGTGTGACTTACACCCGAGTTATGCCCATAACGGAGGACGCAGCTATCGCTATATTAATTACACTCTGCAGAGGTAGCGCACTTTACCCACACTACGGAACACCTGGCCTTGCATTCCCATTCGGGTGGACCAAAGCATTCCGATGAAACCCTCCCTTTGTCATGCACTCTCCCCGGCCACTCCGACCAACTCCCCCTCAGGGGTAGGTCTTGGGTGGCCCTGTGTCTACCAAAGACAACAACGACCACCGTCATGGCAAAACGGTCCCAAATGGAGGTACCATAAAAACAAAAACAAGCACACAAGGTTATGTCTGCTTACCGGGCCAGGGTATGCACACCCATAACCTTCCCTCACGGGAGGCACCGGTGAGAGCCACAACAAAGGACCGAATCAAGACCTCCCCGTAAGGTAAATGTGGTCGCACTTAATTATAACCCGATTCAGTGGCACCGTGATGTGATCAACATCGTATTCAAATATGATATAACCAAAAAAATCATGCAACTACTCGTCATACAAAGCAAACAACTCATATTCATGGATCAAACTTAACAATATATGCATCTTGCAATTCTTAGAACCAAAACTTTTCTGGTTATAACTCAATTTTATTTGTCAAGCAATATTGTTGGTAGTTCTTTATTTAAATGAAACGATCATTTTGTAAAATAACTAACATTATTTCCATAGCAATATGTATAGTGCAAAATCTTACTCTACTTAACCAAACAAGTTCATGCATTCAACCAGTAAATGAAACAAGCTTATCAAGCATAATAAAGTAACTAACAATTAACCAAAGTTATTTATAAAATTTTAATTTCAAATAAGAACTCGTATTCAAGTAGAAAATCATAGATATTGAAATAACACCATCCAAATGCTGGTGTGGCTTGCCTTAGTGTAGAGGAGGATCAGACCCCTCTTGGTTTGCTTCAAGACAAGCTTCTCCTTCTGAAAAAGAATTTAAACCACAAAAATATTTGTCAAAACACACTATGAAAATCACCAGAAATTCCAGGCAGCAAGGAAAAATCCACCTTTTGGTGTGCTGCTAGAGCTTTCTGAAACAAAGACAATGGAAAAAGAATCAAATCATTTGGACTTATGGTTTAGAAATGGTGGCTGGTCAAAGTTCAGTCCAATTTGTGAATAATATTTGAATTAAACAGAAATCCTAGGAGGGGGGGTGACATCGAAGGCGTAAAATAGAAATATGCCTCCACTCGCACCGCTTCGGGCGCGAGTGGTGAGACCAACAGGTGGGTGCCGCGTGTCAGGAGAGAGAGAGAGGTGCGCAAGATCAGAGAGAGGCGGGGCTTCGCCGGAGCTCACACCAACGACGAGGGGGTTTGGGGCCAGGCTAGAGGGATAGGATTGAAGCGGGGCTCGAGGCGTACCTGCACGTACCCATAGCTTGGCTTGGGGTGGACGGAGCTGCTCGCAGTGGAGCTCGCAAGCTACGGTGGCGTACGGATTTCGCTGGAGTGGTTGAAGACGACGGCTAGAGGCGGCTCCGAGGGCTCAATTGTGTCCAGGAAGTACCACCAGATCCCCAATATCCCGCCCAAGTAGCTTCTTGAGCTCGAGAGGCACCGGACAGTGGCGGCTGGACTGCGGGGATCGCCGGAGTCCCCTGATTGGGGCGACGACCAGAGGCCTGCCTGACCGAGCTTCTGCTCGACTACGTGTTCGTGGAGGTGGTGTGGAGTGGTGCTTGGATAGAAATCGAGGAGGGGAGCGCTATATATAGATGGAGAAAGGGGGGAACGTGTCGCCACTAGAGCTCTCTGGACACGTGGCGAACGGCGACGAGAAGCTCCAAGGCGAGGAGGCAAAGCCTTAGCATCAATGCAGGAGCTTGCCCACGCTCGCGGACGAGCACAGGAGGCGGTTGGGGAAGAGGACAAGCACACACGCACACTGTGGCATTTTGGCCGCGACGCGCCCGTGCTTGTTGTGGCCGCTTCGGCGGCGGCGAGCGCCAGGGAGCGGTCAAGGGTGATGGGTCGGGGCTTGTGGCGCGGTGCGGCAGTCGGCGGCGAGCGCTGGAACGAGCACGCGCGAAACAGAGGGCAAGGCGCCAGCCAGAGCACGTCAAGACGCTACCAGGTGTCGTGTCCTCGTGCGGTCACCAAGCCGGCATGGTCAAAACGACGCCCAGGAGTGGCCAAACCTTATCTACGCGCTTGACCGTGCAATGTTTAGTCTAGGAGAGGTGATGGTTCATGCCCAGGCCGACCAGACCTGACTCTACTAAGCTGACAAGTTTCTGTCCAGAAACTTGGTCGCCAAGTTTGGCCACCTTCTAGAACGCCATTAGGGCTGATCTCCTGGGGTTTAGGGTTTCTTAGGAGGGTGTTTAAGCTCAAGAAAGATCAAGGCTAAAAGCTCAAGGAAAAATGTACTTGCTGTACAAACTGGAGGTTTGGGTGAGAATAGAAATGATTTTCTACAGCAAAACTATTCCAAAAAGTGGTGCAATATTTTTGCATGTGAAGGTGTGACAAGGTGCTAAGAATATTTAGGAATTATGTCAGATTTTCCTGAGCCAGAAAAATTGAGGTTACTTTGGAGCACAAGTTTCTGAAGTGAGTTTTAGAGAGAGAAATGAATATTTTTCTTTTATGAAAAATACTCATTTGATTTTTTTGAGGATTGATCAGAGGAATAAAGTAGATAGGAAACTTGGGTGAAAGTCAAGGATATGCCCAAGTGACAAGTCCATTTGAAATGATTCAAAATCCAATTCAAATCAGGGCAAAACCACGATAAAAAACAAGTCCGGAAAAGAGAGAAGGCAAGTCCGGAAAAAGAGAGAAGGCAAAATCCAGGCTGTCACAAACCTCCCCCACTTAAGATGAATCTCGTCCTCGAGATTCGGTTGCTTGGGGAAACCATTCTGGGTATGCAGTCCTTAAAAATTCCTCTCTTTCCCAGGTCGCTTCCTCTTTGGTGTGGTGCTCCCACTGAACCTTGTAAAACCTTATTTCTTTGCTGCGGGCGACCCTTTCTGTCTGATCCAATATTCTGATTGGCTTTTCCTCATAAGACAAATCCTTAGCCAATTCTATCTCTGCAATATCAGTTCTTTTCTCTGGTGGCGAGATACATCTTCTTAGCTGTGATATGTGAAACATGTTGTGTACTTTTGACAGTTCCGGTGGCAATTCCAACTGATATGCAACCGTACCGACTCTGGCCACGACGGGGAATGGACTGATATATCTGGGTGCCAACTTTCCGCGTGTCTGATACCTCTTGATTCCTTTCATAGGGGTGACTCGGAGATATACGTGTTCTCCGGGTTCCAAGCTGATCTGACGATGTTTGGCATCATAGTAGCTCTTTTGTCGAGATTTGGCCAATTGCAATCTGTCATGGATTTTCTTGACTTGCTTCTCTGCTTTAAGCATTAAATCAGTCCTAAAAATGTGGTTGTCTCCGGTTTGAGACCAGTTCAATGAAGTGCGGCACTTTCGGCCATACAGGGCTTCATAGGGTGACATCTTTAAGCCGACCTGGAAACTGTTGTTGTAGGAAAACTCGGCATAGGGCAGATAGTCTTCCCACTTGGTTTCTTGGGCCAATGTACATGCCTTGAGCATATCTTCGAGTATTTGATTTACTCGTTCAGTCTGTCCATCTGTCTGAGGATGATAAGCCGTGCTGTATTTCAAAGCGGTCCCCAAGGCTTGATGTAGTCGGGACCAAAATGCGGAGGTGAAGAGAGATCCCCTGTCGGAGGTGATCGTCTTGGGTACTCCATGCAGACTGACGATTCTTGACACATACAGCTGTGCGAGTTGATTTGCACGGTATGTGGTCCGGATAGGAAGAAAGTTTGCCACCTTTGTTAAGGTGTCCACTATGACCCATATTGCGTCATTTCCTCGATGAGACCTTGGTAGTCCGGTGATGTAGTCCATGCAGATATCATCCCATTTCCATTGGGATACTGGCAGAGGTTGGAGGAGTCCGGTGGGTTTTTGGTGTTCTGCCATTACCTTATTGCATACGTCGGAATAGGCCACAAAGTATGCGATGTCTTTCTTCATTCCATCCCACGAAAATACCTGACGAAAGTCCTCATACATTTTGGTACCACCGGGATGAATTGAGTATAGTGCTTCATGTGCTTCTGCCAATATCTTCTTCTTCAGACTTTCTTGGTTGGGTACGCAGAGTCTTCCTCGAAACCTTAGCGAACCTTGCTGATCCATAGAGAAGTCTGGTTCTCGCCCTTGGTGCATCTTATGAATTAACATCTTATCATTCGCTTGAGCACTGCAGATTTCTTCATCTAGAGTAGGGGAAACTTCCAATATATTGGGAAGGCAGGCGTCGGTGATTACCAAATTGAGCTGCATGATTTCTTCATAAAGCTCAAGAGGCAAGGAATCCATTAGAGCATTAAGGTTGGCTGGTTTGCGGCTGAGGGCATCAGCCACCAAATTAGCTTTGCCCGGGCGATAATTTATCCCGAGGTCGTAGTCCTTAACCAATTCGAGCCATCTTCGCTGTCGAAGGTTCAAATCGGGCTGAGTGAATATATACTTGAGACTCTTATGATCGGTGAATATCTGGCACTTCTTTCCAATCAGATAGTGTCTCTAGATCTTCAAAGCGTCCACCACCGCAGCCAATTCCAAATCATGAGTAGGGTTGTTTCCTTCGTGTTGCCGCAGTTGTCGAGATGCATATGCCACCACTTTGCCATATTGCATGAGTACGCATCCCAGTCCTCTTCTGGATGCGTCACAGTAGACATCAAAACTATGGTAGATGTCTAGAAGAGTCAATACTGGTGCCAATGTCAGCCTGATTTTTAACTCGTTGAAATTCCGCTCGCATTACTCAGTCCATACAAACTTCTTATCCTTCTTCAGAAGCTCAGTCATAGGCTTGGAGATCTTCGAGAAGCCTTTGATAAAACGGCGATAATATCTAGCTAGTCCAAGGAAACTCCATATTTCTGAGACTGTGGTGGGTTCGGACCAATCAAGTACATCCTTCACCTTGCTTGGCTCCACTGAGATTCCTTCTGCCGAGAGGACATGCATGCCCGAGGAATCCCACTTGTTTGAGCTAGAACTCACATTTGCTGAATTTGGCATACAGCTGATGGTCGCGAAGCCTTTGCAGAACTACTCGAAGATGCTCCTTGTGTTCGTCCTTGCTCTTGGAGTAAATGAGGATGTCATCAATGAATACCAACACAAATTTATCCAAGAAGTCCATAAAAACCTTGTTCATCATATGGATAAAGAATGCAGGAGCGTGTGGCCGAAGGACATAATGGTGTACTCATAAAGACCGTATCAAGTGGTGAACACGGTCTTAGGAATATCTTCCTTCTTTATCTTGAGTTGATGATATCCAGTACTCAAATCAATTTTTGAGAATACTTTGGCCCCACTAGGTTGATCAAACATATCGTCGATCCTCGGCAGTGGATACTTGTTTTTGATGGTGACGTCATTAAGCTGTCGGTAGTCTACACACATTCGTAGACTGCCATCCTTTTTGTCCATAAAGATTGCTGGTGATCCCCATGGTGAAGAGCTTGGACGAATGTATCCTTTCTACAACATCCCATCCAGTTGTTTCTTCAATTCCACCAATTCCGAGAAAGGCATCCGATAATATTTCTTATGTATCAGAGTGGTTCCAGGCACCAAGTCAATTGCGAACCCCAATTCTTGGTCTGGTGGCATGCCTGGTAATTCTTCAGGAAAGACGTCTAGATACTCACTGACCACAGGAATTAATTCCACTTCTTCTGCCATTGTTGCGAAAACCATATCTTTCGTGGGTATGCGCTTGCAGGCATAAAAACTTGTGATGCGACCTTCCATATTTTTTAGGGTAACTTCTATGGTCGCACAACTGATGCAGACTTGATATTGAGTTAACCAATTCATGCTTGGAATGACGTCCAATTTGTTGGAATCGATTATTATCAACGAGGTTGGAAACTTGACGCCCTTGATGTGAATTTCCAAGTTTCGGCAGATGAGATTGCTTGTGAGTAGGGATCCCGGGGATTGTACCAGCATGTGCTTTCCCAAAATTGAGCAAGTAAAATTGTTTTGGGAAGCAAAACTCTGCGATATGAAAGAGTGGGAAACCCCAGAGTCAAATAAGATTACGACGGGTATGTCATTAACAAGAAATAGACCAATGACGTCTTATGGGTCCTCTTGAGCTTCGTCTGCGGAGATGTGATGAATTTGCTATTGAGTCATATCTGGGGAAGAATACGGCTCCATGTAGTTGACTTGCGGCTGGAAGGGAGCTACGTGCTTGTTGTTCTTGGGACACTGTCAGGCGTAGGGTCCGGTTTGACCACAGCTGAAACATGAATTGTTGCGCTGATAGTCTTCGCGCACCGGGGCTGGTCACGACATTCTTGACTTGTGTAGTAGTCTTGTTGACATTCTACTGCCAATTTGGTTTGTACTCCACCTGAGTCTGTTGCCAAGTACGAGCCTTTTGCACTGGTTGCATATCCTTCTTTGGCTCAAATTTGCGCTTGTGGTCGTTAACAGCTGGTTTGTGGTCGTGTAGGAGCTTGTGTTCTCTTTCGGCGATGAGGGCCTTGTTCACCAGCATCAGGAAGTCTTGGAAATAAAACATGCTGAGAGTGCACCTGAGATGCTGATTCAAGCCTCCAAGGAACTGGTCAATCCGCTGTTCTGTGGCAACATCGTATAGAGAATAGCGGGCCAAATAGTTGAACTTGTTCAGGTACTCATTGACGGTCATGCTGCCTTGAGTGAGAGCGAGGAATTTGCGCTCCTTGATTTTCATAACTCCGGTGGGAGTATGATACTTGTGGAATTGTTCCTTGAATTTTGCCCAAGTAATTTCCCCGTCAGCAGGCCATATTGCCTTGGCATTATCCCACCATGTCGCGGCAGCTCCTTCGAGATAATGCCTTGCGAAGGGAACCTTGTCCCCTTCTTCAGTGCGAGCAATCTCCAGTTTCCTCTCCATAGTCCTTAGCCAGTCGTCGACGTCCAAAGGATCAGTATCGTAGCTGAAACTGGGAGGCTTTGTACGCTAAAAATCTGATAGTTTGGAGTGATGGCCATTCTGGTTTCCATTCTGCCCAACCATAACTTGCACACTCTTCAGGATTCCAATAGGTCGTTGCCCCTTCTTTCTTCAAACATTCATAGGATCTGATCGGTGGAAGGAAGATGTGGCGGTGGCGGCGGATGTGGCTGGCATGGCTCGGGGGAATGTCTCGCGTGTCTTGCGGAACGACGGACAGGGACATTCTCACAAGCTTGGCTGCTGCTGCCTCCACACGTCATCCTATTTTTTTCGTTTTCCCAATACATAGCAACCATGATGAGAAAATTCCAAAACGGGGAAAAAAGCCAATGACAAATCCCGGAAGAAAACAAAGAATGGAAACCAAGGCGAATAAAAAGTTCCAACATAATTATACATAGTCCCAACATGAAAGTAAACATCACAGCGGGTCTAATACCCTCGTACATGAAACTACGCATCACGACAAGTGCGATTACAGCCATACATGATGCTCATGACTACAACAATACTCTAACTGTCTACTGCTCGGTCGGTGTTGCTGCAGGCTCGTCTCCTGAGCCGGACCCTGATCCTGAACTGATAACTGAGACCTTCGGGTCAAGAGGGACGCGACGACGCTGCCTTGAGGGCTCTCCCTCAGGGGCAGGCGGGGGGTGGGATCTAAGCATAAGAGCAGCAGGAGTAGCGACAAGGGAAGACCATGCAGCAGGAGCGCTGCGAGGGTTCACCTTTAGAGGGTTAACGGTACCCTGCGAGGTCGTCGAGGGAACGGAGGTGGAAGAAACCAGAGCAGAAGTACAGATGACAGCGGGAAGAGGGTTCCTCATACAAGCAGCCGCGAGAGCGGTGCGAGCACGTGAAAGCTCCCGAGCTAACTCGTAGTTCAGGAGATAACTAGCGGTGATGTAGCGAGAAAGGTGGCTAGTGGGATGGTCGCACGCCGGATTAATCAAAGGAAAACGGATACGCCCATTCTCGTGCAGAGATGGGTAGAAGAAGAGACCAGGGTGGGTATGCATGCGGACCTCATTGTAGTGCAAGTCTACAAGAGCCTCGAGAGAAGCAAACTAAACCGCCTGGGATGGCATAGTAGCAAGACCACCCTTAGTCGAATGAGTGTAAGCACCAGAAGGTGAACTGTGGTGTAGAGTGACCTCAGCATAATACTCATACAATGCACCGGCCAGATGCTCGCGATACACCCAATACTCTGGAGCAACGCCCTCTGGGTAGAGTCGTCGCCACACGTTCTGAAGCAGATGTGGCGATGTGTACGGAACCGGCTCAGGATGGTACAAGATCGGTATTGGTGCCATCTACACTCACAAACCATTTAGTTAGTAATAAAAAATAAACATGCATGCAGTGCAACAATCGGTACTCAAACGAAGCTATCTACCGTTTAACTAACGCACTAGCAGTTTAGCATGTCGTACAATCAGTGTGACTCTGATACCAAGCGTTGTCGCACCCCGACTCAGAGCAACCGGTTTACCTTGCATTGCCAGCCCAGAGATCAAGTCTTCTGGCAATACACAACAACATGGTACAAAAACAACCGCTTTATTGATGCTAGCAGATTACATAGGTCTGATATTAGATCGACATTCAAGGCCAAGCGGCACACACGGTGCTGCTGGACAGTATGTACATTATTTAATGAACATGGCGGGGCCTTGATCACACGAGCTACATGGCAGCGGAAGAATGACGAAGTGGAACTCCATAGCACATGGACACCGACGTGAACACGGCCTAGACACGAGATGCACTCCGATGCGAACTGACTTGCCTGAAAACTGGCATAACATGACAGGTCAGTACATTAAATGTACTTGCAAGCTCACAACAAACATAACATGATGATAAACAATATCTTGATATTTAATCAGATTAATACAATGCAAAACTACTACCGCAGGAAAACAAACATTTCATGCAATGGGTCCCATGGACTCACTTACCATACGGTTACCCCATAACCAAACGGTGACCATACCTGGGTCACACCTGAAACCAATCACTCATGAACACCTCAAGTGTTCATGCTTTCCCACGAACCGATGCATCACATCACTCACTTAGTTTGCATGATTTATTACAAAAGGTTGATCCATGGTGTGAGTTACTCCCGAGTTATGCCCATAACCGAGGACGCAGCTATCAATTGATTAATTACACTCTGTAAAGGTAGCGCACTTTACCCACACTACGAAACACCTGGCCTCGCATTCCCATTCGGGTGGACCAAAGCATTCCGACGAAACCCTCCCTTTGTCATGCACTCTCCCCGGCCACTCCAACCAACTCCCCCCTTAGGTCTAGGTCTTGGGTGGCCTCGTGTCTACCAAAGACACCAACGACCACCGTCGTGGCAAAACGGTCCCAAACAGGGACAAGGTACCATAAAAACAAAAACGAGCACACAAGGTTATGTCTGCCTACCGGGCCAGGGTATGCACGCCCATAACCTTCCCTCGCGGGAGGCACCCGTGAGAGCCACAACAAAGGACCGAATCAAGAACTTCCCATAAGGTAAATGTGGTCGCACATGAATTAAAACCCGATTCAATGGCACCGTGATGTGATCAACATCGTATTCAAGTTGAACTTAATCAAGTTTGGCTTTCATAAAAACTTTTTATCATCAACATGATATAACCCAAAAAAATCATGCAACTACTTGCCTTACAAAGCAAACAACTCATATTCATGGATCAATCTTAACAATATATGCATCTTGCAATTCTTAGAACCAAAAATTTTCTGGTTATAACTCATTTTTATTTATCAAGCAATATTATTGTTAGTTCTTTATCTAAATGAAACTATCATTTAGTAAAATAACTAACATTAATTTCCATAGCAATATGTATAGTGCAAAATCTTACTCTACTTAACCAAACTAGTTCATGCATTCAACCAGTAAATGAAACAACCATATCAAGCATAATAAAGTAACTAGCAATTAACCAAAGTTATTTATCAAATTTTAATTTCAAATAAGAACTCATATTCAAGTAGAAAATCATAGATATTGAAATAACACTATCCAAATGTTGGTGTGGCTTGCCTTAGTGTAGAGGAGGATCACACCCCTCTTGGTTTGCTTCAAGACAAGCTTCTCCTTCTGAAAAAGAATTTAAACAACAAAAATATTTGTTAAAACACACTCTGAAAATCACCAAACATTCTAAGCAGCAAGGAAAAATCCACCTTCTGGTTTGCTGCTAGAGATTTCTAAAACAAAGACAATGCAAAAAGAATCAAATCATTTGGACTTATGGTTTAGAAATGGTGGTTGGTCAAAGTTCAGTCAAATTTCCGAACAATATTTGAATTAAACAGAAATCCTGGGGGGTGACGTCAAAGGAGTAAAACAGAAATATGCCTCCACTTGTATCGCTTTGGGCGCGAGTGGTGAGACCGACAGGTGGGTCCCACGCATCAGGAGAGAGAGGAGGTGCGCGAGATCAAAGAGAGGCGGGGCTTCGCCGGAGCTCACGCCGGCGATGAGGGGGTTTGGGGCTAGGCTAGAGGGATAGGATTCAAGCGGGGCTCGAGGCGCACCTGCCCATACCCGTAGCTTGGCTTGGGGTGGATGGAGCTGCTCGCTGTTGAGCTCGCAAGCTACGGTGGCGGACGGGTTTCGCCGGAGTGGATGAAGACGACGGCTAGAGGCAGCTCCAAGGGCTCAGTGGTGTCAACGCAGCACCAGCAGATCCCCAATGCCCCGCCCAAGCAGCTGCTTGAGGTCGAGAGGCACCGGAGGGCATTGGCTGGACTGCGGGGATCGTGGAGTCTTCTGGTGGGGACAACGGCCAGAGGCCTGCCCGACCAAGCTTCTGCTCGTCTATGTGGTCGTGGAGGTGGTGTGGAGTGGTGCTTGGCTAGAAATCGAGGAGGGGAGCGCTATATATAGCCGGATCAAGGGGGGACGTGTCACCGCCGGAGCTCTCTGGACACGCGGCGAACGGCGATGAGTAGCTCCAAGGTGAGGGGGCAAAGGCTTAGCGTCAATGCTGGAGCTTGCCCACACTCGCGGACGAGAACATGAGGCGGCTGGGGAAGAGGACAAGCGCACGCGCGCGCTGTGGTGTTTTGGCCGCGACACGCCCGTGCTTGCCGCGGCAGCTCCGATGTCGGCGAGCTCCAAGGAGCGGTCAAGAGTGATGGATCGAGGCTTGTGGTGCGGTGCGGCAGTCGGCGGCGAGCGCTGGAACGAGCACGCGCGAAACAGACGGCAAGGCGCTAGCCAGAGCACGTCGAGACGCTGCCAGGCGTCGTGTCCTCGCGCGGTCACCAAGCTGGCATGGTAAAAACGATGCCGAGGAGCGGCCAAACCTTGTCTACACGCTCGACCGTGCAGTGTTTAGTCTAGGAGAGGTGATGGTTCATGCCCAGGCCGACCAGACTTGACTCTACTAAGCTGACATGTTTCTGTCCAGAAACTTGGTCGCCAAGTTTGGCCACCTTCTAGAAGGCCATTAGGGCTGATCTCCTGGGGTTTAGGGTTTCTTAGGAGGGTGTTTAAGCCCAAGAAAGATCAAGGCCAAAAGCTTATGGAAAAATGTACTTGTTGTACAAACTGGAGTTTTGGGTCAGAATAGAAATGATTTTCTACAGCAAAAATATTCCAAAAAGTGGTCAGATTTTCCTAAGCAAGAAAAACTGAGGTTGCTTCGGAGCACAAGTTCTGAAGTGAGTTTCAGAGAGAGAAATGAATATTTGTCTTTTATGAAAAATATCCATTTGATTATTTTGAGGATTGGTCAGAGGAATAAAGTATATAGGCCACTTGGGTGAAAGTCAAGGATATGCCGAAGTGACAAGTCGATTTGAAATGATTCAAACTCCAATTCAAATCAGGGCAAAAACAACGATAAAAACCAAGTCCAGAAAAGAGAGAGAAGGAATGTTCGGAAAAAGAGAGAAGGCAAAATCCAGGCTCTCACAGTGCTGGAGAAGATGAACGCCGACTTGAAGCCGGGCGACGCGAAGGCGGCGAAGCTGACGGGGGCCGCGCTCCTGAGGAAATTCCTGACACAGCGGGTGGCTCCGCTTCAGGCGCACTCGTGCCCCTTATGGATGCTTGGAGACGCAGACGACGAGCTTCGCCTGAAGCCGGCAGCCTTGGACGATGAGGATCTGTCCGCAGCTCTCCGCCTCTTGGCTGGGGACGACCAGGAGTGTCCGGCGGGTGCCCCTGCCCCCTTGTTCCTCCGTGATGATGGGGCACAGGTGGTGGTTGCTATGCCCACCTTTGATGGGCGCGGCCTAGTGCCGGCGGCGCCCCCTGTGGTCCAGGAGGCAACGGCGCTGGTGGACGCGTCCTTAGGCGACTCATGCGGAGGAGGAGAGGAAGAAGAAGAAGAGGTGCGCGACTCGGAGGCGACCTTTGAGGGGATGAAGGAGACCACTCCCCCGCGCAGGGCCGACATCCTCCGCACCTTGCCAGACAAAATCGAGGCCGACGCCACACAGGAGGAGGGG
The DNA here is from genome assembly GCA_963921465.1 of Triticum timopheevii. Taxonomy (NCBI): domain Eukaryota; kingdom Viridiplantae; phylum Streptophyta; class Magnoliopsida; order Poales; family Poaceae; genus Triticum; species Triticum timopheevii. Next base: position 273,059,901 of record OY997266.1, read on the forward strand.
GATCTGCCCGCGATCCCGAAGAAGGGCAGGTCGGCGCTGGTCTCCCGAGAGGCCGCTTCTGCCCAGGTGCCGCCTGGAGCCGCTTCCAGCCCTTCTGCTGTGCCTTCCCTTGCTCCTGGGGCCCTTGCAGCTTCGCCCCGAGCCTCGAGGCTCTCGGGTTTCAAGCTCGGCAAGAGGATGGTGAACTACGCCGCGGTAGACCAGTAAGTACTCGCGCTTTATATTGTTCTTGATTATGCTGCCTCAGCTTGACGTTTTCTATTGGTTGGTTAGGCCGCTTCCTGCCGCGAAGAAGAGGAAGGGGGATGCTGTGACTCTGCCCGGGGCAGACTCATCTGTCGCGGCCGCTCCTTCATCCATGGTGAGGGGAGGCGATGACGTTCGCACCTCCCCTGCCCGATCATCCTCGCGAGGCCTGGAGGAGCGCCCTGGCGGGGTGCCAGCCCCTATGGCCCCGCTTGCTCCGGAGGTGCCGGTGCCTGACTCAGCTGCTGAGGTACCCAAGGCTCAGGAGCCCCCAGTCTCCCGAGCTGTGGTTATGCTGCCGCCTCCTCCTCCTGCGCCGCTGGTTCCAGGTTCTTCTACCTCCTCCATTGTCTTGCACCACACCCTTTCTGAGTTGGGCTAGCTGCGAGAAGACCACCAAGGCACCGACTCCCACCTGGTAGCCGGGCGCCCGTAGCAGGTCTCCGGCTGGATTCATTTTGAAGCCTCCGTCTGAGCAGCGCTAAGGCAGGCCGTGGCAGCCTCTGAGGAGGAGAAGCAGGCCACCGCCCAGGCTGCAGCCGGTCGTGAGACAACACTGAAAGATGCTGCGGTCGCCCAAGACCGCTGCACGACACTAGAGGTTGAGCTGCAGGGTTTGGGTGACGAGCACGCCAAAGAAGCTCACGACCGCCAGGCGAAGGAGGAGAAGATGAAGGCTCGGGAGGACGCTATCAGGGACCGCGATGCCGAGCTGACGTGGCAGGCGGAGTCGCAGACAACTGAGCGATGCCAGCTGTAGACGCTGGAGCAGAAGTTGAGGGCGGAGAAGACCGAGCTGGACGCCAAGGTGAAGGTGGGAGGGGGTGGAGCCCCTGACAAATGACGGTTTTGTCCAAGGGTGATCTCTTGTGGCTTCTTTTCTGTTTTAACTCCTGCAATGTGCACCATGCCTCGTGGAGGCGTTTAAACTTTCGTCTGGTACTGTGAAGACAATTATGGTTTGTAATATTTGCGTTGGGATTTGCTTCAAGATTTGCGGTTTCCTTCCTATTTGCTTTATGTTTTACGTCGGCAGAGCCCGGCCCTGTGCATACCTCAACCGCCATTGGCCCCGACCGGATCACCAGGACGGGACCAAGGAGTGAGGGGCTACATGACAAGTTACGCTCCTGAGTCGCGATGCTCAGGAGTCCCCCTTGACGTGCAAACAGCAAATAGGGAGGGAACGTAGGAGCAGACCTGGCGTTCTACGTCAGCAGAGCCAGGCCCCGCGCATACCTCAACCGCCGTTAGCCCCGACCGGATCACCAGGACGGGACCAAGGAGTGAGGGGCTACGTGACTAGTTAGGCTCCTGAGTCGCGATGCTCAGGAGTCCCCCTTAACGTTCAATCACGACCTTCATACCTTGGCTTCGCTCGGGGAGGGGTGCGCGACGACCAGGTCCGAGGGACCTAGCTGGGTGGCGTGCGCTCGGGCGTGACTCGGGCGCAGCCCCCGTGTCCAGCCCCTTCGCGCGATGCTCCTGAGGGGAGGTGTTGCGATGAGGCTCCCTGAGGTTGACACGGCCGTGGACCACCCTCAGTTGTTTATCACCAGCACGGAGCATAGTGCTTCCGTATGTGTACGGGCATAGCCGCTCCTCGGCAGTGTCGTCAGCCAGCATGGAGCATGGTGCTTCCACTGGTGCATGGGAGGGGGCCCCCATCCGGGAGGAGCCCCCGGGGCATGTACAGCGCTGCCTTGACACGTGGCTTGCACGGGAGGGCTAGACGAGGTGTATCTGGGCACTCGTGAGCCAGTGCGGGACTCATGATGCCCTACCTCAAGGCGGGTTGTGCCTGGTTTTGGATCTTTGGCGGCTGTGTGTTCCTGCAAGATAGTCAAATACAAATGCTTTGCGTCTCAGGTCCCGGCCCTCGAGCGAGCTCAGCCGCCGCTGGTATGCCAAGCCGAGATGTCGTGGTCAAGTCCAGGGGGTGAGGGCTGGAGAGCCAGTAAGAGCTCCTGAGTCGCGATGCTCAAGAGCCCCCCTTTTAACACGCAAGTGATTTGCATGAGAGAGAGGAAGCACGTAGTAGGCGGTAGGTGATAATCATAGGCAGGTTAAGCATGCAAGAGGGATACATGCCACTTGGTCAGGCCCAAGCGGCTTGGGGATGATGCTGCCCGAGGGGCGCCCCAGCAAGGTAAACTAAAGACATAAGAAAAAGGGATACATGCCGCAGGGACGGACCCATGTGGCCTAGGAATGATGCAGCCCTGAGGGCGCTCCCAGCTGAAATCAACTTGGAATGTCACCTAGTACCATTGTAGAAGGGGTGCTGGAGTAGCTGAAGAAGCGCGGTGAAGAAGCTGACCCTCACGAGCCACCAGGCTCCTGAGCCTCGGGAGGCTCTGGGTGTCCGGGTGGTTCCTTGAGGACCACCTCCATCTCCGCTAGGACCGCATGGTGCCTGGCCTCCTGAGCCGCCAGAATGCTCCGCAGGCGACGCTGGTAGGTGGTAGCCGCGTTCGGCAGGCCAAAAGGCATGCGAACGTAGCTGTGCGGCGGACCCTCGCAGTGTCCCACGCGCGAAGGCTAGAGGCGCTCCTGAGATGCGGCTCGGTTGAGCCCTGGGATGTCGATGCAGATGCGCAGCCCACCATCCTCGCCTGGATGGGGAGCCATGTCAGGCAAGCGGCAATCGCCGTGCATGGCACTTGCTTCCTGATGCTTCTGAGTGGTCTTGGTGATGAACTCCTGAGGGTTGGGCTTTCAACGCCCTGTGCCTTCCTGAGGGAAACATGCTCTGAAGCACGCCTCCAAGTGGTGCCGAGCGCCTCCCTTGATGCTGGCAAGGTCTAAGGCCCTCCAGAAGAGAGCCCCCGATCCCTGCCCGAGGAGGGCGTCGGGCGTGCCTTCCTATGGGATGGAAGGAGGCGCCCCTTGCACGGGCACGGATCCTGATGCGGCACCACCTGAGATGCCAACCTCCTGAGGCCTTGTGCTGAGCGATTGCTTCTTCTTCTTCTGGGGGATGGCCTCTGGAGGGTTCCCTCCCTTGCTGTCCGGGTCCTCGACTGATGCAGCTTGGAAGGCACACTCGAGGGAGCACACCACATCTCTTTCTTCGCAGGGGACCGTGATGATTCCGTCGCTTCCTGGCATCTTGAGGACGTTGTAGCTATGGTGGGTCACTAGCATGAACTTGGCCAGGGTTGGATACCCGAGGATGGCATTGTACGATAGGTGGATGTGGGCGACGTCGAAGTCGATGAGCTCGGTGTGGTAGTTGTCGCGCTTGCGGTGACAGGGAGGCGGACCTGCCCTATCTAGGTGGTGGAGCCGCCAGTAACTCCTGAGAAAGGCTTGGTAGGCTGGAGCTGATTATATGGCACTTGAAGGTTGTCAAACATCTCCAATGACAGGAGGTTAAGCCCTGGGCTGCCATCAATGAGGGTCCTAGTGACTTGCCTGTTGCTGATGACTAGGGAGCAGAGCATCGGGAGGACGCCAGCAGTAGCCGCACACTTGAGTTGATCTGCTGAGCTGAAGGTGATGGCGCACTTGGACCACCTGAGCGGGTGCGTGGCCTCAAGCCTGGGGAGGACTACATTCACCTCGTGAGCAAACCGCTTGAAGATGGACTGAGAGGCTAGGGCCTGAGCTCCGCCCAAGATGCAAGCGATAACACATGGTTCCTGGAAGCCCCCAGCCCCCTCGTCCTGGTGGTGGTCGTCATTCCTTCTTGGCGGCGGTGGCAAAGGAGGAAGGCCTGCGTTGCCCTACGGGCAGTCCTCGCGAGGCTGATCCCTCCAGGTGCCCTCGCGAGGCTGGTCCTGCCAGCGATCCTCACGAGGTCGGTCATGCCACTCCTGATGAGGGCCACGGTTGTCCCATCGTCCTCCGCCTCATCCTCATCCACGGCCGTAGCCCCGGTCATTGCACTCGGGGCGTCGACCGAAGCGTCCTTCTCGAACGGCCCTGAGCTCCTGGCAGTCGCTGGTGTTGTGGTTGTGGAGGTTGTGGTAGGCGCAGAACGGTCGGCTGCCCTTGGACGACTCCGGCTGGTCCCTTCCGCGCTTCGTGTCCGGCTCCGCCGCTAGCACGGCTACTCCCTTGCGCTTCACGTCCTTGGCCTTGGTCTTCTTCTCTTCTGGGTCCACGGCTGGAAGCTCGAGGAGGGAGAGGCATCCCTCCTCAGCTCTTGTGCACTTGGTCGCCAGGTTGAACAGCTCCAGGGATGTGCACAACTCCTCGTGGATGGCGAGCTCCTCCTTCATCTTTACGTCGCGGACGCCATCAGAGAACACCGAGATGATGGCCTCGTCCGTCAGCTTGGGGATCTTGAGGCGGGCGCTATTGAAGCACTGAATGTATTTCTGCAGGGTCTCTCCAGGCTGCTGCTTGATGCGGCGCAAGTCACCCGCGACCGGGGGGCAGGCGCGAGTGCCCTGGAAGTTGGCAATGATGCGGCTACGCATCTCGTCCCTAGAGGAGATCGAGCCGGGAGGCAGGTTCAGGAGCCAGGTGCGGGTACCGTCCTTGAGCGCCATGGGGAACCAATTCGCCATGACCTTATCGTCTCCATTGGCTGCCTCGATGCTCACCTCGTAGAGCTGCAGGAACTCCGCGGGGTCGGCGGTACCGTCGTAGCGAGGAGGCAGATCCGGCTTGAACTTGCCGGATCAGGCGACGCTACACAGCTCGGTGGTGAAGGAACGACAACCTACCGTGATGCCCTTTGCTGACGCGGAGCTTGATCTTGATGGTACCCGCGCACCACCGCCAGAGGCAGTGCGCGGTCTTGTCGCGCCGGTGCAGGGAGCACGGGGGCACCTTCTTGAGGCCGAGGGATTTCTTGGCAGCTTCTTTCTTGTCGCGCGGGCGCTGTATGCGGTGGGTCACGTCCAGGGGCCACGCGCCTTGGAGCCAGGGCGCCGTCTTGGGGCGGAGGTGGTGGAGGCGCTCCCTGAGCCGCATCGCCCGCACCTGGCGGAGGGTGAGGCAGCGAGAGGACGGCGCGGGAGAGCCCCCTACGGCACTGACGAGCTCGGTGATGTGAGCAAGCCATTCTTCGTAGAGGTCGTCGACGGGGCAGTAGTGCAGGAGCTCACATGCCAGAAGCAGCGCGGCCTGTGTGTCCGTGGGGGCACGACGAGCGTGGGACGACGAACCAGTTGGGGTCTGCGACAGAGTGGCGGTGCGGCCCTCCCACCGCACTGAGGGGTGCAGCAAAGATGCTTGCTGCTTGTTCCCTGCCGGGCCAGTGGCGGCGTTGGCAGTAGGTGACGGAGAACAACGAGGAGGCCCGCCGACGGGAGCCATCTGGGTGATGCGAGCGGCGAGAGCAGCCCGGCGCTCGGCATGGGCTCGGCGAGCGTCCGACATGGATGCGACGAAGCGATGGGACGCGGATCAGCGAAAAGAAGATTTTGGCGCACCCTACCCTCCGCCCCTACCTGGCGCGCCAAATGTCGGATATCGGGTTCCGGCAAAACCCTTAAGGTTCGAACACTGGGGTGCGCACGAAGATTTCTCTCTATCGTAACACACCCTCAGCCTCGCCGCGATCTCTAAGCAAGCTCGATGAACAACATAAGAGACACAAGATTTATATAGGTTCGGGCCACCGTTGTGGTGTAATACCCTACTCCTGTGTGTGGTGTGTGGATTGCCTCTTGGGCTGATGATGAACAGTACAAGGGAAGAACAGCCTCGTGAGGAGAGGTGTTCTTGTGCTTGGTGGTGTGTAGATGAACTGGGCTCGTATCCCCCTTGCCTTCTACTATGGTGGCTGGCCCTATTTATCGAGGCCCTGGTCCTCTTCCCCGATATTGAGCGGGAAGGGATCAAACAACGACCATTTTGAAAGGGGACAACTAGTACAAGCTATCCTGACTAAAGGTGGTCTTCTCCTGTCAAAGGCGCTGCTGGTGACGCCGTCTTGGGGTCCACAATGACCTCTGTCCTGCCGTCCTGCTGGTCTCGTCTTGTTGCGCCGATATGGAAACCTTTTCCTGATGCCTCGGTACTCCGCACCTGCGCTTGCTGGCACCAAAGAGGAACCGAGGACATTGCACGGGCTGGCGCCCGCCTGGCCTTGGTCATCATGGCTTGCATCACGAGGACCTCGCGAGGTACCCCTTGCCTTGATCTCTCCGCCTCGTCGCGAGCCTGCCTGGCGAGGCCGCCCCTGAGGAGGCCTCGCGTCATCCGCCCCGCGAGGCTTGGCCCCTCGCGAGGGTCTTGAGTGTTGGTTGGTGAAGACGGGCTGTACTGGGCCACTGGTGGAGCCACGCCGTGGGCCGTAGGCAGGCAAGTCTGGGGACCCCCGTTCCCAGAACACCGACACAAGTATAGAGAAAAAAATAAAAGTAAAGAAAATATTTTAAGCAAAAGAGGAGAAACAAAGAGCTTGTAAGCAATGGCATTGAGCCATTTGCATAGTTATATCATCTTGGTCATCGCATACATAGCATAGTTGGGATTGAAGACAACACATTTCTCTCATAGGTTGGTGCACAAGCGTATCTTGCCCATTTGAGCAATCGAGCTAGTGTCTCTCTAGTATTCGCACAACAAGAGCATTTTCTGTGGTTGCACATTTTGAGCTCACTCCTTGATTGTGCGGATCCCATATATCTTCCGTGTGTGTGTTCCTAGTGATATCTTTGGGTTTGATCTATTTGCTTTACTTGCATTTTTGTGAACCTTCTCAACCTTATCGATATCTTGACTAACATTTGGTTGAAATTTTTGCCACCATCCTAACCATGCTCCTCCATAAGCCTCTTATTTTAGGTGTGAGAAACAAACCGGGTTCCAATTATCCTATTGTGGCATTACCTTGAGTGACACTTGTTACATCCTCATTCCTCGGAAATGGTAACTTTGGTATTGTTCTCTCATTTTCCTACTCACCTCACTTGGTTATGATGGATAGGCCAAACTCGTCGGTGTACCCACTTTTCGAGGAGCAAGGTGGTGATTCCGGCTTCGTCTCCAAGAACCACTTCTTCATCGCGCAACGAGTGCTTCATCAAGAAAGCGAAGCATTGGGTGAACGCTAGGAGCAACTCGCCTCTGACCTTCGTCAATCAGAAACAAGGAACCGCGACTACATCGATGCCAAGTTCACCACACAAATGGAAGAGCTTTGCAACATGATCGTGTGACGCCCATCTTCCTCAACCGCTTCTTCAAGACGGTGCCACTCAAGTCACCGTACAAGTCGGCCATCTTCGGACTACTCCTGTTATGATGCAAGTCCTCCACGAGCTCGCTTTCCTCGACGTGATGTCCCTCAAGATCACCAAGCACAAGAAAATCCGTTCCATGGCAATGGCTTACAAGACCGAGTTCGAGCACAGGTAAGGGTGCGACACCAAGCGCAGGAAGCAATGGAGCAAGAGAAAATACCTCCACAAGCGCCACGTCAAGTACCTCAAGAAGATGACGCCATCCGTCAAGCACAAGCACACAAAGCACAACAAGCACTATGCGAGGCCACTAGAGCCGTTGAAGAATGCAACTGCGAAGTGCGAGAACAAGAGGAAGCTCTTCGTCGCGAGATATAAGAAGAAGCCGCCCGACGCGACGAGCAACAAGAAAGGCGCAACCAAATGCATATTCCTCGTCCTCCTCCAAGACAAGAGCGACACCAAGCAGAACAAGTGCTTCAAGACCCTCCTCCACGGCAAGAGCGACATCGCGAGAATGAGAATTTGAGGACCTTCCTCCACAGCAAGAGCGATATCAAAACCGCTACTATGATGTAGAACTCCGCTATGGCAAGCTCATACTCTTGAAATGATGTCGCGCTCACAATCCGAGGTGGGGCTGCTCTAGTAGGTGCAATGGTGGAGGAACCAACCGGCGGTGGTGAGCATGAACTGGAATAGTAGTTGTTGTAGTCACCCAATGCATCCTCCTGTATCTATCTCTCAAAGGTACAAGCGCGAACATACATACCAGTAATGCAACAAGGAATATAGTGAAATCTTGCACGGATATCATGGTTCAAACCACCAAAAAATCTATTCACAGATTCTTCTATGTCACAATGATGAATATAAGATTTAAACTCTTGGTAGTAAGCATGAACAGTGTTGTTGCCTTGTTTAAATTGTTCAAATTTGCGAAGCTATTCACGACGATAGTAAGGAGGGAAAAATTGTTTTCTCATTACATCTTTCAAATGTTTCCAAGTTGTGGGTTGGTTATCAATGTTTTTCTTACAATGCACACTCCAACAAACAGAAGCAAAACCACTAAATGCTCTAGTGGCAGCTCGTACTCGCTCAAGTTCAGAAAAGTCATGTTGACTAAAAACTTGTTCTACTTCAATCTCCCAAGCTAGATAAATAGCAGGATTAAATCTACCCGCAAATGACGCTAAAAAGCTAACCTAGCCATGTGCTTGTGTTTGTTGTCCCAACTCTCGTGATGGTGAACATGTGTTTGTCGTCCAAGATCTTCTATCTCCGGAACCTTTCATGATTAGTAGAAACAAGAAACAAAATTTGTGGTTGTAACGTGCTCACAGTAAAACAAATATCAATATCTTACAAGTTCTTACCAAGCGGCAGGTGGTTACAGGCAACCAGTGGTGTCAAGTAACTCTGAAGATTGTGTAAAGCGATTGCCAGGGGAACGTACGTATACACGGTGTAGAAATATGTGGAGCTGGGTTGGCTATATATGGTAGAAAAATATTAGCAATAATCAATTCAAAGATGCAATGTTGAATAAACGCTCAATGACGGTACTGTGCTGGTCCTAAGCTAGACCGGACTAGAGACGCGAGCCTAGAACACTAATGAGGTCACGGCGTAGCACAACTAGCATCAATGAAGGATACTAAGTAGCTTTGGATAGCAAGATATAAGTGAAGATCACAACGGCAATAAAGATAATGATGAAAAACAACTGCCAAGCAGGATATACAACAACTCTCTCTCCAACTTTCCTCTTGAAAAGTTTGAAGCAATTTTTTGATAAATTTTTTCAAAGAATGCTACTAACTCAAGCTTTCCAATGCAAAAAAGAATCACTCAATTCCGAATTTGTATGAGGAGTCAAAGAATTCTAAAACTGGCCTAAAAAACTGGAACAAACTGTATGCACGAACTTCGGAGGGCAAAAAGACCTATTTAGAAGCCGATTTTTAGGTGCGAAATATTGAAGTTGCCTCTGCAACTATTTAGATGTGGCTCGTCTCTAGCTTTAATTGGAGTAGTCGCGGAGCCAAAACGGACTTCGTATGAGGAAGTTATGCCTGTTTTACTGAGCAGTGCACAAAACAGATTCCAATCCGAATTCAGCTACGAGATTGAGTCTAGATAGATCCGAACTTTGTTGTTTCTCTTCTCTCTTTTTTTTCCTCACACTTTTTTTTCATTTTCTTTCTCTCTTTTTTTTCTCTGACTTTTTTTTACTTTTTTTTCTCTCTCAGTTTTTTTTCTCTTTCCCTCTTTCCAAAACAAAATAGATAAGATGCAGATTGGATCAAGCAAAGATGTGAAAGACCTCAACTATGATGAAGACAATAAATGGTGGGTAGCACGTGGTGGAAATTGAGGGATGGGATGGTGGACAACGGAAGGAATAATGATGCAGCGGCGGCGTGACTAATATGAACAGAACTCGAAACTCTAAACGAACTAGACAATAAGACCAGCAACTCGACACGACAGTGCAACCGAGAATTCATTAATACAAACAATGAAAAGAAAATTGCAAAGGCTCAGACTGGCTAGGACAATGGATGAATAGATCTAACTTTTTTTTGTGGCTTTTTCTTGGACAATAGGTAAGAAAATAAATCTAATCTAGGGAAAACTGGAAATTCTCACCGAGCAACCTGAAAACTGATACCACTTGATAGAGGCAAAGGTGTCACGTCTTTCAATGAGATGATGGATATCGCTTTGGTGGAAGTCGACTTTGACGATCCGACTACGATCGTGCGAGGATGTCGCGCCTTAGCAATCGCTAAACCAACTCCGAGAGGTTATTGACCACGCCAGAGCACGATCAACCTGACCACGAGGGTCTGATTCCTGCGAGCAAACGAAGAACAAGAAAGAAACTGAGATTGCAATCTGGATATTGCGAATATAAGATGAAAGCTTTATTGATCAAGGTGGGATTCTGTGATGTCTTTGTCTGGTTGTTGAACACAAACGAAGTACGCGACGTTGCAGCTATGGCGAACTTTAATCTAAACAAAACCCAAGCAAAAATCTACTAGATGGATCTACTTATATAGGATCAAGAGGTGACGGCCAAGGAGGTGGGAGAACGTCCCAAGGCAGCCTAAAACCAACCCTAGGTCGTACAAGGCTCATGGGCCCAAGTGGAGGTGATGCAGCACCTTTAGACATGTTGTTTGACTTGGATTCTGCTGTAGCGTCTTATTGTTTCGTTGATATATCAACCCTCCGAACGTATTTTAAGGAGAATACAATTGGGCTGGAAAGAGCATGAAATCTACTTTCCAACAAAAAAAGAATCATCCAATTCGGAGTCCGTATGAAAAAGTTGTTGGCGTTTTGAGTCAGGTATGTCTGTGTAGTCCGAATCTGAATCTAGAATGTGAGAGACTTGGACTCTATCTTCTCTTGGCCCAAAAGTGACGTGAGAAGACTTTTTGAATAGAACCTAAATTTCTATTTTTCCCTTATCTTCATATGTGGATTGTACAAATGTCCCATACACCTGCAATTAGACAAAACACAAAAGTGTGTGAAGTATTTTTGTTCTGGATAACATAAATAGATTATTGAATAGTTTGCACTAGAAATCACCTGACAAATATGCATGTATGCAATATTTTGGGTTATATCCAAGGTAGTCATGTCCTCATCAGCTGCCATATACCACCACCACATATTCACCGCCAATCCGAGTCCATATACGCCACCACATATCCGCCGCCATCACGCCAATCCGAGTCCACCTGCAACATATATCCGCCACCAGTCCGAGTTCCACCAGATTCATCTCCGCCACCAGTCCGAGTTCCACCAGTTTCATCTCCGCCACCAGTCCTATTCCGAGTCCAGTATTTTGTTACTCTATTTTGGATTTCCAGATCACGCAATACTCCGAGTCATGACAGAGAAGGACTCCCCAACTTCCGTGCTACCCGCAGTAGAGAAAGAGTTCCAAACTCAAAAAAAAAGTAAGTCTGGAAAATTCTGGCTAGGCAGTTTTTAGACCATTTGTAGACTTCCTCGAAATAAATTTGTTGCGGAGCAAAAAAAAGAGGAAAAAAAGTGCAAAAATAAAGGAAAAAAAAGAGAAAAAAAATTCAGAGTGTGCTCGTCCCTTGTTTACGTGCCGCGCCGTGATTTTGTTGGTGTTCTAGGCTCGCGTCTCTAGCACAGTCTAGCCTAGGACCAGCACAGTACCGTCGTTGAGCTTTTATTCAACTTTGCATCTCTGAATTGATTATTGCTGACCCTTTTTGCTACCATATTATAAGCCTTCCCAGCTCCACATACATCTACGTCGTGCGTTTGACTCTCCCCGATAATCGCTCTATCCAAGCTTTGAGAGTTTTGACTACAACGGTTGCCGATCACCGCCTGCTGCTGGGTAAGAACTGGTAAGAATTTGAGATTTGCTTGACAGATTTGTGACACCCACCACCACCTCTTGTTAGTAGTCTGTAGGATCATATTCTTGTGTGTTTCTATTTCTGCTAACCATGCCAGGATCACAATCCGACGAGACTGACTGGGAGAACATGATTAATAAAGATTTGCATGATAAATTTCAGCAAATGATGAGTGGACAGGTGCAAGATGTGCTAAACAGATTTGAAGAGGCCATGGAGAAGATACATGGCATGGAGAAGACATTCGAAACAAAGCTCGATAACAAGTTTAATGAATTGCTCGCGCGTCTTCCACCACCACCACCCGCTGCACCTAACGCACCTCTCCAACAACAACAACAACGACTACCTCCACGTCGCGAAACAGCCCTCCGCCGAGCGAGCCGTGTCCCTCTTGCGTTTGGCCAAACTGTTGGTGCTGTTGTTGATACTTCCGTGGCTCCTGTTGCTGATGCGGAGGAGGATGATTATGTGGGAGATTACGAGGATGAGGTTGATCAAAATCAGAACTACGTGCAACCACCTGCACCACAACCACCAGGTCATCCACATGCAAATAATCACAATGGTAGGGCTCTCCCTCAGGTACGAGATCATGACCATCTTCCTAAACTGAAATTGAATATTCCACCATCTGAGGGTAGATATGTTCCTGATATATATCTTACTTGGGAGTTAGAAACTGAACAATGATTTACATGTTTATAATATCCCGAGGAGAGACGGGTTGCCGCTACTGTTTGTGCTTTCACAAGTTTTGCATGTGTATGGTGGTCTGAATATTGTAGATTATATCCTATTCCAACTACTTGGGCTGCTTTAAAAACTGCTATGCGTACTCGTTGGGTTCCACCATATTATCAACGCGAATTGCTTCAAAAATTGCAGCGCTTAAGACAAGGGGAAAATTCTGTCGAAGAATATTATCAGGAATTACAAACTGGCATGATTAGATGTGGTATTGTTGAGGAGAATGAAGCTATGCTTGCATGTTTTCTGGGTGGATTAAATAGAGAGATTCAGACCATTCTAGAATATAAGGAGTATACTAATATCACTCATTTATTCCATCTTGCTTGTAAAGCTGAACTGAAGTGCAGGATCAACAAGCATTGGCGCAAACTAACTTTTCAGCAGGCCGACCTTCATCATGGACACCGTGTGCATATTCTACTTCAAATGCACCAGCACCTCAATCAGGTGCCACCTCCAGCCGTGATACAAGAAAACAGGCAAAACCACCATTATCTGCCAAGAGCGCACCTGCCGGGCCTACACAGAGTTCTTCTTCTTCCAGGGCATCAACAGGGCACACAAGTGATATTATTTGTCGTCGTTGTAAGGGAAGAGGTCATTATGCGAGAGAATGCAAATCTCAGCGTGTGATGATTGCTACCGAGGATGGTGGGTATGAGTCCGCTAGTGACTACGACGAGGAGACTTTGGCTCTTATTACATGTGAAGAACATGGTTGAGATGATTTTGATCATGAGACGCAATACATGGCTCCTGAAGACGCTGACAGGTATGAATGTTTAGTTGCTCAACGTGTTTTCAGTGTGCAGGTCACACAAGCTGAGCAAAATCAGAGGCACAATTTGTTCCATACCAAGGGAGTTGTGAAGTAACGTTCTGTGCGCGTCATCATAGACGGAGGGAGATGCAACAACTTGGCTAGCATGGAGATGGTGGAGAAGCTTTCTCTCACCACAAGACCACATCCACATCCTTACTACATCCAATGGTTCAACAACTGCGGCAAGGTTAAGGTAACACGTACTGTTCCACTACTAGGGAAAAGGCTAGCAGCAGCGCGGGTTTTAGATGTATCAGTAGCGCGGGTACCCGCGCTACTAATACGGCGCTACAGCTAACTCATAGCAGTAGCGCGTGTGCACCCGCGCTACTGCTACACAAGTGTAGCAGCAGCGCGGTTAGGGGAAGCTCGCTACCGCTAGTAGCGCTAGCGCTCTTTGCCTAGACGCGCTACTGCTATTGAGGCGCTGCTGCTAACTTTTGTACACTCGCTACTGCTAATTTAAGTAGTTTTTTTTGGCATATTTGTTTTGTATTTGAACCGACTTTGTAGAAGAATCTTTAGCACATAGAAATGTCATCATGATACACATACAAATGCCTGCGAGACGACAAATGTAATCATAGCATGTACATACAAATAGTCTCTTCATAATCATCATCCAACACAAAGTGATATCTTGTCATCATCTCGAAAATAGCAATACATGCAAGTCTCGAATACTTGCAACTACAACAACGTCATCCATCTAAACAAAGGTATACGCAAGAAGTGTTATCACTATGAGTGAGAGCGGAACCATGCAGTACATGAGGTGGCGGTTACGAGTCCTCTCTCGCGCTAGCGTGAACCTCAAGTAACTAGCTTCTCCTTCTTGTATGCTTTTGAAGCCTTTATGGCTAGCGCCCGTGAACCCATTCACTTGCGCCTGACACTCATGCCACTCGTTGTACACCCCCGGAACCTTCCCTTTGTACACGACATAGCATTTCCATCTCGCCATCAAGAAACTAGGTACCTGTTAGACATGCATGTTCATGAAGAGGATGTACAATCATATATATGCAACAAAATATACTAGAGCAACACCAAAAAAGAAAGGTTAGCAACTAGATGCAACATATACAGTAAGCAAATTAATTAACTAGAGGTACGCAGGTCATCGTATGCAAACTAACAAAGTAGCGTTACGCAAGTTCGGCAGGGACCATGGACATCACAAAGTTTCATCGCTACAAAAAGTATACAAGTTCAACCGACACACATCATCATCATCGGCATCATAAATCACTAGGAGTTCCATCCTTCCATATCATCGAGGACGAACCCTAGCTTCTTGAACGGCGTGAGGTCTAGACGTTGCATGCCTATGCGAGTTCGGACGTCAGTTCGCGATATAGGGCCGTGGTGGAACATCCCCTTCTCATCGATGACTTCTTTCATGATGATCGTCGCAATGTCGCTTTGGATGCGAAAGAAGTCATCTCTAAGTTTATAATTCGCTTCTCCATGAGATTCTAGCCACTTGTGGATATGATCATCATTTCTGTTGTTAATGCGAGGCTTTTGGTGATCCGTGTTGAACTGAATCATGAGATGGACGATGTAGAATCCATCCTTCTTGCTTGGTTTTGGGACATGGATGCAGGAGAAGTTAGTTTTATGCGCGAAACCCATCTTCTTGTTCCTTTGTTTCTTGATATGCATGTGGCCACCTCTAAAGCTGAAGCCTTGGAGAGCATCATCTAGAATATTCATTATGTGGGTGTAGTCCTTTTTCTCGTAGTCTCTAGAAGGGCCAAAATACACGGCGTGGGAGACTTGCGGGTAAATAACGATAAGGACGGCGCGCCCGTTGCTGCGGGGAAAAGACACCTCAAATTATTCCCCATATGAGAGAGAAGGAATGATTGAAATGTACGAAAGGGTTGTCCGGAACTGACTTACTTTGGATGATAAGGCACGAGGACAATTTCCCGGTCCTTATTCTGTACCATGAAGTTTTGGAGGTACTCCCTAGCAGTTTCTCGCTTAAAGTCGCCGAGACTCAAGAAAGACTTGTGCATGTAGTACGGATCCGCCACACAGATTTGCGAGACTTCTACATTCTTCATGACGGAGCTCATATGTAGCGCAAAAAGGCGGACGATAGTAAAATCAAGCCGCCTTGTTAGAAACATCTCAAAGATATGGTCAAACCGCAGGAAGAACACCTCCGCGGGCCGTGTGTCGACGTAGCACTTCCCCTCAGGCACACGAGCCGCGTATGTCGGATATCCTGGATCCTTTGAGGCTAGTAGGCTTTTCTCAGTCGACAGCACATGGTCGTGCAGTTTCCTGAGATCCCCTGATAGTGCCTCCAGCGGTTTTGGCGGTAGCATCGGCTCGCCCGTGAGATGGAACATGACCGCACCTTTCACGGGTACACGCTCTTCAGAATGCATCGTCTGGCTGCTGTGTGCTCTGGCTTGTTTGGAGGCAGTTACCTTCCCCGATCTCTTCCTCTCCTTTTTATTGGGCACACCTTCCAGACCCTTCCTTAACCCCTGCCCAAGTGTTCCCGGGCTAAGTACTGTACGACCCTCGCGCCCAGCTAGTTGAGCCTGTGTTGAGGCGGCATCTTCAGGCGTGTCCTGTGAAGATTTCATGAAGAGAGACTTTTTGCAATCCATGGTACGGCCCTGCCCGGGCATATCATCCATATCCTCATTAGCAAGCTGATAGCCCGATTCTTCATATGGTTGACTCATCATATCTATGTCACAGTCATACGCGTTTGTATTGAGGTAATCCATAGGGTTGACCTCTGTCTCATCATCCATTCTCTGTTCTACAGGAGAAATTACATCAGCCAGTACTATTGCACCCCCTTCATCATGTCGTCCGCCGCTCTCACCCGGCACTACTACAGGAGCTGGTAATTGCGTAGGTGGGGTTGTGGTCTCCGCACATGCTTGTTGATGTGTGGTAGTTATTGGTGTGCTCTCTGCCGGCTCTAGACGAATAAGATTCTTCGGCCATAGCAGCACCCAACCCTTGCAGCGTCCAATCCGCGGTGGGGTCTCGTCGTCCGCTCCCACATGCTGTACTGGAGGAGGCAAATCCTCGTGCCCCAATTTCACACTGGTCAAGCTAACCCGGAAGTGCCCAGCGGGGATCGGCTGGTTGTGGAATGTGCATTGAGAGGGGTCCATTATCATCCCCTTTCCCACGTCCACCTTCTGGCCTTTGATCAAGTAGAGTATGGTGCATGGGGTTTCTTTCGCCTGCAAACACCTATGTCTGTGGTGTAAAACAACCGAAAGGCAACAAAAATGGAATATTATCTATCTATCTATATATATATGTTGGTGCGACATGTAATTACCGTGACGACGTCGAGCTCAGCCAAAGACGAAGACCCACCTAGCGTGCCTGAGACTAAGGACGGGCTGCTATGAGCGGGAGCGGCTGCGAGAGGAGGCCCGGTTGCTTGAGCAAGTGATGGTGCGATGGTGTTGTTGTTCATGGAGTTGCTCGCGACGAAACTGGGCATCGGGAAATCATGTACCGTCTTGTCTGGATTTTCCTTCGCCCAGTTGATGATAACTGGAACCAAGTTAGTAGCGAAATCATTTCTGCAGGAAGTTACAGCTGCATTGACTGCCTGCTGTAGCAACTCATATTTGTCCTCGGCTGCTTTTTTCGCGTCCTCAGCTGCTTTTTTCTCGACCGCAAGATCCACCTTTGCATCGATGTCCGCCTGACTAAACTTCTTTTTCTGCTTCTTGGCCTCTGGGCTGTCGTTGTAAAACACCTTCCACGTGGCGCCGTCTCCAGCGCCATGCACACGACCATATTGCGGCCTCTGGTCCAACGGGAGTCCCTTAAGTTCGTTCAAGGCCCGGTTGAGAGGGGTGTCCCACTTGAGCCTCATCGGAGAAGTAGGGCTTTCGGCTGCAAGCCGGTGTTGCTTCTTCAGTAGTCTAATCAATTTCCTCGTGATCTTGTCCGTGTAAAAAACCTTTTTCTCCTTGTCCCACTTGTAGCGGGCCCTGATGAAGTCATGCTCCAAGGGGTTGGTGAACTTCGCGAAGGGGTCTGGGAGACCCGCGGCTTCACATTCCGGGTCCTCCTTATCCCATATGGGCCTTTTACCGAGGTAGCCACGGCTTCCGAGGCGATGCTTCCCCGTGTTCCTTTGCTGAAGGCTTTTGAATTTCGCAGCCTTAGCCTTGGCTGCCTCGGTAGCGCAAGTGTCCTTGAACTTTTCGAACTCCTCTTCCATAAGTGTCGGATTTTCCTCCAGAATCCTGGACAGGGGTTCATCAGCCTCAATAGCTTGTTTCACCCTCCCTTTCCAGGAGGCCAAATCATTGCTGAACATGCCCATGGCGTGATTGTTAATCTTTTTCATCTTCGGAACATCCCACGGTTGTTTTATGTTATCATCCCGGTCGGGGAACTTGAATCTCTTGTGCAACTTCGTTAGGAGCAACTGCGTCAAATGTTCTTTACTCCTTAAGTCATCGTCGTTGATGCTCGCGCATTCCCGTAGGATGCATCCTACTTGGTTCCCATAGCACTTGCGAGGTTCTTCCGGCTCTAACGGCTCAAACTTGCCAGGTGCCATCTTTGTGATCACAAGTCGTCCAATCCCTAGTTTGTTAGGTTTTCGTATCCTCTGCTTCTTATGCTTCCTCTTTCTGGTATCGGCATCGGGGCCGGTACCTTCCCTGCCGGTACCTTCCCCACCGGTCTCGGCGCCGCCATCGGTGCCGGCGCCGTCGGTGCCGGCACCGTTGGTGTCGATGTCGGCGTCAGTACCATCATCGAGGCCGACCTGCAAACCTTGCTTAGCAGTCAAATAGTCGAGGTACTCTTGTTCACCCTCATAATCCATCTCGTCTGCATCTTGGTTAGAAGGCCCAGTTTCTTCGTTGTTCGACATGTTTCCTATGATTAAGTGGCCTCATTTATTTCTAAAAGTATGAATAAATGAGAAATGACATAAAAAGAAATCTATGTGCCAGCACTCGATATGCCAACTATGTAGCACAAATCATGCCTTTATTCACGGGAAATTTCGGCATGACCTTTTCTAAAAAATGGACATATCGAGCGCCTGAAATTCACCGAAACGGAAATGAATCAACATTCCGGCGTAACATAGGCCACTCGGATCATTTTCCAAACATGACATGTCCAAAACATGACATATGCACATATCACATGTCCAGTTCAAATTTCCATATAAATTCAGCTAATTTTGAAACCTAGCTAAATTCATAACTAAATAGATAACCTAATTAATTAACATGAAGAACCCTAGCAGAGAGGGGGGGGTATACAGAGAGTGCAGGGGCGAGAAGGCAGGCCCGACGACGGCCAGCAGGGGAGAGGAGGGAGGCAAGGGCCGACGGGTCGGGGGCGAGCGCGCCGGGGTCGGGGGCGAGCGCCGGCGCCGGAGTCGGGGGCGAGCGGTTGGGTCGGGGCGAGCGGCGTGGTCGGGGGCTAGCGCCGACGCCGGAGTCGGGGTCGAGGGCCGGGACGGGGGCGAGCGCCGGGGCCGGGTCGGGCGCGGCGGAGCGACGGGGGAGAGAGAGCGGGGATTTGTGGGGAAATGGCGGGATGAAGCAGGGCGAGTGAGAATTTTGGGTTAAGTGAACGTAGCAGTAGCGCGTTATGTCAAAACGCGCTGCTACTTAATTCTATAGCTGCAGTAGTTTCGGGGAAACGCGCTACTACTATGATCTGTAGCTGCATCGGTTTATGAGAAACACGCTACTACTAAGATCTGTAGCTGCAGCGGTTTTGTAGAAACGCGCTGCTACTGCCGTCGCTACTGCCAGTTTTCCTTTTTCTTTTCCTTTATTTTATCCCACTTTTATTTCCCGAGGGCAGTGAACGAAGGGAGGCGATATATATTGCATCATTTGACGGTTAAATATGTATGCAAAATAGGAACATATATATTACACATCATTTGACCCATGCATAATAATGGCTAAGTGTGTATACAAAATAGGAACATATATATATTACACATCATTGGACCCATAACATACGTTGCCTCAGTACTGACGTTTTCGTTTTTGAGTCAGCTTCTTTCCCTTCTTGTTCGTCGAAGAATAATTGAGCCCCTCATTGTGACTTTGCCTTTTCCATGGAGTACGATTTTTCTTAGGTAATGTAGTATTGATTCTTCTTTTGACGTATACTTCATCATCATCGTCATCTTCCCTCATTGGGTTGCCGTACTGATCATAGTCTTCCTTGTTGGCGACTCCATCCATTCCAATGATGTTCCTTTTGCCTCTCCTCACGACAACACGGCTGGGATTGCGCGGGTCAGTTACGAAAAAGCATTGTGTCACGTTCTTAGCGTGTACCCATGGCTCGTTTTTTGCGATAGCGTTCACGGTAGCGCTCTTGGCGTCGGGTATAGTCATGGTAGAGAACATCCGGCTTTCTCTTTCGAAATTCTTAGCCCATCTGACACGGAACATCATCGTGTTGTGCAGTCCAGAGTAGTCAAGCTCCCAGATCTCCTCGACCCTTCCATAAAATCGTTCAGTTGTGCCGTTGTCGCTGCCGGTCATGCATTCCATCGTCGCCCCTGAGTTCTGATCATCACTGTCCATATCTTTTGCCTCCATGTAGAACGTGTATCCGTTGATATCATATGCCTGATAGGTTACGAGGTTGGGCGAGGGGCCATGTGCTAAGGCATATATGAGCAATCCGTCCTTAGAGCCCTCCTCCGGGGGATTAGCAATAATATGCTCTTTGAACCAATGCAAGAAAGTGGAGTTGTGCTCTCTAGTAACTTCGGCGTCCGTCCTGCATACCCCCCGGTCACGATACTTCTTTGCGATAATTTCTTTGTGCAGTGCCACGAAAGGATCTACCTCGTCTAGGTGTTGTAGCACTACCAAGTTTGCTCTGTCAAAGTCGCTGCGTCGATCTGAGTATGCCACATGCAGTTCCCTGCGACCGTTGCAGTGACCATCTCCTTCGAGCCTCCCATCGTGCTTGTTAGTGGGCAAACCAACACTAACACCAGCCAGCTGGTCTGCGCCATATAGAAAATTCTCACAGAAAGAGATGCACTCTTGTGCCAAATAGCCCTGGACGATGCTTCCATCCGGACGGGACTTGTTACGAACGAATCCTTTGATGATCCCATTCATCATCTCAAACGGCATCATGTTGTGCAGGAATGACGGCCCCAGGTCTATTATGTCATCCACAATATGGACACACAGATGCACCATCACGTCGAAGAACGCGGGCGGGAAGTACATCTCAAGCTCATTCAGTATCACAACGATCTCTTCCTGTAGCCTTTGGAGCTGCTTCACACTGATCGACTTTCGAGAGATGACGTCGAAAAAGTTGCAGAGACTAGTAAGCGTGTCACGGACGTGCTTGTCCATTATCCCTCTAAGGGCAACAGGTAGTATCTGCGTCATCATCACATGACAGTCATGAGACTTCATCCCGCTGAACCTTTTCTTGTCCGTGTCTAGATATCTGCTTATCTTGCCACAGTAACCGGAACTAACTTTCACTCCAGTAAGGCACTTAAAGAATTGATTGATCTCAGCCTGACTCAAGGTGAAGCAAGAGGGGGCAATAATCCTCTTTCTTTAATTTCTTGCCCTTCTTCTCTCGTGCCTCTGTCTCCGTCTCTGTCTCGTCTGACATTTTACGGGGTGGCATGTGCAGATCTTCCCTAATTTTCAAATTTTGCAAGTCTTTTCTTGTCTTCGGCCCATCCTTGGTCTTATCCGGCATGTTCATCAGTGTTGCGAGCAAGCTCTCAAGGACATTCTTACAGATATGCATTTGATCAAGGCAATGAGGTGTATCGAGTTTGTGCCAGTACTCCAAGTCCCAGAACACAGACCTCGTCTTCCATACCTTCAGCAGCGGCTCCGGCGCCTTTCTCATCGTCTTTCCTGGCGCAGGGCACTCCTTCCAGTTTTTCAACAGCTCATCGATTTCGGCACCGCTCCGCTTATGTGGAGGTCCTCGATGCTCAGCGTGACCATTGAATAGATCTCCACGGTTTCTCCACGGGTCGTCCTGTTCAAGCCATCTTCGATGCCCCATGTACACGATTTTCCCAGACACGCCATCTTTCCTTGATGTTAGCTGCTGAGACGTTGTATCATCCATGCACCGCGTGCATCCGCAATATCCATGGCACACCTGGCCTGCCACATATCCGTAACCGAGATAGTCCTGCACTGTCGTGATCAGCGCGGCTCTCATGTTGAAATACTCACCTTTGCTGGCGTCCCATGTATTGGCCGGTGTTTTCCCTAATGTGTCTAACTCCTCTTGAAGTAGCCCCAGATACAAATTAATATTATTTCCTGGTTGTTTCGGCCCTTGAATAAGCATGCTCATGTGAATGTACTTCGATTTCATGCACAACCAGGGGGGGAGGTTGTACATCCATACAAACACGGGCCATGTACTATGGTTGGTGTTCTGGTTGCCAAACGGATTCATGGATCGGTACACGCGCCGAGCACGATGTTCCTTGCATCAGATTCAAAATACCGATAGAAGCTGTTCAACGCTCTCCACTGGCTTCCATCCTTCACATGTCTCAGCTTCGGATCATCTCCATCGTCGGGCTTCTTCCTCTCCGCGTGCCAACGCATTAGCTTTGCTTCCTTGGGATCCACAAAATACCTCTGGAGACGGGGAGTGATCGGTAAGTACCATACAACTTTCTGGGGACATTTCTTCCCGGCCTTCTTGTATCGAGAAGCATTGCACACCGGACAGCTTGTTTTTTCCGCGTGCTCCTTCCGATAAATTATGCAATCGTTGATGCATGCATGGTATCTAACGTGTGGCAGATCAAGCGGGCACACGATCTTCTTGGCCTCATCAACACTAGTAGGACATAGATTACCCGCGGGAAGAACATCCTTTAGGTACTTGAGATGCTCATCGAGGCTAGTGTCGGTCCATTTGTTTTTAGCCTTCGTCTTCAGGAGTTGGAGCGTGAAACTCAATAGGGTCACCTCAGGATTGCAACCATCATACAATGGAGTGTTCGAGTCTACCACCAGTTGCTCCAGCTTAGCCTCCTCTCTAGAAGCAGCTCTCTCAGTACTCGTCTCCTTGCGAAGCAATGCTTGAACATGAGGGTGCCGCACAATTGAACTTAGTACCGACGAACTCTGCTGGGTGGAGTCCATGTCGTTCTCTCCGCCGCCATGTCCGGCCCCTTCTCCTCCGCCATGCCCGGCCCCTTCTCCGCCGCCATGTCCGGCCTCTTCCCCGCCGCCATTATCGATCATCTCTTCATCTTGCCCCGTGTCATCATTGCCTGCCCCGTCGGCATCCTCAACATCGTCATCCTCATCTTCAATTATCCACCGAGTATAGCCATCCATGAAACCAGTCATGAGCAGGTGCTCTTCGACACGACCATTGTCATGGGGGTCGAGCCAAACTATTCCTTTGCATTTTTGACATGGACATAAAACCTCTGTCCGGTTATTTTCTTTCATGTCTTGCACCGCCGACTGCAACCACCTGTCCACCATCGTTCCACTGACCATCGTCAACTCTGCACGGTAATAATAAAAAAATTGATTGTAAAAATGCATGCATGCATCAAAGTCATAAAAAAATTTGGCATGACCTTCCCTAAAAATAGGACATATATGGATCTAGAGTTTGCCCGGAATTCGCTGAAACGGAAATAAATCGACATTTCGGCAAAACATAGGCAACTCAAAAGCACAATTTGGTGGCATCAACTCATGCCACACACACAATTTCCACAAACATATCACACACACATAAACACATTTCCATTTTGCAAAAGCATGAAATTTTCATCACCTCTATCTCGATCGAGATCGAGCACACAGTGGAGATGATGTTGTAGGGAGATCAAAAGTGCACAAGGCTCTTCTTGACAAAGATAGATCTAGTTAGGGGGCCAAATAGGTCACTTAACTAAATCCTACATCTACCTAGCTACCTAATTTGGGAGAAGACAACTTCAACTAGTGGAGGGGGAAGGAAAAAGAGAAAGGAGATGCATTAATGGAGGTGGTGTAGTTATGTAGGAGTAATGAAGAGAGTGAAGGTGGATAGAGAAGAGAGAGAGTAATGGGGGAGAAGTATTGAGAAGAAGAAGAGTGAGAGTGGGAGCATGTGGTGGAGGGAAGAGAGGAGAGGGGGAGGTAGGGGGAAGGGAAAAGAGGAGGGGGAGGGGAGGGACGGGTGGGGAAAGGTGGTGGGTTGGTGCGGGTTAGCAGTAGCGCGGGAGAGAAAACCTGCTGCTGCTAAGCATTTAGCAGCAGCGTGCTCTGCGGTACGGCGCTACTGCTAACTGGGACAAAAAATTGTGGCAATTTGAAACTTACCAGCAGCGATCTCGAAAAAAGCGCGCTACTACTACATACTTAGCAGTAGCGATGTTCTTGCGACCGCGCTACTGCTACATAGAGTTAGGTGAACACCGCTGGTCGACATTTGTAGCAGCGCGTTTCTGGCCGAGCGCGCTACTGCTAAATCCTTATCAGCAGCGAGTTTACGTAACACGTGCTACAACTAGTTAGCAGCAGCGCCCCATTTTGAACCGCGCTGCTGCTAAGATTCTGTGTATAGGCTTTTCCCTAGTAGTGTTCGTGTGCATTTTAGTATCTCTACATATGCTGATTATGTTGATTGTGATGTGGTACCTATGCAAGCATGTTCCTTATTACTTGGTAGACCATGGAAATTTGATAAAAATTCTGTACACCATGGTAGAAACAATCAGTATACTCTTGTTCATAAGGATAAAAATATTACTTTTCTTCCTATGACTGCTAAGTCCATTTTGAAAGATGATATTAATAGAGCTAATAAAGCAAAACAGGAGAAGAATAAGAGTGAAAATCAGATTGTGGCAAAAGAATTTGAGCAACAAATGAAGCCTAATAGTAAACCATCTAGTGTTGCTTCTGAAATTAAATTGAAAAGTGCATGTTTATTTGCCACCAAATCTGATATTGATGAGCTAGATTTCAGCAAATCTGTTTGCTATTCTTTTGTGTGCAAAGAGGCATTATTTTCATTCGAGGACGTGCCTTCCTCTTTGCCTCCTGCTATCACTAACATTTTGCAGGAGTTTGCTGACGTCTTTCCACAAGACGTGCCACCGGGATTACCGCCTATTTGAGGGATTGAGCATCAGATTGAATTAATTCCCGGTGCTTCACTTCCAAACCGTGCGCCATACCGTACCAATCCAGAGGAGACGAAGGAGATTATGCGTCAAGTACAAGAGCTTCTCGACAAATGTTATATAGGCGAATCCCTTAGTCCTTGTGTTGTTCCTATTATTCTAGTGCTGAAAAAGGATGGTACATCGCGTATGTGTGTTGATTGTAGAGGCATTAATAATATTACTATTTGTTATCGTCATCCTATTCCTAGGCTAGATGATATGCTTGATGAATTGAGTGGCTCTACAATATTCTCCAAAGTTGATTTGCGTAGTGCATACCATCAAATTCGTATGAAATTGGGGGATGAATGGAAAACAGCATTTAAAACTAAGTTTGGATTATATGAGTGGTTAGTCAAGCCTTTTGGGTTAACTAATGCACCTAGTACTTTCATGAGATTAATGACTAAAGTTTTATGTGCTTTCATTGGACGATTTTTGGTAGTTTACTTTGATGACATATTGATTTATAGCAGATCTTTGGAGGAACATTTGGAACATTTACGTCCTGTCTTTATTGCTCTACGTGATGCATGTTTGTTTGGTAACCTTGGGAAGTGCACCTTTTGCACCGACCGAGTGTCTTTTCTTGGCTATGTTGTTACTCCACAGGGAATTGAAGTTGATAAAGCCAAGATTGAAGCTATTGAGAGTTGGCCGCAGCCCAAAACGGTCACACAAGTGAGGAGTTTTCTTGGCCTCGCTGGATTCTATAGGCGTTTTGTGAGAGATTTCAGCACCATTGCTGCACCTCTCAATGAGCTTACAAACAAGGATGTGCCTTTTTTTTGTGGTACCGCATAGGAAGAAGCCTTCACGGTGTTGAAAGATAAGTTGACACATGCTCCTTTACTCCAACTTCCTGATTTTAATAAGACTTTTGAGCTTGAATGTGATGCTAGCGGAATTGGATTAGGAGGTGTTTTATTACAAGATGGCAAACCTGTTGCATACTTTTCTGAAAAATTGAGTGGGCCTAGTCTGAATTATTCTACTTATGATAAAGAATTATATGCTCTTGTTCGGACTTTAGAAACATGGCAACATTATTTATGGCCCAAAGAATTTGTTATACATTCTGATCATGAATCTTTGAAACATATTAAAAGTCAAGATAAACTGAATCGTAGACATGCTAAATGGGTTGACTTCATTGAGACTTTCCCTTATGTCATTAAACACAAGAAGGGTAAAGAAAATGTTATTGTGGATGCTTTGTCTCGTCGCTATACTATGCTTTCACAACTTGACTTCAAAATATTTGGTTTGGAGACCATCAAAGATCAATATGTGCATGATTCTCATTTTAAAGATGTAATGCAGAATTGTAAAGAAGGAAGAACATGGAACAAGTTCGTCGTAAATGATGGATTTGTGTTTCGTGCTAACAAGCTATGCATTCCAGCTAGCTCTATTCGTCTTTTGTTGTTGCAGGAGGCGCATGGAGGGGGATTAATGGGACACTTTGGCGTGAAGAAGACGGAGGACGTACTTGCTACACATTTCTTTTGGCCAAAGATGAGACGGGATGTTGAGCGTTTTATTGCTCGCTGCACTACATGTCAGAAAGCTAAGTCACGACTCAATCCTCATGGTTTATATATGCCTTTGCCTGTACCTAGTGTTTCTTGGGAAGATATATCTATGGACTTTGTTTTAGGTTTACCTCGAACAAAGAAGGGGAGGGATAACATATTTGTTATCGTGGATAGGTTCTCGAAAATGGCACACTTTATACCATGTCATAAAAGCGATGATGCCATTAATGTTGCTGATTTGATCTTTCGTGAAATTATTCGCTTGCATGGTGTGCCCAATACTATTGTTTCAGATCATGATACTAAATTTCGTAGCCACTTTTGGAGATGTTTATGGGCTAAATTGGGGACTAAACTGCTTCTTAGTACTACTTGTCACCCACAAACTGATGGACAAACTGAACTAGTCAATAGAACATTGTCTACTATGCTTAGGGCTGTTTTGAAGAATAATAGGAAAATGTGGGAAGAATGCTTGCCTCATATTGAATTTGCTTATAGTCGTTCATTGCATTTCTACTACTAAGATATGCCCTTTTGAAATTGTGTATGGTTTCCTACCTCGTGCACCTATGGATTTGTTGCCTCTTCCATCTTCGGAGAAGGTTAATTTTGATGCTAAACAACGTGCTGAATTGATTTTAAAAATGCATGAGTTAACTAAAGAAAACATTGAGCATATGAATGCTAAATATAAACTTGCTGGAGATAAGGGTAGAAAACATCTTGTGTTTGCACCTGGAGATCTTGTTTGGTTACATTTGCGTAAGGATAGATTTCTTGATTTGCGCAAATCAAAGTTAATGCCACGTGTTGATGGTTCTTTTAAGGTGTTGGAGAAAATAAATGATAATGCATATAAACTTGAACTGCCTGCATATTTTGGGGTTAGTCCCACTTTTAACATTGCAGATTTGAAGCCTTATTTGGGTGAGGAAGATGGGCTTCCGTCGAGGACGACTTCATTTCAAGAAGGGGAGGATGATGAGGACATCAATACCATTGTTACACCCACAGTCCCTGCTGCTACATATACTGGAACAATTACTAGAGCTCGCGCATGCCAATTAAATTAAAAGGTACTTTCATTTCTTGGTAATGATTCTAATGTTCATGAGAATATGATGCTGCCTAAATTGGATACATTTGTTTTTCTTACATATGAAGGCCTAGCTTGGAGAAGGATGAACATTGGAGCAAGAACAAGCATGGTGATGATGGCATGCGCAAGCGGAACAAGAACGGAGCTACAAGTGATGATTTCAGGACTTTGAAGCCACCATAATGAGTGCATGAAGCCTTGGACGAAATATACAAGATGCCACTTCATAAATTTCATCCAGAGGCTATTCTAGGTGCTGCGTCACCTTATTATTGGGCCAGGCCCATGTAATTTCGAAATACATAAGTATAGGCTATTTTTAGAGTCCGTATGTGTGGGGAAACAAGAGACAGGGTTAGTTTTGGACCCCTCTATCAAGGGCCACGAAATTCACCCCCTCTTCCTCCATATATACAGCATTTAGGTCACCGTTTAGACTTTGGGTTTTGTTTAGATTAAAAGTTCGCCATAGCTGCAAGTTCACGTACTTCATTTGTTTTCCACGACCAGACAAAGGCGTCACAGAACCCCACCTTGATCAATAAAGCTTTCCTCTTATATTCGCAATATCCAGATTGCAATCTTAGTTTCTTACTTGTTCTTCGTTTGCCTGCAGGAAACAGACCTTTGTGGTCAGGTTGACCGTGCTCCGGTGTGGTCAATAACCTCTCGAAGTTGGTTTAGCGATTGCTAAAGCGCGACGTCCTTGCATGTTCGTAGTCGGATCGTCGAAGTCGACTTCCACCAAAGCGATATCCATCATCTCATCGAAAGATGGGACACCTTTGTAGACTTCCATGGCATCATCTCATCGAAAGATGGGCTGTGGGTGTAACAATGGTATTGATGTCCTCATCATCCTCCCCTTCTTGAAATGAAGTCGTCCTCGACGGAAGTTCATCTTCCTCACCCAAATAAGGCTTCAAATCAGCAATGTTAAAAGTGGGACTAACCCCAAAATCTGCAGGCAGCTCATATTTATATGCATTATCATTTATTTTCTACAACACCTTAAAGGGACCATCAGCACGTGGCATTAGCTTTGATTTGCGCAAATCAGGAAATCTATCCTTACGCAAATGTAACCAAACAAGATCTCCAGGTGCAAACACAACATGTTTTCTACCCTTATCTCCAGCAAGTTTATATTTAGCATTCATACGCTCAATGTTTTCCTTAGTTAACTCATGCATTTTTAAAATCAATTCATCACGTTGTTTAGCATCAAAATTAACCTTCTCCAAAGATGGAAGAGGCAAAAAATCAATAGGTGAACGAGGTAGGAAACCATACACAACTTCAAAAGGGCACATCTTAGTAGTAGAATGCAATGAACGATTATAAGCAAATTCAATATGAGGCAAGCATTCCTCCCACATTTTCTTATTATTCTTCAAAACAGCCCTAAGCATAGTAGACAATGTTCTATTGACTACTTAAATTTGTCCATCAGTTTGGGGGTGACAAGTAGTACTAAAAAGTAGTTTAGTCCCCAACTTAGCCCATAAACATCTCCAAAAGTGGCTAAGAAATTTAGTATCACGATCTGAAACAATAGTATTTGGCACACCATGCAAGCGAATAATTTCACGAAAGAACAAATCAGCAACATTAACAGCATCATCGCTTTTATGACATGGTATAAAGTGTGCCATTTTCGAGAATCTATCCACGACAACAAATATGCTATCCCTCCCCTTCTTTGTTCTAGGTAAACCTAAAACAAAGTCCATAGATATATCCTCCCAAGGAACACTAGGTACAGGGAAAGGCATATATAAACCATGAGGATTGAGTCGTGACTTAGCTTTTTGACATGTAGTGCAGCGAGCAATAAAACGCTCAACATCCCGTCTCATCTTTGGCCAAAAGAAATGTGTAGCATGTACGTCCTCCGTCTTCTTCACGCCAAAGTGTCCTATTCGTCCTCCTCCATGCGCCTCCTGCAACAACAAAAGACGAACGGAGCTAGCTGGAATGCATAGCTTGTTAGCACGGAACACAAATCCATCATTAACGACGAACTTGTTCCATGTTCTTCCTTCTTTACAATTCTGCAATACATCTTTAAAATCAGCATCATGCACATATTGATCTTTGATGGTCTCCAAACAAAATATTTTGAAGTCAAGTTGTGAAAGCATAGTATAGCGACGAGACAATGCATCGGCAATAACATTTTCTTTACCCTTCTTGTGTTCAATGACATAAGGGAAAGTCTCAATGAATTCAACCCATTTAGCATGTCTACGATTCAGTTTAGCTTGACTTTTAATATGTTTCAAAGATTCATGATCAGAATGTATAACAAATTCTTTGGGCCATAAATAATGTTGCCATGTTTCTAATGTCCGAACAAGAGCATATAATTCTTTATCATAAGTAGAATAATTCAGACTAGGCCCACTCAATTCTTTAGAAAAGTATGCAACAGGTTTTCCATCTTGTAATAATACACCTCCTAATCCAATTCCCCTAGCATCACATTCAAGCTCAAAAGTCTTATTAAAATCTGGAAGTTGGAGTAAAGGAGCATGTGTCAACTTATCTTTCAAATCCGTGAAGGCTTCTTCCTGTGCGGTACCCTAAACAAAAGGCACATATTTCTTTGTAAGCTCATTGAGAGGTGCAGCAATGGTGCTGAAATCTCTCACAAAACGCCTATAGAATCCAGCGAGGCCAAGAAATCTCCTCACTTGTGTGACCGTTTTGGGCTGCGGCCAACTCTCAATAGCTTCAAACTTGGCTTTAGCAACTTCAATTTCCTGTGGAGTAACAACATAGCCAAGAAAAGACACTCGGTCGGTGCAAAAGGTGCACTTCCCAAGGTTACCAAACAAACATGCATCACGTAGAGCAATAAAAACAGCACGTAAATGTTTGATCACATGACACATTCATGACAGTATCAAGATTCTCTAAAATAGGTGATGTGCTCAAATCACCAGCTAACTCAACACATGATGCATTCAAGTTAACTAGGGATGCTTCATTCTCATGTGAAATTATATCATCAATACCTTTACTGTTACCTTGTCGCAAAGACATAGCTGATGTAGGTACAGACATTGACAGTGCATCATACTCTTGAGATGATGTCGCGCTCACAATCCGAGGTGGGGCTGCTCTAGTAGGTGCAACGGTGGAGGAACCAACCGCTGGTGGTGAGCATGAACTGGAATAGTAGTTGTTGTAGTCACCCAATGCATCCTCCTGTATCTGTCTCTCAAAGGTACAAGCGCGAACATAAATACCAGTAATGCAACAAGGAATATAGTGAAATCTTGCACGGATATCATGATTCAAACCACCAAAAAATCTATTCACTGTATCATCCTCAGATTCTTCTATGTCACAATGATGCATATAAGATTTAAACTCTTGGTAGTAAGCATGAACAGTGTTGTTGCCTTGTTTAAATTGTTCAAATTTGCGAAGCAATTCACGATGATAGTAAGGAGGGAAAAATTGTTTTCTCATTACATCTTTCAAATCTTTCCAAGTTGTGGGTTGGTTATCAATGTTTTTCTTACAATGCGCACTCCACCAAACCGAAGCAAAACCAGTAAATGCTCTAGTGGCAGCTCGTACTCGCTCAAGTTCAAAAAAGTCATGTTGACTAAAAACTTGTTCTACTTCAATCTCCCAAGCTAGATAAATAGCAGGATTAAATCTACCCGCAAATGACGGTAAAAAGCTAACCTAGCCATGTGCTTGTGTGTGTTGTCCCAACTCTCGTGATGGTGAACATGTGTTCGTCGTCCAAGATCTTCTATATCCGGAACCTATCATGATTAGTAGAAACAAGAAACAAAATTTGAGAATAATGTTCCTATGAACTACTAGGATGTGGTTGTAACGTGCTCACAGTAAAACAAATATCAATATCTTACAAGTTCTTACCAAGCGGCAGGTGGTGACAGGCAACCAGCGGTGTCAAGTAACTTTAAAGATTGTGTAAAGCGATTGCCAGGGGAACGTACGTATACACGGTGTAGAAATATGTGGAGCTGGGTTGGCTATATATGGTAGCAAAAGATTAGCAATAATCAATTCAAAGATGCAATGTTGAATAAACGCTCAACGACGGTACTGTGCTGGTCCTAAGCTAGACCGGACTAGAGACGCGAGCCTAGAACACTAATGAGGTCACGGCGTAGCACAACTAGCATCAATGAAGGATACTAAGTAGCTTTGGACAGCAAGATATAAGTGAAGATCACAACGGCAGTAAAGATAATGATGAAAAACAACTGCCAAGCAGGATATACAACAACTCTCTCTCCAACTTTCCTCTTGAAAAGTTTGAGCCAATTTTCTGATAACTTTTTTCAAAGAATGCTACTAACTCAAGCTTCCAATGCAAAAAAGAATCACTCAATTCCGAATTGGTATGAGGAGTCAAAGAATTCTAAAGCTGGCCTGAAAAACTAGAACAAACTGTATGCGCGAACTTCGGAGGGCAAAAAGACCTATTTAGAAGCCGATTTTGAGGTGCGAAATATTGAAGTTGCCTCTGCAACTATTTAGATGCGACTCGTCTCTAGCTTTACTTTGAGTAGTCGCGGAGCCAAAATGGACTTCGTATGAGGAAGTTCTGCCTGTTTTACTGAGCTGTGCACAAAACAGATTCCAATCCGAATTCAGCTACGAGATTGAGTCTAGATAGATCCGAACTTTGTTTTTTCTCTTCTCTCTTTTTTTTCCTCACACTTTTTTTTCTTTTTCTTTCTCTCTTTTTTTTCTCTGACTTTTTTTTTACTTTTTTTCTCTCTCATTTTTTTCTCTTTCCTTCTTTCCAAAACAAAATAGATAAGATGCAGATTGGATCAAGCAAAGATGTGAAAGACCTCAACTATGATGAAGACAATAAATGGTGGGTAGCACGTGGTGGAAATTGAGGGATGGGATGGTGGACAACGGAAGGAATAATGATGCAGCGGCGGCTTGACTAATATGAACAGAGCTCGAAACTCTAAACGAACTAGACAATAAGACCAGCAACTCGACACGACGATGCAACCGAGAATTCAATAATACAAACAATGAAAAGAAAATTGCAAAGGCTCAGACTGGCTAGGACAAAAGATGAATAGATCTAACTTTTTTGTGTGGCTTTTTCTTGGACAATAGGTAAGAAAATAAATCTAATCTAGGGAAAACTGGAAATTCTCACCGAGCAACGTGAAAACTGATACCACTTGATAGAGGAAAAGGTGTTCCGTCTTTCGATGAGATGATGGATATCGCTTTGGTGGAATTCGACTTTGACGATCCGACTACGATCGTGCGAGGACGTCGCGCCTTAGCAATCGCTAAACCAACTCCGAGAGGTTATTGACCACGCCAGAGCACGATCAACCTGACCACGAGGGTCTGATTCCTGCGAGCAAACGAAGAACAAGCAAGAAACTGAGATTGCAATCTGGATATTGCGAATATAAGATGAAAGTTATTGATCAAGGTGGGGTTCTGTGACGTCTTTGTCTGGTCGTTGAACACAAACGAAGTACGCGAAGTTGCAGCTATGGCGAACTTTAATCTAAACAAAACCCAGGCAAAAAGCTTCTAGATGGATCTACTTATATAGGAGCAAGAGTTGACGGCCAAAGAGGTGGGAGAACGTCCCAAGGCAGCCTAAAACCAACCCTAGGTCGTACAAGGCTCATGGGCCCAAGTGGAGGTGATGCAGCACCTTTAGACATGTTGTTTGACTTGGATTCTGCTGTAGCATCTTATTGTTTCGTTGATATCTCAACTCTCCGAACGTATTTTAAGGTGAATCCAATTAAGCTGGAAAGACCATGAAACCTACTTTCCAACAAAAAAAGAACCACCCAATTCGGAGTCCGTATGAAAAAGTTGTTGGCGTTTTGAGTCAGGTATGTCTGTGCAATCCGAATCTGAATCCAGAATGTGAGAGACTTGGACTCTATCTTCTCTTGGCCCAAAAGTGACGTGAGAAGACTTTTTGAATAGAACCTAAATTTCTCTTTTTCCTTTATCTTCATATGTGGATTGTACAAATGTCCCATACACCTGCAATTAGACAAAACACAAAAGTGTGTGAAGTATTTTTGTTCTGAATAACATAAATAGATTATTGAATAGTTTGCACTAGAAATCACGTGACAAATATGCATGTATGCAATATTTTTGGTTATATCCAAGGTAGTCATGTCCTCATCAGCTGCCATATACCACCACCACATATTCACCGCCAATCCGAGTCCATATACACCACCACATATCCGCCGCCATCACGCCAATCCGAGTCCACCTGCAACATATATCCGCCACTAGTCCGAGTTCCACCAGATTCATCTCCGCCACCAGTCCGAGTTCCACCAGTTTCATCTCCGCCACCAGTCCTATTCCGAGTCTAGTATTTTGTTACTCTGTTTTGGATTTCCAGATCATGCAATACTCCGAGTCGTGACAGAGAAGGACTCCCCAACTTCCGTGCTACCCGCAGTAGAGAAATAGTTCCAAACTCAAAAAAAACCTAAGTCTGGAAAATTCTAGCTAGGCAGTTTTTAGACCATTTGTAGACTTGTTCGAAATAAATTTGTTGCGGAGCAAAAAAAAAGAGGAAAAAAAAGTGCAAAAATAAAGGGAAAAAAAGAGAAAAAAAATTCAGCGTGTGCTCCTCCCTTGTTTACGTGCCGCGCCGTGATTTTGTTGGTGTTCTAGGCTCGCGTCTCTAGCACAGTCTAGCCTAGGACCAGCACAGTACCGTCGTTGAGCTTTTATTCAACTTTGCATCTCTGAATTGATTATTGCTGACCCTTTTTGCTACCATATTATAAGCCTTCCCAGCTCCACATACATCTACGTCGTGCGTTTGACTCTCCCTGGTAATCACTCTATCCAAGCTTTGAGAGTTTTGACTACAACGGTTGCCGATCACCGCCTGCTGCTGGGTAAGAACTGGTAAGAATTTGAGATTTGCTTGACGGATTTGTGACACCCACCACCACCTCTTGTTAGTAGTCTGTAGGATCATATTCTTGTGTGTTTCTATTGCTGCTAACCATGCCAGGATCACAAGCCGACGAGACTGACTGGGAGAACATGACGAATAAGGATTTGCATGATAAATTTCAGCAAATGATGAGTGGACAGGTGCAAGATGTGCTAAACAGATTTGAAGAGGCCATGGAGAAGATAGATGGCATGGAGAAGACGTTCGAAACAAAGCTCGATAACAAGTTTAATGAATTGCTCGCGCGTCTTCCACCACCACCACCCGCTGCACCTAACGCACCTCTCCAACAACAACAACAATGACTACCTCCACATCGCGAAACAGCCCTCCGCCGAGCGAGCCGTGTCCCTCTTGCGTTTGGCCAAACTGTTGGTGCTGCTGTTGATACTTCTATGGCTCCTGCTGCTGATGCGGAGGAGGATGATTAAGTGGGAGATTACGAGGATGAGGTTGATCAAAATCAGAACTACGTGCAACCACCTGCACCACAACCACCAGGTCATCCACATGCAAATAATCACAATGGTAGGGCTCTCCCTCAGGTACGAGATCATGACCATCTTCCTAAACTGAAATTGAATATTCCACCATTTGAGGGTAGATATGTTCCTGATATATATCTTACTTGGGAGTTAGAAACTGAACAACGATTTACATGTTTACAATATCCCGAGGAGAGACGGGTTGCCGCTGCTGTTTGTGCTTTCACTAGTTTTGCATGTGTATGGTGGTCTGAACATTGTAGATTATATCCTATTACAACTACTTGGGCTGCTTTAAAAACTGCTTGCGTACTCGTTGGGTTCCACCATATTATCAACTTGAATTGCTTCAAAAATTACAGCGCTTAAGACAAGGGAAAAATTCTGTCGAAGAATATTATCAGGAATTACAAACTGGCATGATTAGATGTGGCATTGTTGAGGAGAATGAAGCTATTCTTGCATGTTTTCTGGGTGAATTAAATAGAGAGATTCAGACCATTCTAGAGTATATGGAGTATACTAATATCACTCATTTATTCCATCTTGCTTTTAAAGCTGAACGTGAAGTGCAGGATCGACAAGCATTGGCGCGAACTAACTTTTCTGCAGGCCGACTTTCATCATGGACACCGCGTGCATCTTCTACTTCAAGTACACCAGCACCTCAATCAGGTGCCACCTCCAGCCGTGATACAAGAAAACAGGCACAACCACCATTATCTGCCAAAAGCGCACCTCCCGGGCCTACACAGAGTTCTTCTTCCATGGCATCAACAGGGCACACAAGTGATATTATTTGTCGTTGCTGTAAGGGAAGAGGTCATTATGCGAGAGAATGCAAATCTCAGCGTGTGATGATTGCTACCGAGGATGGTGGGTATGAGTCCGCTAGTGACTACGATGAGGAGACTTTGGCTCTTATTACACGTGAAGAACATGGTGGTGATGATTCTGATCATGAGACGCAATACATGTCTCCTGAAGATGCTGACAGGTATGAATGTTTAGTTGCTCAACATGTTTTGAGTGTGCAGGTCACACAAGCTGAGCAAAATCAGAGGCACAATTTGTTCCATACCAAGGGAGTTGTGAAGGAACGTTCTATGCGCGTCATCATAGACGGAGGGAGCTGCAACAACTTGGCTAGCATGGAGATGGTGGAGAAGCTTTCTCTCACCACAAGACCACATCCACATCCTTACTACATCCAATGGTTCAACAACTGCGGCAAGGTTAAGGTAACACGTACTGTTCGTGTGCATTTTAGTATCTCTACATATGCTGATTATGTTGATTGTGATGTGGTACCTATGCAAGCATGTTCCTTATTACTTGGTAGACCATGGCACTTTGATAAAAATTCTGTACACCATGGTAGAAACAATCAGTATACTCTTGTTCATAAGGATAAAAATATTACTTTGCTTCCTATGACTCCTGAGTCCATTTTGAAAGATGATATTAATAGAGCTAATAAAGCAAAACAGGAGAAGAATAAGAGTGAAAATCAGATTGTGGCAAAAGAATTTGAGCAACAATTGAAGCCTAATAGTAAACCATCTAGTGTTGCTTCTGAAATTAAATTGAAAAGTGCATGTTTATTTGCCACCAAATCTGATATTGATGAGGTAGATTTCAGCAAATCTGTTTGCTATGCTTTTGTGTGCAAAGAGGCATTATTTTCATTCGAGGACGTGCCTTCCTCTTTGCCTCCTGCTGTCACTAACATTTTGCAGGAGTTCGCTGACGTCTTTCCACAAGACGTGCCACCGGGATTACCGCCTATTTGAGGGATTGAGCATCAGATTGACTTAATTCCCGGTGCTTCACTGCCAAACCGTGCGCCATACCGTACCTATCCAGAGGAGACGAAGGAGATTATGCGTCAAGTACAAGAGCTTCTCGACAAAGGTTATATACGCGAATCCCTTAGTCCTTGTGTTGTTCCTATTATTCTAGTGCCGAAAAAGGATGGTACATCGCGTATGTGTGTTGATTGTAGAGGCATTAATAATATTTCTATTCACTATCGTCATCCTATTCCTAGGCTAGATGATATGCTTGATGAATTGAGTGGCTCTACAATATTCTCCAAAGTTGATTTGCATAGTGGATACCATCAAATTCGTATGAAATTGGGGGATGAATGGAAAACAACATTTAAAACTAAGATTGGATTATATGAGTGGTTAGTCATGCCTTTTGGGTTAACTAATGCACCTAGTACTTTCATGAGATTAATGAACGAAGTTTTACGTTCTTTCATTGGACGATTTTTGGTAGTTTACATTGATGACATATTTATTTATAGCAGATCTTTGGAGGAACATTTGGAACATTTACGTGTTGTCTTTTATTGCTCTACGTGATGCACGTTTGTTTGGTAACCTTGGGAAGTGCACCTTTTGCACCGACCGAGTGTCTTTTCTTGGCTATGTTGTTACTCCACAGGGAATTGAAGTTGATAAAGCCAAGATTGAAGCTATTGAGAGTTGGCCGCAGCCCAAAATGGTCACACAAGTGAGGATTTTCTTGGCCTCGCTGGATTCTATAGGCATTTTGTGATAGATTTCAGCACCATTGCTGCACCTCTCAATGAGCTTACAAAGAAGAATGTGCCTTTTGTTTGGGGTACTGCACAGGAAGAAGCCTTCACGGTGTTGAAAGATAAGTTGACACATGCTCCTTTACTCCAACTTCCTGATTTTAATAAGTCTTTTGAGCTTGAATGTGATGCTAGCGGAATTGGATTAGGAGGTGTGTTATTACAAGATGGCAAACCTGTTGCATACTTTTCTGAAAAATTGAGTGGGCCTAGTCTGAATTATTCTACTTATGATAAAGAATTTTAAGCTCCTGTTCGGACTTTAGAGACATGGCAACATTATTTATGGCCCAAAGAATTTGTTATACATTCTGATCATGAATATTTGAAACATATTAAAAGTCAAGCTAAACTGAATCGTAGACATGCTAAATGGGTTGAATTCATTGAGACTTTCCCTTATGTCATTAAACACAAGAAGGGTAAAGAAAATGTTATTGCTGATGCTTTGTCTCGTCGCTATACTATGCTTTCACAACTTGACTTCAAAATATTTGGTTTGGAGACCATCAAAGATCAATATGTGCATGATGCTGATTTTAAAGATGTAATGCAGAATTGTAAAGAAGGAAGAACATGGAACAAGTTCGTCGTAAATGATGGATTTGTGTTTCGTGCTAACAAGCTATGCATTCCAGCTAGCTCTATTCGTCTTTTGTTGTTGCAGGAGGCGCATGGAGGGGGATTAATGGGACACTTTGGCGTGAAGAAGACGGAGGATGTACTTGCTACACATTTCTTTTGGCCAAAGATGAGACGGGATGTTGAGCGTTTTATTGCTCGCTGCACTACATGTCAAAAAGCTAAGTCACGACTCAATCCTCAAGGTTTATATATGCCTTTTCCTGTACCTAGTGTTCCTTGGGAGGATATATCTATGGACTTTGTTTTAGGTTTACCTCGAACAAAGAAGGGGAGGGATAGCATATTTGTTGTCCTGGATAGGTTCTCGAAAATGGCACACTTTATACCATGTCATAAAAGCGATGATGCCGTTAATGTTGCTGATTTGTTCTTTCGTGAAATTATTCACTTGCATGGTGTGCCCAATACTATTGTTTCAGATTGTGATACTAAATTTCTTAGCCACTTTTGGAGATGTTTGTGGGCTAAATTGGGGACTAAACTGCTTTTTAGTACTACTTGTCACCCCCAAACTGATGGACAAACTGAACTAGTCAATAGAACATTGTCTACTATGCTTAGGGCTGTTTTGAAAAATAATAAGAAAATGTGGGAAGAATGCTTGCCTCATATTGAGTTTTCTTATAATCGTTCATTGCATTCTACTACTAAGATGTGCCCTTTTGAAATTGTGTATGGTTTCCTACCTCGTGCACCTATTGATTTGTTGCCTCTTCCATCTTCAGAGAAGGTTAATTTTGATGCTAAACAACGTGCTGAATTGATTTTAAAAATGCATGAGTTAAGTAAGGAAAACATTGAGCGTATGAATGCTAAATATAAACTTGTTGGAGATAAGGGTAGAAAACATCTTGTGTTTGCACCTGGAGATCTTGTTTGGTTACATTTGCGTAAGGATAGATTTCCTGATTTGCGCAAATCAAAGTTAATGCCACGTGCTAATGGTTCTTTTAAGGTGTTGGCGAAAATAAATGATAATGCATATAAACTTGAGCTGCCTGCAGATTTTGGGGTTAGTCCCACTTTTAACGTTGCAGATTAGAAGCCCTATTTGGGTGAGGAAGATGGGATTCCGTCGAGGACGACTTCATTTCAAGAAGGGGAGGATGATGAGGACATCAATACCATTGTTACACCCACAGCCCCTGCTGCTACATATACTAGACCAATTACTAGAGCTCGCGCACGCCAATTAAATTAAAAGGTACTTTCGTTTCTTGGTAATGATTCTAATGTTCATGAGAATATGATGCTGCCTAAATTGGATACATTTGTTTTGCTTACATATGAAGGGCCTAGCTTGGAGAAGGATGAACATTGGAGCAAGAACAAGCATGGTGATGATGGCATGCGCAAGGGGAACAAGAACGGAGCTACAAGTGATGATTTCAGGACTTTGAAGACACCATAATGAGTGCATGAAGCCTTGGACGAAATATACAAGATGCCACTTCATAAATTTCGTCCAGAGGCTATTCTAGGTGCTGCGTCACCTTATTATTGGGCCAGGCCCATGTAATTTCGAAATACATAAGTATAGACTATTTTTAGAGTCCGTATGTGTGGGGACACAAGAGATAGGGTTAGTTTCGGACCCCTCTACCAAGGGCCACGAAATTCACCCCCTCTTCCTCCATATATACAGCCTTTAGGGCACCATTTAGACTTTGGGTTTTGTTTAGATTAAAAGTTCGTCATAGCTGCAACTTCGAGTACTTCGTTTGTGTTCAACGACCAGACAAAGGCGTCACAGAACCCCACCTTTATCAATAAAGCTTTCCTCTTATATTCGCAATATCCAGATTGCAATCTTAGTTTCTTGCTTGTTCTTCGTTTGCCTGCAGGAAACAGACCTTCGTGGTCAGGTTGATCGTGCTCCGTCGTGGTCAATAACTTCTCGAAGTTGGTTTAGCGATTGCCAAGGCGCGACGTCCTCGCACATTCGTAGTCGGATCGTCAAAGTCGACTTCCACCAAAGTGATATCCATCATGTCATCGAAAGACGGGACACCTTTGTAGACTTCCATGGCATCATCTCATCGAAAGACGGGCTGTGGGTGTAACAATGGTATTGATGTCCTCATCATCCTCCCCTTCTTGAAATGAAGTCGTCCTCGAAGGAAGTTCATCTTCCTCACCCAAATAAGGCTTCAAATCTGCAATGTTAAAAGTGGGACTAACCCCAAAATCTGCAGGCAGCTCATATTTATATCCATTATCATTTATTTTCTCCAACACCTTAAAGGGACCATCAGCACGTGGCATTAGCTTTGATTTGCACAAATCAGGAAATCTATCCTTACGCAAATGTAACCAAACAAGATCTCCAGGTGCAAACACAACATGTTTTCTACCCTTATCTCCAGCAAGTTTATATTTAGCATTCATACGCTCAATGTTTTCCTTAGTTAACTCATGCATTTTTAAAATCAATTCATCACGTTGTTTAGCATCAAAATTAACCTTCTCCGAAGATG
The DNA here is from genome assembly GCA_963921465.1 of Triticum timopheevii. Lineage (NCBI taxonomy): Eukaryota > Viridiplantae > Streptophyta > Magnoliopsida > Poales > Poaceae > Triticum > Triticum timopheevii. The sequence continues at coordinate 273,100,326 of OY997266.1, forward strand.
GAAGAGGCAACAAATCAATAGGTGAACGAGGTAGGAAACCATACACAACTTCAAAAGGGCACATCTTAGTAGTAGAATGCAATGAACGATTATAAGCAAATTCAATATGAGGCAAGCATTCCTCCCACATTTTCTTATTATTCTTCAAAACAGCCCTAAGCATAGTAGACAATGTTCTATTGACTACTTCAATTTGTCCATCAGTTTGGGGGTGACAAGTAGTACTAAAAAGTAGTTTAGTCCCCAACTTAGCCCATAAACATCTCCAAAAGTGGCTAAGAAATTTAGTATCACGATCTGAAACAATAGTATTTGGCACACCATGCAAGCGAATAATTTCACGAAAGAACAAATCAGCAACATTAACAGCATCATCGCTTTTATGACATGGTATAAAGTGTGCCATTTTCGAGAATCTATCCACGACAACAAATATGCTATCCCTCCCCTTCTTTGTTCTAGGTAAACCTAAAACAAAGTCCATAGATATATCCTCCCAAGGAACACTAGGTACAGGGAAAGGCATATATAAACCATGAGGATTGAGTCGTGACTTAGCTTTTTGACATGTAGTGCAGCGAGCAATAAAACGCTCAACATCCCGTCTCATCTTTGGCCAAAAGAAATGTGTAGCATGTGCATCCTACGTCTTCTTCACGCCAAAGTGTCCTATTCGTCCTCCTCCATGCGCCTCCTGCAACAACAAAATACGAACGGAGCTAGCTGGAATGCATAGCTTGTTAGCACGGAACACAAATCCATCATTAACGACGAACTTGTTCCATGTTCTTCCTTCTTTACAATTCTGCAATACATCTTTAAAATCAGCATCATGCACATATTGATCTTTGATGGTCTCCAAACCAAATATTTTGAAGTCAAGTTGTGAAAGCATAGTATAGCGACGAGACAATGCATCAGCAATAACATTTTCTTCACCCTTCTTGTGTTTAATGACATAAGGGAAAGTCTCAATGAATTCAACCCATTTAGCATGTCTACGATTCAGTTTAGCTTGACTTTTAATATGTTTCAAAGATTCATGATCAGAATGTATAACAAATTCTTTGGGCCATAAATAATGTTGCCATGTTTCTAAATTTCGAACAAGAGCATATAATTCTTTATCATAAGTAGAATAATTCAGACTAGGCCCACTCAATTTTTCAGAAAAGTATGCAACAGGTTTGCCATCTTGTAATAACACACCTCCTAATCCAATTCCACTAACATCACATTCAAGCTCAAAAGTCTTATTAAAATCAGGAAGTTGGAGTAAAGGAGCATGTGTCAACTTATCTTTCAAATCAGTGAAGGCTTCTTCCTGTGCGGTACCCCAAACAAAAGGCACATCTTTCTTTGTAAGCTCATTGAGAGGTGCAGCAATGGTGCTGAAATCTCTCACAAAACGCCTATAGAATCCAGCGAGGCCAAGAAAACTCCTCACTTGTGTGACCGTTTTGGGCTGCGGCCAACTCTCAATAGCTTCAATCTTGGCTTTATCAACTTCAATTCCCTGTGGAGTAACAACATAGCCAAGAAAAGACACTCGGTCGGTGCAAAAGGTGCACTTCTCAAGGTTACCAAACAAGCGTGCATCACGTAGAGCAATAAAAACAACACGTAAATATTCCAAATGTTCCTCCAAAGATCTGCTATAAATCAATATGTCATCAAAGTAAACTACCACAAATCGTCCAATGAAAGCACGTAAAACTTCGTTCATTAATCTCATGAAAGTACTAGGTGCATTAGTTAACCCAAAAGGCATGACTAACCACTCATATAATCCAAACTTAGTTTTAAATGCTATTTTCCATTCATCCCCCAATTTCATACGAATTTGATGGTATCCACTACGCAAATCAACTTTGGAGAATATTATAGAGCCACTCAATTCATCAAGCATATCATCTAGCCTAGGAATAGGATGACGATAACGAATAGTAATATTATTAATGCCTCTACAATCAACACACATACGCGATGTACCATCCTTTTTGGCACTAGAATAATAGGAACAACACATGGACTAAGGGATTCGCGTATATAACCTTTGTCGAGCAGCTCCTGTACTAGACGCATAATCTCCTTCGTCTCCTCTGGATTGGTACGGTATGGCGCACGGTTGGGTAGTGAAGCACCGGGAATTAAGTCAATCTGATGCTCAATCCCTCGAATGGGAGGTAATCCCGGTGGCAAGTCTTGTGGAAAGACGTCAGCGAACTCCTGTAAAATGTTAGTGACAGCAGGAGGCAAAGAGGAAGGCATGTCCTCGAATGAAAATAATGCCTCTTTGCACATCAATATCAGATTTCCTGAAGTCTAGCTCATCAATATCAGATTTAGTGGCAAATAAACATGCACTTTTCAATTTAATTTCAGAAGCAACACTAGATGGTTTACTATTAGGCTTCATTTGTTGCTCAAATTCTTTTGCCATAATCTGATTTTCACTCTTATTTTTCTCCTGTTTTGCTTTATTAGCTCTATTAATATCATCTTTCAAAATGGACTCAGGAGTCATAGGAAGCAAAGTAATATTTTTATCCTTATGAACAAGAGTATACTAATTGTTTCTACCATGGTGTACAGAATTTTTATCAAATTGCCATGGTCGACCAAGTAATAAGGAACATGCTTGCATAGGTACCACATCACAACCAACATAATCAGCATATGTAGAGATACTAAAATGCACACGAACAGTACGTGTTACCTTAACCTTGCCACTGTTGTTGAACCATTGGATGTAGTAAGGATGTGGATGTGGTCTTGTGGTGAGAGATAGCTTCTCCACCATCTCCATGCTAACCAAGTTGTTGCAGCTCCCTCCATCTATGATGACACGCACAAAACGTTCCTTCACAACTCCCTTTGTATGGAACAAATTGTGCCTCTGATTTTGCTCAGCTTGTGTGACCTGCACACTCAAAACACGTTGAGCAACTAAACATTCATACCTGTCAGCGTCTTTAGGAGCCATGTATTGCGTCTCATGATCAGAATCATCTCCACCATGTTCTTCACGTGTAATAAGAGCGAAAGTCTCCTCATCATAGTCACTAGCGGACTCATACCCACCATCCTCAGTAGCAATCATCACACGCTGAGATTTGCATTCTCTCGCATAATGACCTCTTCCGTTACAACGACGATAAATAATATCACTTGTGTGCCCTGTTGATGCCATGGACGAAGAAGAGCTCTGTGCAGGCCCGGCAGGTGCGCTCTTGGCAGATAGTGGTGGTTGTGCCTGCTTTCTTGTATCACGGCTGGAGGTAGCAGCTGATGGAGGTGCTAGTATAGTGGAAGTACAGGATGCACGCGGTGTCCATGATGAAAGTCGACCTGCAGAAAAGTTAGTTCGCGCCAATGCTTGTCGATCCTGCACTTCACGTTCAGCTTTACAAGCAAGATGGAATAAACGAGTGATATTAGTATACTCCTTATACTCTAGAATGGTCTGAATCTCTCTATTTAATCCACCCATAAAACGTGCAAGCATAGGTTCATTCTCCTCAACAATACCACATCTAATCATGCTAGTTTGTAATTCCTGATAATATTCTTCTGCAGAATTTTTTCCTTGTCTTAAACGCTGCAATTTTTGAAGCAATTCACGTTGATAATATGGTGGAACCCAACGAGTACGTATAGCAGTTTTCAAGGCAGCCCAAGTAGCTGGAATAGGATATAATCTACAATGTTCAGACCACCATACACATGCAAAACTAGTGAAAGCACAAACATCAGCAGCAACCCATCTCTCCTCGGGATATTGTAAACATGTAAAACGTTGTTCAGTTTCTAACTCCCAAGTAAGATATATATCAGGAACATATCTACCCTCAAATGGTGGAATATTCAATTTCAGTTTCGGAATATGGTCATTATCTCGTACCTGAGGTGGTGGTGCAGGCCTACCATTGCGAACATATACCTGAGGTCGACCTGCTGGTGGTGGTGCTGGTGGCTGCACGTAGTTCTGATTTTGATCAACCTCATCCTCGTAATAGTCCTCCACCTCTGAAGTAACAACAGGAGCTACAGAAGCACCAACAGCAGTAGCAGCGGCAACAGAATTTTGTCCTGGTTCAATAGGAACACACTGTGCTCGCCCTACTGTATCGTGGCGTAGAACTGGTTGTGGGAGACGTTTGAGTAATTCGTCAAACTTGGCGTCCAACTTGGTGTCAATTGTCTTCTCAATGTCATCCATCCTCTCCAATGCCTTTCCAAAACTGGCCATCACGTCTTCCACCTGTTGACCCAACATTTGATGAAACTTATCATGAAGATCCTTGTTTGTCATGTTCTCCCAGTCAATCTCATCGGCTTGTGATCCTGGCATGGTTAGCAGCAATAGAAACACAAAATAATATGATTCTATAAACTAGTAGGAAGCGGTGGTGGTGGTGGGGTGTCACAAATCCTTCAAGCAAATCTCAAATTCTTACCAGTTCTTACCCAGCAGCAGGTGGTGATCGGCAACCGTTGTAGTCAAAACTCTCAAAGCTTGGATAGAGCGATTACCAGAGAGAGTCAAATGCATGGCGTAGATGTATGTGGAGCTGGGAAGGCTTATAATATGGTAGCAAAAAGGGTCAGAAATAATCAATTCAGAGAACCAAAGTTGAATAAACACTCAACGACGGTACTGTGCTGGTCCTAGGCTAGACCGTGCTAGAGACGCGAGCCTAGAACACCAACAAAATCACGGCGCGGCACGTAAACAAGGGAGGAGCACACTCTGAATTTTTTTCTCTTTTTTTTCCTTGTTTCCCATTTTTTTCCTTTTTTTTGCTCCGCAACAATTTTTTTTCGAAAAAGTCTACAAATGGTCTAAAAACTGCCTAGCCAGAATTTTCTAGACTTAGTTTTTTTTTTTTGAGTTTGGAACTATTTCTCTACTGCGGGTAGCACGGAAGTTGGCGAGTCCTTCTTTGTCCCGACTCGGAGTATGGCTTGATCTGGAAAACCAAAACAGAGTAACAAAATACCGGACACGGAATAGAACTGGTGGCGGAGATGAAGCTGGTGGAACTCGGACTGGTGGCGGAGATGAATCTGGTGGAACTCGGACTGGTGGCGGAGATGAATCTGGTGGAACTCGGACAGGTGGCGGATATAGGTTGCAGGTGGACTCGGATTGGCGTGATGGCGGCGGATATGTGGTGGCGTATATGGATTCAGATTGGTGGTGAATATGTGGTGGTGATATATGGCAGCAACGACGTGACAACCTGTGAACATAACTTGAAACTTTTAAAGACTAGACGCTAAGACCAGCAACTTGACACGACGATACAACCGCAAATACAACAAAGCAAATACAGAAAAGATTATGCAAAGGCTCGGATTGGTTCGGATGGGATGAACTAACCCTAATTTTTTTGGCTTTTTCGTGGACTATAGGTGTGAAGAACAGACTTGATCTAAACTACGAAAAACTGTAAAATCTTACCGAGCAACCTGGAAATCTGATACCACTTGATAGAGGCAAAGGTGTCCCGTCTTTTGATGAGATGATGGATATCGCTTAGGTGGAAATCGAATTTGACGATCCGACTACGAACGTGCGAGGACGTCGCGCCTTAGCAATCGCTAAACCAACTCCGAGAGGTTATTGACCACGCCGGAGCACGATCAACCTGACCACGAGGTCTGTGTCCTGTGAGCAAATGAAGAACAAGCAAGAAACTGAGATTGCAATCTAGATATTGCGAATATAAGATGAAAGCTTTATTGATCAAGGTGGGGTTCTGAGACGTCTTTGTCTGGTCGTTGAACACAAACGAAGTACGCGAAGTTGCAGCTATGACGAACTTTAATCTAAAAAAACCCAAAGTCTAAATGGTGCCCTAAGGGCTGTATATATGGAGGAAGAGGGGGGAATTTCGTGGCCCTTGGTGGAGGGGTCCGAAATCAACCCTATCTCTTGTTTCCCCACACATACGAACTCTAAAAACAGCCTATACTTATGCATTTCGAAATTACATGGGCCTGGCCCAATAATAAGGTGATGCAGCACCTAGAATAGCCTCTGGACGAAATTTATGAAGTGGCATCTTGTATATTTCGTCCAAGGTTTCATGCACCCATTATGGTGGCTTCAAAGTCCTGAAATCATCACTTGTAACTCCATTCTTGTTCCCCTTGCGCATGCCATCATCTCCATGCTTGTTCTTGCTCCAATATTCATCCTTCTCCAAGCTAGGCCCTTCATTTGTAAGCAAAACAAATGTATCCAATTTAGGCAGCATCATATTCTCATGAACATTAGAATCATTACCAAGAAACGAAACTACCTGATAATTTAGTTGGCGTGCGCGAGCTCTAGTAATTGGTCCAGTATGTATAGCAGCAGGGGCTGTGGGTGTAACAATGGTAATGATGTCCTCATCATGGTTCGTGAAGCTTTGCATGAGAAAAGAGCTCAAAAGTGAAAGAGCCACCCAAGCTTTTAAGCAAAGAGGTTATGAGCAAGAACCATAGCATCATACAACATTAAGATTGTCATATAAGATCATCTTGGATCATAGCACCGAAATACCATACATATAGCATACTTGGGATAGAGATCGTTGCATTTTTGCGTAGTAGGTTGTGCACAAGTTCCGTATCCGCCTATTGTGCAATCGTGCTAGCGTCTCTCTAGTATTGTGGAACAAGAGCATTTTCGTGGGTTGGTTTGCACAATCCCATCTATCTATTTGCGTGTGTGTTCCCGTGTTCCACTACTTGCTTGGTCTACTTGTTGCATTTGCAAATTTGTGAATCATTTCCAACATTATTGAAGCTCACTTACTATTGCATCAAATTTTATGCCACCATCCTAACCAAGCTCCACCATAAGCTTTTACTTGTGTAGGTGTGAGAACCGACAAGAATTGGTACCAATAGTGCTATTTCATTGTTCGCATTTGAGTGAACTTGATTCATCATCAACATCGGTCAAAGGTACATTGGTATAAGTTCTTCTCCTTCTACCACTCACATTTTGCTTGGAATGATGGATAGGCCAAGTACTTCTGCAAATCCACTCTTCATCGAGCAAGACGACGACATGTCATCATACATCACCAAGAGCCACCTCTTTGGTGCACAACAAGCATTACATCAAGAGCAACAAGCAATGAACGACCGCATCGACAACCTCACCACCGACTTGCGACTCACCAAGAAACGTACACGAGACTACTTCGACAACAAGCTCAATGCGCACAAGCAAGAGAACGATGCAAGAATGGACGAGATCTGCGCCTTGTTGGTGATCCGACCTCCTTCTACATCATCATACTCAAGACGGAGCCACTCAAGTCGACACTCTGACGACTCCTTCTCTAGCTCAAGTACACCATCATCAAACACTCTTCGATGAGCTGTGCGTCAAGACCGTCATGCATCTCGCAACCCGCTACACGTCAAGCATTCACAAGAGAAAGTCGATGAGCAAGTCCCTCGTCCTCACTCAAACCAAGTCACTTTTGCTCAAACTCAAGAACGACAATGTCTCCGTCGCCAAGAAGAAGGAGAACGAGCGCGTCTACACCAAGAGCAACAAGACGCCGAGGCTCAACGTCTTCAACAACAACAATGAGAAGCACAAGCTCTTGAGGCGGAACGTGCCCTTCAAGAATCAAGTCAAGCCATCGCCAACTGCAATCACGAACAGCGTAATCAAGAGGAAGCCCTTCGATAAGAAATCCAAGAGAGGAACTACCAACCGCGCATGCAACGTTGATCATGGACTTCCTCCATGACAAGAGCAACATGAGGATGATTACCCTCCACATCAAGGGCGTCATCATCACCATCGCCAACAACACAATGAAGAGCAATGCTATGGCAAGCTCAAATTCACAATGCCCAAGTTCAATGGAAGCAATGATCCCGAAGAATACCTATCATGGGCATTGAAGGTCGACAAAATCTTTCGTTTGCACAACTATGAGGAAGAGAAGAAGATCGCTATGGCATCACTTGAGTTCCAAGACTATGTGCTCATATGGTGGGAACAAGTCCTTGAGCACCAACAAGCAAGAGGTGAACCTCCAATCACCACTTGGGCTCAAATGAAGGATGTCATGCGAGCACATTTTGTACCAACCTACTACAACCGTGATCTCTTCAAGAAGCTACAACTCCTCAAGCAAGGAACAAAGAGTGTTGAAGAATACTACAAGGAAATGGAGATTGCCATGATTCGAGCCAATGTCACGGAGGACGATGAGCAAATAATGGCACGATTCTTGAATGGACTCAATCATCCCATCAAGAAGATCGCCGACTTCCAACCCAACTCCAACCTCATCGAGCTCGTGCATCAAGCTACAGAGGCGGAACGTCAAGTGCAAGATGACTTCAAGTATGCCAAGTATTCATCCAAGACCTATGGCTTCTCCAATAACCAAGATTCAACAACTACTCCAACTTCAACATCAACCAAGCCTTCTCCAAGCAACGACGACAAGTCAAGTTACAAGAAACATTCGTCAAGTTCAAGTCGTCTTCCTCCTACTACAAGCAACTTCAAGCCTCGTGCTTCTTCATCTACTCCGACCGATGAGAACGTCAAGACAAGCTCCTTCAAGTGTTTCACTTGCGGCGGCCGAGGCCACAAGTCCTATGAATGCACAAACAAGCGCACCATGATCCTCAACGACGATGGCACCTACGACTCAATGAGTGAAGATTAAATGGAGGCTATTGAGCAAGTGGCCATGCATAGGCGAGTGAATGAAGATGAAGATGACCAAGTCTTTTGTGATGAAGATACGAGCCCCGCTCTTGTTGTCTCCAAGGTCTTGACTCTTCAACATCAACAAGAAGAAGACCAATGATGCCACATCTTCCACACAAAGGCCGGCGTCAATGGAAGGTCCATCAAGGTAATCATCGATGGAGGTAGTTGCCACAACTTGGCAAGTGAAGAACTATGCTCCCAGCTTCAATTGGTCAAGAAGAAGCACCCGCACCCCTACAAGGTTCAATGGCTAAGTGACTCCGGCACTATACGGTCCAAGTCTCCTTCAAAATAGGTGCATATGAGGACACTTTGGAGTGTGATGTGGTCCCAATGACCGTTTGCCACCTCCTTCTTGGTCGACCATGGCAATTCGACCGTGGTGTCTTCCACAACGGGCGTACCAATCACTATAGCTTCAAGATGAAGGGGAAGGAATATGTGCTACGACCTATGTCTCCTAGTCAAGTGATAGCCGACAAGCAAGCCACCCACCATAGAGAGAAGAGTGAAAAAGACATCCACCAAAAAGTGAGTGAGAGCCACAAGCCAAACTTGAGCGCCTCTTCTCCTAGAGAGAAAAACCTCATACTATTTGCCACAAAAAGTGAGATGAGGGAAGTATGTGAGAACCCATCGAGTGTGATGCACTTCGTCCTTGTGTGTAAGGATGGAGAACCTAAAACTAATACCTCTCACGAGCTACCTTTAGTGTTTCAATATCTTTTGCAGGAATTTCAAGATGTTTTCCCCGATGAGCTACCTCCGGGTCTACCTCCTCTACGAGGCATTGAGCATCGAATCAACCTCATACCCGGAGCGCCACTTCAAACAAAGCTCCATACCGTGTCAATCCCGAAGAAACCAAGGAGATTCAACGGAAAGTACAACAACTAATCGACAACGATCATGTACGTGAAAGCTTAAGCCCTTGTGCCGTTCCCGTTATACTTGTGCCTAAGCCCGATGGAAGTTTCCGCTTGTGTTCCGATTGTAGACCTATAAATGCTATCACTGTTCGCTATAGGCATCCCATTCCTCGCTTAGATGATATGCTTGATGAACTTAGTGGAGCCAACTTTTTCTCAAAAATTGATCTTAAAAGTGGCTATTATCAAATACGCATTCACGAGGGTGATGAATGGAAAACTGCTTTCAAAACCAAATTTGGCTTATATGAGTGGTTAGTTATGCCTATGGGTTTATCGGAGGCTCCCGGTACTTTTGTGCGTCTCATGTATCATGTACTTCGACCATATATTGGAGTCTTTGTTGTGGTTTACTTCGATGATATTCTTGTGTTTTGCAAAACCATGAAAGAGCATGTTGATCATGTTAGGGCTATTTTACAAACACTTCGCAAGGAAAGTCTTTATACCAACATGAAAAAGTGCACATTTGGTGTTGACAAAGTGGTTTTCTTGGGTTTCGTTGTATCTTCCAAGGGTGTCCATGTCGATGAAACTAAAATTGAAGCAATTAAAACTTGGCCCCAACCCACCAATTTGCAACAAGTGCGTAGTTTTCTTGGTCTTGCGGGTTTTTATCGCCGCTTTGTGCAAGATTTTAGCACAATTGCCGCTCCTTTGCATGCTTTGAGTAAGAAGAATGCTCCTTTTGTTTGGGGATCTTTGCAATCAACCGCTTTTGATGAGCTCAAATCTTTGCTTACTCATGCTCCGATCCTTGCTTTGCCCAATTTTGACAAATCTTTTGAGGTTCATTGTGATGCAAGTGGTACCGGAATTGGCGGAGTTTTGATGCAAGAAAAACGAGCCATTGCATATTTTAGTGAAAAACTCTCCGGTGCTCAACTTAACTATCCCATATATGACAAAGAATTGTATGCTTTAGTTCGTGTACTAGATGTTTTGGAACATTATCTTAGACCTCATGAGTATGTCATCCATACCGATCATGAAACACTTAAGTACTTAAAAGGTCAAACTAAGTTGAACAAGCGTCATGCCAAATGGAGTGAATTTATCAAATCTTTCCCCTATGTGATCAAATACATTAAGGGTAAGGAAAATGTAGTTGCGGATGCACTTTCACGCATATGTATGCTTGTCACTAAACTTGAGTTGAATGTTATTGGTTTTGAGCACATCAAAGACTTGTATGCTAATGATCCATCTTTTGCTATTCCTTATGCTAAGTGTTTGACGCATACTTCTTGGGAACAATATTATATCAAGGATGCTTATCTTATGAAAGCTAACAAACTTTGCATTCCTGAGTCTTCCCTTCGTTTGCTACTTTTGCAAGAGGCTCATGGAGGCGAACTCATGGGACACTTTGGACGAGATAAGACATTTGCCACGCTCTCCAAGAACTACTTTTGGCCCAAGATGTTTCGAGACGTCTCACGCTTCACCACCCGATGCTCTACATGTCGCAAAGCCAAGTCTAAAGTTCAATCTCATGGTCTTTACATGCCTCTTCCTATTCCTTATCAACCTTGGGAAGACATTAGCATGGACTTTGTACTTGGTATGCCTAGAACTCAAAATGGAAAGGATTCCGTGTTTGTTATAGTGGACCGATTTTCTAAGATGGCACATTTCATTCCTTGCAACAAGATAGACGATGCTTCACACGTTGCAAATCTCTTTTGTAGGGAAATGTTGCGTCTCCATGGAGTACCAAAGACAATCGTCTCCGACCCCGATGTTAAGTTCTTGAGTTACTTTTGGAAGACTGATGTAGGGCGGAACCCTAGTGATGAGGACATCAATACCATTGTTACACCCACAGCCCCTGCTGCTATACATACTGGACCAATTACTAGAGCTCGCGCACGCCAACTAAATTACCAGGTACTTTCGTTCCTTGGTAATGATTCTAATGTTCATGAGAATATGATTCTGCCTAAGTTGGATACATTTGTTTTGCTTACAAATGAAGGGCCTAGCTTGGAGAAGGATGAACATTGGAGCAAGAACAAGCATGGAGATGATGGCATGCGCAAGGGGAACAAGAACGGAGTTACAAGTGATGATTTCAGGACTTTGAAGCCACCATAATGTGTGCATGAAGCCTTGGACAAAATATACAAGATGCCACTTCATAAATTGAGTCCAGAGGCTATTCTAGGTGCTGCGTCACCTTATTATTGGGCCAGGCCCATGTAATTTCGAAATACATAAGTATAGGCTATTTTTAGAGTCCGTATGTGTGGGGAAACAAGAGATAGGGTTAGTTTCGGACCCTTCCACCAAGGGCCACGAAATTCACCCCCTCTTCCTCCATATATAGAGCCCTTAGGGCACCATTTAGACTTTGGGTTTTGTTTAGATTAAAGTTCACCATAGCTGCAACTTCGCGTACTTCGTTTGTGTCCAACGACCAGACAAAGGCGTGTCAGAACCCCACCTTGATCAATAAAGCTTTCCTCTTATATTCGCAATATCCAGATTGCAATCTTAGTTTCTTGCTTGTTGTTCGTTTGCCTGCAAGAAACAGACCTTCGTGGTGAGGTTGATCGTGCTTCGGCGTGGTCAATAACCTCTTGGAGTTGGTTTAGCGATTGCTAAGGCGCGACGTCCTCGCACGTTCGTAGTCGGATCGTCAAAGTCGACTTCCTCCAAAACGATAGCCACCATCTCATCGAAAGACGGGACACCTTTGCCTCTATCAAGTGGTATCAGATTTTCAGGTTGCTAGGTGAGTTTTTACAGTTTTTCGTAGTTTAGATCGAGTCTGTTCTTCATACCTACAGTCCACGAAAAAGCCACAAACAAAATTTAGGGTTAGTTCATCATATCCGAACCAATCTGAGCCTTTGCATAATCTTTTTAGGGTTTTGCTTTGTTGAATTTGAGGTTGCATCGTCGTGTCTAGTTGCTGGTCTTAGCGTCTAGTCTTTTAGAGTTTTGAGTTCTAGTCATAAGTTGTCACGCCGCCACCGCACCATCATCATCGCCCCTGCCATCTACCACCACCGCTCCGAATCCGTATCCATATACCACCACCAATCCGTATCCATATACCACCATCGATCCATATCCATATACTACCATCGCTACCACCACCGCTGCCATATACCACCACCAGATATCCACCACCAATCCGAGTTCCTTGCATATTAGGTTTGTTTTCGGGATCCATCTATTTTCTGATTCGTGTTTCCTTGTCTGAGTAGGTTTCGGATTCCAGCAATCTTTTGCCGTCCGTAGAAGAGGTTGGTTTCCAAAAAAAAAGAGTCCGGAAACCACATTCCGTTTAGGCCCAAGATTTTCCAAAAATGCACTGGACAAAAAAATTCTGGCTATCCTATTTTTAGGTGTTTCTAAGCGTATTGACACAGTCGCCGTTATAGAAAGTTTTTTTGACCCGTTTCCAGTTTTTGGGTCCGGGCAGTCGAAAAAAAAATTGGTCGAAAAAATTTCGTGCCTATCCTGTTCTCTTGACATGGGAAGAGTTTTGAGACGCTCGCCATTATAGTGATTTTCGGCAAAAAAAAGGAGCGCAAAAAAAAGAGCACAAAAAAAATAGTGAAAAAAATTTCAGAGTGTGCTTCTCCCTTGTTTCCATGCAGCGTCGTGATTTTGTTAGTGTTCTAGGCTCGCGTCTCAATGTCAATTGTCTTCTAGCACAGTCTAGCCTAAGACCAGCATAGTGCCATTGTTGAGCGTTTATTCAACTTTGCATCTCTGAATTGATTATTGCTGATCCTTTTTGCTACCATATTATAAGCCTTCCCAGCTCCACACACATCTACGTCGTGTGCTTGACTCTCCCTGGTAATCGCTCTATCCAAGCTTTGAGAGTTCAACGGTTGCCGATCACAACCTGCTGCTGGGTAAGAACTAATAAGAATTCGAGATTTGCTTGAAGGATTTGTGACACCCCACCACCACCATATTCCAGTAGTCTGTAGGATCATATACTTGTCTGTTTCTATTGCTGCTAACCATGGCAGGAACACACACCGACGAGATTGACTGGGAGAACATGACGAACAAGGACCTTCATGATAAGTTGCATCAAATGTTGGGTCAACAGGTGGAAGACGTGATGGCCAGCTTTGGAAAGGCATTGGAGAGGATGGATGACATTGAGAAGACAATTGACACCAAGTTGGACGCCAAGTTCGATGAATTACTCAAACGTCTCCCAAAATCACGACGCGAGCCTAGAACACTAACAAAATCACGACGCTGCACGGAAACAAGGGAGAAGTACACTGAATTTTTTTTCACTATTTTTTTTGCGCTCCTCTTTTTTTTTGCCGAAAATCACTATAATGGCGAGTGTCTCAAAACTCTTCCCAAGTCAAGATAACAGGATAGGCACGAAATTTTTTCGACCAATTTTTTTTTCGACTACCCGGACCCAAAAACTGGAAACGGGTCAAAAAAACTTTCTATAACGGCGGCTGTCTCAATACGCTTAGAAACACCTAAAAATAGGAAAGCCAGAAATTTTTTTGTCCAGTGCGTTTTTGGAAATTTTTGGGCCTAAACGGAGGGTGGTTTCCGGACTCTTTTTTTTTTGGAAACCAACCTCTTCTACGGACGGCAAAAGATTGCTGGAATCTGAAACCTACTCAGACAAGGAAACACGAATCGGAAATTAGATGGATCCCGAAAACAAACCTAATATGCAAGGAACTCGAATTGGTGGTGGAGATATGGTGGTGGTATATGGCAGCGGTGGTGGTATATGGCAGCGGTGGTGGTAGCGGTGGTAGTATATGGATATGGATCGATGGTGGTATATGGATATACGGATTGGTGGTGGTATATGGATACGGATTCGGAGCGGTGGTGGTAGATGGCAGGGGCGATGATGATGGTGCGGTGGCGGCGTGACAACTTATGATCAGAACTCGAAAATCTAAAAGACTAGACGCTAAGACCATCAACTAGACACGACGATGCAACCGCAAATTCAACAAAGAAAAACCCTAAAAAGATTATGCAAAGGCTCAGATTGGTTCTGATATGATGAACTAACCCTAATTTTTTGTGGCTTTTTCGTGGACTGTAGGTATGAAGAACAGACTCGATCTAAACTACGAAAAACTGTAAAATCTCACCGAGCAACCAGGAAATCTGATACCACTTGATAGAGGCAAAGGTGTCCCGTCTTTCGATGAGATGATGGATATCGCTTTGGTGGAAGTCGACTTTGACGATCCGACGATGAACGTGTGAAGACGTCGCGCCTTATCAATCGCTAAACCAACTCCGAGAGGTTATTGACCACACCGGAGCACGATCAACCTGACCACGAGGGTCTGTTTCCTGCGAGCAAACGAAGAACAAGCATGAAACTGAGATTGCAATATGGATATTGCGAATATAACATGAAAGCTTTATTGATCAAGGTGGGGTTCTGAGACATCTTGTTCTGGTCATTGAACACAAACGAAGTACACGAAGTTGCAGCTATGGCGAACTTTAATCTAAACAAAACCCAAAGTCTAAACGGTGCCCTAAGGGCTGTATATATGGAGGAAGAGGGGGTGAATTTCGTGGCCCTTGGTGGGGGGGTCCGAAACTAACCCTATCTCTTGTTTCCCCACACATACGGACTCTAAAATTAGCCTATACTTATATATTTCGAAATTACATGGGCCTGGCCCAATAATAAGGGGCTGCAGCACCTAGAATAGCCTCTGGACGAAATTTATGAAGTGGCATCTTGTATATTTCATCCAAGGCTTCATGCACTCATTATGGTGGCTTCAAAGTCCTGAAATCATCACTTGTAACTCTGTTCTGGTTTCCCTTGCGCATGCCATCATCTCCATGCTTGTTCTTGCTCCAATGTTCATCCTTCACCAAGGTAGGCCCTTCATTTGTAAGCAAAACAAATGTATCCAATTTAGGCAGCATCATATTCTCATGAACATTAGAATCATTACCAAGAAACTAAAGTACCTGGTAATTTAGTTGGCGTACGCGAGCTCTATTAATTGGTCCAGTATGTATAGCAGCAGGGGCTGTGGGTGTAACAATGGTATTGATGTCCTCATCACCTGCTGCTATACATATTGGACCAATTACTAGAGCTCGCGCACGCCAACTAAATTACCAGGTACTTTTGTTCCTTGGTAATGATTCTAATGTTCATGAGAATATGATGCTGCCTAAATTGGATACATTTGTTTTGCTTACAAATGAAGGGCCTAGCTTGGAGAAGGATGAACATTGGAGCAAGAACAAGCATGGAGATGATGGCATGCGCAAGGGGAACAAGAACGGAGTTACAAGTGATGATTTCAGGACTTTGAAGCCACCATAATGAGTGCATGAAGCCTTGGACGAAGTATACAAGATGCCACTTCATAAATTGCGTCCAGAGACTATTCTAGGTGCTGCGTCACCTTATTATTGGGCCAGGCCCTGGTAATTTTGAATCACATAAGTATAGGCTATTTTTAGAGTCCATATGGGTGGGGAAACAAGAGATAGGGTTAGTTTCGGACCCTTCCACCAAGGGCCACGAAATTCACCCCCTCTTCCTCCATATATACAGCCCTTAGGGCACCGTTTAGACTTTGGGTTTTGGTTAGATTAAAGTTCGCCATAACTGCAATTTTGCGTATTTCGTTTGTGTGCAACGACCAGACAAAGGCGTCTCAGAAACCCACCTTGATCAATAAAGCTTTCATCTTATATTCGCAATATCCAGATTGCAATCTCAGTTTCTTGCTTGTTCTTCGTTTGCTCGCAGGAAACAGACCCTCGTGGTCAGGTTGATCATGCTCCGGCATGGTCAATAACCTCTTGGAGTTGGTTTAGCAATTGCTAAGGCGCGACGTCCTCGCACGTTCGTAGTCGAATCGTCAAAGTCGACTGCCTCCGAAACGATAGCCACCATCTCATCGAAAGACGAGACACCTTTGCCTCTATCACCTAGGGGCCGATCTTTCACGTTTGGAGTGGATCCTACGGGGAAACACGAAGAACGCGCGGAAATCACAAGGGAAAACACGGGGAGAAACGAGAGAATCAGTCGACCGACTAGTAATTGATCACACACGGGCTAGATCACCGAAGACATGAGGTAGCACAAGATTCAAAATCAACAAAGGAAAGATACAAAGGTAGCCGTTCTTCTCCAAGAGGAGGTCTTGAATCCACGAGGGGATCTTCCCGTAAAGGGGTCTTTAAACCAAGTGGATCTTCTCCGAAGAGGCCGCAGTCTCTCACGAGGAGGAGATCCGATGGATGAGCGAGGCTCTATCTCACAAACGAGCTAAATCAACAGTAACCCTAACTAGGAGGAGGTGGGGGAGTATATGTAGTGCTAGCCCATGAAGGGGTAAGTGAGAGGGGGATACATGGGCCCTTGGCCCGTTCTCTGTGCACAGACAGGCGCCGGATGTCCGGGCTGGGGGCTGGATGTCCGGGGCTTCGCGATGGGCCGGATGTCCGGCCAGGGAGGCCGGATGTCTGGGCTGGCCTGGGTGCCCAACGGTTGCTCTCTGGATACCAGTGGCCGGATTCCGGCGAGGAGGGCCGGATGTCCGGGGCTTCGGGAGGAGCCGGATGTCCGGGCTGTCGTGGTCACCTCCATATGCATTCTGTGATGGAGGTCGGATTCCCGGTGGTTGGGCCGGATGTCCGGGCCTGGCTGGATGTCCGGGCTATGGCTCGATGTCCGGGGCCTGTAGCAGCTGGGTCTTCTTCCTTCCCCTCTTCCATGCTTCCTCACACGCTTGGCCTTGTTCCTTGGGTTCTCCATGGTTTCCTCGGGTGTACCTGAGTATGCACAAGGTCCGCGCTTGAAGTAGCAACCATGTCTCACGCGAATGGAAGGGGAAGCATTTAGGAACGGGTTCACCTTGTGTCCAATGGCGCATAGTCGAGGTCTCATCTAATGTATCCTTGGGGCTTGGGGAGTAGTCGGAGTGTACATGGGGATGAACGTGGGATGCTCCGCATCATCTCCCCCCCCCCTTGGGAAAGATCCGACCTCGGATCGTGATCCTCATCACCATGGAAACGGTTATCGTGGACGGACTTGTAGTTGGACGACGTTAAAGGCATGGCACAATCCAAGTACTCCAAGGTGTCTCCGGAGTGGTATACATGCAACAGGAGCAAACACAAAGTACACTTGGAAATACAATGGTTAGCGCACACAAAGGGTCCATCAAGTAAATATGAGTCCTTGCGGCAAGATGGTGCATGGCAAGACACATGATGCTTATCAAGATGATCTAGAATGATATGCAAAGCATTCATGGGATAATTAGCATGGTGCACAAAGCGACAAATTCTACCATTGTGCAAAACGATGTCATAGAGAGACGGTTCATCAATAGCATGAATATGGCAATGGATGCTCAATATGTGTAAGCTATCATGCAATTGATGGTGGACAATATGATCATGATGTATGAAAATGCCATCAAGGAAGATCACAACAAATTTGCATAGGAAGTGCACCAGCTCATATATCATGGATGACATTGGAATATAAGATGCAACAAGGCAATCATAATGTGAGTCAATCCATGCATGGGGTGCAAACTTGTGGTGAGTATGGTATGTCCATCGAGCATGACATGCATGAGCACAATTACCAAATATGGAGGTGTTGGTGTACCAATGCTCGATGTCGAAGCAAGAGTGGAGGCTCGAAGGTGCATCCCATAAGTGCGAGCGCTCCTCAATGTGAAAGTCCATGTAGCCAATTTCCAATGTCGCTCCTCCGATCGCGAGATGTATTATGTAGATAACAAGAAGGAAAAAACAATGAAAGAGTGACCCATCCAATATGCAAATTTGAGGGTGGCTCAAAGGGAAGGAGTTCACCTTTAGTAGATTCTCGCAAATGTTGGTGTTACACATCGTGTATGCCTTCGCATGACCAAGTTGTCGCATAACGGCATCGCCTTGTGAAACCTCTAAAATGATAGAACATGACAAACACTCGGAAAAACAAATGAGGTTAGTGCTAATGCAACACCTATCATTCGTGAGGTAATATACCCAACAAGTGTATGCATCATGCTCATCATAAGAAAGGACAAGGGAGCATTTCATAGTATGGAGGCATATGATGCAAGAACAACCAAATACAAGAGGCTCAATAAAACAAGCATGCATCACAAGTAAGGTGTCAAAGTCTCCAAGATCAATAAGCATAGTATGGTTGCACTCAATACAAGTGGATATGAGAGAGGCAACTAATGGACACAAGAGACAATGATCAAGATATATCATGTGAGAGGCATGAGCATATATGTCATCAACCCAAGAAAGCGAGTAAGAGTGGAACATGGGTGATGCAACCAAGCAAGCAATCATAGCAATCAAGTCAAGCAAGCTAGTAGTGCAAAGATGCAACATACTAGGAGGAATCATGGCGAGCATGTCATTGGTGCATATAGTGGGCATGAATAATTCACATGACATAGCACAAACATGAAAGCAAGATAGGAGGAAAGTAGGTTCATCCTGTTGATAAGAAGTCCTATGTAAATAGCAATGTAACATCATGACTCTCCCAACACAACAAGCATAAATAGCATGGGGCACAAAGAAATCATGGCAATAGCTACTAGGATCTCCACCAAGCATGCAAATACACATAGAAGTAGCATAATGGTGAATCATGGGGATATGCAAGCAAGGGTCACAATTGCATAGCAAAGGCATAGACGCAAGGATAAGATGCAAAGTGAACACAATAGTATGGGCATAAGGTGACAAGTGGTAAATAGCCCATAGCCACGTGAGAGCCAAGTAGAAGAGATGCGCGTAGTCCTTGCGCGAAGGAAATGGTGGTAAGGATAGTCCACGGGATCACAAGTCGTCGTTGCTCTCAAGAGCTCGTTTTGTCAACTCTTGGGATTGAGAGGTTGACGAGTATACATGAGTACCTACACAAAACAAAGACAAAGGGAAAATTGTGTGTGCGTGGTATATCTACACATCATCCATCATGATGCGCACGTGCATGTGTCGGTTAGCACTAAATATCCAATGCTCAAATAAATGAGATGCGTGATATAGAAACATGTCATCCATCATGATGGGTTTGTTTCTATGTATTTCATAATGGGACTCAAAGGATGTAATGCATCTTGAGAAATATCTAGAGCATTGTTATTCATGGAATGCATATGGTGTACACTATCATGGGAATCATGCAAAGTATGAAATGCATAAAGATCTCCTAATATGTATGAGGAAACTATGGGGGTCTCCTCATGAGCATGAGTAGCAGCATCACATGGAGAATACTGACAACATCCAAAACAATGCATATTAGGAACAATGTGATCATGGCATGACATAGTAGATGAATTGCGCAAATCATGTAAAGGAAGCATGGCAATATCATCACAAGAGAAGCAAAAGCCAATGACCATCATCTCGTCATCTATGCCATAAGTGCAAATGGGATTTATTTTAATGGGGCATGCATAGTTACTATGTTGAGATTGAAATGAGGCAATATGGGAGATCTCACTCATAGCATATGACAAGTTCAATGGATTTTCAAACATGAAGTGACCAAAAGAATTTTCACATGATATCCTATGAAGCATAGCATCACAACTAGGCAACTCAACATGCTCATCATCATACTCATCATATATAGGTAAGTCAAGGCATGAAGAAGTCTCACTAGCATGAAGCATGGGAATAGGTGGGTCAACACCATGTGAGCAATCAATGTCAAGAGAGTCCACTAGTGGGACAAGAGAAGCACCATCACCTATGTTACCTTTGGAGCGTCGCTCATGTGTTGTAGGTGAGGTGTTGAAGATACACTCGTTGTTATCTTCATCTTGATGGAACCATGTGGGGGGTGCATCATCGTCCAACATGGCCATCGGTTTGTTCTTTGGAGGGATGGACTCGTCGAGGGTAGGTATGTCGTCATGTAGGAGACCTAACACCAAAGAAGAAAACACACTAGGGGTAGAGGTTAAGTCGTTAGAAATCATAGTGGCCTCACATGCCGTCTCAACTACCTCACTCACTACGTGTTGTGGCTCACTCACTCCCTCCAGGATGCTCTCACTCATATGGTTGGTGGAGTCACTCAAATGGCGCTCAACCTCACATAGGATGTGTGGCATGCTCTCATGTGTGGGGCTAGTGGTGGTCACACTCATCCTCTCATATGAAATGCTCTCAATGTCACGTATGGTGGAGTCACTCATGTCACTCATGGGGTGGTGGATCTCCTCACATGGCAAATTGGGCATCTCGACATATGTGGGTGTCGGAGAGGTGTAGGTGCAAATGTCTCCATGCGCAGTTGTGTAGCTTGACTCGGAGTATGAGTCCAATATGGGCGCCGTCTTCATGTTGTTGAAGAGGTTCGCGCTCGTCGCCGCGATCGAAGGGGATGGCCCTTGCTCGACCTTCTTGTCACAGTCTTGGTGTGGGAGGTCCATATGATGTGGCACCTCGTAGCTCATCTCCATGACCGAAGGGAATTTCCCATGCTCGGCCATCTTCCTTGAGGGGCTCCCAAAGATGGAAGTGTCGCCCTCGCTTGTAGATAGTCTCCTTGGACTTGATGAAGTCGATGTAGGCGTACACGTGGGAAGTAGGCGAAGATGCCGTACGTCCAAAGGCGAAGATGCCTTGATAGCACTTGGCGAAGATGCCGAAGTGGTGGTGGTAGCCGTAGCTCCGCCTTGGTGGTGCTCGTCTCGCGGTCTTCTCTTTTGCTCATGAAGCTTGGACTTGGCGTGAAGTAGGGCTTATTGGGACTTGTGCATTTGCGCTTGTGGAGCATCTTCATGATGATGATGTCGTTGTCGTGCTTGAGCTCGTAGTAGATGTCGTTCGTCGTCGTCGTGCACCTGTTGCTTGAAGGTGACTTTCCCTTCATGACGATGTTGATCACGAACGTGATGGTGGTCGCCATGGAGATGTGGACGTGGACAAATTTCGCTTGCATCGTTTTCGCACTTCGAAGACTTGTGGCTTGAACATCGCCGCCTTGAAGATGACGAAGGGGAAGAAGACTTGATCAAGGCCCGAATCTCCTCCATCCTTGCATCTTGTTCCTCTTTATGTGCGGAAAGCTTCTTGTCGATGTAGTCCCTTTTCCTTGCTTCGGAGTGACGAATGTCGATGGAGATGTTCTCCATATGCTCTCGCAATCGTGATTGTGCGCCTTGTATTTGTCGTTGTAGATCGAAGATGGACGCTTTGTTGATGTAGTTGTTCACGCCGTCGTTGTTGTCGTAGACCGGAGATGAAATGCCTTGCCTATCCATCATAAGACTGGAGCAAATATGAGTGGGAGAAAGAGAAGAACTTATACCAATGTACCTTGACCGATGTTGACAATGAATCAAGTTCACTCAAATGCGGACAATGAAATAGCACTATTGGTACCAATCCTTGTCGGTTCTCACACCTACACAAGTAAAGCTTATGGTGGAGCTCGGTGAGGATAGTGGCACAAAAATTTAATGCAAAATGTTAGCAAGAGTCAATAATGTTGAAAGAGATTCACAAATTCGCAAGCGAAACAAATGGACCAATAGCAATATGGACGGCACATGGAAACGCACACACGGATAGATAAATGGGGTCGTTCAACCAAGGAATGAGCACAAAATGTGGAATCCACGGAAAACGCTCGTGTTGCACAACTCAAGAGAGACGCTAGCACGATTGCTCTATAGGCGGATACGACACTTGTGCACAACCTATAAGATGCAAAATGGATAAACTTTCTATCCCAAGTATGCTATGTATGTATGGTTCCCGGTGTTTCTCTCAAGATGATCCAAGATGATCGGATATGACAATCTTATATGCAATGTGGTATGATGCTATGGCACTTGCTTACAAGCTTCTTTGCTCTCTCTTTTTTTTTCTTTGCTTAAAAGCTTTATTCTTCTTCTCCTTTTTTTTGTATGGCCACTTTTGCACAATGCACAAACCAAGATAGCAATTGTGTATATGCGGGAACAAACTCGTGACACACGATATGATACCAATTTATGCACCACGATGATATGGTATGTATGCTATGGGAAGTATGGATCACTAATGTGCACAAGTAACGTTGCCGGCAATACTCAAATGGCTAGTCTCGATAGGCAAGTGACGCAAAATGGGCTAGGGGTTAACAATGCAATGGCAATCGGAATATACAATGGAGGGATACCACGATACCAAGATGATATGGAGGTTACCGTCCAGGGATGATGAGTAGCGGTGTTCTTGATGTAGAAACCAAGATGATGGAGACTCGTCCCTAAGTAGCCGAAACACCTTAGGAAACGAAAAAACTGCGAACTCAAAGTCTCAAACATCAAATGTCAAAATGGTGGTAGCGGGAATGCGGTGGTGGTTTCCACTTGGCAATGCGGAAGTGAAATGATGGGCTATACACGGTGTAAGAGTTGGAAGCACGCGTCCCTAGGTAGCCAGAACACCTTAGGAGACACAACTCACAACACAAACAAAATGGGTTAAGTTGGGTTAGAAATGTCTGGTGGGCACGTCTATGCGGAAGTGGTGGTGGTGGTTGATGAAGAAGCAATTGTCCCTAAGTAGCCAAAACACCTTAGGAGACTCGAATCACTACTCAAGCAACCACTAGGCAAGCAAAATGGGTTAGGTTGCGGAAGTCGGAGGTGGCAATGCGGATGATGTGGTGGAAGCCCTAGGCAAAGATGCGAAAATTCACAAAATTTGATGGAGTCAAATGATGTTGGTGGTATTTTTGTGGGAAATGGGATGTAAATAGCTTCAAAACGAGCTAAAGAACGTCAAAATCGGACTCCGAGTGAATTAGTTATGGTAAAAACGATGACGGAAAAAACTGAAATCCCAGGGGCCGGACATCCGGGCTCGGGCCGGATTTCCAGGGCCTGATGTCCAGAAACTTGCGCGAAAATGTGCTCCAGGAGCCGGATGTCCGAGATAATGGCCGGATTTCCGGGATGGCCGGATGTCCGGGGGTCGGGCCGGATGTCCGGGCTCCAAATCCTAGGATGAACTCGAGGAACTCGATTTTGGGGCGAAAATTGATGATTTCGGGGGTAAAATTGGAGAGATTTCTTGGATGGAAGATGGGGAAACTTGGGGAGATGCTAGATCCACTTGAACCAAGCAAATCCATGGATCAAAATCAACAAAACATCATCAAACCAACAAATCACAAAAAAAAATTGGGGGCTATTTTAGGTGGGGATTTTTGGATTTAGGACGAAATCAACAAAATCAAGCTAGAAAAAGAGGGGTAGGGGCTCCAAAAACGTGATCAACGTGGCTCATGATACCAAGATGATGTAGGGCAGAACCCTAGGGGCCGATCTTTCACGTTTGGAGTGGATCCTACGGGGAAACACGAAGAACGCGCGGAAATCACAAGGGAAAACACGGGGAGAAACGAGAGAATCACTCGACCGACAAGTAATTGATCACACAAGGGCTAGATCGCCAAACACATGAGGTAGCACAAGATTCAATATCACCAAAGGAAAGATACAAAGGTAGCCGTCCTTCTCCGAGAGGAGGTCTTTAATACACGAGGGGATCTTCCTGTAAAGGGGTCTTGAATCCAAGTGGATCTTCTCCGAAGAGGCCGCGGCCTCTCACGAGGAGGAGATCGGTTGGATGAGCGAGGCTCTATCTCACAAATGAGCTAAATCAACGCTAACCCTAACTAGGAGGAGGTGGGGGAGTATATATAGTGCTAGCCCACGAAGGGGTAAGTGAGAGGGGGATACATGGGCCCTTGGCCCGTTCTCTGTGCGCAGACAGGCGCCGGATGTCCGGGTTGGGGGGCCGGATGTCCGGGGCTTCACGACGGGCCGGATGTCCGGGCTGGCTTGGGTGCCCAGCGGTTGCTCTCTGGATACCAGGGGCCGGATTTCCGGCGAGGAGGGCCGGACGTCCGGGGCTTCGGGAGGAGCCGGATGTCCGGGGCACGGCACCGGATGTTCGGGCTGTCGGGGTCGCCTCCTGATGCATTCTGTGATGGAGGCCGGATTTCCGGTGGTTGGGCCGGATGTCCGGGCCTGGCCGGATGTCCAAGCTGTGGCCGGATGTCCGGGGCCTCTAGCATCTGGGTCTTCTTCCTTCTCCTCTTCCATGCTTCCGCACACGCTTGGCCTTGTTCCTTGGGTTCTCCATGGTTTCCTCGGGTGTACCTGAGTATGCACAAGGTCTGCGCTTGAAGTAGCAACCATGTCTCACGCGAATGGAAAGGGGAAGCATTTAGGAACGGGTTCGCCTTCTGTCCAATGGAGCATAGTCGAGGTCTAATCTTATGTATCCTTGGGGCTTGGGAAGTAGTCGGAGTGTACATGGGGATGAACGTGGGATGCTCCGCATCAAAGACCCTATGCGCCAAGCTCGGAATCAAGCTCTTGTTCTCATCCGCATACCATCCTCAAACCGACGGCCAAACGGAAGTGACGAACCGAACTCTCTCCACTCTACTTTGCGTGTTGACCAAGAAGAACATCAAGGAGTGAGAGGCATGTCTACCCATCGCCGAGTACGCCTACAACCATGCAAGACATTCGACTACGGGCAAGTCCCCCTTCGAGGTCGTCTACGGCTTCAACCCGTTGTCACCATTGGACATTCTACCTCTTTCTCTACAAGAGCGCACCAACATGGATGCAAGTGCACGGGCAAGCTACATCAAGAAGATGCATGAGGACACAAGGCACACCATCGAGCGCCAAGTACAACGACTAGCGACCAAGCTCAACGTCAACAAGCAACCCATGACCTTCAACATTGGCGATCTTGTGTGGATACACCTTAGAAAGGACCGCTTCCCCAACGAACGCAAGTTCAAACTTCTCCCTCGAGTCGGTGGACCCTTCAAGGTGCTAGCACGCTACAACGACAATGCCTACAAGATAGACCTACCACGAGGCAGGTACAATGTGAGCGACATCTTCAACGTCAAGGACCTTGCGCCATACCATGGAGATGAAGCTTTTGATCCGTGGTCGGATCTTTCCCAAGGGGGGGGGGGAGATGATGCGGGGCATCCCTCGCTCATCCCCATGGACATATCTACATCTCCCTCAACACCACTTGCACCCATGACAAGAGCTAGAGCAAAGGCTATCGAAGATAAGGTGAACTTGCTCCTTTCCGAACTTCCTCTCTCTACTCACGAGACTTGGCTACTACCTCATATGGACACTCTGTGTGTGATCAGGTACTTGGAGGAAAGCCATGGTGCATCTACATCCATCGAACAAGGAGGCAAAGCTACCAACCACGAAGGTCAAGAAGAAGATCTACCGGAGAAAACTCCAGCCACCGGACGACCGGTCGGGACCGGACGTCCGGCGCCTGAAGCCCCAGCTGCCAAGTCCCAGCCAACGCAGGCCCCAGCGAGCAGACTTCTGGCCCGGACCGGACGACCGGCCACACTCTCCAGCGAGCGGACGACCGAAGTCACCGGACGTCTGGCACCCCCCAACATAATGGATATTAACGGAAGAATGAAGATTCCGGATGACCGGTGCCTCCTTCACAGAACGCATCCAGCGAACGTCCGACGACACCGGACGACCGGACCCCCGTGAGCCACCAGACGACCGGTCCCCAGCGGACGTTCGGTACCTATCTGTGCACAGTTTTGGGCCGAAGCCCATGTACCCCTCCACTTCGCCCCCTTTTGCACTAAGACTATAAATAGGCCTCTCCCACCTTCTAGCTAGGGTTAGCATTGGATTAGCTCATATTTGTGTGAGAGCCTTGCTCATCCACTTGGATACTTCTCCTCAGAGTTCACGACCTCTTCGGAGAAGATCCCCCAAGCGGATTCAAGAACCCTTTCTAGGGAAGACCATCAAGACCTCCTCATGGAGAAGAACGGTTCCTTTGTATCCTTACCTTTGTTGATTGTGGATCATGTGTTACTCTTTGTGTTCGGTGATCTAGCACTTGTGTGATTGATTCCTTGTCAGTTTAGTGATTCTCTCTCGTTTTCCCCATGTTTCCCCTTTGTGCTTCCGCGTGTTCTTCGTGATTCCCCATAGGATCCACTCCAAACGTGAAAGATCATCCCTATAGGGTTCCGCCCTACATCAGCACACCTATTGGGACTACACAGAGTTCGTCTTCTTCCATGGCATCAACAGGACACACCAGTGATATTATTTGTCATCGTTGTAAGGGAAGAGGACATTTTGTGAGAGAATGCAAATCTCAGCGTGTGATGATTGCTACTAAGGATGGTGGGTATAAGTCCGCTAGTGACTACAATGAGGAGACTTTGGATCTTATTACACGTGAAGAACATGGTGGAGACGATTCTGATCATGAGACGCAATACATGGCTCCTGAAGATGCTGCCAGGTATGAATGTTTAGTTGCTCAACGTGTTTTGAGTGTGCAGGTTACACAAGCTGAGCGAAATCAGAGGCATAATTTGTTCCATACAAAGGGAGTTGTGAAGGAACGTTCTGTTCGCGTGATCATAGATGGAGGGAGTTGCAACAACTTGGCTACCATCGAGATGGTGGAGAAGCTATCTCTCACCACACGACCACATCCACATCCTTACTACATCCAATGGTTCAACAACAGTGGCAAGGTTAAGGTAAGACATACTATTCGTGTGCATTTTAGTATCCCCACATATGCTAATTATGTTGATTGTGATGTGGTACCTATGCAGGCATGTTCCTTATTACTTGGTAGACCATCGCAATTTGATAAAAATTCTGTACACCATGGTAGAAACAATCAGTATACTCTTGTTCATAAGGATAAACATATTACTTTGCTTCATATGAGTCCTGATTCCATTTTGAAAGATGATATTAATAGAGCTAATAAAGCAAAACAGGAGAAAATAAGAGTGACAATCAGATTGTGGCAAAAGAATTTGAGCAACAAATGAAGCCTAATAATAAACCATCTACTGTTGCTTCCGAAATTAAATTGAAAAGTGCATGTTTACTTGCCACCAAATCTGATATTGATGAGCTAGATTTTAGCAAATCTGTTTGCTATGCTTTTGTGTGCAAAGAGGCATTATTTTCATTCGAGGACGTGCCTTCCTCTTTGCCCCCTGTTGTCAGTAACATTTTGCAGGAGTTAGCTGATGTCTTTCCACAAGATGTCCCACCGGGATTACCACCTACTCGAGGGATTGAGCATCAAATTGACTTAATTCCCGGTGGATCGCTACCCAACCGTGCACCATACCGTACCAATCCAGAGGAGACGAAGGAGATTATGCGTCAAGTACAGGAGCTGCTCGACAAAGGTTATATACGCGAATCTCTTAGTCCTTGTGTTGTTCATATTATACTAGTGCCTAAAAAGGATGGTACGTCGCGTATGTGTGTTGATTGTAGAGGCATTAATAATATTACTATTCGTTAACGTCATCCTATTCCTAGTTTAGATGATATGCTTGAGGAATTGAGTGGCTCTACAATATTCTCCAAAGTTGATTTGCATAGTGGATACCATCAAATTCGTATGAAATTGGGTGATGAATGGAAAACAACATTTAAAACTAAGTTTGGTTTATATGAGTGGTTAGTCGTGCCTTTTGGGTTAACTAATGCGCCTAGTACTTTCATGAGACTAATGAACGAAGTTTTACGTGCTTTCATTGGACAATTTGTGGTAGTCTATTTTGATGATATACTGATTTATAGCAAATCTTTGGAACATTTACGTGCTGTTTTTATTGCTCTACGTGATGCACGTTTGTTTGGTAACCTTGGGAAGTGCACCTTTTGCACCGACCGAGTATCTTTTCTTGGCTATGTTGTTACTCCACAGGGAATTGAAGTTGATAAAGCCAAGATTGAAGCTATTGAGAGTTGGCCGCAGACCAAAACGGTCACACAAGTGAGGAGTTTCCTTGGCCTCGCTGGTTTCTATAGGCGTTTCGTGAGAGCTTTCAGCACCATTGCTGCACCTCTCAACGAGCTTACAAAGAAGGATGTGCCTTTTGTTTGGGGTACCGCACAGGAAGAAGCCTTCACGGTATTGAAAGATAAGTTGACACATGCTCCTTTACTCCAACTTCCTGATTTTAATAAGACTTTTGAGCTTGACTGTGATGCTAGTGGAATTGGATTAGGAGGTGTGTTATTACAAGATGGCAAACCTGTTGCATACTTTTCTGAAAAATTGAGTGGGCCTAGTCTGAACTATTCTTCTTATGATAAAGAATTATATGCTCTTGTTTGGCCTCCAGAGACATGGCAACATTATTTATGGCCCAAAGAATTTGTTATACATTCTGATCATGAATCTTTGAAACATATTAAAAGTCAAGCTAAACTGAATCGTAGACATGCTAAATGGGTGGAATTCATTGAGACTTTCCCTTATGTCATTAAACACAAGAAGGGTAAAGAAAATGTTATTGCTGATGCTTTGTCTCGTCGCTATACTATGCTTTCACAACTTGACTTCAAAATATTTGGTTTGGAGACCATCAAAGATCAATATGTGCATGATGCTGATTTTAAAGAAGGAAGAACATGGAACAAGTTCGTCGCTAATGATGGCTTTGTGTTTCGTGCTAACAAGCTATGCATTCCAGCTAGCTCTATTCGTCTTTTGTTGTTGTAGGAGGCGCATGGAGGAGGATTAATGGGACACTTTGGCGTGAAGAAGACGGAGGACGTACTTGCTACACATTTCTTTTGGCCAAAGATGAGACGGGATTTGAGCGTTTTGTTGCTCACTGTACTACATGTCAAAAATCTAAGTCACGACTCAATCCTCATGGTTTATATATGCCTTTGCCTATACCCAGTGTTCCTTGGGAGGATATATCTATGGACTTTGTTTTAGGTTTACCTCGAACAAAGAAGCGGAGGGATAGCATATTTGCTGTCGTGGATAGATTCTCGAAAATGGCACACTTTATACCATGTCATAAAAGCGATGATGTCGTTAATGTTGCTGATTTGTTCTTTCGTGAAATTATTCGCTTGCATGGTGTGCCCAATACTATTGTTTTAGATCGTGATACTAAATTTCTTAGCAACTTTTGCAGATGTTTATGGGCTAAATTGGGGACTAAACTGCTTATTAGTACTACTTGTCACCACCAAACTGATGGACAAACTGAAGTAGTCAATAGAACATTGTCTACTATGCTTATGGCTGTTTTGAAGAATAATAAGAAAATGTGGGAAGAATGCTTGCCTCATATTGAATTTGCTTATAATCATTCATTGCATTCTACTACTAAGATGTGCCCTTTTGAAATTGTGTATGGTTTCCTACCTCATGCTCCTATTGATTTGTTGCCTCTTCCATCTTTGGAGAAGGTTAATTTTGATGCTAAACAACGTGCTGAATTGATTTTAAAAATGCATGAGTTAACTAAGGAAAACATTGAGCGTATGAATGCTAAATATAAACTTGCTGGAGATAAGGGTAGAAAACATCTTGTGTTTGCACCTGGAGATCTTGTTTGGTTACATTTGCGTAAGGATAGATTTCCTAATTTGCGCAAATCAAAGCTAATGCCACGTGCTGATGGTCCTTTTAAGGTGTTAGAGAAAATAAATGATAATGCATATAAACTTGAACTACCTGCAGATTTTGTGGTTAGTCCCACTTTCAACATTGTAGATTTGAAGCCTTATTTGGGTTAGGAAGATGAGCTTCCGTCGAGGACGACTTCATTTCAAGAAGGGGAGGATGTTGAGGACATCAATACCATTGTTACACCCACAGCCCCTACTGGTACATATACATGCACAACTACTAGAGCTTGTGCGCGCCAATTAAATTATTAGGTACTTTCGTTTCTTGGTAATGATTCTAATGTTCATGAGAATATGATGCTGCCTAAATTGGATACATTTGTTTTGCTTACAAATGAACGGCCTAGCTTGGAGAAGGATGAACATTGGAGCAAGAACAAGCATGGAGATGATGGCATGCGCAAGGGGAACAAGAACATGGTTACAAGTGATGATTTCCTGACTTTAAAGCCACCATAATGAGTGCATGAAGTGTTGGACGAAATATACAAGATGCCACTTCATAAATTTCATCCAGAGGCTATTCTAGGTGCTGCGCCACCTTATTATTGGGCCAGGCCCATGTAATTTCGAAATACATAAGTATAGGCTATTTGTAGAGTTCGTATGTGTGGGGAAACAAGAGATATGATTAGTTTCGGACCCCTCCACCAAGGGCCACGAAATTCACCCCCTCTTCCTCCATATATACAGCTCTTAGGGCACCGTTTAGACTTTGGGTTTTGCTTAGATTAAAAGTTCGCCATAGCTGCAACTTCGCGTACTTCGTTTGTGTTCAACGACCAGACAAAGGCGTCATAGAACCCCACCTTGATCAATAAAGCTTTCCTCTTATATTCGCAATATCCAGAAGTTTCTTGCTTGTTCTTCGTTTGCCTGCACGAAACAGACCTTCGTGGTCAGGTTGATCGTGCTCCGACGTGGTCAATAACCTCTTGGATTTGGTTTAGCGATTGCTAAGGCGCGACATCCTCGCACGTTCGTAGTCGAATCGTCAAAGTCGACTTCCACCAAAGTGATATCCATCATCTCATCGAAAGACGGGACACCTTTGCCTCTATCAGAAGTTCATGTTCCTCTCCCAAATAAGGCTTCAAATCTGCAATGTTAAAAGTGGGACTAACCCCAAAATCTGCAGGCAGCTGAAGTTTATATGCATTATCATTATTTTCTCCAACACCTTAAAGGGACCATCAGCACGTGGCATTACCTTTGATTTGCGCAAATCAGGAAATCTATCCTTACGCAAATGTAACCAAACAAGATATCCAGGTGCAAACACAACAGGTTTTCTACCCTTATCTCCAGCAAGTTTATATTTAGCATTCATACGCTCAATGTTTTCCTGAGTTAACTCATGCATTTTTAAAATCAATTCAGCACGTTGTTTAGCATCAAAATTAACCTTCTCCGAAGATGGAAGCGGCAACAAATCAGTAGGTGCACGAGGTAGGAAACCATACACAATTTCAAAAGGGCACATCTTAGTAGTAGAATGCAACGAACGATTATAAGCAAATTCAATATGAGGCAAGCCTTCCTCCCACATTTTCTTATTATTCTTCAAAACAGCCCTAAGCATAGTAGACAATGTTCTACTGACTACCTCAGTTTGACCATCAGTTTGGGGGTGACAAGTAGTACTAAAAAGCAGTTTAGTCCCCAACTTAGCCCATAAGCATCTCCAAAAGTGGCTAAGAAGTTTAGTATCACGATCTGAAACAATAGTATTTGGCACACCATGCAAGCGAATAATTTCAGGAAAGAACAAATCAGCAACATTAACAGCATCATCGCTTTTATGACATGGTATAAAGTGTGCGATTTTCGAGAATCTATCCACGACAACAAATATGCTATCCCTCCCCTTATTTTTTCTAGGTAAACCTAAAACAAAGTCCATAGATATATCCACACAAGGAACACTAGGTACTGGCAAAGGCATATATAAACCATTAGGATTGATTCGTGACTTAGCTTTTTGACATGTAGTGCATCGAGCAACAAAGCGCTCAACATCCCATCTCATCTTTGGCCAAAAGAAATGTTTAGCAAGTACGTCCTCCGTCTTCTTCACGCCAAAGTGTCCCATTAGTCCTCCACCATGCGCCTCCTGCAACAACAAAAGACGAACGGAGCTAGCTGGAATGCATAGCTTGTTAGCACGGAACACAAGTCCATCATTAACGACGAACTTGTTCCATGTGTTGGAAATATGCCCTAGAGGCAATAATAAATTAGTTATTATTATATTTCTTTGTTCATGATAATAGTCTTTTATTCATGCTATAACTGTATTATCCGGAAATCGTAATACACTTGTGAATACATAGACCACAATATGTCCCTAGTGAGCCTCTAGTTGACTAGCTCGTTGTGATCAACAGATAGTCATGGTTTCCTGGCTATGGACATTGGATGTCGTTGATAACGGGATCACATCATTAGGAGAATGATGTGATGGACAAGACCCAATCCTAAGCATAGCATAGAGATCGTGTAGTTCGTATGCTAAAGCTTTTCTAATGTCAAGTATCTTTTCCTTAGACCATGAGATTGTGCAACTCCCGGATACCGTAGGAGTGCTTTGGGTGTACCAAACGTCACAACGTAACTGGGTGGCTATAAAGGTGCATTACAGGTATCTCCGAAAGTGTCTGTTGGGTTGGCACGAATCGAGACTGGGATTTGTCACTCCGTGTAAACGGAGAGGTATCTCTGGGCCCACTCGGTAGGACATCATCATATGCGCAATGTGACCAAGGAGTTGATCACGGGATGATGTGTTACGGAACGAGTAAAGAGACTTGCCGGTAATGAGATTGAACAAGGTATAAGGATACCGACGATCGAATCTCGGGCAAGTACAATACCGCTAGACAAAGGGAATTGTATACGGGATTGATTAAGTCCTTGACATCGTGGTTCATCCGATGAGATCATCGTGGAACATGTGGGAGCCATCATGGGTATCCAGATCCCGCTGTTGGTTATTGACCGGAGAATGTCTCGGTCATGTCTGCATGTCTCCCGAACCCGTAGGGTCTACACACTTAAGGTTCGATGACGCTAGGGTTATAAAGGAAGTTTGTATGTGGTTACCGAATGTTGTTCGGAGTTCCGGATGAGATCCCGGACATCACGAGGAGTTTCGGAATGGTCCGGAGGTAAAGATTTATATATGGGAAGTCCTGTTTTGGTCACCGGAAAAGTTTCGGGTTTTATCGGTAAAGTACCGGGACCATCGGGAGGGTCCCGGGGGTCCACCAAGTGGGGCCACCAACCCCGGAGGGCTGCATGGGCCATGTGTGGGAGGGAACCAGCCCCAGGTGGGCTGGTGCGCCCCACAAGGGGCCCAAGGCGCAGGGGAGAGTGGGAGGGGGCAAACCCTAGGGCAGATGGGCCCTAAGGCCCATGCTCCCTGTGCCTCCCTCTCCTCCCCCTCTTGGCTGCCGCCCCCTTTGCCATCTAGGGCTGGCCGCACCCCTTGGGGGGGGGGAAACCCTAGAGGGGGGGCGCAGCCCTCCCCTCCCCCTATATATACTTGAGGTCTGGGGGGCTGCCAACATACGAGGATCTCTCCCTTCTCCCTCTTGGTGCAGCCCTGCTTCTCCTCCTCCTCTCCCGTGGTGCTTGGCGAAGCCCTGCTGGATAGACACACTCCTCCATCACCACCACGCCGTTGTGCTGCTGCTGGATGAAGTCTTCCTCAACCTCTCCCTCTCTCCTTACTGGATCAAGGCGTGGGAGACATCGTCGCGCTGTACGTGTGTTGAACGCGGAGGTGCCGTCCGTTCGGCACTTGATCATCGATGATTTGAATCACGACGAGTACGACTCCATCAACCCCGTTCACTTGAACGCTTCCGCTTAGCGATCTACAAGGGTATGTAGATGCACTCTCCTTCCCCTCGTTGCTAGTATCTCCATAGATAGATCTTGGTGATACGTAGGAAAATTTTGAATTTCTTCTACGTTCCCCAACACCATGTTCTTCCTTATTTACAATTATGCAATACATCTTTAATATCAGCATCATGCACATATTGATCATTGATGGTCTCCAAACCAAATATTTTGAAGTCAAGTTGTGAAAGCATAGTATAGCGACGAGACAATGCATCAGCAATAACATTTTCTTTACCCTTCTTGTGTTTAATGACATAAGGGAAAGTCTCAATGAATTCAACCCATTTAGCATGTCTACGATTCAGTTTAGCTTGACTTTTAGTATGTTTGAAAGATTCATGATCAGAATGTATAACAAATTCTTTGGGCCATAAATAATGTTGCCATGTTTCTAAAGTCCGAACAAGAGCATATAATTCTTTATCATAAGTAGAATAGTTCAGACTAGGCCCACTCAATATTTCAGAATAGTATGCATCAGGTTTGCCATCTTGTAATAACAGACCTCCTAATACAATTCCACTAGCATCACATTCAAGCTCAAAAGTCTTATTAAAATCAGGAAGTTGGAGTAAAGGAGCATGTGTCAACTTATCTTTCAATACCGTGAAGGCTTCTTCCTGTGCGGTACCCCAAATAAAAGGAAAATCCTTCTTTGTAAGCTCATTCAGAGGTGCAGCAATGGTGCTGAAATCTCTCACAGAATGCCTATGGAAACAAGCGAGGCCAAGGAAACTCCTCACTTGTGTGACCGTTTTGGGTTGCGGTAAACTCTTAATAGCTTCAATCTTGGCTTTATCAACTTCAATTCCCTATGGAGTAACAACATGGAAAAGAAAAGATACTCGGTCAGTGCAAGAGGTGCACTTCCCAAGGTTACCAAACAAACGTGCATCACGTAGAGCAATAAAAACAGCACGTAAATGTTCCAAATGTTCTTCCAAAGATTTGCGATAAATCAGTATATCATCAAAATAGACTACCACAAATCGTCCAATGAAAGCACGTAAAACTTCGTTCATTAGTCTCATGAAAGTACTAGGCGCATTAGTTAACCCAAAAGGCATGACTAACCACTCATATAAACCAAACTTAGTTTTAAATGTTGTTTTCCGTTCATCTCCCAATTTCATACAAATTTGATGGTATCCACTACGCAAATCAACTTTGGAGAATATTGTAGAGCCACTCAATTAATCAAGCATATCATCTAGCCTAGGAATAGGATGACGATAATGAATAGTACTATTATTAATGCCTCTACAATCAACACACATACGCGATGTACCATCCTTTTTAGGCACTAGTATAATAGGAACAGCACAAGGACTAAGAGATTCGTGTACATAACCTTTGTCGAGCAGCTCCTGTACTTGATGCATAATCTCCTTCGTCTCCTCTGGATTGGCACGATGACAGAGGCAAAGGTGTCCCGTCTTTCGATGAGATGGTGGCTATCGTTTTGGAGGAAGTGGACTTTGACGATCCGACTACGAACGTGCGAGGACGTCGCGCCTTAGCAATCGCTAAACCAACTCCAAGAGGTTATTGACAATGCCGGAGCACGATCAACCTGACCACGAAGGTCTGTTTCCTGCAGGCAAACGAAGAACAAGCAAGAAACTAAGATTGCAATCTGTATATTGCGAATATAAGAGGAAAGATTTATTGATCAAGGTGGCGTTCTGTGACGCCTTTGTCTGGTCGTTGAACACAAATGAAGTACGCGAAGTTGCAGCTATGGCGAATTTTAATCTAAACAAAACCCAAAGTCTAAACGATGCCGTAAGGGCTGTATATATGGAGGAAGAGGGGGGGGGGGGGATTTTGTGGCCCTTGATGGAGGGCTCCGAAATCAACCCTATCTCTTGTTTTCCCACATATACGGACTCTAAAAGTAGCCTATACTTATGTATTTCGAAATTACATGGGCCTGGCCCAATAATAAGGTGACGCAGCACCTAGAATAGCCTCGGGACGAAATTTATGAAGTGGAATCTTGTATATTTCGTCCAAGGCTTCATGCACCCATTATGGTGGCTTCAAAGTCCTGAAATCATCACTTGTAACTCCGTTCTTGTTCCCCTTGCGCATGCCATCATCTCCATGCTTGTTCTTGCTTCAATGTTCATCCTTCTCCAAGCTAGGCCCTTCATTTGTAAGCAAAACAAATGTATCCTATTTAGGCAGCATCATATTCTCATGAACATTAGAATCATTACCAAGAAACGAAAAGTACCTGGTAATTTAGTTGGCGTGCGCGAGCTCTAGTGATTGGTCCAGTATGTATAGCAGCAGGGGCTGTGGGTGTAACAATGGTATTGATGTCCTCATCATCCTCCCCTTCTTGAAATGAAGTCGTCCTCGGCGGAAGTTGATGAGGACATCAATACCATTGTTACACCCACAGCCCCTACTGCTACATATACTGGACCAATTACTGGAGCTCGCGTGCGCCAATTAAATTAGCAGGTACTTTCGTTTCTTGGTAATGATTCTAATGTTCATGAGAATATGATGCTGCCTAAATTGGATACATTTGTTTTGCTTACAAATGAAGGGCCTAGCTTGGAGAAGGATGAACATTGGAGCAAGAACAAGCATGGAGATTATGGCATGCGCAAGGGGAACAAGAACGGAGTTACAAGTGATGATTTTAAGGACTTTGAAGCCACCATAATGAGTGCATGCAGCCTTGGACGAAATATAAAAGATGCCACTTCATAAATTTCGTCCAGAGGCTATTCTAGGTGCTGCGTCACCTTATTATTGGGCCAGGCTCATGTAATTTCGAAATACATAAGTATAGGCTATTTTTATAGTCCGTATGTGTGGGGAAACAAGAGATAGGGTTAGTTTCGGACCCCTCCACCAAGGGCCACGAAATTCACCCCTCTTCCTCCATATATACAGCCCTTAGGGCACCGTTTAGACCTTGGGTTTTGTTTAGATTAAAAGTTTGCCGTAGCTGCAACTTCGTGTACTTCGTTTGTGTTCAACGACTAGACAAAGGCGTCACAGAACCCCACCTTGATCAATAAAGCTTTCCTCTTATATTCGCAATATCCAGATTGCAATCTTAGTTTCTTGCTTGTTCTTCGTTTGCCTGCAGGAAACAGACCTTCGTGGTCAGGTTGATCATGCTCCGGCGTGGTCAATAACCTCTCGTAGTTGGTTTAGCGATTGCTAAGGCATGACGTCCACGCACGTTCGTAGTCGGATCGTCAAAGTCGACATCCACCAAAGCGATATTCATCATCTCATTGAAAGACGGGACACCTTTGCCTCTATCAAGTGGTATCAGATTTCCAGGTTGCTCGGTGAGATTTTTTACAGTTTTTCGTAGTTTAGATCGAGTCAGTTCTTCATACCTACAGTCCACGAAAAAGCCACAAAAAAATTAGGGTTAGTTCATCATATCCGAACCAATCTGAGCCTTTGCATAATCTTTTTAAGGTTTTGCTTTGTTGAATTTGCGGTTGCATCGTCGTGTCTAGTTGCTGGTCTTAGCGTCTAGTCCTTTAGAGTTTCGTGTTCTGTCACGGTTTGTCACGCCGCCGCCGCACCATCTTCATCGTTGTTGCCATATACCACCACCGCTGCCATATCCCACCAACGCTGCCTTATACCACTACCGCTGCCATATACCACCACCGCTGCCATATCCTACCACCATATATCCACCACCAATCCGAGTTCTTTTCGTAGTAGGTTTGTTTCCGAGATCCATCTAATTTCTGATTCGTGTTTCCTTGCCTGAGTAGGTTTCGAAAAAAAGAGTCCGGAAACCACCCCCCGGAGTTTTTAGGCCAAAATTTTGGCGACCGAAAATATTTTTTCCCTATCCTATTTTTAGGTCCCCAGGAGTGTTTTGAGACATTCGCCATCATAGTGACTTTTTGTCGCACTTTTTCGTTGTCGCTGCCCTGATTTCTCAAAAAAAAATTGTCAAAAAGTTCCGTGCTCATCTTGTCAGTTTGACCTGGGAAGAGTTTTGAGACACTCGCCATTATAGTGATTTTTTGAAAAAAAAGAGCAGCGCAAAAAAAAGCGAAAAAAAATTCCAGAGTGTGCTTTTCCCTTGTTTAAGTGCAGCGCCGTGATTTTGTTAGTGTTCTAGGCTCGCGTCTCTAGCACGGTCTAGCCTAGGACCAGCACAGTACCGTCGTTGAGCGTTTATTCAACTTTGCATCTCTGAATTGATTATTGCTGATCCTTTTTGCTACCATATTATAAGCCTTCCCAGCTCCACACACATCTACGTCGTGTGCTTGACTCTCCCTGGTAATCGCTCTATCCAAGCTTTGAGAGTTTTGACTACGACCGTTGCCGATCACCGCCTGCTGCTGGGTAAGAACTGGTAAGAATTTGAGATTCGCTTGACGGATTTGTGACACCCCACCACCACCAAATTCCAGTAGTCTGTAGGATCATATTCTTGTCTATTTCTATTGCTGCTAACTATGGCAGGAACACAAGTCGACGAGATTGACTGGGAGAACATGACGAACAAGGAGCATCATGATAAGTTTCATCAAATGTTGGGTCAACAGGTGGAAGACGTGATGGCCAGTTTTGGAAAGGTAATGGAGAAGATGGATGAGATTGAGAAGTCAATTGACACCAAGTTGGATGCCAAGTTTGATGGATTACTCAAACGTCTCCCACAACCAGCTCTACGCTGCGATACAGTAGGCCGAGCACAGTGTGTTCCTACTGAGCCAGGACAAAATTCTAGTGCCGCTGCTACTGCTGGTGGTGCTTCTGTAGCTTCTGCTATTACTTCAGAGGTGGAGGACTATTACAAGTATGAGGTTGATCAAAATCAGACCTACGTGTAGCCACCCGCACCACCACCACCAGGTCGACCTCAGGTATATATTCGCAACGGTAGGCCTGCACCACCACCTCAGGTACGAGATAATGACCATATTCCGAAACTGAAATTGAATATTCCACCATTTGAGGGTAGATATGTTCCTGATACATATCTTACTTGGGAGTTAGAAACTGAACAACGTTTTACATGTTTACAATATCCCGAGGAGAGACGGGTTGCTGCTGCTGTTTGTGCTTTCACTACTTTTGCATGTGTATGGCGGTCTGAACATTGTAGATTATATCCTATTCCAACTACTTGGGCAGCTTTGAAAACTGCTATGCGTACTCGTTGGGTTCCACCATATTATCAACGTGAATTGCTTAAAAAATTGCAGCGTTGAAGACAAGGAAAAAATTCTGTGGAAGAATATTATCAGGAATTACAAACTGGCATGATTAGATGTGGTATTGTTGAGGAGAATGAAGCTATGCTTGCACGTTTTATGGGTGGATTAAATAGAGAGATTCAGACCATTCTAGAGTATAAGGAGTATACTAATATCACTCGTTTATTCCATCTTGCTTGTAAAGCTGAACGTGAAGTGCAGGATCGACAAGCATTGGCGCGAACTAACTTTTCTGCAGGTCGACTTTCATCATGGACACCACGTGCATCCTCTACTTCCACTGCACCAGCACCTCCATCAGTTGCTACCTCCAGCCGTGATACAAGAAAGCAGGCACAACCACCATTGTCTGCCAAGAGCGCACCTACTGGGCCTGCACAGAGCTCTTCTTCATCCATGGCATCAACAGGGCACACAAGCGATATTATTTGTCGTCGTTGTAAGAGAAGAGGACATTATGCGTGAGAATGCAAATCTCAGCGTGTGATGATTGCTACTGAGGATGGTGTGTATGAGTCTACTAGTGACTATGATGAGGAGACTTTGGCCCTTATTACAACTGAAGAACACGGTGGAGATGATTCTGATCATGAGACGCAATACATGGTTCCTGAAGATGCTAACATGTATGAATGTTTAGTTGCTCAACGTGTTTTGAGTGTGCAGGTTACACAAGCTGAGCAAAATCAAAGGCATAATTTGTTCCATACAAAGGGAGTTGTGAAGGAACGTTCTGTGCGCGTCATCATACAACTTGGCTAGCAAGGAGATGGTGGACAAGCTCTCTCTCACCACAAGACCACATCCACATCCTTACTACATCCAATGGTTCAACAACAGTGGCAAGGTTAAGGTAACACATACTGTTCATGTGCATTTTAGTATCTCTACATATTATGATTATGTTGATTGTGATGTGGTACCTATGCAAGCATGTTCGTTATTACTTGGTAGACCATGGCAACTTGACAAAAATTCTATACACCATGGTAGAAATAATCAGTATGCTCTTGTTCGGACTTTAGAGACATGACAACATTATTTATGGCCCAAAGAATTTGTTATACATTCTGATCATGAATCTCTGAAACATATTAAAAGTCAAGCTAAACTGAATCGTAGACATGCTAAATGGGTTGAATTCATTGAGACTTTCCCTTCTGTTATTAAACACAAGAAGGGTAAAGAAAATGTTATTGCTGATGCATTGTCTCGTCGCTATACTATGCTTTCACAACTTGACTTCAAAATATTTGGTTTGGAGACCATCAAAGATCAATATGTGCATGATGCTGATTTTAAAGATGTATTGCAGAATTGTAAAGAAGGGAGAACATGGAACAAGTTCGTCGTTAATGATGGATTTGTGTTTCGTGCTAACAAGCTATGCGTTCTAGCTAGCTCTATTCGTCTTTTGTTATTGCAGGAGGCGCATGTAGGGGGATTAATGGGACACTTTGGCGTGAAGAAGACGGAGGACGTACTTGCTACACATTTCTTTTGGCGAAAGATGAGACGGGATGTTGAGCGTTTTATTGCTCGCTGCACTACATGCAAAAAAGCTAAGTCACGACTCAATCCTCATGGTTTATATATGCCTTTGCCTGTACCTAGTGTTCCTTGGGAGGATATATCTATGGACTTCGTTTTAGGTTTACCTCGAACAAAGAAGGGGAGGGATAGCATATTTCTTGTCGTGGATAGATTCTCGAAAATGGCACACTTTATAATATGTCATAAAAGCAATGATGCTGTTAATGTTGCTGATTTGTTCTTTCGTGAAATTATTTGCTTGCATGGTGTGCCCAATACTATTATTTCAGATTGTGATACTAAATTTCTTAGCCACTTTTGGAGATGTTCATGGGCTAAATCAGGGACTAAACTGCTTTTTAGTACTACTTGTCACCCCCAAACTGATGGACAAACTGAAGTAGTCAATAGAACATTGTCTACTATGCTTAGGGCTGTTTTGAAGAATAATAAGCAAATGTGGGAAGAATGCTTGCCTCATATTGAATTTGCTTATAATCGTTCATTGCATTCTACTACTAAGATGTGCCCTTTTGAAATTGTGTATGGTTTCCTACCTCGTGCACCTATTGATTTCTTGCCTCTTCCATCTTCGAAGAAGGTTAATTTTGATGCTAAACAACATGCTGAATTGATTTTAAAAATGCATGAGTTAACTAAGGAAAACATTGAGCGTATGAATGCTAAATATAAACTTGCTGGAGATAAGGGTCGAAAACATCTTGTGTTTGCACCTAGAGATCTTGTTTGGTTACATTTGCGTAAGGATACATTTCTTGATTTGCGCAAATCAAACCTAATGCCACGTGCTGATGGTCCCTTTAAGGTGTTGGAGAAAATAAATGATAATGCATATAAACTTGAGCTGCCTGCAGATTTTGGGGTTAGTCCCACTTTTAACATTGCAGATTTGAAGCCTTATTTGGGTGAGGAAGATGAACTTCCGTCGAGGACGACTTCATTTCTAGAAGGGGAGGATGATGAGGACATCAATACCATTGTTACACCCACAGCCCCTGCTGCTACACATACTGGATCAATTACTAGAGCTCGCGCACACCAATTAAATTATCGGGTATTTTCGTTTCTTGGCAATGATTCTAATGTTCATGAGAATATGATGTTGCCTAAATTGGATACATTTGTTGTGCTTACAAATGAAGGGCCTAGCTTGGAGAAGGATGGACATTGGAGCACGAACAAGCATGGAGATGATGGCATGCGCAAGGGGAACAATAACGAAGTTACTAGTGATGATTTCAGTACTTTGAAGCCACCATAATGGGTGCATGAAGCCTTGGACGAAATATACAAGATGCCACTTCATAAAGTTCATCCCGAGGCTATTCTAGGTGCAGCGTCACATTATTATTGGGCCAGGCCCATGTAATTTCGAAATACATAAGTATAGGCTATTTTTAGAGTCCGTATGTGTGGGGAAACAAGAGATAGGGTTGATTTCGGACCCCTCCACCAAAGGCCACGAAATTCCCCCCTCTTCCTCCATATATACAGCCCCTAGGGCACCATTTAGACTTTGGGTTTTGTTTAGATTAAAGTTCACCATAGCTGCAACTTCGCGTACTTCGTTTGTGTTCAACGACCAGACAAAGGCGTCACAAAACCCCACCTTGATCAATAAAGCTTTCATCTTATATTCGCAATATCCAGATTGCAATCTCAGGTTCTTGCTTGTTCTTTGTTTGCTCGTAGGAAA
This sequence comes from Triticum timopheevii, assembly GCA_963921465.1. Taxonomy (NCBI): domain Eukaryota; kingdom Viridiplantae; phylum Streptophyta; class Magnoliopsida; order Poales; family Poaceae; genus Triticum; species Triticum timopheevii. Next base: position 273,142,919 of record OY997266.1, read on the forward strand.
CAGATCCTCGTTGTTAGGTTGATCGTGCTCCAGCGTGGTCAATAACCTCTCGGAGTTGGTTTAGCGATTGCTAAGGCGCGACGTCCTCGCACGCTCGTAGTCGGATCGTCAAAGTCGACTTCCACCAAAGCGAAATCCATCATCTCATCGAAAGACGGGACACCATTGCCTCTATCACATTTTCATAAGGATAGATTTCCTCATTTGAGCAAATCAAAGTTAATGCCACGTGCTGATGGTCCTTTTAAGGTGTTGGAGAAAATAAATGATAATGCATATAAACTTGAGCTGCCTGCAGATTTTGGGGTTAGTCCCACTTTTAACATTGCAGATTTGAAAGCCTTATTTGGGTAAGGAAGATGAACTTCCGTCGAGGACAACTTCATTTCAAGAAGGGGAGGATGATGAGGACATCAATACCATTGTTAAACCCACAGCCCCTACTGCTACATATACTGGACCAATTACTAGAGCTCGCGTGCGCCAATTAAATTATCAGGTACTTCCGTTTCTTGGTAATGATTCTAATGTTCATGAGAATATGATGCTGCCTAAATTGGATACATTTGTTTTGCTTACAAATGAAGGGCCTAGCTTGGAGAAGGATGAACATTGGAGCAAGAACAAGCATGGAGATGATGGCATGCGCAAGGGGAACAAAACGGAGTTACAAATGATGATTTCCGGACTTTGAAGCCACCATAATAAGTGCATGAAGCCTTGGACGAAATATACAAGATGTCACTTCATAAATTTCGTCCAGAGGCTATTCTAGGTGTTGCGTCACCTTATTATTGGGCCAGGCCCATGTAATTTCGAAATACATAAGTATAGGCTATTTTTAGAGTCCGTATGTGTGGGGAAACAAGAGATAGGGTTAGTTTCGGACCCCTCCACCAAGGGCCACAAAATTCACCCCCTTTTCCTCCATATATACAGCCCTTAGGGCACCTGATGTAGGGTAGAACCCTAGGAAGGACCTTTTCACACTTGGAGGGGGAAAAAGGAGAGAAATCACAAGAACAACAAGAACACAAGGAACAACACAAAGAGACAATCACTCCAACAATTCCCGATTACACATCCACTAGAGTAACAACACAAGATCCACAAGTCTCAAACACAATCAAAGTAAAGATACAATGGCAAAGTTCATCCCAAATCGAAAGGAAGAGGGGTCTTGGTGGTAGTCTTCTCCCAATGGAGGTCTTGAAATCCTCAAGGATTCTTCCCTATGGGGTCTTGATCCTTAAAGAGGGAAGGTAATGGAGCAAAGCTCACCAAGATCTCATCTAATACTTTGCTAACCCTAAACATGGCCCTAGGTACGGAATATATAGGCTTGGGGTCGAAGGAGGAGAAGTGGAGTCGAAGAAGTCATCTCAGCCGTCCATCTTGGGATGCCTGTGCGCACGGGGTAAGTTGGGCCCATGCGCACGGGGTCCTGTGGGCACGGTACACGCCCGTGCGCATGGGGTGCTCCAGCGCCGGGTTCCTGTGTACCCCGTGGGCACGGGGTCTCGGGGGCCCGTGCGCACGGGGTCACCTGGGACTTGCTGTTTTGCTGCTGCTGCACTCCGTCTTGATCGTTATGGCCTTGGGGTGGTTCTCCTTCTCCTTGGGGATGCTCTTGAACTTCTTGGTGATGTTCCACTTCATACCTAAGGAGGCATAACATATTTTGGTGAGGTAGTAGACATGTTCCATTTGTGTCCATATGCAAGTCTAGTAGGAAGGAGTTCACCTCGGTTTCCAAAGCACGTGCTCTAGCTCTTGTCATGGGGCCTTGTGGGGTTGGATGTGTTGATGTAGAGTCCATGGGGGTGATGGAAGGATGCTCCGCATCATCTCCCCTCCCTTCAAAAAGATCCGACCTCGGATCAAGATCTTCATCACCATGGAAAGGCAAGAGGTCTTTGACGTTGAAGATGTCGCTCATGTTGTACTTGTCTCGTGGGAGTCCAATCTTGTAGGCGTTGTCGTTGTGGCGTGCTAGCACCTTGAATGGTCCATCGGCTCGAGGTAGTAGTTTGGACTTGCGTTTGTTGGGGAAGCGGTCCTTGCGAAGGTGTAGCCACACGAGATCACCTATGTTGAAGATCATGGGTTGTTTGTTGATGTTGAGCTTGGTTGCTAGTCGATGTACTTGGCGCTCGATGATGTTTCTTGTATCTTCATGCATCTTCTTGATGTAGTTTGCTCGTGCACTTGCATCCATGTTGGTGCGCTCTTGTAGAGGTAGAGGTAGAATTTCCAATGGGGTCAATGGGTTGAAGACGTAGACAACCTCGAAGGGGGACTTGCCGGTAGTCGAATGTCTTGCACGGTTGTAGGCGTACTCGGTGATGGGTAGACACGCCTCCCACTCCTTGATGTTCTTCTTGATCAACACGCGAAGTAGAGTGGATAGTGTCTGGTTCGTCACCACCGTTTGGCCGTCAGTTTGAGGATGGTATGCGGATGAGAACAAGAACTTGATTTCGAGCTTGGCGCATAGAGTCTTCCAAAAGTAACTCAAGAACTTGACGTCGCGGTCGGAGACGATTGTCTTTGGTACTCCATGGAGGCGCAAGATTTCCCTACAAAAGAGATTTGCAATATGTGAAGCATCGTCTATCTTGTTGCAAGGAATGAAATGTGCCATCTTAGAAAATCGGTCCACAACAACAAACACGGAATCCTTTCCATTTTGAGTTCCAGGCAAACCAAGTACAAAATCCATACTAATGTCTTCCCAAGGTTGATAAGGAATAGGAAGAGGCATGTAAAGACCATGAGATTGAGCTTTTGACTTAGATTTGCGACATGTAGAGCATCGGGTGGTGAGCGTGAGACGTCACGGAACATCTTGGGCCAGAAGTAGTTCTTGGAGAGCGTGGCGAAAGTCTTGTCGCGTCCAAAGTGTCCCATGAGTCCACCTCCATGAGCCTCTTGCAAATGGAGAAAATGAAGAGAAGACTCAGGAATGCATAGTTTGTTAGCTCTCATTAGATAACCATACTTGATGCAATATTGTTCCCAAGATGTATGTGTCAAACATTTAGCAAAATGAGGTGCAAAAGATGGATCACTCGCATACAAGTCTTTTATGTGCTCAAAGCCAATAACATTCAACTCAAGTGTGGTGACAAGCGTGCATATGCGTGAAAGTGCATCAGCAACTACATTTTCCTTACCCTTAATGTAATTGATCACATATGCGAAAGATTCAATAAATTCACTCCATTTGGCATGACGCTTGTTCAACTTAGTTTGACCTTTTTAGTACTTAAGCGTTTCATGATCGGTATGTATGACAAACTCATGAGGTCTAAGATAATGTTCCCAAACATGTAGGACACGCACTAAAGCATACAATTCTTTGTCATAGATGGGATAGTTAAGTTGAGCACCGGAGAGTTTTTCACTAAAATATGCAATTGCTCATTTTTCTTGCATCAAAACTCCACCAATTCCGGTACCACTTGCATCACAATGAACCTCAAAAGTTTTGTCAAAGTTGGGCAAAGCAAGAATCGGGGCATGAGTAAGCAAAGATTTTAGCTCATCAAAAGCGGTTGATTGCAAAGATCCCCAAACAAAAGGAGCATTTTTCTTACTCAAAGCATGCAAAGGAGCGGCTATTGTGCTAAAATCTTTCACAAAGCAGCGATAAAAACCTGCAAGACCAAGAAAACTTCGCACTTGTTGCAAATTGGTGGGTTGGGGCCAAGTTTTAATTGCTTCAATTTTAGTTTCATCAACATGGACACCCTTGGAAGAGACAACGAAACCCAACAAAACAACTTTGTCAACACCAAATGTGCACTTTTTCATGTTGGCATAAAGACTTTCCTTGCAAAGTGTTTGCAAAACAAGCCTAACATGATCAAGATGCTCTGTCATGGTTTTGCTAAACACAAGAATATCATCGAAGTAAACCACAACAAAGACTCCAATGTAAGGTCGAAGTACATGATGCATGAGACGCACAAAAGTACTGGGAGCCTCCGATAAACCCATAGGCATGACTAACCACTCGTATAAGCCAAATTTTGTTTTGAAAGCAGTTTTCCATTCATCACCTTCTTGTATGCGGATTTGATAATAGCCACTTTTAAGATCAATTTTTGAGAAAAAGTTGGCTCCACTAAGTTCATCAAGCATATCATCTAAGCGAGGAATGGGATGCCTATAGTGAACGGTGATAGCATTTATAGGTCTACAATCGGAACACAAGCGGAAACTTCCATCGGGCTTAGGCACAAGTATAACGGGAACGGCACAAGGGCTTAAGCTTTCACGTACATGACCGTTGTCGATCAGTTGTTGTACTTGCCGTTGAATCTCCTTGGTTTCTTCGGGATTGACACGGTATGGAGCTTTGTGTGGAAGTGGCGCTCCGGGGATGAGGTCGATTCGATGCTCAATGCCTCATAGAGGAGGTAGACCCGGAGGTAGCTCATTGGGGAAAACATCTTGAAATTCCTGCAAAAGAGATTGAAACACCAAAGGTAGCTCGTGAGTGGTGTTAGTTTTTGGTTCTCCATCCTTGCACACAAGGACAAAGTGCATCACACTCGATGGGTTCTCACACACTTCTCTCATCTCACTTTTTGTGGCGAATAGTATGAGGTTTTTCTCTGTAGGCGAAGAGGCGCTCAAGTGTGGTTTGTTGCTCTCACTCATGTTTTGGTGGCTCACTTTCTCACTCTTCTCTCTATGGTGGGTGGCTTGCTTGTCGGCTATCACTTGACAAGGGGACATGGGTCGTAGCACATATTCCTTTCCTTCCATCTTGAAGCTATAGTGATTGGTACACCCATTGTGGACGACACCGCGGTCGAATTGCCATGGTCGACCAAGAAGGAGGTGGCAAACAGTCATTGGGACCACATCACACTCCAAAGTGTCTTCATATGCACCAATTTTGAAGGATACTTGGACCGTATGCTCAACCCGTATAGTGTCGGAGTCACTTAGCCATTGAACCTTGTAGGGGTGCGGGTGCTTCCTTTTGACCAATTGAAGCTTGGAGCATAGTTCTTCACTTGCCAAGTTGTGGCAACTACCTCCATCGATGATGACCTTGACGGACCTTCCATTGATGCCGGCCTTGGTGTGGAAGATATGGCATCGTTGGTCTTCTTCTTGTTGATGTTGAAGTGTCAAGACCTTGGAGACAACGAGAGCGGGTCTCGTATCTTCATCACAAAAGACTTGATCATCTTCATCCTTGTTCACGCGCCGGTGCATGGCCACTTTCTCACTAGCTTCCATTTCATCTTCACTCATTGAGTCGTAGGTGCCATCATCGTTGAGGATCATAGTGCACTTGTTGGTGCATTGGAAGGACTTATGGCCTCGGCTGCCACATGTGAAGCACTTGATTGAACTTGTCTTGACGGTCTCATCGGTCGGAGTAGAGGAAGAAGCACGCGGCTTGTAGTTGCTTGTAGTAGGAGGAAGACGACTTGAACTTGACGAAGGTTTCTTGTATGTTGTCTTGTCGTCGTTGCTTGGAGAAGGCTTGGTTGAAGTAGATGTTGGAGGAGTTGTTGAAGCTTGAGTGTTGGAGAAGCCGTATGTCTTGGATGAATACTTGGCGTACTTGAAGTCATCTTGCACTTGACGTTCCGCCTTGGTCGCTTGATGCACTAGCTCGATGAGGTTGGAGTAGGGTTGGAAGTTGGCGATCTTCTTGATGGGATGATTGAGTCCATTCAAGAATCGTGCCATTGTTTGCTCATCATCTTCCTTGACATTGGCTCGAATGGCTATCTCCATTTCCTTGTAGTATTCTTCAACACTCTTTGTTCCTTGCTTGAGGAGTTGTAGCTTCTTGAAGAGATCACGGTTGTAGTAGGTGTTCACAAATCGTGCTTGCATGACATCCTTCATTTGAGCCCAAGTGGTTATTGGAGGGTCACCTCTTGCATCTCGGCGCTCAAGGACATGTTCCCACCATATGAGCACATAGTCTTGGAACTCAAGTGATGCCATTGCGATCTTCTTCTCTTCCTCATAGTTATGCAAACGAAAGATTTTGTCGACCTTCAATGCCCATGAGAGGTATTCTTCCAGATCATTGCTTCCATTGAACTTGGGCATTGTGAATTTGAGTTTCCCATAGCGTTGCTCTTTCTCTTGGTAGCGATTACAATATCGCTCTTGCCTTGGAAAGTCCTCGAATGCTCGTTCCTCATGATGTCGCTCTTGGTGTGGAGGAGGGTCTTGAAGCACTTGTTCCACTTGGTGTCGCTCTTGTTGCACTTGGGGTTGAGGTGGAGCTTGACGAGCTTGGGGAGGAGCTTGATAAACTTGACGGTGCACACGTGGTTGATAGTTCCTCTCTTGTATTTCTTCTCGAAGGGCTTCCTCTTGATTGCGTCGTTCGCGATTGCGGTTGGCGATGGCTCGACTTGATTCTTGAAGGGCGCGTTCCGCCTTAAGAGCTTGTGCTTCTCGTTGTTGTTGTTGAAGACGTTGGGCCTCGGCGTCTTGTTCCTCTTGGTGTAGACGCGCTTGTTCTTCTTCTTCTTGACGACGAAGACGTTGTCGTTATTGAGCTTGAGCAAAAGCGGCTTGGTTTGCTTGAGGACGAGGAACTTGCTCATCGACTTGCTCGTGTGAATGCTTGACATGTAGTGGGTCGCGAGATGCATGACGGTCTTGACGCGCGGCTCGTCGAAGAATGGTTGATGACGGTGTACTTGAGCCGGAGAAGGTGTCGTCGGAGTGTCGACTTGAGTGGCTCCGTCTTGAGTAGGAAGAAGTTGAAGGAGGCCGGTTGACCAACAAAGCTCGGATCTCGTCCATTCTTGCATCGTTCTCTTGCTTGTGCGTGTCGAGCTTGTTGTCGAAGTAGTCGCGTGTACGTTGCTCGGAGAGTCGCAAGTCGGTGGCGAGGTTGTCGATGTGGTCGTTCATTGCTTGTTGCTCTTGATGTAGAGCTCGTTGTGCACCAAAGAGGTGGCTCTTGGTGACGAAGGATGACATGTCGTCGTCTTGCTCGATGAAGAGTGGGTTGGTAGAGGAGCTTGGCCTATCCATCATAAAAAAGTGGTGGTGAGTAGGAAAATGAGAGAACAAAACCAAAGTTACCTTTTTCAAAGATTGTGGATGTAACAAGTACGATCCCACGTGATGTTACAATAGGGGAATTGGTACCGGGAATTGTTTCTCACACCTACAAGTAAATGGTCTATGGTGGAGCTTGGTTAGGAAGGGCACAAATAATTCAAGCAAATGTTAGTCAAGATGTTGATAAACTTGAGAAGATTCACAAATGGCAGATAAGACAAATAGATCAACCTCCCAATATAACACGTGGAACACACACACGGAAGATAAATGGGATCTGCACAACCAAGGAATGAGCTCGAAGATATCGATACACGGGAAAAGCTCTTGTCGTACGAATACTAGAGAGACGCTAGCTCGATTGCACTAATGGGCTAGATACTCTAGTGAACCAACCTAATAGAGAATCTACTCGTCTCACTATCCCAAGTATGCTTATGTATGTGGTGACCAAGATGATGCTTCTCTTCTCTTTTGATTAAAAGCTTTTTCTCACTTTTTTTTTCAACTATGCCACGATGCTTGATATGCGAGCCACACAACGAGGTAACAAGTAGTAGATGCACGGGATGGACGAAACACTAAATGGTGCACTAAGACGTGGCCCGACAATACTCAACAAGCTAGTCTCGATGGGTAAGCTACGCAAAATGGCTCGAAGCTATCAAGTTAATGGCAAGGGGTACAAGGTGTCGTCGAGGTTACCGTCCTTGCTTACGGTCGAAGATGATCTTGTCGAAGCCGAAGTGTTGCCCGAGTCAATGATTGGTGGCGATGATGATACCCACTTGCGCCTAAGTAGCCAAAACACCTTAGGACACAAGAGAAATCGCAACCGAACACTCAGCGAACACGTGGAAAGGTGCGGAAGAACACGAGGGGTGGTGGTGAAACAAAATAAGAAAAACAGAAAAATGGCCGAAAGTTTCTGGATGGCCCGTGCGCACGGGGTAAGTGAGGCCCGTGTGCACGGGGTCCCGTGTGCACGGGGTCCCGATGGCCCATGTGCACGGGGTCTCCCGAGAGCGGATGAACTTCAATGATTTCGTGGTGATTTCAAGTTTTTGACCAAATTCCCATGGGGGATGGGTGGGGATGATAGTGGAGGTGTAGATCCACTTGCCAAACACCAAATTCGTGGATCAAATCAACCAAATCTCACAAGAACAACAAATTGCAAGAAAATTTTTTGGGGCTTTTTTGGTGGGGATTTTCGGATTAGGACGAAAAACAACAAAATGAAGCTAGAAAGTGGAAGGTAGGGACTCCAAGATGTGAATCAACATGGCTCATGATACCATATGATGTAGGGTAGAACCCTAGGAAGTACCTTTTCACACTTGGAGGGGGAAAAAGGAGAGAAATAACAAGAACAACAAGAACACAAGGATGAACACAAAGAGACAATCACTCCAACAATTCCCGATTACACATCCACTAGAGTAACAACACAAGATCCACAAGTCTCAAACACAATCAAAGGAAAGATACAATGGCAAAGTTCATCCCAAATCCAAAGGAAGAGGGGTCTTGGTGGTAGTCTTCTCCCAATGGAGGTCTTCAAATCCTCAAGGATTATTCCCTATGGGGTCTTGATCCTCAAAGAGGGAAGGTGATGCGGAGCATCCCACGTTCATCCCCATGTACACTCCGACTACTCTCCAAGCCCCAATTGGACATATGACGAGGCTTCGAATATACGCCATTGGACACAAGGTGAACTCGCTCCTCTCCGAACCTTCACTTTCTACATGTGAGACATGGTTACTACCTCAAATATATGTGCTATGCATGATCAGGTACTTAGAGGAAAGCCACGGAGCCACCACATCCAGTGGACGAGCTAGCGAGGACGCCAAGTAGAAGGACCAAGAGAAGGAGCTGCCGAAGAAGCTCCAGTGAGCGGACATCCGGACGACACTGGACGACCGGCCTCTCATAGCGAGCGGACGTCCGGCCCTTGGCGGACGACCGGCGCCTGAAGACCGGCCTACGCCAGCTACATACCACCCAGCGAGCGGACGCCCGACCCCACACCGGACGTCCGGCAATATTAACGGAAGTCTGAGACTTCCGGACGTCCGGTGTCCTGACCACAGAACACTTTCAGCGGACGTCCGGCGCTAGCGGACGACCGGTACCCCTGGAACCACCGGACATCCGGTGCCCAGCGGACGTCCAGTCCCTGGCTGTGTCCAGTTGCGGGCTGAGGCCCATGTACCCCTTCACTTCGCCCCATTTGCACTATGGCTATAAATAGGACACCCCCTCCTCCTAGTTAGGGTTAGCATTGGATTAGCTCATGTTTGTGTGAGAGTCTTTGCTCATCCACTTGGATACTTCTCCTCAGAGTTCACGACCTCTTCGGAGAAGATCCCCCAAGCGGATTCAAGACCCCTTTCTAGGGAAGAACATCAAGGCCTCCTCACGGAGAAGAACGGTTCCTTTGTATCCTTACCTTTGTTGATTGTGGATCATATGTTACTCTTTGTGTTCGGTGATCTAGCACTTGTGTGATTGATTCCTTGTTGGTTTAGTGATTCTCTCTCGTTTTCCCCGTATTTTCCCTTTGTGCTTCCGCGTGTTCCTCGTGATTCCCCGTAGGATCCACTCCAAACGTGAAAGATCGTCGCCATAGGGTTCCACCTTACATCATCTTGGTATCATGAGCCATGTTGATCACGTTTTTGGAGCCCCTACCCCTCTTTTTCTAGCTTGATTTTGTGTGTTCTTGCCTAAATCCGAAAATCCCCACCAAAAATAGCCCCCAATTTTTTTTTTTGTGATTTGTTGGTTTGATGATGTTTTGTTGATTTTGATCCATGGATTTGCTTGGTTTCAAGTGGATCTAGCATTTCCCCAAGTTTCCCCATCTTTCATCCACAAAATCTCTTCAATTTTGACCCCGAAATCTCCATTTTCCGCTCAAAATCGCGTCCCGGAAGTCGCATCTCGCGTTGACCCCGACCCACCGGACGACCGCCACTTTACCGGACGTCCGAAGCCCCAGGAACGACCAGACATCCGCTACATACTGGACGTCCGGCATCCCATTACAGAAATAAATTAGCGGATTTCCGACCCGACCGGACGTCCGGCGACCGGACATCCGTCCATTTCCGGACGTCCGCTACCTGACTTCGGCTGATTTTTGTTTTGTCCATAGCTAATTCATCCGAACTCCGATTTTGACGTTCTTTAGCTCGTTTTGAAGCTCTTGAAATCCCCTATCCCCAAAAAATACCACCAACATCATTTGACTCCATCAAATTTTGTGAATTTTTGCATCTTTCCCTAGGGCTACCACCATATCATCCGCATAGCCACCACCGACTTCCGCAACCTAACCAATTTTGTTCCCCATAGTTTGCTTGAGTAGTGATTCGAGTCTCCTAAGGTGTTTCGGCTACTTAGGGACGGTTGCTTCTTCATCAAGCACCACCACCACTTCCGCATAGGCGTGCCCACCATACACTTCCGCCACCCCCAAACTTAACCCAATTTTGTTTGAGATTGTTTGAGTTGTGGCTTGTGTCTCCTAAGGTGTTTCGGCTACTTAGGGACGGCAACTTCAACATTAACTCGCATAACCCATCATCCCACTTCCGCATTGCCTAGTGCAAACCACCACCGCTTTCCGGTACCACCATTTGACATTTGTCATTTGAGATTTTGAGTTCGCGGTTTTTCCGTTTCCTAAGGTGTTTCGGCTACTTAGGGATGAGTCTCCATCATCTTGGTATCTACACCAAGAACACCGCCACTCATCATCGCAAAGGATGGTAACCTCGACGACACCATTGTATATTCCCCTTGCCATTGCATTGTTAACCCCTAGCCCATTTTGCGTTACTTGCCTATCGAGACTAGCCATTTGAGTATTGCCGGCAACGTGACTTGTGCACATTAGTGATCATACCTCCCATAGCATACATACCATATCATATTGGTATCATATCTTGTGTCACAAGTTTGTTCCCGCATATACCCAATTGCTATCTTCGTTTGTGCATTGTGCAAACGTGGCCATAAAAAAAAGAGAATAAAGCTTTTAAGAAAAAGGAAAAGAGAGAGCAAAGAAGCTTGTAAGCAAGTGCCATAGCATCATACCACATTGCATATAAGATTGTCATATCCGATCATCTTGGATCATCTTGAGAGAAACAGCGGGAACCATACATACATAGCATACTTGGGATAAAAGTTTATCCATTTTGCACCCTATAGGTTGTGCACAAGTGTCGTATCTGCCTATTGAGCAATCGTGCTGGAGTCACTCTTGAGTTGTACAACACGAGAGTTTTCCGTGGATTCCACATTTTGTGCTCATTCCTTGGTTGCACGACCCCATTTATCTATCCGTGTGTGTGTTTCCGTGTGCCATTCTTTGCTATTGGTCCATTTGTTTCACTTGCGAATTTGTGAATCTCTTTCAACATTATTGACTCTTGCTAACATTTTGCATTAAATTTTTGTGCCACTATCCTCACCGAGCTCCACTATAAGCTTTACTTGTGTAGGTGTGAGAACCGACAAGGATTGGTACCAATAGTGCTATTTCATTGTCCGCATTTGAGTGAACTTGATTCATTATCAATATCGGTCAAGGTACATTGGTATAAGTTCTTCTCTTTCTCCCACTCATATTTGCTCGAGTCTTGTGATGGATAGGCAAGGCATTTCCTCTCCGATCTACGACAACAACGACGGTGTGAACAACTACATCTCCAAAGCGTCTATCTTTGATCTACAACGACACATGCAAGGCGCACAATCAATATTGCGAGAGCGCATCGAGAACATCTCCATCGACATTCGTCACTCCGAAGCAAGGAAAAGGAACTACATCGACAAGAAGCTTTCCGCACATAAAGAGGAGCAAGATGCAAGGATGGAGGAGATTAGAGCCTTGATCTAGTCTTCTTCCCCTTCGTCATCTTCAAGGCGGCGACATTCAAGCCACAAGTCTTCGGAGCGCGAAAAAGATGCAAGTGCAAATCGTCCTCGTCCACATCTACATGGCGACCACCGTCACCTTCGTGATCCACATCATCATGAAGGGCAAGTCACCTACAAACATCATGTGCATGACTACGAAGAACGACATCTACTACGAGCTCAAGCACGACAACGACATCATCATCATGAAGATGCTCCAGAATCGCAAGTGCACAAGTCCCAACAAGCCCTACTTCACGCCAAGTCCAAGCTTCAAGATCACAAAAGAAGACCGCTAGACGACCACTACCAAGACGGCGCTATGGCTACACCAACCACTTTGGCATCTTCGCCAAGTGCTATCAAGGCATCTTCGCCTTTGGACGTACGGCATCTTCGCCTACTTCCCATGAGTATGCCTACAACGACTTCATCAAGTCCAAGGCGACTACCTACGAGCGAGGGCGACACTTCCATCTTCGGAAGCCCCTCAAGAAATATGGCCGAGCATGGGAAACTCCCTTCAGTCATGGAGATGAGCTACAAGGTGCCACATCATATGGGCCTCCAACAATAAGACGGCGACAAGAAGGTCGAGCAAGGGCCATCCCCTTCGACCAAGGCGATAGGAGTTGAGCATGGAGACATTTTCACCTACGTCTCTCCGACACCCACATATGTCGAGATGCCCAATTTGTCATGTGAGGAGAGCCACCACCACATGTGTGACATGAGAGACTCCACCATACGTGACATTGAGAGCATTTCCTATGAGAGGATGAGTGTGACCACCACTAGCCCCACACATGAGAGCATGCCACACATCCTATGTGAGGTTGAGCGCCATTTGAGTGACTCCACCAACCATATGAGTGAGAGCATCCTTGAGGGAGTGAGTGAGCCACAACACTTAGAGAGTGAGGTAGTTGACACGGCATGTGAGGCCACGATGATTTCTAACGACTTAACCTCTACTCCTAGTGTGTTTTCTTCTTTGGTGCTAGGTCTCCTACATGACGACATGCCTATCCTCGACGAGTCCATCCCTCCAATGGAGAAACCGATGGCCATGGTGGACGATGATGCACCCCCACATGGTTCCATCAAGATGAAGATGACAACGAGACGATCTTCAACACCTCACCTACAACACATGAGCGACACTCCAAAGGTAACATAGGTGATGGTGCTTCTCTTGTCCCACTAGTGGACTCTCTTGACATCGATTTCTCCCATGATGTTGACCCACCTATTCCCATGCTTCATGCTAGTGAGACTTCTTCATGGCTTGACTTACCTATTTATGATGAATATGATGATGAGCATGTTGAGTTGTCTAGTCGTGATGCTATGCTTCATAGGATATCATGTGAAAATTCTATTGGTCACTTCATGTTTGACAATCCATTGAACTTGTCATATGCTATGAGTGAGATCTCCCATAATGCATCCCTACAATCTCAACATAGTAACTATGCATGCCCCATTAAAATCAATCCCATTTGTACTTATGGCATAGATGACGAGATGATGGTCATTGGCTTTTGTTTTTCATATGATGATATTGCCATGCTTCCTTTACATGATTTGTGAAATTCATCTACTATGACATGCCATGATCACATTGTTTCGACTATGCATTGTTTTGGATGTTGTCAATATTCTCCTTGTGATGTTGCTACTCATGCTCATGAGGAGACCCCCATAGTTTCCTCATACATATTAGGAGATCTTGATGCATTTCATACTTTGCATGATTCCCATTATAGTGTACACCGTATGCATTCCATGAATAACAATGCTCTATATATTGCTCGTGATGCATTACACAATTTGAGTCTCCATTATGCTATACATAATAACAAACCTATCATGATGGATGACATGTTTCTATATCACGCATCTCATTTATTTGAGCTTTGGCTATTTTGTGATAACCAACACATACATGTGCGCATCATGATGGATGATGTGTACATATACCATGCACACACAATTTTTCCTTTGTCTTTGTTTTGTGTAGGTACTCATGTATACTCGTCAACCTCTCAATCCCAAGAGTTGACGAAACGAGCTCTTAAGAGCAACGATGCTTTGGGATCCCGTGGACTATCGTTACCACCATTCCCTTCGTGCAAGGACTACGCGCATCTCTTTTACTTGGCTCTCACACGCCCAGGGACTATCTACCACTTGTCACCTTATGCCCATTCTAGCGTGTTCACGTTGCATATTATGCTTGTTCCTATGCCTTTGCCATGCAATTGTGACCCTTGTTTGCATCTACACATGATTCACCATTATGATACTTCTATGTGTATTTGCATGCTTGGTGGAGATCCTTGTTGTTTCTGCCATGGTTATCATGTGCCTCATGCTATTATTGATTCTTGTGTTGGGAGAGTCATGATGTTACATTGCTACTTACATAGGACTTCTTGCCAACACCATGAACCTACTTTCCTCATATCTTGCTTTCATGCTTATGCTATGACATGTGAATTATTCATGCCCACTATTTGCACACATGACATGCTTGCCATGATTCCTCCTAGTATGTTGCATCTTCGCACTACTAGCTTGCTTGACTTGATTGCTAGGATTGCTTGCTTGGTTGCATCACCCATGTTCCACTCTTATTCGCTTTCTTGGGTTGATGACGTATATGTTCATTCCTCTCACATGATATATCTTGATCATTGTCTCTTGTGTCCATTAGTTGCCTCTTTCATATCCACTTGTATTGAGTGCCAACTTGCTATGCTTATTGATCTTGGAGACTTGGACACTTTACTGTGATGCATGCTAGTTTTATTGAGCCTTTTGTATTTGGTTGTTCTCACATCATATGCCTCCATACTATGCAATACTCCCTTGTCCTTTCTTATGATGAGCAAGATGCATACACTTGTTGGGTATCTTACCACACGAATGATAGGTGTTGCATTTGCACTAACCTCATTTGTTTTTCCGAGTGTTTGCCATGTTCTTTCGTTTTGAAGGATTCACAAAGAGGTACCATGATGAGACAACTTGGTCATGTGAAGGCATACACGATGTGCGACACCAACATTTTCGACATTCCCATAAAGGTGAACTACTTATCTTTGAGCCATCCTCAAATACGCATATTGGATGGGTCACTCTTTCATTGTTGTTTCCTTCTTGTTGTCTACATGATACATCACGTGAACGGAGGAGCAACATTGGAGATTGGCTACATGGACCTTCACATTGAGGAGCACTCGCACTTATTGGATGCACCTTCAGAACTCCACTCATGCCTTGACATCGAGCTTTGGTACACCAACACCTCCATATTTGTTGATTATGCTCATACATGTCATGCTCGATGGACATATCATACTCACCACAAGTTTGCACCCCATGCATGGATTGACTCACATTATGATTGTCTTGTTGCATCTATTTCAATGTCATCCATGATATATGAGCTTGTTCACTTCCTTATCAAATTTGTTGTGATCTTCCTTGATGGCATATTCGTACATAATGATCACATTGCCTTCCATCAATTGCATGATAACATACACATGTTGAGCATCCATTGCCATATTCATGCTATTGAAAAACTGTCTCACTATGACATCATTTTGCACCGTGGTTGCATTGATCATATTTACAACACATTTGTGTGCACAATGATTGCATTTCCTCCCATGAATGCTTTGCATATCATTCGAGATCATCTTGATAAGCTTCATATGTTTTGTCACGACCAATCTTGCCGCAGGGACTCAATTTTACATGATGGACACTTTGTGTGCGCTAACCATTGTATTTCCGAGTGTTGCTTGTGTTTGCTCTTTTTGCATGCCTATCACTCGGCGACACCTTGAACTACTTGGATTGCGCCATGTCTTCAACTTCGTCCAACTACAAGTCCGTCTACGACAACCGTTTCCATGGTGATGAGGATCACGATTTGAGGTCGGATCTTTCCCAAGGGGGGGGAGATGATGCGGAGCATCCCACATTCATCCCCATACACTCCGACTACTCTCCAAGCCCCAAGTAGACATATGACGAGACTTTGAATATACGCCATTGGACACAAGGTGAACTCGCTCCTCTCCGAACTTTCACTTTCTACATGTGAGACATGGTTACTACCTCAAATATATGTGCTATGCATGATCAGGTACTTAGAGGAAAGCCACGGAGCCACCACATCCAACGGACGAGCTAGCGAGGACGCCAAGTAGAAGGACCAAGAGAAGGTGCTGCCGAAGAAGCTCCAGTGAGCGGACATCCAGACGACACCGGACGACTGGCCTCTCACAGCGAGCGGACGTCCGGCCCTTGGCGAACGACCGGTGCCTGAAGACCAGCCTACGCCAGCTACATACCTCCCAGCGAGCGGACACCCGATCCCACACCGGACGTCCGGCAATATTAACGGAAGTCCGAGACTTCCGGACGTCCGGTGTCCCGACCACAGAACACTTTCAGCGGACGTCCAGTGCTAGCGGACGACCGGTCCCCCTGGAAGCACCGGACGTCCGGTGCCCAGCGGACGTCCGGTCCCTGACTGTGTCCAGTTGCGGGCTGAGGCCCATGTACCCCTTCACATCGCCCCATTTGCACTATGGCTATAAATAGGACACCCCCTCCTCCTAGTTAGGGTTAGCATTGGATTAGCTCATGTTTGTGTGAGAGCCTTTGCTCATCCACTTGGATACTTCTCCTCGGAGTTCACGACCTCTTCGGAGAAGATCCCCCAAGCGGATTCAAGACCCCTTTCTAGGGAAGAACATCAAGGCCTCCTCACGGAGAAGAACGGTTCCTTTGTATCCTTAGCTTTGTTGATTGTGGATCATATGTTACTCTTTGTGTTCGGTGATCTAGCACTTGTGTGATCGATTCCTTGTTGGTTTAGTGATTCTCTCTCGTTTTCCCCGTGTTTTCCCTTTGTGCTTCCGCGTGTTCCTCATGATTCCCCGTAGGATCCACTCCAAAAGTGAAAGATCGTCGCCATAGGGTTCCACCCTACATCAGAAGGTAATGGAGCAAAGCTCACCAAGATCTCATCTAATACTTTGCTAACCCTAAACATGGCCCTAGGTATAGAATATATAGGCTTGGTGTCGAAGGAGGAGAAGTGGAGCCGAAGAAGTCATCTAAGTCGTCCATCCTAGGAGGCCCGTGCGCACGGGGTAAGTTGGGCCCGTGCGCATGGGGGTCCCGTGGGCACGGTACACGCCCGTGCTCACGGGGTGCTCCAGCGCCGGGTTCCTATGTAGCCCATGGGCACGGGGTCTTGGGGGCCCGTGCGCACGGGGTCACCTGGGACTTGCTGTTTTGCTGCTGCTGCACTCCGTCTTGATCCTTATGGCCTTGGGGTGGTTGTCCTTCTCCTTGGGGAAGCTCCAGAGCTTCTTGGTGATGTTCCACTTCATCCCTAAGGAGGCATAGCATATTTTGGTGAGGTAGTAGACATGTTCCATTTGTGTCCATATGCAAGTCTAGTAGGAAGGAGTTCACCTCGGTTTCCAAAGCACGTGCTCTAGCTCTTGTCATGGGTCCTTGTGAGGTTGGATGTGTTGATGTAGAGTCCATGGGGATGATGGAAGGATGCTCCGCATCAGCACCGTTTAGACTTTGGGTTTTGTTTAGATGAAAAGTTCGCCATAGCTGCAACTTTGCGTACTTCATTTGTGTTCAACGACCAGACATAGGCATCACAGAACCCCACCTTGATCAATAAAGCTTTCCTATTATATTCGCAATATCCAGATTGCAATATTAGTTTCTTGCATGTTCTTCGTTTTCCCGCAGGAAATAGACCTTCGTGGTCAGGTTGATCGTGCTCCGGCATGGTCAATAACCTCTCGGAGTTGGTTTAGCTATTGCTAAGGCGCGACGTCCTCGCAAATTCGTAGTCAGATCGTCAAAGTCGACTTCCACCAAAGCGATATCCATCATCTCATCGGAAGACGGGACACCTTTGTGATGCGGAGCATCCCACGTTCATCCCCATGTACACTCCGACTACTCTCCAAGCCCCAAGAGGACATATGACGAGGCCTCGAAGATACGCCATTGGACACAAGGTGAACTCGCTCCTCTCCGAACCTTCACTTTCCACATGTGAGACATGGTTACTACCTCAAATATGTGTGCTATGCATGACCAGGAACAAGGAGGAGGACCATGGACGAGCTAGCGAGGACGCCAAGTACAAGGACCAAGAGAAGGAGCTGCCAGAGAAGCTCCAGCGAGCGGACGTCCGGACGACACCGGACGACCGGCCTCTCACAGCGAGCGGACGCCCGGCCCTTGGCAGACGACCGGCGCCTGAAGACCAGCCTACACAAGCTACACACCTCCCAGCGAGCGGACGCCCGACCCCACACCGGACGTCCGACAATATTAACGGAAGTAAGAAGATTTCGGATGACCGGCGCCTCCTTCACAGAACGCATCCAGCGGACGTCCGACGATACCGGACGACCAGACCCCCATGAGTCACCGGATGACCGGTCCCCAGCGGACGTCCGGTACCTGTCTGTGCACAGTTTCGGGCCGAAGCCCATGCACCCCTCCACTTCGCCCCCTTTTTCACTAAGACTATAAATAGGCCTCTCCCACCTCCTAGCTAGGGTTAGCATTGGATTAGCTCATGTTTGTGTGAGAGCCTTTGCTCATCCACTTGGATACTTCTCCTCGGAGTTCACGACCTCTTCGGAGAAGATCCCCCAAGCGGATTCAAGACCCCTTTCTAGGGAAGAACATCAAGGCCTCCTCATGGAGAAGAACGGTTCCTTTGTATCCTTACCTTTGTTGATTGTGGATCATATGTTACTCTTTGTGTTCGGTGATCTAGCACTTGTGTGATCGATCCCTTGTTGGTTTAGTGATTCTCTCTCGTTTTCCCCATGTTTTCCCTTTGTGCTTCCGCGTGTTCTTCGTGATTCCCCGTAGGATCCACTCCAAACGTGAAATATTATCGCCATAGGGTTCCACCCTACATCATCTTGTAACATGAGCCACGTTGATCACGTTTTTGGAGCCCCTACCCCTCTTTTTCTAGCTTGATTTTGTTGATTTCGTCCTAAATCCGAAAATCCCAACCAAAAATAGCCCCCAATTTTTTTGTGATTTGTTGGTTTGATGATGTTTTGGTTATTTTGATCCATGGATTTGCTTGGTTTCGAGTGGATCTAGCATTTCCCCAAGTTTCCCCATCTTTCATCCACGAAATCCCGTGAATTTTGACCCCGAAATTTCCTTTTTCCGCCCAAAATCGCGTCCCGGAGCTCAAATCTCGCATTGACCCCGACCCACCGGACGACCGCCACTTTACCGGACGTCCGAAGCCCCAGGAACCACCGGACATCCGCTACTTACCGGACGTCCGGCATCCCATTCCAGAACGAAATTAGCAGATTTCCGAGCTCACCGGACGTCCGGCCACCGGACATCCGTCCATTTCCGGACGTCCGCTACCTGTACATATCAACTTCGGCTGATTTTTGTTTTGTCCATAACTAATTCATCCGAACTCCGATTTTGACGTTCTTTAGCTCGTTTTGAAGCTCTTGACATCGCCCATCCCAGAAAAATACCACCAACATCAGTTGACTCCATCAAATTTTGTGAATTTTGGCATCTTTGTCTAGGGCTACCACCATATCATCCGCATAGCCACCACCGACTTCCGCAACCTAACCAATTTTGATCCCCATAGCATTAGTGGTTGCTTGAGTAGTGATTCGAGTCTCCTAAGGTGTTTCGGCTACTTAGGGACAATTGCTTCTTCATCAACCACCACCACCACCACTTCCGCATAGGCTTACCCACCATACACTTCCACCCCAACTTAACCCAATTTTGTTTGAGCTTGTTTGAGTTGTGTCTTGTGTCTCCTAAGGTGTTTCGGCTACTTAGGGATGGCAACTTCAACTCCGACACGCGTATAGCTCATCATTCCACTTCAGCATTGCCTAGTGCAAAACCGCCACCGCTTTCTGCTACCACCATTTGACTTTTGTCCTTGAGATTTTGAGTTTGCGGTTTTTCCGTTTCCTAAGGTGTTTCGGCTACTTAGGGACGAGCCTCCGTCATCTTGTTATCTACATCAAGAACACCGCCACTCATCATCGCAAAGGATGATAACCTCGACGACACCATTGTATATTCCCCTTGACATTGCATTGTTAACCCCTAGCCCATTTTGCGTCACTTGCCTATCGAGACTAGCCATTTGAGTATTGTTGGGCCAGGTTACTTGTGCACATTAGTGATCTACACCATCCATTGCATACATACCATATCATATTGGTATCATATCTTGTGTGACAAGTTTGTTCCCGCATATACACAATTGCTATCTTGGTTTGTGCATTGTGCAAAAGTAGCCAAAAAAAAGAGAAATAAAGCTTTTAAGCAAAAACAAAAAGAGAGCAAAGAAGCTTGTAAGCAAGTGCCATACCATCATACCACATTGCACATAAGATTGTCATATCCCATCATCTTGGATCATCTTGAGAGAAACACCGGGAACCATACATACATAGCATACTTGGAATACAAAGATAATCCATTTTGCATCTTATAGGTTGTGCACAAGTATCGTATCCGCCTATAGAGAAATCGTGCTAGCGTCTCTCTTGAGTTGTTCAACACGAGCGTTTTCCGTGGATTCCTCATTTTGTGCTCACTGCTTGGTTGCACGACCCCATTTATCTATCCGTGGGTGTGTTTCCGTGTGCCATTCTTTGCTATTGGTCCATTTGTTTCACTTGCAAATTTGTGAATCTCTTTCAACATTCTTGACTCTTGCTAACATTTTGCATCAAATTTTTGTGCCACTATCCTCACCGAGCTCCACCCAAAGCTTTACTTGTGTAGGTGTGAGAACCGACAAGAATTGGTACCAATAGTGCTATTTCATTGTCCGCATTTGAGTGAACTTGATTCATTGTCAACATCGGTCAAGGTACATTGGTATAAGTTCTTCTCTTTCTCCCACTCATATTTGCTCGAGTCTTGTGATGGATAGGCAAGGCATTTCCTGTCCGGTCTACGACAACAACGACGGCGTGAACAACTACATCTCCAAAGCGTCTATCTTTGATCTACAACGACAAATGAAAGGCGCACAATCAAGATTGAAAGAGCGCATCGAGAACATCTCCATCGACATTTTCCACTCTGAAGCAGGAAAAGGGACTACATCGACAAGAAGCTTTCCGCACATAAAGAGGAGCAAGATGCAAGGATGGATGAGATTAGAGACTTGATCAAGTCTTCCTCCCCTTCGTCATCCTCAAGGTGGCGACATTCAAGACACAAGTCTTTGGAGCGCGGACACGATGCAAGTGCAAATCGTCCTCGTCCACATCTACATGGCGACCACCATCACGTTTCTGATCATCATTGCCATGAAGGGCAAGTCACCTCCAAGCATCATGTGCACGACGACGACAAACGACATCTACTACGAGCTCAAGCACGACAACGATATCATCATCATGAAGATGCTCCACAAGCGCAAGTGCACAAGTCCCAACAAGCCCTACATACCACCAAGTCCAAGCTTCAAGAGCACAAACGAAGACCGCGAGACGACCACCACCAAGACGGCGCTACGGCTACCACAACCACTTTGGCATCTTCGCCAAGTGCTATCAAAGCATCTTCGCCTTTGGACGTACGGCATCTTTGCCTACTTCCCACGAGTACGCCTACAACGACTTCATCAAGTCCAAGGCGACTACCTACAAGCGAGGGCGACACTTCCATCTTCGGAAGCCCCTCAAGGAAGATGGCCGAGCATGGGAAATTCCCTTCGGTCATGGAGACAAGCTACGAGGTGCCACATCATATGGACCTCCAACAACATGATGGCGACAAGAAGGTCGAGCAAGGGCCATCCCTTTCGACCACGGCGATAGGAGTTGAGCATGGAGACATTTTCACCTACATCTCTCCGACACCCACATATGTCGAGATGCCCAATTTGTCATGTGAGGGAGCCACCACCCCATGAGTGACATGAGTGACTCCACCATACGTGACATTGAGAGCATTTCCTATGAGAGGATGAGTGTGACCACCACTAGCCCCACACATGAGAGCATGCCACACATCCTATGTGAGGTTGAGCGCCATTTGAGTGACTCCACCAACCATATGAGTGACAGCATCCTTGAGGGAGTGAGTGAGCCACAACACTTAGAGAGTGAGGTAGTTGACACGGCATGTGAGGCCACTATGATTTCTAACGACTTAACCTCTACTCCTAGTGTGTTTTCTTCTTTGGTGCTAGGTCTCCTACATGACGACACGCCTATCCTCGACGAGTCCATCCCTCCAATGGAGAAACCGATGGCCATGGTGGACTATGATGCACCCCCCACATGGTTCCATCAAGATGAAGATGACAACGAGACGATCTTCAACACCTCACCTACAACACATGAGCGACGCTCCAATGGTAACATAGGTGATGGTGCTTCTCTTATCCCACTAGTGGACGCTCTTGACAATTATTGCTCCCATTATGTTGACCCACCTATTCCCATGCTTCATGCTAGTGAAACTTCTTCATGCTTTGACTTACCTATTTATGATGAGCATGATGATGAGCATGTTGAGTTGCCTAGTTGTGATGCTATGCTTCATAGGATATCTTTTGGAAATTCTATTGGTCACTTCATGTTTGATAACCCATTGAACTTGTCATATGCTATGAGTGAGATCTCCCATATTGTATCATTACAATCTCAACATAGTAACTATGCATGCCCCATTAAAATCAATCCCATTTGCACTTATGGCATAGATGATGACATGATGGTCATTGGCTTTTGTTTGTCATGTGATGATATTGCCATGCTTCCTTTACATGATTTGCGCAATTCATCTACTATGTCATGCCATGATCACATTGTTCCAAATATGCATTATTTCGGATCTTGTCAATATTCTCCACGTGATGTTTCTACTTTTGCTCATGAGGAGACCCCCATAGTTTCCTCATACATATTAGGAGATCTTGATGCATTCCACACTTTGCATGATCCCCACGATTTCGTGCACCTTATGCATTCCATGAATAACAATGCTCTAGAAATACCTCATGATGCATTACATCCTTTGAGTCACCATTATGACATACATCACAACAAACCTCTCATGATGGATGACATATTTATATATCACACATCTCATTCATTTGAGCGTTGGATATTTTGTGCTAACAAACACACGCACGTGCGCATCATGATGGATGATGTGTACATCTACCACGCACACACAATTTTCCCTTTGTCTTTGTATTGTGTAGGTACTCACGTATACTCGTCAACCTCTCAATCCCAAGAGTTGACGAAACGAGCTCTTGAGAGCAACGATGCTTTGGGATCCCGTGGACTATACTTACCACCATTCCCTTCGCGCAAGGACTACGCGCATCTCTTTTACCTGGCTCTCACACGGCTATGGGCTATTTACCACTTGTCACCTTATGCTCATTTTCCCGTGTTCACTTTGCATGTTATTCTTGCTTCTATGCCTTTGCCTTGCAATTGTGACCCTTGTGTGCATCTACCCATGATTCACCATTATAATACTCCTATGTGTATTTGCATGCTTGGTGGAGATCCTTGTTGCTTTTGCCATGTTTATCATGTGCCTCATGCTATTGTTGATTTTTGTGTTGGGAGAGTCATGATGACCCATTTCTATTTACATATGGCTTCTCACCAATATATTCATGCTATTTTCTTCACATCTTGCTTTCATGCTTGTGCTATGTCATGTGAAGTATTCATGCCCACTATTTGCACCAATGACATGCTTGCCATGATTACTCCTAGTATGTTGCATCTTCGCACTACTAGATTGCTTGACTTGATTGCTATGATTGCTTGCTTGGTTGCATCACCCATGTTCCACTCTTATTCGCTTTCTTGGGTTGATGACGTATATGTTCATGCCTCTCACATGATATATCTTGATCATTGTCTCTTGTGTCCATTAGTTGCCTCTTTCATATCCACTTGTATTGAGTGCCAACTTGCTATGCTTATTGATCTTGGAGAGTCGGACACTTTACTTGTGATGCATGCTTGTTTGATTGAGCCTCTTGTATTTGCTTATTCTTGCATCATATGCCGCCATACTATGAAATGCTCCCTTGTACTTTCTTATGATGAGCATGATGCATACACTTGTTGGGTATCTTACCACTCGAATGATAGGTTTTGCACTTCCGCTAACCTCATTTGTTTTTCTGAGTGTTTGTCATGTTCTTTCGTTTTGAAGGATTCACAAGGCAGTACCGTCATGAGACATATTGGCTATTTGAATGCATACATGATGTACAACTCCAACATCTTTGGGAACTTTCTTGAGGTGAACTCCTTCTCTTTGAGCCATCCTCAAATACGCATATTGGATGGGTCACTCTTTCATTGTTGTCTCGTTCTTGTTGTCTACGTGATACATCTTGTGAACGGAGGAGCGACATTGGAGATTGGCTACATGGACCTTCAGATTGAGGAGCGCTCGCACTTATTGGATGCACTTTCGAAACTCGACTCATGCCTCGACATCGAGATTTGGTACACCAACACCTCCATATTTGTTGATTGTGCTCATACATGTCATGCTCGATGGACTTATCATACTCACCACAAGTTTGCACCCTATGCATGGATTGACTCACATTATGCTTGTCTTGTTGCATCTATTTCCATGTCATCCATGATATATGAGCTTGTTCACTTCCTTAGAAAATTTGCTGATCTACCTTGATGGCATATTCATACATCATGATCATATTGCGCACCATCAATTGCATGATAACATACACATATTGAGCATACATTGCCATATTCATTCTATTGACAAACCGTCTCACTATGACATCATTTTGCAGCGTGGTTGCATTGATCATATTTACAACACATTTGTGTGCACAATGATTGCATTTCCTCCCATGAAGATTTGCATCTCATTCTAGATCATCTTGATAAGCTTCATGCGCTTTGTCACGACCAATCTTGCCGCACAGACTCATTCTTACATGATGGACACTTTGTGTGCGCTAACCATTGTATTTCCGAGTGTTGCTTGTGTTTGCTCTTTTTGCATGTCGATCACTCCGGCGACTCCTTGGACTACTTGGATTGCTCCATGTCTTCAACTTCGTCCAACTACAAGTCCGTCTACGACAACCATTTCCATGGTGATGAGGATCACGATCCGAGGTCGGATCTTTCCCAGGGGGGGGGGGGGGAGAGATGATGTGGAGCATCCCACGTGCATCCCCATGTACACTCCGACTACTCTCCAAGCCCCAAGGGGACATATGACGAGGCCTCGAAGATATGCCATTGTACACAAGGTGAACTTGCTCCTCTCCGAACCTTCACTTTCCACATGTGAGACATGGTTACTACCTCAAATATGTGTGCTATGCATAACCAGGAACAAGGAGGAAGACCATGGACGAGCTATCGAGGACGCCAAGTACAAGGACCAAGAGAAGGAGCTGCCAAAGAAGCTCCAGCGAGCGGACGTCCGGACCACACTGGACGACCGGCCTCTCACAGCGAGCGGACGTCAGGCCCTTGGCGGACGACCGGCGCCTGAAGACCAGCCTACACCAGCTACACACCTCCCAGCGAGAGGACGCCCGACCCCTCACCGGACGTCCGACAATATTAATGGAAGTAAGAAGATTCCGGATGACCGGCGTCTCCTTCACAGAACGCATCCAGCGGACGTCCGACGATACCGGACGATCGGACCCCCATGAGTCACCGGACGACCGGTCCCCAGTGGACATCCGGTACCTGTCTGTGCACAGTTTCGGGCCGAAGCCCATGTACCTCTCCACTTCGCCCCCTTTTTCACTAAGACTATAAATAGGCCTCTCCCACCTCCTAGCTAGGGTTAGCATTGGATTAGCTCATGTTTGTGTGAGAGCCTTTGCTCATCCACTTGGATACTTCTCCTCGGAGTTAACGACCTCTTTGGAGAAGATCCCCCAAGCGGATTCAAGACCCCTTTCGAGGGAAGAACATCAAGGCCTTCTCACGGAGAAGAACGGTTCCTTTGTATCCTTACCTTTATTGATTGTGGATCATATGTTACTCTTTGTGTTCGGTGATCTAGCACCTGTGTGATCGATCCCTTGTTGGTTTAGTGATTCTCTCTCGTTTTCCCCATGTTTTCCCTTTGTGCTTCCGCGTGTTCTTCGTGATTCCCCGTAGGATCCACTCCAAACGTGAAAGATCGTCGCCATAGGGTTCCACCCTACATCACTTTGCCTCTATCAGAAGTTCATCTTCCTCACCCAAATAAGGCTTCAAATCTGCAATGTTAAAAGTGGGACTAACCCCAAAATCTGCAGGCAGCTCAAGTTTATATGCATTATCATTTATTTTCTCCAACACCTTAATGGGACCATTAGTATGTGGCATTAGCTTTGATTTGCGCAAATCAAGACATCTATCCTTACACAAATGTATCCAAACAAGATCTCTAGGTGCAAAGACAACATGTTTTCTGCCCTTATCTCCTGCAAGTTTATATTTAGCATTCATACGCTCAATTTTTTCCTTAGTTAACTCATGCATTTTTAAAATCAATTCAGCACGTTGTTTAGCATCTAAATTAACCTTCTCCGAAGATGGAAGAGGCAACAAATCAATAGGTGCACGAGGTAGGAAACCATACACAATTTCAAAAGGGCACATCTTAGTAGTAGAATGCAACGAATGATTATAAGAAAATTCAATATGAGGCATGCATTCCTCCCACATTTTCTTATTATTCTTCCAAACAGCCCTAAGCATAGTAGACAATGTTCTATTGACTAATTCAGTTTGACCATCAGTTTGGGGGTGACAAGTAGTACTAAAAAGCAGTTTAGTCCCCAACTTAGCCCATAAACATCTCCAATAGTGGCTAAGAAATTTTGTATCACGATCTGAAACAATAGTATTTGGCACACCATGCAAGCGAATAATTTCACGAAAGAACAAATCAGCAACATTAACAGCATCATCGCTTTTATAACATGGTATAAAGTGTGCCATTTTCGAGAATCTATCCACGAAAACAAATATGCTATCCCTCCCCTTCTTTGTTCTAGGTAAACCTAAAACAAAGTCCATAGATATATCCTCCCAAGGAACACTAGGTACTGGCAAAGGCATATATAAACCATGAGGATTGAGTCGTGACTTAGCTTTTTGACATGTAGTGCAGCGAGCAACAAAGCGCTCAACATCCCGTCTCATCTTTGGCCAAAAGAAATGGGTAGCAAGTACGTCCTCCGTCTTCTTCACGCCAAAGTGTCCCATTAGTCCTCCTCCATGCGCCTCCTGCAACAACAAAAGACGAATGGAGCTAGCTGCAATGCATAGCTTGTCAGCACGGAACACAAATCCATCATTAATGACGAACTTGTTCCATGTTCTTCCTTGTTTACAATTCTGCAATACATCTTTAAAATCAGCATTATGCACATATTGATCTTTGATGGTCTCCAAAACCAAATATTTCGAAGTCAAGTTGTGAAAGCATAGTATAGAGACGAGACAATGCATCAGCAATAACATTTTCTTTACCCTTCTTGTGTTTAATGACATAAGGGAAAGTCTCAATGAATTCAACCCATTTAGCATGTCTACGATTTAGTTTAGCTTGACTTTTAATATGTTTCAAAGATTCATGATCAGAATGTATAACAAATTCTTTGGGCCATAAATAATGTTGCCATGTTTCTAAAGTCCGAACAAGAGCATATAATTCTTAATCATAAGTAGAATAGTTCAGACTAGGCCCACTCAATTTTCAGAAAAATATGCAACAGGTTCGCCATCTTGTAATAACACAACTCCTAATCCAATTCCACTAGCATCACATTCAAGCTCAAAAGTCTTAATAAAATTAGGAAGTTGGAGTAAAGGAGCATGTGTCAACTTATCTTTCAACACCCTGAAGGCTTCTTCCTGTGTGGTACGCCAAACAAAAGGCAAATCCTTCTTTGTAAGCTCATTGAGAGTTGCAGCAATGGTGCTGAAATCTCTCACAAAACGACTATAGAATCCAGCGAGGCCAAGAAAACTCCTCACTTGTGTGACCGTTTTGGGCTGCGGCCAACTCTCAATAGCTTCAATCTTGGCTTTATCAACTTCAATTCCCTGTGGAGTAACAACATAGCCAAGAAAACACACTCGGTCGGTGCAAAAGGTGCACGTCCCAAGGTTACCAAACAAACGTGCATCACATAGAGCAATAAAAACAACACGTAAATGTTCCAAATGTTCCTCCAAAGATCTGCTATAAATCAACATGTCATCAAAGTAAACTACCACAAATCGTCCAATGAAAGCACGTAAAACTTCGTTCATTAATCTCATGAAAGTACTAGGTGCATTAGTTAACCCAAAAGGAATGACTAACCACTCCTATAATCCAAACTTAGTTTTAAATGCTGTTTTCCATTCATCCCCCAATTTCATACGAATTTGATGGTATCCACTACGCAAATCAACTTTGGAGAATATTGTAGAGCCACTCAATTAATCAAGCATATCATCTAGCCTAGGAATAGGATGACGATAATGAATAGTAATATTATTAATGCCTCTACAATCAACACACATACGCGATGTACCATCCTTTTTTGGCACTAGAATAATAGGAACAGCACAAGGACTAAGGGATTCGCGTATGTAACCTTTGTCGAGAAGCTCTTGTACTTGACGCGTAATCTCCTTCGTCTCCTCTGGATTGGTACGGTATGGCGCATGGTTTGGCAGTGAAGCACCGGGAATTAAGTCAATCTGATGCTCAATCCCTCAAATAGGCGGTAATCCCTATGGCACGTCTTGTGGAAAGATGTTAGCAAACTCCTGCAAAATGTTAGTGACAGTAGGAGGCAAAGAGGAAGGCACGTCCTCGAATGAAAATAATGCCTCTTTGCACAGAAAAGCATAGCAAATAGATTTGCTATAATCTAGCTCATCAATATCAGATTTAGTGGCAAGTAAGCATGCACTTTTCAATTTAATTTCAGAAGCAACACTAGATGGTTTACTATTAGGCTTCATTTGTTGCTCAAATTCTTTTGCTACAATATGATTTTCACTCTTATTTTTCTCCTGTTTTCCTTTATTAGCTCTATGAATATCATCTTTCAAAATAGAATCAGGAGTCATAGGAAGCAAAGTAATATTTGTATCCTTATGAGCAAGAGTATACTGATTGTTTCTACCATGGTGTACGTAATTTTTATCAAATTTCCATGGTCGACCAATAATAAGGAACATGCTTGCACAGGTACCACATCACTATCAACATAATCAACATATGTAGAGATACTAAAATGCACCCGAACAGTACGTGTTACCTTTACCTTGCCGCTGTTGTCGAACCATTGGATGTAGTAAGGATGTGGATGTGGTCTGGTGGTGAGAGATAGCTTCTCCACCATCGCCATGCTAGCCAAGTTGTTGCAGCTCCCTCCATCTATGATGACGCGCACAGAATGTTCCTTCACAACTCCCTTTTATGGAACAAATTATGCCTCTGATTTTGCTCAGCTTGTGTTACCTGCACAATCAAAACACGTTGGGCAACTAAACATTCATACCTGTCAGCATCTTCAGCAGCCATGTATTGCGTCTCATGATCAGAATCATCTCCACCATATTCTTCATGTGTAATAAGAGCCAAAGTCTCCTCATCATAGTCACTAGCGGACTCATACCCACCATCCTCAGTAGCAATCATCACACGCTGAGATTTGCATTCTCTCGCAAAATGTCCTCTTCCCTTACAACGATGACAAATAATATCACTTGTGTGCCCTGTTGACGCCATGGAATAAGAAGAGCTCTGTGCAGGCCCGGCAGGTGTGCTCTTGGCAGATAGTGGTGGTTGTGCCTGCTTTCTTGTATCATGGTTGGAGGTGGCACCTGAAGGAGGAGATGGTGCAGTGGAAGTAGATGATCCACGTGGTGTCCATGATGAAGGTCGACCTGCAGAAAAGTTAGTTCGCGCCAATGCCTGTCAATCCTGCACTTCACGTTCAACTTTACAAGCAAGATGGAATAAAGGAGTGATATTATTATAATCCTTATACTCTAGAATGGTCTGAATCTCTCTATTTAATCCACCCATAAAACGTGCAAGCATAGCTTCATTCTCCTCAATAATACCACATCTAATCAAGCCAGTTTGTAATTCCTGATAATATTCTTCTACAGAATTTTTTCCTTGTCTTAAGCGCTGCAATTTTTGAAGTAATTCACGTTGATAATATGGTGGAACCCAACGAGTACACATTGCAGTTTTCAAAGCATCCCAAATAGCTGGAACAGGATATAATCTACAATGTTCAAACCACCAAACACATGCAAAGCTAGTGAAAGCACAAACTGCAGCAGGAACACGTCTCTCCTGAGGATATTGTAAACATGTAAATCGTTGTTCAGTTTCTAACTCCCAAGTAAGATATATATCAGGAACATATCTACCCTCAAATGGTGGAATATTCCATTTCAGTTTAGGGAGATGGTCATGATCTCGTACCTGAGGGGGAGCCCTAACATTGCCATTATTTGCATGTGGACGACCTGGTGGTTGTAGTGCTGGTGATTGCACGTAGTTATGATTTTGATCAACCTCATCCTCGTAATCTCCCGCATAATCATCCTCCTCCACATCAGCAGCAGGAGCCATAGAAGTATCAACAGCAGCACCAGCAGTTTGGCCAGACTGAAGAGGGACACGGCTCGCTCAGCGGAGAGCTGTTTCTCGATGAGGAGGTAGTCGTTGTTGTTGTTGTTGTTGTTGTTGCAGAGGTGCGGCAGGTGCAGCCGGTGGTGGAAGACGCGCAAGCAGTTCATTAAATCTGTTATCGAGCTTTGTTTCGAATGTCTTCTCAAGGCCAGTGATCTTCTCCATGGCGTCTTCAAAACTGTTCAGCACATCTTGCACCTGTTCAGTCATCATTTGCTGAAACTTATCATGAAGCTCCTTGTTCGTTAAGTTCTCCCAGTCAATCTCGTCGGCTTGTGATCCTGGCATGGTTAGCAGCAATAGGAACACACAAGAATATGATCCTATAGATGACTAACAAGTGGTGGGGGTGGTGGGTGTCACAAATCCGTCAAGCAGATCTCAAATTCTTACCAGTTCTTACCCAGCAGTAGGCGGTGATCGGCAACCGATGTAGTCAAAACTCTCAAAGCATGGACAGAGTGATTACCAGGGAGAATCAAACTCACGATGTAGATGTATGTGGAGCTGGAAAGGCTTATAATATGGTAGAAAAAAGGGTCAGCAATAATCAATTCAAAGATGCAAAGTTGAATAAACGTTCAACGACGGTACTGTGCTGGTCCTAGGCTAGAGCGTACTGGAACGCGAGCCTAGAACACTAACAAAATCACGGCTCTGCACGTAAACAAGGGAGGAGCACACTCTGAATTTTTTTTCTTTTTTTCACTTTTTTTGCACTTTTTTTCCTCTTTTTTTTGCTCTGCAACAATTTTTTTTCGAAAAAAATCTACAAATGTCCTAAAAACTGCCTAGCCAGAATTTTCCAGAAGTTGGGGAGTTCTACTCTGTCATGACTCGGAGTATCGCGTGATCTGGAAGTAGAGAACAAACCAACAATTATTGGACTCGGACTAGGACTGGTGGCGGAGATGAATCTGGTGGAAACTCGGACTGGTGGCGGAGATGAATCTGGTGGAAACTCGGACTGGTGGCGGATATTTGCAGGGCGAGGGAACACGGACTGGTGGCGAATCTTTGATGGAGGTGGACTCGGATTAGCGTGATGGCGGGGATATGTGGTATATGGTAACTGAGAGAGGCAAAGGTGTCCCATCTTTCGATGAGATGGTGGCTATCGTTTTGGAGGAAGTCGACTTTGATGATCCGACTACGAACGTGCGAGGACGTCGCGCCTTAGCAATCGCGAAACCAACTCCAAGAGGTTATTGACCACGCCGGAGCACGATCAACCCGACCACGAAGGTCTGTTTCCTGCAGGCAAACGAAGAACAAGCAAGAAACTAAGATTGCAATCTGGATATTGCGAATATAAGAGGAAAACTTTATTGATCAAGGTGGGGTTCTGTGACGCCTTTGTCTGGTCGTTGAAGACAAACAAAGTACGCGAAGTTGCAGCTATGGTGAACTTTAATCTAAACAAAACCCAAAGTCTAAACGGTTCCCTAAGGGCTGTATGTATATGGAGGAAGAGGGGGTGAATTTCGTGGCCCTTGGTGGAGGGGTCCGAAACTAACCCTATCTCTTGTTTCCCCAACAATACGGACTCTAAAAATAGCCTATACTTATGTATTTCGAAATTACATGGGCCTGGCCCAATAATAAGGTGATGCAGCACCTAGAATAGCCTCTGGACGAAATTTATGAAGTGGCATCTTGTATATTTCGTCCAAGGCTTCATGCACTCATTATGGTGGCTTCAAAGTCCTGAAATCATCACTTGTAACTCCGTTCTTGTTACCCTTCCGCATGCCATCATCTCCATGCTTATTCTTGCTCCAATGTTCATCCTTCTCCAAGCTAGGCCCTTCATTTGTAAGCAAGACAAATGTATCCAATTTAGGCAGCATCATATTCTCATGAACATTAGAATCATTACCAAGAAACGAAAGTACCTGGTAATTTAGTTGGCGTGCACGAGCTCTAGTAATTGGTCCAGTATGTATAGCAGCAAGGGTTGTGGGTGTAACAATGGTATTGATGTCCTCATCATCCTTCCCTTCTTGAAATGAAGTCGTCCTCGATGGAAGTTCATCTTCCTCACCCAAATAAGGCTTCAAATCTGCAATGTTAAAAGTGGGACTAACCCCAAAATCTGCAGGCAGCTCAAGTTTATATGCATTATCATTTATTTTCTCCAACACCTTTGAGGGACCATCAGCACGTGGCATTAGCTTTGATTTGCGCAAATCAGGAAATCTATCCTTACGCAAATGTAACCAAACAAGATCTCCAGGTGCAAACACAACATGTTTTCTACCCTTATCTCCAGCAAGTTTATATTTAGCATTCATACGCTCAATGTTTTCCTTAGTTAACTCATGCATTTTTAAAATCAATTCAACATGTTGTTTAGCATCAAAATTAACCTTTTCCGAAGATGGAAGAGGCAACAAATCAATAGGTGCACGAGGTAGGAAACCATACACAACTTCAAAAGGGCACATCTTAGTAGTAGAATGCAATGAACGATTATAAGCAAATTCAATATGAGGCAAGCATTCCACCCACATTTTCTTATTATTCTTCAAAACATCCCTAAGCATAGTAGACAATGTTCTATTGACTACTTCAGTTTGTCCATCAGTTTGGGGGTGACAAGTAGTACTAAAAAGCAGTTTAGTCCCCAACTTAGCCCATAAACATCTCCAAAAGTGGCTAAGAAATTTAGTATCACGATCTGAAACAATAGTATTTGGCACACCATGCAAGCGAATAATTTCACGAAAGAACAAATTAGCAACATTAACAGCATCATCGCTTTTATGACATGGTATGAAGTGTGCCATTTTCGAGAATCTATCGATGACAACAAATATGCTATTCGTCCCCTTCTTTGTTCTAGGTAAACCTAAAACAAAGTCCATAGATATATCCTCCCAAGGAACACTAGGTACAGGCAAAGGCATATATAAACCATGAGGATTGAGTCGTGAGTTAGCTTTTTGACATGTAGTGCAGCGAGCAATAAAACGCTCAACATCCCGTCTCATCTTTGGCCAAAAGAAATATAGCAAGTACGTCCTCCGTCTTCTTCACGCCAAAGTGTCCCATTAGTCCTCTTCCATGCGCCTCCTGCAACAACAAAAGACGAACGGAGCTAGCTAGAATGCATAGCTTGTGAGCACGGAACACAAATCCATCATTAATGACGAACTTGTTCCATGTTCTTCCTTCTTTACAATTCTGCAATACATCTTTAAAATCAGCATGCACATATTGATCTTTGATGGTCTCCAAACCAAATATTTTGAAGTCAAGTTGTGAAAGCATATTATAGCGACAAGACAATGCATCAGCAATAACATTTTCTTTACCCTTCCTGTGTTTAATGACATAAGGGAAAGTCTCAATGAATTCAACCCATTTAGCATGTCTAAGATTTAGTTTAGCTTGACTTTTAATATGTTTCAAAGATTCATGATCAGAATGTATAACAAATTCTTTGGGCCATAAATAATGTTGCCATGTTTCTAAAGTCCGAACAAGAGCATATAATTCTTTATCATAAGTAGAATAATTCAGACTAGGCCCACTTAATTTTTTAGAAAAGTATGCAACAGGTTTGCCATCTCGTAATAACACACCTCCTAATCCAATTCCACTAGAATCACATTCATGCTCAAAAGTCTTATTAAAATTAGGAAGTTGGAGTAAAGGAGCATGTGTCAACTTATCTTTCAATACCGTGAAGGCTTCTTCCTGTGCGGTACCCCAAACAAAAGGCACATCTTTCTTTGTAAGCTCCTTGGGAGGTGCAGCAATGGTGCTGAAATCTCTCACAAAACGCCTATAGAATCCAGCGAGGCCAAGAAAACTCCTCACTTGTGTGACCGTTTTGGGCTGCGGCCAACTCTCAATAGCTTCAATCTTGGCTTTATCAACTTCAATTCCCTGTGGAGTAACAACATAGCCAAGAAAAGACACTCGGTCGGTGCAAAAGGTGCACTTCCCAAGGTTACCAAACAAACGTGCATCACGTAGTGCAATAAAAACAACACGTAAATGTTCCAAATGTTCCTCCAAAGATCTGCTATAAATCAATATGTCATCAAAGTAAACTACCACAAATCGTCCAATGAAAGCACGTAAAACTTCGTTCGTTAATCTCATGAAAGTACTAGGTGCATTAGTTAACCCAAAAGGCATGACTAACAACTCATATAATCCAAACTTAGTTTTAAATGCTGTTTTCCATTCATCTCCCAATTTCATACGAATTTGATGGTATCCACTACGGAAATCAACTTTGGAGAATATTGTAGAGCCACTCAATTCATCAAGCATATCATCTAGCCTAGGAATAGGATGATGATAACGAATAGTAATATTATTAATGCCTCTACAATCAACACACATACGTGATGTACCATCATTTTTCGGCACTAGAATAATAGGAACGGCACAAGGACTAAGGGATTCACGTATATAACCTTTGTCAAGCAGCTCCTGTACTTGACGCATAATCTCCTTCGTCTCCTCTGGATTGGTACGGTATGGTGCACGGTTGGGTAATGATGCACCGGGAATTAAGTCAATCTGATGCTCAATCCCTCGAATGGGAGGTAATCCCGGTGGCACGTCTTGTGCAAAGATGTTAGCGAACTCCTGTAAAATGTTAGTGACAGCAGGAGGCAAAGAGGATGGCAGGTCCTTGAATGAAAATAATGCCTCTTTGCACACAAAAGCATAGCAAACAGATTTACTAAAATCTAGCTCATCAATATCAGATTTAGTGGCAAGTAAACATGCACTTTTCAATTTAAGTTCAGAAGCAACACTAGATGGTTTACTATTAAGCTTCATTTGTTGCTCAAATTCTTTTGCCACAATCTGATTTTCACTCTTATTTTTCTCCTGTTTTGCTTTATTAGCTCTATTAATATCATCTTTCAAAATGGACTCAGGAGTCATTGGAAGCAAAGTAATATTTTCATCCTTATGAACAAGAGTATACTGATTGTTTCTACCATGGTGTACAGAATTTTTATCAAATTGCCATGGTCGACCAAGTAATAAGGAACATGCTTGCATAGGTACCACATCACAATCAACATAATCAGCATATGTAGAGATACTAAAATGCACACGAACAGTACGTGTTACCTTAACCTTGCCGTTGTTGTTGAACCATTGTATGTAGTAAGGATGTGGATGTGGTCTTGTGGTGAGAGATAGCTTCTCCACCATGTCCATGCTAGCCAAGTTGTTGCAGCTCCCTCCATCTATGATGACGCGCACAGGACGTTCCTTCACAACTCCCTTTGTATGGGACAAATTATGCCTCTGATTTTGATCAGCTTGTGTAACCTGCACACTCAAAACACGTTGAGCAACTAAACATTCATACCTGTCAGCATCTTCAGGAGCCATGTATTGCGTCTCATGATCAGAATCATCTTCACCGTGTTCTTCACTTGTAATAAGGGCTAAAGTCTCCTCATCATAGTCACTAGCAGACTCATACCCACCATCCTCAGTAGCAATCATCACACGCTGAGATTTGCATTCTCGCGCATAATTTCCTCTTCCCTTACAACAACGACAAATAATATCACTTGTGTGCCCTGTTGATGCCATGGACAAAGAAGAGCTCTGCGCAGGCCCGGCAGGTGCGCTCTTGGCAGATAGTGGTGGTTGTGCCTGCTTTCTTATATCACGGATGGAGGTAGCAGCTGATGGAGGTGCTGGTGCAGTGGAAGTAGAGGATGCACGCGGTGTCCATGATGAAAGTCGACCTGCAGAAAAGTTAGTTCGCACCAATGCTTGTCGATCCTGCACTTCACGTTCATCTTTACAAGCAAGATGGAATAAACGAGTGATATTAGTATAATCCTTATACTCTAGAATGGTCTGAATCTGTCTATTTAATCCACCCATAAAACGTGCAAGCATAGCAGCATTCTCCTCAATAATACCACATCTAATCATGCCAGTTTGAAATTCGTGATAATATTCTTCTACAAAAAAATTTCCTTGTCTTAAACGCTGCAATATTTGAAGCAATTCACGTTGATAATATGGTGGAACCCGACGAGTACGCATAGCAGTTTTCAAGGCAGCCCAAGTAGTTGGAATATGATATAATCTACAACGTTCAGACCACCATACACATGCAAAACTAGTGAAAGCACAAACATCAACATCAACCCGTCTCTCCTAGGGATATTGTAAACATGTAAAACGTTGTTCAGTTTCTAACTCCCAAGTAAGATATATATCAGGAACATATCTACCCTCAAATGGTGGAATATTCAATTTCAGTTTCGGAATATGGTCATTATCTCGTACCTGAGGTGGTGGTGCAGGCCTACCGTTGCGAACATATACCTGAGGTCGACCTGCTGGTGGTGGTGCTGGTGGCTGCACGTAGTTCTGATTTTGATCAACCTCATCCTCGTAATAGTCCTCCACCTCTGAAGTAACAGCAGGAGCTACAGAAGCACCAACAGCAGTAGCAGCGGCACCAGAATTTTGTCCTGGTTCAATAGGAACACGCTGTGCTCGCCCTACTGTATCGCGGCGTAGAACTGGTTGTAGGAGACATTTGAGTAATTCATCAAACTTGGCGTCCTACTTGGTGTCAATTGTATTCTCAATGTCATCCATCCTCTCCAATGCCTTTCAAAAACTGGCCATCGCTTCTTCCACCTGTTGACCCAACATCTGATGAAACTTATCATGAAGATCCTCGTTTGTCATGTGCTGGTCCTAGGCTAGACCGTGCTAGAGACACGAGCCTAGAACACTAAAAAATCACGGCGCTGCACGTAAACAAGGGAGGAGCACACTCTGAATTTTTTTTCTCTCTTTTTTTCCACTTTTTTTGCACTTCTTTTTCCTCTTTTTTTTTGAAACTGGAGCTATTTTTCTACTGCGGGTAACCCGAAAGTTCGGGAGTCCTTCTCTATCACGACTCGGAGTATGGCGTGATCTGGAAATTGAAAACAAAGCAACTGATACTGGACTAGGACTAGGACTTGTGGCAGAGATGAATCTGGTGGTACTCGGACTAGTGGCGGAGATGAATCTGGTGGAACTCGGACTGGTGGCGGATATATGTAGCATGTGGACTCGGATTTGCGTGATGGAGGTGGACATGTGGTATATGGCTGCGGTGATGTCGATGATGGTAGATGGCAGCGGTGATGACGATGGTGGTATATGGCAGCGGTGATGACAATGGTGGTATATGGCAGCGGTGATGATGATGATGCGGCAGCGGCGTGACAACTTGTGAACAGAACTCGAAACTCTAAAGGACTAGACACTAAGACCAGCAACTAGACACGACAATGCAACCACAAATTCAACAACGCAAATATAGAAAAGATTATGCAATGGCTCAGACTGGTTCGGATATGATGAACTAACCCTAATTTTTTTTGTGTGGCTTTTTCGTGGACTATAGGTATGAAGAACAGACTCGATCTAAACTAGGAAAAACTGTAAAATCTCACTAAGCAACCTGGAAATCTGATACCACTTGATAGAGTAAAAGGTGTCCCGTCTTTCAATGAGATGGTGGCTATTGTTTTGGAGGAAGTCGACTTTGACGATCTAACTACAAACGTGCGAGGACGTCGCGCCTTAGCAATCGCTAAACCTACTCCAAGAGCTTATTGACCATGCCGGAGCACGATCAACCTGACCACGAAGGTCTGTTTCCTGCAGGAAAACGAAGAACAAGCAAGAAACTAAGATTGCAATCTAGATATTGTGAATATAAGAGGAAAGCTTTATTGATCAAGGCGGGGTTCTGTGACGCCTTTGTCTGGTCGCTGAACACAAACGAAGTACGCAAAGTTGCAGCTATGGCAAACTTTATTCTAAACAAAACCCAAAGTCTAAACGGTGCCCTAAGGGCTGTATATATGGAGGAAGAGGGGGTGAATTTCGTGGCCCTTGGTGGAGGGGTCCGAAACTAACCCTATCTCTTGTTTCCCCACACATACGGACTCTAAAAATAGCCTATACTTATGTATTTCAAAATTACATGGGCCTGGCCCAATAATAAGGTGACACAGCACCTAGAATAGCCTATGGACGAAATTTATGAAGTGGCATCTTGTATATTTCGTCCAAGGATTCATGCACTCATTATGGTGGCTTCAAAGTCCTGAAATCATCACTTGTAACTCCGTTCTTGTTCCCCTTGCGCATGCCATCATCTCCATGCTTATTCTTGCTCCAATGTTCATCCTTCTCCAAGCTAGGCCCTTCATTTGTAAGCAAAACAAATGTATCCAATTTACGCAGCATCATATTCTCATGAACATTAGAATCATTACCAAGAAACGAAAGTACCTGTAATTTAGTTGGCGTGCGCAAGCTCTAGTAATTGGTCCAGTATGTATAGCAGCAGGGGCTGTGGGTGTAACAATGGTATTGATGTCCTCATCAGTAACAGCGATGATGATGGTGGTAAATGGCAGCGGTGATGACGATGGTGGTATATGGCAGCGGTGATGACGATGGTCCGGCGGCGGCGTGACAACTTGTGAACAGAACTCGAAACTCTAAAGTACTAGATGCTAGGACCAGCAACTTGACACGACGATGCAACCGCAAATTCAATAAAGCAAATACAGAAAAGATTATGCAAAGGCTCAGATTGGTTCGGATAAGATGAACTAACCCTAAATATTTTTTTTGTGGCTTTTTCGTGGACTATAGGTATGAAGAACAAACTCGATCTAAACTACGAAAACTGTAAAATCTCATCAAGCAACCTGGAAATCTGATACCACTTGATAGAGGCAAAGGTGTCCCGTCTTTCGATGAGATGATGGATTTCGCTTTGGTGGAAGTCGACTTTGACGATCCGTCTACGAACGTGCAAGAACGTCGCGCCTTAGCAATCGCTAAACCAACTCCGAGAGGTTATTGACCACGCCGGAGCACGATCAACCTGACCACGAGGTTCTGTTTCCTTCAAGCAAACGAAGAACAAGCAAGAAACTGAGATTGGAATCTAGATATTGCGAATATAAGATGAAAGCTTTATTGATCAAGGTGGGGTTCTGTGACGCCTTTGTCTGGTCATTGAACACAAACGAAGTACGCGAAGTCGCAGCTATGGCGAACTTTTAATCTAAACAAAACCCAAAGTCTAAAGGACGCCCTAAGGGCTATATATATGGAGGAAGAGGAGGGAATTTCGTGGCCCTTGAGGGAGGGGTCCGAAACCAACCTAACTCTTGTTTCCCCAGACATACGGACTCTAAAAATAGCCTATACTTAAGTATTTCAAAATTACATGGGCCTAGCCCAATAATAAGGTGACGCAGCACCTAGAATAGCCTAAGGACGAATATTATGAAGTGGCATCTTGTATATTTCGTCCAAGGCTTCATGCACTCATTATGGGTGACTCAAAGTCCTGAAATCATCACTTGTAACTCTGTTCTTGTTCCCCTCGCACATGCCATCATCTCTATGCTTGGTCTTGCTCCAGTGTTCATCCCTCTTATCCATGAGAGGCCCTTCATTTGTAAGCAAAACAAATGCATCCAATTTAGGCAGCATCATATTCTCATGAACATTAGAATCATTAGCAAGAAACGAAAGTACCTGATAATTTAATTGGCGTGCATGAGCTCTAGTAATTGGTCCAGTATGTATAGCAGCAGGGGCTGTGGGTGTAACAATGGTATAGATGTCCTCATCACTCAGTTTCTTGCTTGTTCTTCGTTTGCTCGCAGGAAACAGACCCTCATGGTCAGGTTGATCGTCCTCCGGCGTGGTCAATAACCTCTCTGAGTTGGTTTAGCGATTGCTAAGGCGCGACGTCCTCGCACGTTCGTAGTCAGATTGTCAAAGTCGACTTCCACCAAAGCGAAATCCATCATCTCATCGAAAGACGGGACACCTTTGCCTCTATCAAGTGGTGATGAGGACATGACTACCTTGGATAAGACCAAAAATATTGCATACATGCATATTTCTCAGGTGATTTCTAGTGCAAACTATTCAATAATTTATTTATGTTATCCAGAACAAAAATACTTGACACAATTTTGTGTTTTGTCTAATTGCAGGTGTATGGGACATTTGTACAATTCACCTATGAAGATAAGGGAAAAGGAGAAGTTTAGGTGCTGTTCAAAAAGTCCTCTCACGTCACTTTTGGGCCAAGAGAAGATAGAGTCCAAGTCTCTCACGTTCTGGATTCAGATTCGGACTACACAGACATACCTGACTGAAAACGCCAACAACTTTTTCATACGGACTCTGAATTGGGTGATTCTTTCTTTGTTGGAAACTAGATTTCGTGTACTTTCCAACCCAATTGGATTCACCTTCAAATTTGTCCGGAGCGTTGAGTTATGGACGAAACTATTTGATGCTGCAGCAGAATCCGAGTCAAACTACAAGTCCAAAGGTGTTACATCACCTCCACTTGGGCCCATTGGCCTTTTACGACCTAGGGTTAGTTTTAGGCTGCCTTGGGACGTCCTCCCACCTCCTTGGCCGCCAACCCTTGCTCCTATATAAGTAGATCCATCTAGTAGCTTTTCCCTTGGGATTTGTTTAGTTAAAAGTTAGCCATTGCAACTTCGTGTACATCGTTTGTGTCCAACGACCAGACCAAGACCGCTTACGGATCCACACCTTCATCGATACTTCATATATACTCGCAATATTCAGATTGCTTTTATCATATTGTTGCTTGTTCTTCGATTGCTTGCAGGAATAGACCTTCGTGGTCAGATTGATTGTGCTCCGACGTGGTCAATAACCTCTCGGAGTTGGTTTAGCGACTGCTAAGACACAACGTCGTGCACGTTTGTAGTCTCGTCAAAGTCGTCTCCACCAAATCGATAGTTATCATCTCATCGAAAGATCGGGACACCCCGCCTCTATCAAGTGGTATCAGTTTTCAGGTTGCTCGGTGAGATTTTACAGTTTTTCATAGTTTAGATCGCATCTGTCATTCATACCTACAGTCCATGAAAAAGCCACAAAAAAAGTTAGATCTGTTCATCCTTTATCCAAGCCAGTCTGAGCCTTTGCAATTTTCTATTCATTGCTTGCATAGTTGAATTATCGGTTGCATCGTCGTGTCAGTTGCTGGTCTTAGTGTTCTATTCACATTAGTCACGCTGCCGCTGCATCATTATCCCTTCCGCTGTCCACCATCCCATCCATTAATTTCCACCATGTGCTACGCACTGTTCATTGTCATAATCATAGTTGAGGTCATTCACATCTTCGCCTGATCAAAACTGCATCTTATCTAGTTTGTCTTGGAAAGAGGGAGAAAAAAAAGATAGAGAAAAAAGAGAAAAAAGGAAAGAAGAAAAATAAAAAGAGAGAAGAAAAAGAAAAAAAAGTGTGAGAAAAAAGAGAGAAGAAAAAAAATTCAGATCTATCTAGAATTAATCTCGTACCTGAATTCGGATTGGAATCTGTTTTGCGCACTGTTCAGTAAAACACGTGTATCTTCCTCATACGAAGTCCGTTTTGGCTCCGTGAGTACTCAAATTAAAGCTAGCGACAAGCCGCATCTAAATAGTTGCAGAAGCTTGTTCAATATTTGACACCTCAAAATCAGCTTCCAAATATGTCTTTTTGCCCTCCGAAGTTCGTGAACACAGCTTGTTCCATTTTTTCAGTCCAGTTTTAGAATTCTTTGACTCCTCATATCAATTCGGAATTGATTGATTCTTTTTGCATTGGAAAGCTTGAGTTATTAGCATTCTTTGAAAATTTATCAGAAAATTGGCTCAAACTTTTCAAGAGGAAAGTTGGAGAGAGTTGCTGTATATCCTGCTTGGCAGTTGTTTTTCATCATTATCCTCACTGCCGTTGTGATTTTCACTTATATCTTGCTGTCCAGAGCTATTTAGTATCCTTCATTGATGCTAGTTGTGCTACGCCGTGACCTCATTAGTGTTCTAGGCTCACGTCTCTAGTCCGGTCTAGCTTAGGACCAGCACAGTACCGTCGTTGAGCGTTTATTCCACATTGCATCTTTGAATTGATTATTGCTAATCTTTTGCTACCATATATAGCCAACCTAGCTCCATATATTTCTACACCGTGTATACGTACGTTCCCCTGGCAATCGCTTTATACAATCTTCGGAGTTATTTGACACCGTTGGTTGCCTATCACCACCTGTCGCATGGTAAGAACTTGTAAGATATTGATATTTGCTTTACTGTGAGCACGCTACAACCACATCCTAGTAGTTCATAGGAACATTATTCTCAAATTTTGTTTCTTGTTTCTACTAATCATGACAGGTTCCGGAGATAGAAGTTCTTGGACGATGAACACATCTTCACCATCGTGAGAGTTGGGACAACACACACAAGCACATGGCCAGGTTATCTCTTTACCGTCATTTGAGGGTAGATTTAATCCTGCTATTTATCTAGCTTGGGAGCTTGAAGTAGAACAAGTTTTTAGTCACCATGAATTTTCTGAACTTGAATGAGTACGAGCTGCCACTAGATCATTTACTGGTTTTGCTTCTGTTTCGTGGAGTGTGCATTGTAAGAAAAACATTGATAACCAACCCACAACTTGGAAAGATTTGAAACATGTAATGAGACAACAATTTTTCCCTCCTTACTATCGTCGTGAATTGCTTCGCAAATTTGGACAATGTAAAAAAGGCAACAACACTGAACATGCTTACTACCAAGAGTTCAAATCTTATATGCATCATTGTGACATAGAAGAATCTGAGGATGATACAATGAATAGATTTTTTGGTGGTTTGAACCATGATATCCGTGCAAGATTTCACTATATTTTTCGTTGCATTACTGGTATGTATGTTCGCACTTGTACCTTAGGGAGACAGATATAGGAGGATGCATTGGGTGACTACAACAACTACTATTACAGTTCATGCTCACCACCGCCGGTTGGTTCCTCCACCGTTGCACCCAAAGCAGCCCCACCTCGGATTGTGAGTGTGACATCATCTCAAGTGTATGGTGCATTGTCAACATCCGTACCTACATCAGCTACGTCTTTGCGACAAGGTAACAGTAAAGGTATTGATGATATAACTTCACGGTAGAGTTACCTGGTGATTTGAGCACATCACCTATTTTAGAGAATCTTGATACTATCATGAATGCGTCATGTGATCAAACAACTAAAATACCACCAATTTTGAGTGCACCCATTGAATTAACTGTTGATGCAAAAGAATCAATGTTTAATCATTTTGATATGACCTCTAATCTTGGTGATAATTCTGTGTCGAATGACTTATTGCAT
This sequence comes from Triticum timopheevii, assembly GCA_963921465.1. Classification (NCBI taxonomy): domain Eukaryota; kingdom Viridiplantae; phylum Streptophyta; class Magnoliopsida; order Poales; family Poaceae; genus Triticum; species Triticum timopheevii. Next base: position 273,186,953 of record OY997266.1, read on the forward strand.
GTTTGCTTATTTAAGCATGTTGTAGCATGTAAATTTGATGCAAGTAAGGTTTATTCACCAATGTTGGGATGGTTTAATGATGAACATTGTCAATCTTTTGAAATGAATAAGAGCTTCACTTATATGTGCAAACTGGGTTGCAATATTTTCATGCCTTCTACTTCTTGTGATAATATTATGGCTTTATATTTTATGAACTATGAAAGTTACTCAGGCATAAATGTGTCATAGGTGCAAAAACAAAGAGAGGTAAAAATGGATGACATATTCATATACAACATGTACACATTGTCTTTTTTGTTAGCCACATTCCAGATTAAGCAACGCCGAGGACTGCTTTGTTTTCAAGAAGGGGAGGATGATGAGGACATGACTACCTTGGATAAGACCAAAAATATTGCATACATGCATATTTTGTCAGGTGATTTCTAGTCAAACTATTCAATAATCTATTTATGTTATCCAGAACAAAAATACTTCACACACTTTTGTGTTTTGTCTAATTGCAGGTGTATGGGACATTTGTACAATCCACATATGAAGATAAGGGAAAAGGAGAAGTTTAGGTGTTGTTCAAAAAGTCCTCTCACGTCACTTTTCGGTCAAGAGAAGATAGAGTCCAAGTCTCTCACGTTCTGGATTCAGATTCGGACTGCACAGACATACCTGACTCAAAATGCCAACAACTTTTCCATACGGACTCCGAATTGGGTGATTCTTTTTTAGTTGGAAACTAGATTTCGTGCACTTTCCAACCCAGTTGGATTCACCTTCTAATTCGTCTGGAGATTTGAGTTATGGACGAAACAATCTGATGCTGCAGTAGAATCCGAGTCAAACTACAAGTCCAAAGGTGTTACATCACCTCCACTTGGGCCCATTGGCCTTGTACGACCTAGGGTTAGTTTTAGGCTGCCTTGGGACGTCCTCCCACCTCCTTGGCCGCCACCCCTTGCTTCTATATAAGTAGATCCATCTAGTAGCTTTTCCCTTGGGATTTGTTTAGTTAAAAGTTAGCAATTGCAACTTCGTGTACTTCGTTTGTGTCTAACGACCAGACCAAGACCGCTTATGGATCCCACCTTTATCAATTCTTCATATATACTTGCAATATTCAGATTGCTTTTATCATATTCTTGCTTGTTCTTCGATTGCTTGCAGGAATAGACCTTCGTGGTCAGGTTGATTGTGCTCCGCCGTGGTCAATAACCTCTCGGAGTTGGTTTAGCGATTGCTAAGGCACAACGTCGTGCACATTTGTAGTCGGATCGTCAAAGTCGTCTCCACCAAATCGATAGTTATCATCTCATCGAAAGATCGGGACACCCCGCCTCTATCAAGTGGTACTGGAATTGGCGGAGTTTTGATGCAAGAAAAACGAGCCATTGCATATTTTAGTGAAAAACTCTCCGGTGCTCAAGTTAACTATCACATCTATGACAAAGAATTGTATGCTTTAGTGCGTGTGCTACATGTTTGGGAACATTATCTTAGACCTCATGAGTTTGTCATCCATACCGATCATGAAACGCTAAAGTACTTAAAAGGCCAAACTAAGTTAAACAAGCGTCATGCCAAATGGAGTGAATTTATTGAATCTTTCCCCTATGTGATCAAGTACATTAAGGGTAAGGAAAATGTAGTTGCCGATGCACTTTCACGCATATGCATGCTTGTCACTAAACTTGAACTGAATGTTATTGGCTTTGAGCACATAAAAGACTTGTATGCTAATGATCCATCTTTTTCTACTCCTTATGCTAAATGTTTGACGCATACTTCTTGGGAACAATATTACATCAAGGATGGTTATCTTATGAGAGCTAACAAGCTATGCATTCCCGAATCTTCTCTTCGTTTGCTCCTTTTGCAAGAGGATCATGGAGGTGGACTCATGGGACATTTTGGACGTGACAAGACATTTGCCACGCTCTCCAAGAACTACTTTTGGCCCAAGATGTTCCACGACGTCTCATGCTTCACCAACAAATACTCTACATGTCGCAAAGCTAACTCCAAAGCTCAATCACATGGTCTTTAAATGCCTCTTCCTATTCCTTATCAACCTTGGGAAGACATTAGCATGGATTTTGTACTTGGTTTGCCTAGAACTCGAAATGGAAAGGATTCCGTCTTTGTTGTTGTGGACCGATTTTCTAAGATGGCACATTTCATTCCTTGCCACAAGATAGAGGATGCTTCACACATTGCAAATCTCTTTTGTAGGGAAATCTTGCGCCTGCATGGAGTACCAAAGACAATCGTCTCCGACCGCGACGTCAAGTTCTTGATTTACTTTTGGAAGACGCTATGCGCCAAGCTCGGGATCAAGCTCTTGTTCTCATCCGCCTACCATCCTCAAACCGACGGCCAAACGGAGGCGACGAACGGCACACTATCCATCATACTTCGTGTGTTGATCAAGAAGAACATCAAGGAGTGGGAGGAGTGTCTACCAATCGCCAAGTATGCCTACAACCGTGCAAGACATTCTACAACCGGCAAGTCCCCCTTCGAAGTCGTCTATGGCTTCAACCCGTTATCCCCATTGGACATTCTACCTCTTCCTCTACAAGAGCGCACCAACCTCGACGCAAGTGCCCGTGCAAGCTACATCAAGAAGATGCACGAAGATACAAGGCACACCATCGAGCACCAAGTACAACGACAAGCATCCAAGCTCAACGTCAACAAGCAAACCATGATATTCAACGTTGGAGACCTCGTGTGGCTACACCTTCGCAAGGACCGGTTCCCCAACGAACGCAAGTCCAAGCTTCTCCCTCGAGCCGATGGACCCTTCAAGGTGCTAGCACGCTACAACAACAACGCTTACAAGATCGACCTGCCACGTGACAAGTACTATCTGAGTGACATCTTCAACGTCTCCGATCTCTCCCCGTACCATGGTGATGAGGATTTCGATCCGAGGTCGGATCTTTCCAAAGGGAGGGGGAGATGATGCGGAGCATCCTTCGGTCATCCCCATGGACCTTCCATCGACGATCAAAGCTCCAAGTGGACCCATGACAAGAGCAAGAGCTCGTGCTATTCAATCCGAGGTGACATCACTCCTACTTGAGTTCCCCTTTTCTTCAAGTGAGACATGGCTACTGCCTAAGTCCGAGATGCTATGCGTGATCAGGTACAACGCTCAAGCCATGGAGCCGCGAGCTGAAGAAGAAACAACAGGCGTCAACTCTCTAGACAGCCTGGAACTTCCGGCCGCCGGAACGTCCGGCCTACCCGGAGCTTCCGACCTCCAACGACAACAACCAGCCCGAGCGTGCCAACTCTCTAGTTAGCCCGGAACCTGCCCGGAACCCATCCCGGACCTTCCGGCCCTCGGAACCTCCGGCTCGCCCGGACCTTCCGCCCCCCCGGACGCCAGCCCAGCTCGACCCGTGCCAACTCTCTGGCAAGGCCGGACCCTGCCCGGAACCTCCATCACCCGGAACTTCCGGCCCTGCCTACGCGCAACCACTTGGGCCGAGGCCCGTGTACTCTTTCGCCCCGTAAACTATATATACTCTTCTCCTACCTACGTTTTAAGGTTAGCATTGTGATAGCTCGTTTGATATAGAGCATTGATCATCCATACCAGATCTACTGCACGTGAGGGACCGTGCCTCTTCGGAGAAGATCCATTCGGATTCAAGGTCTCCACCTGGAGAAGACAATCAAGACCTCCTCATGGAGAAGAACGGTTACTCTTGTATGTTCCTTTGTTGACTTTGGATCTCGTGATACTTTGTGCTTTCGGTGATCTAGCCCTTGTGTGATCAATCACTTGTCGGTTGAGTGTTTCTCTCGTTTTCCCCCGTGATTTCTCTTGTGTTCTTCCGCGCGTTCTTCGTGTTTCTCCGTAGGATCCACTCCAAACATGAAAGATCGGCCGCTAGGGTTCCGCCCTACATCAGTTTCTAAACCCATTAGCACTTCCTTTTGAAGGAAATTCGAGAGATTATGTTGCTTATAGACATTAGCCCCCCTGGTAGGGACAAACGTACCTTTCTGCAGATGCTCTATGATCCGGGCAATCTCATTTTGCCGTAAATTGAAGAAAATATAGCTGCTATATGCCTTATTCTCCTTGTTTTCGCTGGATGGCATGCTGTAACTCATGCGCGTGAAAGCCAAGAACAAAAAGGCATTCCTGGCATCGGTCAATATATATGTGGAAACGATATCTCCACTATAGAGGACAAGAAATTTTGGGGCAGTCAAGCAAAAAGCACAGCAGAAAATGAAGTACTTTCAAGGACTGCCATAGAATGGACAGATGTTCACTAAAACGGTCATAATTTTGTCATTCGGAGTCTGTGTCGGACCCATAAGTACTCAAATTGCTCGCGATGAGCGCGCGGATCCAAAAAATACTCCCCGCTTGTGCCAGGAGGCCCAGAGTACCCTCAAATTCAGCCTTAAGCAGGACTTTTTGGCCCTGAAAGTCAAAGAACATCATTCTTCATTGTTTTTCAGACAAGTTTCTGAACCCATTGGCACTTCCTTTTGAAGGAAATTCGAGAGATTATGTTGCTTATAGATATTAGCCCCCCTGGTAGGGACAAACGTACCTTTCTGCAGATGCTCTATGATCCGGGCAATCTCATTTTGCCATAAATTGAAGAAAATACAGCGCAATATGCCTTATTCTCCTTGTTTTCGCCGGATGGCATGCTGTAATTCATGCGCATGAAAGCCAAGAAAAAAAGGGCATTCCTGGCATCGATCAATATATATGTGGAAACGATATCTCCACTATAGAGGAGAAGAAATTTTGGGGCAGTCAGGCAAAAAGCGCACGAGAAAATGAAGTACTTTCAAGGACTGCCATAGAATGGACAGATGTTCACTAAAACGGTCATAATTTTGTCATTCGGAGTCCGTGTCGGACCCATAAGTACTCAAACTGCTCGCGGCGTGCGCGTGGATCCAAAAAATACTCCGCACTTGTGCCAGGAGGCCCGGAGTACCCTCAAATTCATCCTTAAGCAGGTCTTTTTGGCCCTGAAAGACAAAGAACATCATTCATCGTTGTTTTTCAGACAAGTTTCTGAACCCATTGGCACTTCCTTTTGAAGGAAATTCGAGAGATTATGTTACTTATAGATATTAGCCCCCCTGGTAGGGACAAATGTACCTTTCTGCAGATGCTTTATATTCCGGGCAATCTCATTTGGCCCTAAATTGCAGAAAATCCAGCGGTTATATGCCTTATTCTCCTTGTTTTTGCCGGATGGCGTGCTATAACTCATGCGCGTGAAAGCCAAGAACAAAAGGCATTCATGGCATCGGTCAATATATATGTGGAAACGATATCTCCACTATGGAGGACAAGAAATTTTGGGGCAGTCAGGCAAAAAGCGCACGAGAAAATGAAGTACTTTCAAGGACTGCCGTAGAATGGACAGATGTTCACTAAAACGGTCATAATTTTGTCATTCGGAGTCCGTGTCGGACCCATAAGTACTCAAACTACTCGAGGCGACCGCGTGAATCCAAAAAATATTGCCTGCTTGTTCCAGGAGGCCTGGAATACCGTCAAATTCAGCCTTAAGCAGGACTTTTTGGCCCTGAAAGTCAAAGAACATCATTTGTCGTTGTTTTTCAGACAAGTTTCTAAACCCATTGACACTTCCTTTTGAAGGAAATTTGAGAGATTATGTTTCTTATAGACATTAGCACCCTGGTAGGGACAAACGTGCCTTTCTGCAGATGCTCTATGATCCGGGTAATCTTATTTGGCCGTAAATTGAAGAAAATCCAGCAGCTATATGCCTTATTCTCCTTGTTTTCGCCGGCTGGCATGCTGTAACTCATGCGCGTGAAAGCCAAGAACAAAAGGGCATTTCTGGCATCGGTTAATATATATATATGGAAACGATATCTCCACTATAGAGGACAAGAAATTTTGGGGCGGTTAGTGATGAGGACATCAATACCATTGTTACACTCACAACCCCTGCTGCTATAGATACGTGAGCAATTACTAGAGCTCGCGCACGCCAATTAAATTACCAGGTACTTTCGTTTCTTGGTAACGATTCTAATGTTCGTGAGAATATGATGCTGCCTAAATTGGATACATTTGTTTTGCTTACAAATGAAGGGCCTAGCGTGGAGAAGGATGAAGATTGGAGCAAGAACAAGCATGGCGATGATGGCATGCGCAAGGGGAGCAAGAACGGAGTTAAAAGTGATGATTTCAGGTCGTTGAAGCCACCATAATGAGTGCATGAAGCCTTGGATGAAATATACAAGATGCTACTTCATAACTTTCATCCAGAGGCTATTCTAGGTGCTGCGTCACCTTATTATTGGGCCAGACCCATGTATTTTCGAAATACTTGAGTATAGGCTGTTTTTAGAGTCCGTATGTGTGGGGAAACAAGAGATAGGGTTGGTTTCGGACCCCTTACCCAAGGGCCACGAAATTCCCCCCCTCTTCCTCCATATATACAGTCCTTAGGGCGTCGTTTAGACTTTGGGTTTTGTTTAGATTAGAGTTCGCCATAGCTGCAACTTCGCGTTCTTCGTTTGTGTTCAACGACCAGACAAAGATGTCACACAACCCCACCTTCATTAATAAAGCTTTGTTATTCGCAATATCAAGATTGCAATCTTAGTTTCTTGCTTGTTCTTCGTTTGCTTGCAGGAAATAGACCCTCGTGGTCAGGTTGATCGTGCTCCGGCGTGGTCAATAACCTCTCAGAGTTGGTTTAGCGATTGCTAAGGCACGACGTCCTCGCACGTTCGTAGTCGGATTGTGGAAGTCGACTTCCACCAAAACGATAGCCACCATCTCATCGAAGTGGTATCAGATTTCGAGGTTGCTTGGTGAGATTTTGCAGGAGTTCGCTGACGTCTTTCCACAAGACATGCCATCGAGATTACCGCCTATTCGAGGGATTGAGCATCAGATTGACTTAATTCCCGGTGCTTCACTACCAAACCGTGCGCCATACCGTACCAATCCAGAGGAGATGAAGGATATTATGCGTCAAGTACAAGAGCTTCTCGACAAAGGTTATATAAGTGAATCCCTTAGTCCTTGTGCTGTTCCTATTATTCTAGTGCCGAAAAAGGATGGTACATCACGTCTGTGTGTTGATTGTAGAGGCATTAATAATATTACTATTTGTTATCGTCATCCTATTCCTAGGCTAGATGATATGGTTGATGAATTGAGTGGCTCTACAATATTCTCCAAAGTTGATTTGCGTAGTGGATACCATCAAATTCGTATGAAATTGGGGGATGAATGGAAAACAGCATTTAAAACTAAGTTTGGATTATATGAGTGGTTAGTCATGCCTTTTGGGTTAACTAATGCACCTAGTACTTTCATGAGATTAATGAACGAAGTTTTACATGCTTTCATTGGACGATTTGTGGTAGTTTACTTTGATGACATATTGATTTGTAGTAGATCTTTTGAGGAACATTTGGAACATTTACGTGATGTTTTTATTCCTCTACCCGATGCACGTTTGTTTGGTAACCTTGGGAAGTGCACCTTTTGCACCGACCGGGTGTCTTCTCTTGACTATGTTGTTACTCCACAGAGAATTGAAGTTGATAAAGCCAAGATTGAACCTATTGAGAGTTGGCTGCAGCCCTAAACGGTCACACAAGTGAGGATTTTTCTAGGCCTTGCTGGATTCTATAGGCATTTTGTGAGAGATTTTAGCACCATTGCTGCACCTCTCAATGAGCTTACAAAGAAGGATGTGCCTTTTATTTGGGGTACCGCAAAGGAAGAAGCCTTCATGGTGTTGAAAGATAAGTTGACACATGCTCCTTTACTCCAAATTCCTGATTTTAATAAGACATTTGAGCTTGAATGTGATGCTGGTGGAATTGTGATAGAGGCAAAGTGATGTAGGCTAGAACCCTACGAAGGACCTTTTCACACTTGGAGGGGGAAAAAGGAGGGGAATCACAAGAAGAACAAGAACACAAAGATGAACACAAAGAGACAATCACTCCAACAATTCCCCATACACATCCACTAGAGTAACAACACAAGATCCACAAGTCTCAAACACAGTCAAAGGAAAGATACAATGGTAAAGTTCATCCCAAATCCAAAGGAAGAGGGGTCTTGGTGGTAGTCTTCTCCCAATGGAGGTCTTGAAATCCTCAAGGATTCTTCCCGATGGGGTCTTGATCCTCAAAGAGGGAAGGTAATGGAGCAAAGCTCACCAAGATCTCATCTAATACTTTGCTAACCCTAAACATGGCCCTAGGTACGGAATATATAGGCTTGGGGTCGAAGGAGGAGAAGTCGAGCCGAAGAAGCCATCTTAGCCGCCCATCCTGGGAGGCCCGTGCGCACGGGGTAAGTGGGGCCCGTGCGCACGGGGGTCCCGTTGGCACGGTACACGCCCGTGTGCACTGGGTGCTCCAGCGCCGGGTTCCTGTGTAGCCCGTGGGCACGGGGCCTCGGGGGCCTGTGCGCACGGGGTCACCTGGGACTTGCTGTTTTGCTATGGTTACACTCTGTCTTGATCCTTATGGCCTTGGGGTGGTTCTCCTTCACCTTGGGGATGCTCTTGAGCTTCTTGGTGGTGTTCCACTTTGCACCTAAGGAGGCATAGCATATTTTGGTGAGGTAGTAGACATGTTCCATTTGTGTCCGTATGCAAGTCTAGTAGGAAGGTGTTCACCTCAGTTTCCAAAGCACGTGCTCTAGCTCTTGTCATGGGTCCTTGTGGGGTTGGATGTGTTGATGTAGAGTCCATGGGGATGATGGAAGGATGCTCCGCGTCATCTGCCCTCCCTTAGAAAGGATCGGACCTCGGATCAAGATCTTCATCACCATGGAAAGGCGAGAGGTCTTTCACATTGAAGATGTCGCTCACTTTGTACTTGTCTCATGGGAGTTCAATCTTGTAGGCGTTGTCGTTGTAGCGTGCTAGCACCTTGAATGGTCCATCGGCTCAAGGTAGTAGTTTGGACTTGCGTCGTTGGGGAAGCGGTCCTTGTGAAGGCGTAGCCACACGAGATCACCTATGTTGAAGATCATGGGTTGTTTGTTGACGTTGAGCTTGGTCGCTAGTCGATGTACTTGGCGCTCGATGATGTTTCTTTTATCTTCATGCATCTTCTTGATGTATCTTGCTCGTGCACTCGCATCCATGTTGGTGCGCTCTTGTAGAGGTAGAGGTAGAATGTCCAATGGGGACAATGGGTTGAAGCCGTAGACGACCTCGAAGGGGGACTTGCCGGTAGTCAAATGTCCTGCGCGGTTGTAGGCGTACTCGGTGATGGGTAGACACGCCTCCCACTCCTTGATGTTCTGCTTGATCAACACGCGAAGTAGAGTGGATAGTGTCCGGTTCGTCACCTCCGTTTGGCCGTCGGTTTGAGGATGGTATGCGGATGAGAACAAGAGCTTGATTCCGAGCTTGGCGCATAGAGTCTTCCAAAAGTAACTCAAGAACTTGACGTCGCGGTCGGAGACGATTGTCTTCGGTACTCCATGGAGGCGCAAGATTTCCCTTCAAAAGAGATTTGCAATATGTGAAGCATCGACTATCTTGTTGCAAGGATTGAAATGTCTTAGAAAATCGGTCCACAACAACAAACACGGAATCCTTTCCATTTTGAGTTCTAGGCAAACCAAGTACAAAATCCATACTAATGTCTTCCCAAGGTTGATAAGGAATAGGAAGAGGCATGTAAAGACCATAAGATTGAGCTTTGCAACATGTAGAGCATCGGGTGGTGAAGCGTGAGACGTCGCGGAATATCTTGGGACAAAAGTAGTTCTTGGAGAGCGTGGCGAAAACTTGTCGCGTCCAAAGTGTCCCATGAGTCCGCCTCCATGAGCCTCATGCAAAAGGAGCAAACGTAGAGAAGACTCGGGAATGCATAGTTTGTTAGCTCTCATAAGGTAACCATCCTTGATGTAGTATTGTTCCCAAGATGTATGCATCAAACATTTAGCATAATGAGGTGCAAAAGTTGGATCACTCGCATACAAGTATTTTATGTGCTCAAAGCTAATAACATTCAACTCAAGTGTGGTGACAAGCGTGCATATGCGTGAAAGTGCATCGGCAACTACATTTTCCTTACCTTTAATGTACTTGATCACATATGGGAAGATTCAATAAATTCACTCCATTTGGCATGACGCTTGTTCAACTTAGTTTGACCTTTTAAGTACTTAAGCGTTTCATGATCGGCATGTATGACAAACTCATGAGGTCTAAGATAATGTTCCCAAACATGTAGGACACGCACCAAAGCATACAATTCTTTGCTCGTTTTTCTTGCATCAAAACTCCGCCAATTCCGGTACCACTTGCATCACAATGAACCTCAAAAGTTTTGTCAAAGTTGGGCAAAGCAAGAATCGGAGCATGAGTAAGAAAAGATTTTAGCTCATCAAAAGCGGTTGATTGCAAAGATCCCCAAACAAAAGGAGCATTTTTCTTACTCAAAGCATGCAAAGGAGCGGCTATTGTGCTAAAATCTTTCACAAAGCGGCGATAAAAACCTGCAAGACCAAGAAAACTTCGCACTTGTTGCAAATTGGTGGGTTGGGGCCAAGTTTTAATTGCTTCAATTTTAGTTTCACCAACATGGACACCCTTGGAAGAGACAACGAATCCCAAGAAGACCACTTTGTCAACACCAAATGTACACTTTTTCATGTTGGCATAAAGACTTTCCTTGCGAATTGTTTGCAAAACAAGCCTAACATGATCAAGATGCTCTTTCATGGTTTTGCTAAACACAAGAATATCATCAAAGTAAACCACAACAAAGACTCCAATGTAAGGTCGAAGTACATGATGCATGAGACGCACAAAAGTACCGGGAGCCTCCGATAAACCCATAGGCATGACTAACCATTCATATAAGCCAAATTTTGTTTTGAAAGCAGTTTTCCATTCATCACCTTCTTGTACGCGGATTTGATAATAGCCACTTTCAAGATCAATTTTTGATAAAAAGTTGGCTCCAATAAGTTCATCAAGCATATCATCTAAACGAGGAATGGGATGCCTATAGTGAACGGTGATAGCATTTATAGGTCTACAATCGGAACACAATCGGAAACTTCCATCGGGCTTAGGCACAAGTATGATGGGAACGTCACAAGGGCTTAAGCTTTCACATACATGACCGTTGTTGATTAGTTGTTGTACTTGCCGTTGAATCTCCTTGGTTTCTTCGGGATTGACACAGTATGGAGCTTTGTTTGGAAGTGGCGCTCCAGGGATGAGGTCGATTCGATGCTCAATGCCTCGTAGAAGAGGTAGACCCGGAGGTAGCTCATTGGGGAAAACATCTCAAAATTCCTGCAAAATAGATTAAAACACCAAAGGTAGCTCGTGAGTGGTGTTAGTTTTTGGTTCTCCATCCTTGCACACAAGGACAAAGTGCATCACACTCGATGGGTTCTCACACACTTCTCTCATCTCACTTTTTGTGGCGAATAGTATTAGGTTTTTCTCTCTAGGCGAAGAGGCGCTCAAGTTTGGCTTGTGGCTCTCACTCACTTTTTGGTGGATCTCTTTTTCACTCTTCTCTCTATGGTTGGTGGTTTGCTTGTCGGCTATCACTTGACTAGGAGACATGGGTCATAGCACATATTCCTTTCCTTTCATCTTGAAGCTATAGTGATTGGTACGCCCATTGTGGACGACGCCACGGTCGAATTGCCATGGTCGACCAAGAAGGAGGTGGAAAACGGTCATTGGGACCACATCACACTCCAAAGTGTCTTCATATGCACCAATTTTGAAGGATACTTGACCGTATGCTCAACTCGTATAGTGCCGGAGTCACTTAGACATTGAACCTTGTAGGGGTGCGGGTGCTTCCTCTTGACCAATTGAAGCTTGGAGCATAGTTCTTCACTTGCCAAGTTGTGGCAACTACCTCCATCGATGATGACCTTGACGGACCTTCCATTGATGCCGACCTTGGTGCGGAAGATATGGCATCGTTGGTCTTCTTCTTGTTGATGTTGAAGTGTCAAGACCTTGGAGACAACGAGAGCGGGGCTCGTATCTTCATCACAAAAGACTTGATCATCTTCATCCTCGTTCACGCGCCGGTGCATGGCCACTTGCTCAATAGCTTCCATTTCATCTTCACTCATTGAGTCGTAGGTGCCATCGTCGTTGAGGATCATAGTGCGCTTGTTGGTGCATTGGAAGGACTTATGGCCTCGGCCGCCACATGTGAAGCACTTGATTGAACTTGTCTTGACGGTCTCATCGGTCGGAGTAGACGAAGAAGCACGCGGCTTGTAGTTGCTTGTAGTAGGAGGAAGACGACTTGAACTTGACGAAGGTTTCTTGTATGTTGTCTTGTCGTCGTTGCTTGGAGAAGGCTTGGTTGAAGTAGATGTTGGAGGAGTTGTTGAAGCTTGATTGTTGGAGAAGCCGTATGTCTTGGATGAGTACTTGGCGTACTTGAAGTCATCTTGCACTTGTCGTTCCGCCTTGGTTGCTTGATGCACTAGCTCGATGAGATTGGAGTAGGGTTGGAAGTCGGTGATCTTCTTGATGGGATGATTGAGTCCATTCAAGAATCATGCCATTGTTTGCTCATCATCTTCCTTGACATTGGCTCGAATCATGGCTATCTCCATTTCCTTGTAGTGTTCTTCAACACTCTTTCGTCCTTGCTTGAGGAGTTGTAGCTTCTTGAAGAGATCACGGTTGTAGTAGGTGGGCACAAATCGTGCTCGCATGACATCCTTCATTTGAGCCCAACTGGTGATTGGAGGTTCAACTCTTGCTTCTCGGCGCTCAAGGACTTGTTCCCACCATATGAGCACATAGTCTTGGAACTCAAGTGATGCCATTGCGATCTTCTTCTCTTCCTCACAGTTATGCAAACGAAAGATTTTGTCGACCTTCAATGCCCATGAGAGGTATTCTTCCGGATCATTGCTTCCATTGAACTTGGGAATTGTGAATTTGAGTTTTCCATAGCGTTGCTCTTCATCTTGATAGCGGTTGCGGTATCGCTCTTGCCTTGGAAAGTCCTCGAATGCTCGTTCCTCATGATGTTGCTCTTGGTGTGGAGGAGGGTCGTGAAGCACTTGTTCCACTGGGTGTCGCTCTTGTTGCACTTGAGGTTGAGGTGGAGCTTGACGAGCTTGTGGAGGAGCTTGCGAAACTTGATGGTGCACACGTTGTTGATAGTTCCTCTCTTGTATTTCTTCTCGAAGGGCTTCCTCTTGATTGCGCCGTTCGCGATTGCCATTGGCGATGGCTCGACTTGATTCTTGGAGGGCACGTTCCGCCTCAAGAGCTTGTGCTTCATGTTGTTGTTGTTGAAGACGTTGGGCCTCGGCGTCTTGTTCCTCTTGGTGTAAACACGCTCAGTCTTCTTCTTCTTGACGACAAAGACGTTGTCGTTCTTGAGCTTGAGCAAAAGCGACTTGGTTTGCTTGAGGACAAGGAACTTGCTCATCGACTTGCTCTTGTGGATTCTTGACATGTAGTGGGTCGCGAGATGCATGACGGTTTTGACGCGCGGCTCGTCGAAGAATGGTCGATGACGGTGTACTTGAGCCGGAGAAGGTGTCGTCGGAGTGTCGACTTGAGTGGCTCCGTCTTGAGTAGGAAGAAGTTGAAGGATGCCGGTTGACCAACAAAGCTCGGATTTCGTCACTTCTTGCATCGTTCTCTTGCTTGTGCGCGTCGAGCTTGTTGTCGAAGTAGTCACGTGTATGTTGCTCGGAGAGTCGCAAGTTGGTGGCGAGGTTGTCGATGCGGTCGTTCATTGCTTGTTGCTCTTGATGGAGAGCTCGTTGTGCACCAAAGAGGTGGCTCTTGGTGACGAAGGATGACATGTCGTCGTCTTGCTCGATGAAGAGTGGGTTGGTAGAAGAACTTGGCCTATCCATCATAAGAAAGTGGTGGTGAGTAGGAAAATGAGAGAACAAAACCAAAGTTACCTTTTCCAAAGATTGTGGATGTAACAAGTACGATCCCACGTGATGTTACAATAGGGGAATTGGTACCGGGAATTGTTTCTCACACGTACAAGTAAATGGTCTATGGAGGTGCTTGGTTAGGAAAGGCACAAATAATTCAAGCAAATGTTAGTCAAGATGTTGATAAAGTTGAGAAGATTCACAAATGGCAAATAAGATAAATAGATCAACCTCCCAATATAACACGTGGAACACACATACGGAAGATAAATGGGATCTGCACAACCAAGGGATGAGCTCAAGGATATCGATACACGGGAAAAGCTCTTGTCGTACGAATACTAGAGAGACGCTAGCTCGATTGCACTAATGTGCTAGATACGCTAGTGCACCAACCTAATAGAGAATCTACTCGTCTCACTATCCCAAGTATGCTTATGTATGTGGTGACCAAGATGATGCATGTATGCGAAGGCTCGAATATGCTATTGCTTATAAGCTCTTTGCTTTTCTTCTCTTTTGCTTAAAAGCTTTTTCTCACCTTTTTTTTCAACTATGCCACGATGCTTGATATGCGATCCACACAACGAGGTAACAAGTAGTAGATGCACGGGATGGATGAAACACTAAAAGGTGCACTAAGACGTGGCCTGGCAATACTCAATAAGCTAGTCTCGATGGGTAAGCTACGCAAAATGGCTCGAAGCTATCAAGTTAATGGCAAGGGGTACAAGGTGTCGTCGAGGTTACCGTCCTTGCTTACGGTCGAAGATGATCTTGTCGAAGCCGAAATGTTGTCCGAGTCGATGATTGGTGGCGATGATGATACCAACTTGCACCTAAGTAGCCGAAATACCTTAGGACACAAGAGAAATCGCAACCGAACACTCCACAAACACGTGGAATGGTGTGGAAGAACTCGAGAGGTGGTGGTGAAACAAAATAAGAAAAACAGAAAAATGGCCGAAAGTTTCTGGATGGTCCGTGCGCACGGGGTAAGTAAGGCCCGTGTGGACGGGGTCCCGATGGCCCGTGTGCACGGGGTCTCCCGAGAGCGGATGAACTTCTGTGATTTCGTGGGGATTTCAAGTTTTTGGCCAAATTCCAGTGGGGGATGGGTGGGGATGATGGTGGAGGTGTAGATCCACTTTCCAAACACCAAATTCATGGATCAAATCAACCAAATCTCACAAGATCAACAAATTGCAAGAAAAATTTTTGGGGCTATTTTTGTGGGGAATTTCGGATTAGGACGAAAAACAACAAAATCAAGCTAGAAAGTGGAAGGTAGGGACTCCAAGATGTGAATCAACGTGGCTCATGATACCATATGATGTAGGGTAGAAACCTAGGAAGGACCTTTTCACACTTGGAGGGGAAAAAAGGAGGGGAATCACAAGAACAACAAGAACACAAAGATGAACACAAAGAGACAATCACTCCAACAATTCCCGATTACACATCCACTAGAGTAACAACACAAGATCCACAAGTCTCAAACACAATCAAAGGAAAGATACAATGGTAAAGTTCATCCCAAATCCAAAGGAAGAGGGGTCTTGGTGGTAGTCTTCTCCCAATGGAGGTCTTGAAATCCTCAAGGATTCTTCCCTATGGGGTCTTGATCCTGAATGAGGGAAGGTAATGGAGCAAAGCTCACCAAGATCTCATCTAATACTTTGCTAACCCTAAACATGGCCCTAGGTACGGAATATATAGGCTTGGGGTCGAAGGAGGAGAAGTGGAGCCGAAGAAGCCATCTCAGCCGCCCATCCTGGGAGGCCCGTGCGCACGGGGTAAGTGGGGCCCGTGCACACGGGGGTCCCGTGGGCACGGTACACGCCCGTGCGCACGGGGTGCTCCAGCGCCGGGTTCCTGTGTAGCCCGTGGGCACGGGGTCTCGGCGGCCCGTGCGCACGGGGTCACCTTGGACTTGTTGTTTTGCTGAGGTTGCACTCTGGCTTGATCCTTATGGCCTTGGGGTGGTTCTCCTTCTCCTTGGGGATGCTCCTGAGCTTCTTGGTGGTGTTCCACTTTGTACCTAAGGAGGCATAGCATATTTTGGTGAGGTAGTAGACATGTTCCATTTGTGTCCATATGCAAGTCTAGTAGGAAGGAGTTCACCTCGGTTTCCAAAGCACGTGCTCTAGCTCTTGTCATGGGTCCTGGTGGGGTTGGATGTGTTGATGTAGAGTCCACCGGATGATGGAAGGATGCTCCGCATCACAAAGGTGTCCCGTGATGCGGAGCATCCCACGATCATCCCCGTGGACGCATCTACATCCCCTACAACACCACTTGGACCTAAGGCTCGAGCACGTGCAAGAGCTCTTGAAACCGAGGTGACATCACTCCTCTCATAACTCCCTTCCGATTCACATGAGACATCGTTACTACCTCAAACGGAAACGCTATGCATACTCAGGTACCAAGGAGTTAACCATGGAGATGCTAGGAAGCAAGGAGAACCGGAAGCGGAAGACATGTGTGAAGACGGAGAGGAAAAGCGCCAAGTCCCAGACTGGCCGGACGATACGGACGGCGGCCCGGACGATCCGGACAGAGCCCGGAGAATCCGGACCCCGGGCCGGATGATCCGGCTAACTCGCCCGGAAGACACCCGAAGCTCCCAGCTGAAGCCGGATCATCCGGACCCCGTCCCGTATCATCCGTAACCTGCCCGGACATCCGGACCCCCAGCCAGACATCCGGACCTGTACTGCCACCAGACGCATCTCCAGCTCATCCGGGCCTCCACCCGGATCATCCGGCTCCACCCTCGGATCATCCGGCCAGCGCCTGCGCGCGCGTGTTGGGCTGAGCCCATGTACCCCTTCGCCCCCTAGCCTATATATAGGACTCCTCCTCCTCACTTCGAGACTTAGCATTGTGATAGCTCATTTTGGGATAGAGCTCTGCTCATCCATACCGGATCTACTCCACGTGAGGGACCGTGCCTCCTCGGAGAAGATCCTTTTGGATTCAAGGCCTCCATCCGGAGAAGACAATCAAGACCTCCTCACGGAGAAGAACGGTTACTCGTGTATCATCCGTTGTTGACTATGTTTCCCGTGTTACTCGTGCTTCGATGATCTAGTCCTTGTGTGATCGATTTCTTGTTGGTTGAGTGTTTCTCTCGTTGTCGCCCATGATTTCCTCGTGTTCTTCCGCATGTTCTTCGTGTTTTCCTCCGTATCATCTCCAAACGTGAAAGATCGGCCCCTAGGGTTCCGCCCTACATCATCTTGGTATCAACAGCCACGTTGATCACGTTTTTGGATCCCCAACCTTTGTTTTCTAGCTTGATTTTGTTGATTTCGTCCTAAATCCGAAAATACCCACCAAAAATAGCCCCCAAAAGTTTTTGTGATTTGTTGGTTTTGATGATGATTTGTTGATTTTGATCCGTGGATTCGGTGTGTAACTCGTGGATCTTGCTTTTCCCCCACCTTCTCCCCCTCTAAATTCTCGCCGTTTTCGTGTTCATCCCGAGCAGTTCCCAATCGCATTTGACCTACCCGGATCATCCGGACCCTGACCCAGATCATCCGGACGCGCCCGGATCATCCGGCTCCTAGCCCGGATCATCCGGCTTCCTCTATCGAAACTGCATTTTTGCAGTTCTCCACCACCACCACCTACGCCTACGCACTCCCTCACTTCGACCACCACCACCTTCACCTGCCAAAAGCCCACGACACAACCTCCGTACCACCATTCGACTTTGGGTTCGAGAATTTGAGTTGTGATTTCCCGTGTCCTATTGTGTTTCGGCTATTTAGGTACGGTGCAACATCAACATCACCACCACTCATCTTCGTCGACTACTCATCTTTGCTACGAACGGTAACTTCGACGACATCTTTGTCATACCTTGCAATTGCATTGATACCCATCATATCCCATCTTTTGCGTAGCTTACCCATCGAGCTAGCCATTGAGTATTGCCTGCAACGTGACTTGTGCACATTAGTGATCATACCATACCATACATACCATATCATCTCTTGTGTCACAAAGTTGTCATCGCATAGACAATTGCTATCTTGGTTTGTGAAGTATCGCATGAGAAAAGAGCTCAAAAGTGAAAGGGCCAACCAAGATTTTAAGCAAAAGAGAAAGATAAGCAAAGAGCTTATAAGCAAGAACCTGATGAGGACATCAATACCATTGTTACACCCATAGCCCCTGCTGCTATACATACTGGACCAATTACTAGAGCTCGCGCACACCAATTAAATTACCAGGTACTCTCGTTTCTTGGTAATGATTCTAATGTTCATGAGAATATGATGCTGCCTAAATTGGATACATTTGTATTGCTTACAAATGAAGGGCCTAGCTTGGAGAAGGATGATGATGTAGGGTGGAACCCTATGGCGACGATCTTTCACATTTGGAGTGGATCCTACAGGGAATCACGAAGAACACGCGGAAGCACAAAGGGAAAACACGGGGGAAAACGAGAGAGAATCACTAAACCGACAAGGAATCAATCACACAAGTGCTAGATCACCACACACATAAGGTAGCACAAGGTTTAAGATCAACAAAGGTAAGGATACAAAGGAACGTTCTTCTCCGCATGGAGGCCTTGATGTTCTTCCCTAGAAAGGGGTCTTGAATCCGCTTGGGGGATCTTCTCTGAAGAGGTCGTGAACTCCGAGGAGAAGTATCCAAGTGGATGAGCAAAGGCTCTCACACAAACATGAGCTAATCCAATGCTAACCCTAACTAGGAGGAGGGGGTGTCCTATTTATAGCCCTAGTGCAAATGGGAGCGAAGTGAAGCGGTACATGGGACTCAGCCAGCAACTGGACACAGCCAGGGACCGGATGTCCGCTGGGCACCGGACGTCCGGTGGTTCCAGGGGGACCGGTCATCCGCTAGCGCCGGACGTCCGCTGAAAGTGTCCTGTGGTCGGGACACCGGACGTCCAGAAGTCTCGGACTTCCGTTAATATTGCCGGACGTCCGGTGTGGGGTCAGGCATCCGCTCGCTGGGAGGTGTGTAGCTGGCATAGGCTGGTCTTCAGGCACCGGTCGTCCGCCAAGGGCCGGACATCTGCTCGCTGTGAGAGGCCGGTCGTCCGGTGTCGTCCGGACGTCCGCTCGCTGGAGCTTCTTCGGCAGCTCCTTCTCTTGGTCCTTGTACTTGGCGTCCTCGCTTGCTCGTCCGTTGGATGTGGTGGCTCCGTGGCTTTCCTCTAAGTACCTGATCACGCATAGAACATATATTTGAGGTAGTAACCATGTCTCATGCATAGAAAGTGAAGGTTCGCAGAGGAGCGAGTTCACCTTGTGTCCAATGGCGTATATTCGAGGTCTCGTCATATGTCCACTTGGGGCTTGGAGAGTAGTCAGAGTGTACATGGGGATGAATGTGGGATGCTCCGCATCATCTCCCCCCCCCCTGGGAAAGATCCAACCTCGGATCGTGATCCTCATCACCATTGAAACGGTTGTCGTAGACGGACTTGTAGTTGGACGAAGTTGAAGACATGGTGCAATCCAAGTAGTCCAAAGTGTCGCCAGAGTGATAGACATGCGAAAAGAGAAAACACAAGCAACACTCAAAAATACAATGGTTATTGCACATAAAGTGTCCATCATGTAAGAATGAGTCCGTGCGGCAAGATTGGTCGTGACAAAGCGCATGAAGCTTATCAAGATGATCTAGAATGAGATGCAAAGCATTCATGGGAGGATATGCAATCACTGTGCACACAAATGTGTTGTAAATATGATTAATGCAACCATGGTGCAAAATGATGTCATAGTGAGACGGTTTATCAATAGCATGAATATGGCAATGGACGCTCAACATGTGTATGTTATCATGCAATTGATGGTGGTCAAAATGATCATGATGTGTGAATATGCCATCAAGGTAGATCACAACAAATTTGCTAAGGAAGTGAACAAGCTCATATATCATGGATGTCATGGAAATAGATGCAACAAGACAAGCATAATGTGAGTCAATCCATGCATGGGGTGCAAACTTGTGGTGAGTATGATATGTCCATCGAGCATGACATGTATGAGCACAATCAACAAATATGGAGGTGTTGTTGTACCAAAGCTCGATATCGAGGCATGAGTGGAGTTCCGAAGGTGATGCGGAGCATCCTACGGTCATCACCATGTCAAGAGTCCGTTTGGCAAGTGACACGTGCAACCTCTACTTCACATACACAAAGGTGAATCTTCTCCTTTACACGTGCTCACTTGACCGCTTCGAGGATGGTATACTACTTGACACTTCTCCCGTGTGCATGCATAGGTATTGTCGGAGCTTCACGGATGTCGAGGAGGAGTGCAAGCGCTAAGGAACAACTACACCATCCGCGAGGGAGGCATGGAAGCGAAGACGGAAGAAGAAGGAGCCACGGAGTCTACAGCGACCGGATGACCGGAAGCCTCCGGACGTCCGACACACCTACAGTGCCCGGACGACCGGACTACACCGGACGTCTGACACCTGGAGCTCCAGCCAGCCCAAGAGACTTGCCGACGAAAGCTACAGCGGCCGGACGACCGACGAACGCCGGACGTCCGACACGTTCCAGCACACGGGCGACCGATATCGACCGGACGACCGGTGCTACGGCGTTAGAGAAGAATTTACGGAAATCCGAAGTCTTCCGGACGTCCGGACCGTCCCGAGCTTCCGGTCGTCCGACCCCCACCGGACGTCCCTTTCCCACTTACCCCTTCGTGGCTTAGACTATAAATAGACCACCTCCACCCCCTTTCTATTGTTAGAAAATATGATAGCTCATTCTTAGGTGAGCTTCGCTCCTACCTCTACGCTTGAGAGAGAGACTACCACTCCATTGGAGGCCAAGATCTCCATCTAGGAGAAGATCCTGCGGGATATCGTCAAGACCCCCTCACGGGCGGACCCCCTTCAAGACCTCCTCACGGAGATGAACCTTACCTTGTATCTTTCCCTTTGTTGTTCATGTACCTTGTGATCTTGTGTGTTTGATTGTCTAGTGGATGTGTGATTAGACTTGTTCTTGAGTGTTTCCCTTTGTGATTTCTCTCCGTTCTTCCCCATGTTCATCGTGTCCTTTGAGGGATCCCACTCCAAACGTGAAAGATCGGCCTATGCCGGGTTAGCCCCGTATCATATGGTATCATGAGCCACGTTTATCACGTATTTGGAGTCCCTCCCACCATTTTCTAACCTTCTTTTGCTTGATTTCGTCATAAATCCGAAAATCCCCACCAAAAATAGCCCCCAAATTTTTTTGTGATTTGTTGGTTTGATGATGTTTTGTTGATTTTGATCTGTGGATTTGCTTGGTTTCAAGTGGATCTAGCATTTCCCCAAGTTTCCCCATCTTTCCTCCACGAAATCCCGCGAATTTTGACCCCGAAATCTCCATTTTCCGCCCAAAATCGCGTCCCGGAGCTCAAATCCCGTGTTGTCCCCGACCCAACGGACGACCGCCACTTTACCGGACGTCCGGAGCCCCAGGAACCACCGGACATCCGCTACTTACCGGACGTCCGGCATCCCATTCCAGAATGAAATTAGCGGATTTCCGAGCTCACCGGACGTCCGGCCACCGGACATCCGTCCATTTCCGGACGTCCGCTACCTGTACATATCAACTTCGGCTGATTCTTGTTTCATCCGTAACTAATTCATCCGAATTCCGAATTTTGATGTTCTTTAGCTCGTTTTGAAGCTATTGACATCCCCCACCCCAGAAAAATACCACAAACACCATTTGACTCCATCAAAGTTTGTGAATTTTGGCATCTTTGCCTAGGCCATCCACCACATCATCCGCATAGCCACCACCGACTTCCAGAACCTAACCCATTTTGTCCACGATCGCATTAGTGGTTGCTTGAGTAGTGATTCGAGTCTCCTAAGGTGTTTCGGCTACTTAGGGACGATTGCTTCTTCATCAACCACCACCACCACTTCCGCATTGCCAAGTGCAAACCTCCACCGCTTTCCGCTACCACCGTTTGACATTTGTCATTTGAGATTTTGAATTCGCGGTTTTTTCATTTCCCAAGTTGTTTCGGCTACTTAGGGACGAGTCTTCATCATCTTGGTATCTACACCAAAAACACCGCCACTCATCATCGCAAAGGACGGTAACCTCGACGACACCATTGTATATTCCCTTGCAATTGCATTGTTAACCCCTAGCCCATTTTGCGTCACTTCCCTATCGAGACTTGCCATTTGAGTATTGTCGGGCCACGTTACTTGTGCACATTAGTGATCTACACCATCCATTGCATACATACCATATCATATTGGTATCATATCTTGTGTCACAAGTTTGTTCCCGCATATACACAATTGCTATCTTGGTTTGTGCAAAAGTGGCCAAAAAAAAAGAAATAAAGCTTTTAAGCAAAAGAAAGAGAGCAAAGAAGCTTGTAAGCAAGTGCCATAGCATCATACCACATTGCATATAAGATTGTCATATCCGATCATCTTGGATCATCTTGAGAGAAACACCGGGAACCATAGATACATAGCATACTTGGGATAGAAAGTCTATCTATTTTGCATCTTATAGGTTGTGCACAAGTGTCGTATCCGCCTATAGAGCAATCGTTCTAGCGTCTCTCTTGAGTTGTGCAACATGAGCGTTTTCCGTGGATTCCACATTTGGTGCTCATTCCTTGGTTGCACGACCCCATTTATCTATCCGTGTGTGTGTTTCCGTGTGCCACATATTGCTATTGGTCTACTTGTTTCGCTTGCGAATTTGTGAATCTCTTTCAACATTATTGACTCTTGCTAACATTTTGCATCAAATATTTGTGCCACTATCCTCACCGAGATCTATCATAAGCTTTACTTGATAGGTTTGAGTGAACAAGTTCGGTACCAATTCCACTATTCTTTCATCTCACATTGAGTGAAACGGGACACATCCTCAACTTTGGGAAGAGGTAACTTGGTATTGTTTTTCTCATTTCCTACTCACCTCTACTCGAGTCTTGTGATGGATAGGCAAGGCATTTCACCTTCGGTCTACAACAACAACGACGAGTTCGATGCCACGAACAACAACTCCGACGCCAAGAAGCAAGCTCAAATGGAGGAGATCAAAGCCCTCATCAAGTCCTACAAGCGATCTTCCTCATCTTCGAGAAGACGCTCAAGAGCACATCCTTCCGATCTACCATCTCCGGCAAGATCACATCGGCATCGACACCATCACCAACAAGAACGTGAAGGTCAAGAGCTCTACATCAACAACCGCTCAATGACTTCACCATCTCCCTTGGCATCTTCACCAAGCGACTTCAAGGCATCTTCGCCCACGGACATATGTCATCTTCGCCAACAAGCACCCCAAGACTACGCTCAAGAGAAGCTCCCCAAGCTCAAGTCCGCAACTTCCACGAGCTACTACGACCTCGACATCGACCACGCGATTCCTTTCTATGGGACTCACGAACCCGAGGAGTACCTCGAGTGGGAGCGTTTGATGGACAACTACCTCAAGCTACATCAAGTTCCCCCCGAAGATCAAGTGAAGTGCGCCACAAGAAACTTCCACTACTACGCCTTGTCTTGGTGGCTTCACACACCTTCGTAGAGCTACGAGATGAGTTGGCCCAAGACGAAGAGAGATTTGCAGCGAGAGTTCGTGCCTCCAACCTACACGGAACAACTTCGAAGCCAATTGGAGAACACCATCCAAGGATCCAAGTCCATCGATAAGTACTTCAAGGAGATGAAGATTGCCTTCCGGCAAGCCGGCATGGACGACCCCATTTCAATGAAGTTCCACTTCATGATGGGATTGCACAACGACATCTCCAAGACTATCTTCCTCGAGAACTACAAGTCCATTGACGACTACTACATTGGTGCTCTCAAGGCGAAACAAGAACTCATGAAGGCCAAGGCTTCTCCACCCCAAGCACACTTCGCGATGACCAAGCTCCATGAGAACGAGCATGAGGCTAGTACCACCAAGATGTCCAACCCGACGAGCTCCAAGATGATGCTCCCAAGTTAGACTTCACCGCCATCCCTCTTTGTGGCATTGATGGTGCCGAGTCTACCACGACTCTTTTTCAAGACGGTCTGGCGACGAGTACGACTATGGAGACCCTCAAGGACCAAGCTTTGGAGGCGAGCGACAAGGTGGCGAGCAAGGATGATGCTTCCATCTTAGGAGGCGAGAGTGATGATGTGATGATGACATCAATACCATTGTTACACCCACAGCCCCTACTGCTACATATACTGGACCAATTACTAGAGCACGCGCCTGCTAATTAAATTATCAGGTACTTTCTTTTCTTGGTAATGATTCTAATGTTCATGAGAATATGATGCTGCCTAAATTGGATACATTTGTTTTGCTTACCAATGAAGGGCCTAGCTTGGATAAGGATGGACATTGGAGCACGAACAAGCATGGAGATGATGGCATGCGCAAGGGGAACAAGAACGGAGTTACAAGTGTTGATTTCAGGACTTTGAAGCCACCATAATGGGTGCATGAAGACTTGGATGAAATATACAAGATGCCACCTCATAAATTTCATCCCGAGGCTATTCTAGGTGCTGCGTCACCTTATTATTGGGCCAGGCCCATCTAATTTCGAAATACATAAGTATAGGCTATTTTTAGAGTCCGTAGGTGTGGGGAAACAAGAGATAGGGTTGATTTCAGACCCCTCCACCAAGGGCCATGAAATCTCCCCCCCCCCTCTTCCTCCATATATACAGCCCTTAGGGCTCTGTTTAGACTTTGGGTTTTGTTTAGATTAAAGTTCGCCATAGCTGCAACTTCGTGTACTTTGTTTGTGTTCAACGACCAGACAAAGGCGTCACAGAACCCCACCTTGATCAATAAAGCTTTCATCTTATATTGGCAATATCCAGATTGCAATCTCAGTTTCTTGCTTGTTCTTCATTTCCTCGCAGGAAACAGACCCTCATGGTCAGGTTGATCGTGCTCCGGCGTGGTCAATAACCTCTCGGAGTTGGTTTAGCGATTGCTAAGGCGCGACGTCCTCGCACGTTCATAGTCGGATCGTCAAAGTCGACTTCCACCAAAGCCATATCCATCATCTCATCGAAAGATGGGACACCTTTGCCCATATCAAGTGGTATCAGATTTCCAGGTTGCTCGGTGAGATTTTACAGTTTTTCGTAGTTTAGATCGAGTCTGTTCTTCATACCTACAGTCCACGAAAAAGCCACAAAAAATTTCGGATTAGTTCATCATATCCGAACCAATCTGAGCCATTGCATAATCTTTTTAGGGTTTTGCTTTGTTGAATTTACGGTTGCATCGTCGTGTCTAGTTGCTGGTCTTAGCGTCTAGTCTTTTAGAGTTTCGAGTTCTGGTCATAAGTTGTCACGCCGCCACCGCACCATCATCATCGCCCCTGCCATCTACCACCACCGCTTCGAATCCGTATCCATATACCACCATCGATCCATATCCATATACTACCACCTCTACCACCACCGCTGCCATATACCACCACCATATATCTACCACCAATCCGAGTTCCTTGCATATTAGGTTTGTTTTCGGGATCCATCTAATTTCTGATTCGTGTTTCCTTGTCTGAGTAGGTTTCGGATTCCATCAATCTTTTGCCGTCCGTAGAAGAGGTTGGTTTCCAAAAAAAAAATCTTTTGCCGTCCGGAAACCACCCTCCGTTTAGGCCCAAAATTTTCCAAAAACGCACTGGACAAAAAAAAATTTAGGCTATCCTATTTTTAGGTGTTTCTAAGCGTTTTGAGACAGTCGCTGTTATAGAAAGTTTTTTTTGACCCGTTTCCAGTTTTTGGGTCCGGGTAGTCGAAAAAAAAATTGGTCGAAAAAATTTCTTGCCTATCCTGTTCTCTTGACTTGGGAAGAGTTTTGAGACACTCGTCATTATAGTGATTTTCGGCAAAAAAAAGAGGAGCGCAAAAAAAAGAGTGAAAAAAAATCAGAGTGTGCTTCTCCCTTGTTTCCGTGCAGCGTCGTGATTTTGTTAGTGTTCTAGGCTCGCGTCTCTAGCACAGTCTAGCCTAAGACCAGCACAGTACCGTCGTTGAGCGTTTATTCAACTTTGCATCTCTGAATTGATTATTGCTGACCCTTTTTGCTACCATATTATAAGCCTTCCCAGCTCCACATACATCTACGTCGTGCGTTTGACTCTCACTGGTAATCGCTCTATCCAAGCTTTGAGAGTTTTGACAACAACGGTTGCTGATCACCACCTGCTGTTCGGCAAGAACTGGTAAGAATTTGAGATTTGCTTGAAGGATTTGTGACACCCCACCTCCACCATATTCCAGTAGTCTGTAGGATCATATACTTGTCTGTTTCTATTGCTGCTAACTATGGTAGGAACACACGCCGACGAGATTGACTGGGAGAACATGACGAACAAGGACCTTCATGATAAGTTTCATCAAATGTTGGGTCAACAGGTGGAAGACGTGATGGCCAGCTTTGGAAAGGCATTGGAGAGGATGGATGACATTGAGAAGACAATTGACACCAAGTTGGACGCCAAGTTCGATGAATTACTCAAACGTCTCCCACAACCACCGCCGGCTGCACCTATCGCACCTCTGCAACAACAACAACTACAACAACGCCCCCTTCCGAATCAGTATGGACGAGCACAGTGTGTTCCTATTGAGCCAGGACAAAATTCTGGTGCCGCTACTACTGCTGTTGGTGCTTCTGTAGCTCCTGCTGTTACTGCAGAGGTGGAGGAATATTATGAGGATGAGGTTGATCAAAATCAGAACTACGTGCAGCCACCAGCACCACCACCAACAGGTCGACCTTAGGTATATATTTGCAACGGTAGGCCTGCACTACCACCTCAGGTCCGAGATAATGACCATATTCCGAAACTGAAATTGAATATTCCACCATTTGAGGGTAGATTTGTTCCTGATATATATCTTACTTGGGAGTTAGAAACTGAACAACATTTTACATGTTTACAATATCCCGAGGAGAGACGGA
This sequence comes from Triticum timopheevii, assembly GCA_963921465.1. Taxonomy (NCBI): domain Eukaryota; kingdom Viridiplantae; phylum Streptophyta; class Magnoliopsida; order Poales; family Poaceae; genus Triticum; species Triticum timopheevii. The sequence continues at coordinate 273,213,862 of OY997266.1, forward strand.
TTGCTGCTACTGTTTGTGCTTTCACTAGTTTTGCATGTGTATGGTGGTCTGAACATTGTAGATTATATCCTATTCCAATTACTTGGGCTGCTTTGAAAACTGCTATACGTACTCGTTGGGTTCCACCATATTATCAACGTGAATTGCTTCAAAAATTGCAGTGTTTAAGATAGGGAAAAAATTCTGTAGAAGAATATTATCAGGAATTACAAACTGGCATGATTAGATGTGGTATTGTTGAGGAGAATGAAGCTATGCTTGCACGTTTTATAGGTGGATTAAATAGAGAGATTCAGACCATTCTAGAGTATAAGGAGTATACTAATATCACTCGTTTATTCCATCTTGCTTGTAAAGCTGAACGTGAAGTGCAGGATCGACAAGCATTGGCGCGAACTAACTTTTCTGCAGGTCGACTTTCATCATGGACACCACGTGCAACCTCTACTTCCACTACACCAGCACCTCCATTAGCTGCTACCTCCAGCCGTGATACAAGAAAGCAGGCACAACCACCACTATCTGCCAAGAGCGCACCTGTCGGACCTACACAGAGCTCTTCTTCCATGGCATCAACAGGGCACACAAGTGATATTATTTGTCGTCGTTGTAAGGGAAGAGGTCATTATGCGAGAGAATGCAAATCTCAGCGTATGATGATTGCTACTGAGGATGGTGGGTAAGAGTCCGCTAGTGACTACGATGAGGAGACTTTGGCTCATATTACACGTGAAGAACATGGTGGAGATGAATCTGATCATGAGACGCAATACATGGCTCCTGAAGACGCTGACAGGTATGAATGTTTAGTTGCTCAACGTCTTTTGAGTGTGCAGGTCACACGAGCTGAGCAAAATCAGAGGCACAATCTGTTCCATACCAAGGGAGTTGTGAAGGAACGTTCTGTGCGCGTCATCATAGACGGAGGGAGCTGCAACAACTTGGCTAGCATGGAGATGGTGGAGAAGCTTTCTCTCACCACAAGACCACATCCACATCCTTACTACATCCAATGGTTCAACAACAGCGGCAAGGTTAAGGTAACACATACTGTTCGTGTGCATTTTAGTATCTCTACATATGCTGATTATGTTGATTGTGATGTGGTACCTATGCAAGCATGTTCCTTATTACTTGGTCGACCATGGCAATTTGATAAAAATTCTGTACACCATGGTAGAAACAATCGGTATACTCTTGTTCATAAGGATGAAAATATTACTTTGCTTCCTATGACTCCTGAGTCCATTTTGAAAGATGATATTAATAGAGCTAATAAAGCAAAACAGGAGAAAAATAAGAGTAAAAATCAGATTGTGGCAAAAGAATTTGAGCAACAAATGAAGCCTCATAGTAAACCATCTAGTGTTGCTTCTGAAATTAAATTGAGAAGTGCATGTTTAGTTGCCACTAAATCTGATATTGATGAGCTAGATTTTAGCAAATCTGTTTGCTATGCTTTTGTGTGCAAAGAGGCATTATTTTCATTCGAGGACGTGCCTTCCTCTTTGCCTCCTGCTGTCACTAACATTTTGCAAGAGTTCGCTGACGTCTTTCCACAAGACGTGCCACCGGGATTACCGCCTATTAGAGGGATTGAGCATCAGATTGACTTAATTCCCGGTGCTTCACTGCCAAACCGTGCGCCATACCGTACCAATCCAGAGGAGACGAAGGAGATTATGCGTCAAGTACAAGAGCTGCTCGACAAAGGTTATATACGCGAATCCCTTAGTCCTTGTGCTGTTCCTATTATTCTAGTGCCGAAAAAGGATGGTACATCACGTATGTGTGTTGATTGTAGAGGCATTAATAATATTACTATTCGTTATCGTCATCCTATTCCTAGGCTAGATGATATGCTTGATGGATTGAGTGGCTCTACAATATTATCCAAAGTTGATTTGCGTAGTGGATACCATCAAATTCGTATGAAATTGGGAGATGAATGAAAAACAGCATTTAAAACTAAGTTTGGTTTATATGAGTGGTTAGTCATGCCTTTTGGGTTAACTAATGCACCTAGTACTTTCATGAGATTAATGAACGAAGTTTTACGTGCTTTCATTGGACGATTTATGGTAGTTTACTTTGATGACATATAGATTTATAGCAGATCTTTGAAAGAACATTTGGAACATTTACGTGCTATTTTTATTGCTCTACGTGATGCACGTTTGTTTGGTAACCTTGGGAAGTGCACCTTTTGCACCGACCGAGTATCTTTTCTTGGCTATGTTGTTACTCCACAGGGAATTGAAGTTGACAAAACCAAGATTGAAGCTATTGAGAGTTGGCCGCAGCCCAAAACCGGTCACACAAGTGAGGAGTTTTCTTGGCCTCGCTGGATTCTATAGGTGTTTTGTGAGAGATTTCAGCACCATTGCTGCACCTCTGAACGAGCTTACAAAGAAGGATGTGCCTTTTGTTTGGGGTACCGCACAGGAAGAAGCCTTCACGGTATTGAAAGATAAGTTGACACATGCTCCTTTACTCCAACTTCCTGATTTTAATAAGACTTTTGAGCTTGAATGTGACGCTAGTGGAATTGGATTAGGAGGTGTGTTATTACAAGATGGCAAACCTATTGCATACTTTTCTGAAAAATTGAGTGGGCCTAGTCTGAATTATTCTACTTATGATAAAGAATTATATGCTCTCGTTCGGGCGTTAGAAACATGGCAACATTATTTATGGCCCAAAGAATTTGTTATACATTCTGATCATGAATCTTTGAAACATATTAAAAGTCAAGCTAAACTGAATCGTAGACATGCTAAATGGGTTGAATTCATTGAGACTTTCCCCTATGTCATTAAACACAAGAAGGGTAAAGAAAATGTTATTGCTGATGCATTGTCTCGTCACTATACTATGCTTTCACAACTTGACTTCAAAATATTTGGTTTGGAGACCATCAAAGATCAATATGTGCATGATGCTGATTTTAAGATGTATTGCAGAATTGTAAAGAAGGAAAAACATGGAACAAGTTCGTCGTTAATGATGGATTTGTGTTCCGTGCTAACAAGCTACGCATTCCAGCTAGCTCTGTTCGTCTTTTGTTGTTGCAGGAGGCGCATGGAGGAGGACTAATGGGACACTTTGGCGTGAAGAAGACAGAGGACGTACTTGCTACACATTTCGTTTGGCCAAAGATGAGACGGGATGTTGAGCGTTTTATTGCTTGCTGCAATACATGTCAAAAAGCTAAGTCACGACTCAATCCTCATGGTTTATATATGCCTTTGCCTGTACCTAGTGTTCCTTGGGAGGATATATCTATGGACTTTGTTTTAGGTTTACCTAGAACAAAGAAGGGGAGGGATAGCATATTTGTTGTCGTGGATAGATTCTCGAAAATGGCACACTTTATACAATGTCATAAAAGCGATGATGCTGTTAATGTTGCTGATTTGTTCTTTCATGAAATTATTCGCTTGCATGGTGTACCAAATACTATTGTTTCAGATCGTGATACGAAATTTCTTAGCCACTTTTGGAGATGTTTATGGGCTAAGTTGGGGACTAAACTGCTTTTTAGTACTACTTGTCACCCCCAAACTGATGGACAAACTGAAGTAGTCAATAGAACATTGTCTACTATGCTTAGGGCTGTTTTGAAGAATAATAAGAAAATGTGGGAGGAATGCTTGCCTCATATTGAATTTGCTTATAATCGTTCATTGCATTCTACTACTAAGATGTGCCCTTTTGAAGTTGTGTATGGTTTCCTACCTCGTGCACCTATTGATTTGTTGCCTCTTCCATCTTCGAAGAAGGTTAATTTTGATGTTAAAGAACATGCTGAACTGATTTTAAAAATGCATGAGTTAACTAAGGAAAACATTGAGCGTATGAATGCTAAATATAAACTTGATGGAGATAAGGGTAGAAAACATGTTGTATATGTACCTGGAGATCTTGTTTGGTTACATTTGCGTAAGGATAGATTTCCTAATTTGCGCAAATCAAAGCTAATGCCACGTGCTGACGAACCTTTTAAGGTGTTAGAGAAAATAAATGATAATGCATATAAACTTGAGCTACCTGCAGATTTTCGGGTTAGTCCCACTTTTAACATTGCAGATTTGAAGCCTTGTTTGGGTGAGGAGTATGAGCTTCCGTCGAGGACGACTTCATTTTAAGAAGGGGAGGATTATGAGGACATCAATACCATTGTTACACCCACAGCCCCTACTGCTACATATACTGGACCAATTACTAGAGCACGCGCCCGCCAATTCAATTATCAGGTACTTTCGTTTCTTGGTAATGATTCTAATTTTCATGAGAATATGATGCTGCCTAAATTGGATACATTTGTTTTCCTTACAAATGAAGGGCCTAGCTTGGAGAAGGATGGACATTGGAGCACGAACAAGCATGGAGATTATGGCATGCACAAGGGGAACAAGAACGGAGTTACAAGTGATGATTTCAGGACTTTGAAGCCACCATAATGGGTGCATGAAGCCTTGGACGAAATATACAAGATGCCACTTCATAAATTTCGTCCCGAGGCTAGTCTAGGTGTTGCGTCACCTTATTATTGGGCCAGGCCCATGTAATTTCGAAATACATAAGTATAGGCTATTTTTAGAGTCCGTATGTGTGGGGAAACAAGAGATAGGGTTGATTTCGGACCCCTCCACCAAGGGACACGAAATTCCCCCCCTCTTCCTCCATATATACAGCCCTTAGGGCACCGTTTAGACTTTGGGTTTTGTTTAGATTAAAGTTCGCCATAGCTACAACTTCGCGTACTTCGTTTGTGTTCAACGACCAGACAAAGGCGTCACAGAACCCCACGTTGATCAATAAAGCTTTCATCTTATATTCGCAATATCCAGATTGCAATCTCAGTTTCTTGCTTGTTCTTCGTTTGCTCGCAGGAAACAGACCCTCGTGGTCAGGTTGATCGTGCTCTAGCGTGGTCAATAACCTCTCGGAGTTGGTTTAGTGATTGCTAAGGCACGACGTCCTCGCACATTCGTAGTCGGATTGTCAAAGTCGACTTCCACCAAAGCGATATCCATTATCTCATCGAAAGACGGGACACCTTTGCCCATATCATGATGTGCCATCTTCGGCCTTCATCCACGGCGACGATGACGAGATGATCGAGAATGGGATTTTCCCTTCGGTCATGGAGGAGAGTGATGATGTGCCATCTTCGGCCTTCATCCATGGCGATGGCGATGAGATGGTTGAGTATTTCACCTCGACCACGGCGACGTATGATGACTTGAGTGACTTGTGCCACCATATTGAGAGTGAGAGTGCCTTCACCACTAGCCTTATATATGATGTGTTGCCACAAATCCCTTGTGAGGAGAGCCACAACCCCCACCACTTGAGTGAGATGAGTGACTTCACCATACGTGAGTTTGAGTGCACCTATTTTGAGGGAGTGAGTGAACCACCACATAGAGAGAGTGAGATAGTTGATAGGTCTCGTGAGGCCATTTGCAATTCTAATAACTTGACCTCTACCTCTATTGTGTCTTCTCATTTGGTGCTAGGTCCCATTTATGATGACGCGCCGATCCTCGACGACTTCATCCTCCCTTTGGACAAGATGATGGCCATGGTGGAATATGATGCACCCCCCACATGGTTCCACCAAGATGATGATATTGACCACCATTTGGTCTTTCGTACCTCACCAACACCACTTGAGTGGAATGACAAAGGTAACAAAGGTGACGGTGATGCTCTAGTCCCACTAGTGGACATTCTTGACATTGATTGCTTGCATGATGTTGATCCACCTATTGCCATGCTTCATGCTAGTATGATTTCCCCATGCGATGATTTGCCCATTTATGATGAGTATGATGATTCTCTTGTGGAGTCTATTAGTTGTGATGCCATGTTACATAGGATTTCTTGTGATAATTCTTTAGGTCACATCATGTTTGATAATCCGCTTGACTTGTCATATGCTATGCATGAGATCCAACATATGTCTTATTTGCAATCTCTTCATAGTGACTATGCATATGCCATTAAAATAAACTCAATTTGCACTTACGGCATAGATGACAAGCCCATGGTTATTGGCATTTGTTTTTCTTGTGATGATATTGATATGCTCCCTTTGCATCATTTATCTCATATGCCATGCCATGACCACCTAGCTTCGGATATGCATTGTTTTGGATGTTGTCCATTTTCTCCATATGATATTTCCGCTATTGCTCATGAGGAGGCCCCCATAGTTTCCTCGTACATTTTAGGACATTTTGATCCATCCCATTCATTGCATGATCCCCATACTTGTGTGCACCATATGCTCCCCACGAATAAACATGCTATTGGTGTGCCATTTACGTGCATTCTCAATTTGTGTCCCCATCGTGTCATACATAATAACTATTCTTTCATGATGGATGACATGTTCATATACCATGCATCAAATTTCTTCGAGCGATGCTTATCTTGTGCTAACTCACATGTGCACATACACATCATGATGGATGATTTGTACATTTACCACGCGCACAATTTCTTTGGTTTGTGTCTCTTTTGTGTAGGTGCCCATGAATACTTGTCAACCTCACAATCCCACGAGTTGACAAAACGAGCTCTAGAGAGCAATGATGCCTTGGGATCCCATGGATTGTCTTTCCCACCGCTCTCTTCGCGCATAGACGTCACGCATTCATTCTACATGGCCCTCACCTGGCTATGGGTTATTGTTCATTACATATCATATGCCCATCTTGCCATGTTCAATTTGGATGATATGCTCATTCCTATGCCTTTGACATGCATTTGTGACCCATGCTTTGCATTACACATGATGATTGATTCTAGTTCTTGTATGTGTATTTGCAAGCTTGGTGGAGATATTGCTTGTTCTTGCCATGTTCCTTTCGTGCACCATTCCTATGATGATACTTTCATCTTGCTTTGTGCTCGTGCTTGCGATATGTCATGTGCATTCCCTATGCATATTATTTGCTCACATGACATGATTGCCATGATTTACTCTAGTGTGTTGCATCTTCGCTCCACTAGTTTGCACGACTTGATTACTATGCTTGCTTATATTGCATCACCAATGACTCATACTTGCTCATTTCATGCGGTTGATGACAACCATCTACAGGCTTTGCACATGTATTGCTTCTTGTCACATATCTCCATATGTTGCCTCTCTCATGCTAGATTTGCCATGTATTGAGTGCAACCATGCTATTAGTCGTGCTCATGAGTTTGCCCCCATAGCATTCTCACATATGTTTGGAGATTTTGACATAATTCTTGTGAAGCATACTTGTCTTACTTCTTTGCACCATATACCTAGTGCCATGAATTTAGCCATTGTTGCATCACATTATTCATGCACTTGTGCTTCTAATGGTTTTGTGCAAAAGATGAGAACCATCATGATGGATGATGTGTTTGTCTACCATGCGCATACTTTCTTTGTTTTGTTTTGTGCATGTGTAGGATACTTGGACTTTGTGTCGACTTCCACTTTACGTGAGTTGACCATTCGAGCTCTTGAGAGCGAGCCTCATACATTCTACCATGACTCGCTTCTACACCATATTTGCTTCCACTTCGGCATTGTGAAGAATGCACAAGTACACACTTTCAAGGTGACATCCTTCTTGAGCTTGGATATTGTGGATCATACTTCATGTGTTGCTTGCACCATTTGCACGCATGTTCGAGATATTTCTTTCAGCCATGATTGCCACATTTCCATGCTTCATGATATATATACCTTGTGTGTTGCATCCATTTCTTGGTCTACTTGCTACTATCATATGATTGGTTGCACGAATATCATTTCTTCACATATGCCATGTCCCTTTGCTTGTCACATGCTTGACTTGATTGCCTCACACATGATGAACACTTGCTCTTTCTATTGTGTTGAGTGCCACACTATATTCACTACACCCTATACACATTATGCTTGGATTATCTTGCACTTAACCCATGTGTTTAGACATCTCATCTTATTTGGTGTTGTGAATGATTCCTATGCCCACCGTCGACCATTTGTCGAGCGCTTTATGCATGCTTGCTATGACCTTGAGGTAGATGCTTATGCTCTTATCACACATATTTGCATCTCTATCTCACATTTACATGCTTGTTTCCATGATGACCTTGATTTTGCTCAATTCGTATGCTTACATGCCATGTCAAATCCTTTGTCACACCCTATGCTATGCTTGATGACAACACTTGTTTGGTGAATCACCTCTTGAATGCTTGGTTTTGCACTAACGCTAACCACATTTGTTTTTCCAAGTGTTTGTTCTATTTGCTCCTTTTGAAGTAATCACAAGACGATGCGACATTGGAGAGTGCCTATTTCGAGCTTCAAGATGATGAGTGCTTGGCGATCGGCCGCTTCGACACGGCAACGCCATCTCTTTCCCATGGTGATTTGGTTTTCGATCAGAGGTCGGATCATTTCCAAGGGGGAGGGGATGATGCGGAGCATCCTACGGTCATCACCATGTCAAGTGTCCCTTTGGCAAGTGACACGTGCAACCTCTACTTCAAATACACAAAGGTGAATCTTCTCCTTTACACGTGCTCACTTGACCCCTTCGAGGATGGTATACTACTTGACACTTCTCCCGTGTGCATGCATAGGTATTATCAGAGCTTCACGGATGTCGAGGAGGAGTGCAAGCGCTAAGGAACAACTACACCATCCGCGAGGGAGGCATGGAAGCGAAGACGGAAGAAGAAGGAGCCGCGGAGTCTACAGCGACCGGACGACCGGAAGCCTCCGGACCTCCGACACACCTACAACGCCCGGACGACCGGACTACACCGGACGTCTGACACCTGGAGCTCCAGCCAGCCCAAGAGACCTGCCGACGAAAGCTACAGTGGCCGGACGACCGACGAACGCCGGACATCTGACAAGTCCCAGCGCACGAACGACCGACACCGACTGGACGACCGGTGCTACGGCGACAGAGAAGAATTTACGGAAGTCTGAAGTCTTCCAGACGTCCAGACCGTCCCAAGCTTCCGGACGTCCGACCCCCACTAGACGTCCGACGCCTGTGTGCGCAGCCGCGGGCCTTTGGCCTTGTATCCCTCTCCCACTTACCCCTTTGTGGCTTAGACTATAAATAGACCACCTCCACCTCCTTTCTAGGGTTAGCAAATATGACAGCTCATTCTTAGGTGAGCTTTGCTCCTACCTCTACTCTTGAGAGAGAGAGACTACCACTCCATTGGAGGCCAAGATCTCCATCTAGGAGAAGATCCTGCGGGATATCGTCAAGACCCCCTCACGGGCGGACCCCCTTCAAGTCCTCCTCACAGAGATGAACCTTACCTTGTATCTTTCCCTTTGTTGTTCATGTACCTTGTGATCTTGTGTGTTTGATTGTCTAGTGGATGTGTGATTAGACTTGTTCTTGAGTGTTTCCCCTTGTGATTTCTCTCCGTTCTTCCCCATGTTCATCGTGTCCATTGAGGGATCCCACTCCAAACGTGAAAGATCAGCCTACACCGGGTTAGCCCCATATCAAAATGAAAGAACATGACAAACACTTGGAAAAACAAATTAGGTTAGCAAAATGGAAAAACCAATCATTCGTGTGGTAAAATACCCAACAAGTGTATGTATCATGCTCATCATAAGAAATGACAAGGGAGTATTGCATAGTATGGAGGCATATAATGCGAGAACAACCAAATGCAATAGGCTCAATCAAACAAGCATGCATCACAAGTAATGTGTCAAAGTCTCCAAGATCGATAAGCATAGTATGGTTGCACTCAATACAAGTGGATATGAAGTAGGCAACTAATGGACACAAGAGACAATGATCAAGATATATCATGTGAGAGGCATGAGCATATATGTCGTCAACCCAAGAAAGCGAGTAAGAGTGGAACATGGGTGATGCAACCAAGCAAGCAATCCTAGCAATCAAGTCAAGCAAGCTAGTAGTGCGAAGATGCAACATACTAGAAGGAATCATGGCAAGCATGTCATGTGTGCAAATAGTGGGCGTGAATAATTCACATGTCATATGACAAGCATGAAAGCAAGATATGAGGAAAATATCATCAATGTGTTGGCGAGAGGCCATATGCAAATAGCAATGGGGTATCATGACTCTCCCAACCCAACAAGCATCAATAGCATGGGGCACATGATAAACATGGCAATAGCAACAAGGATCTCCACCAAGCATGCAAATACACATAGGAATATCATAATGGTGCATCATGGGTAAATGCAAGCAAGGGTCACAATTGCATGGCAAAGGCATAGAAGCAAAAATAACATGCCAAGTGAACACGATAGTATGGGCATAAGGTGACAAGTGATAAATAGCCTATAGCCGTGTGAGAGCCAAGTAGAAGAGGTGCGCGTAGTCCTTGCACGAAGGGAACAGTGGTAAGGATAGTCCACGGGATCCCAAAGCATCGTTGCTCTCAAGAGCTCGTTTCATCAACTCTTGGGATTGAGAGGTTGACGAGTATACATGAGTACCTACACAAAACAAAGACAAAGGAAAAATTGTGTGTGCATGGTATATGTACACATCATCCATCATGATGCGCACGTGCATGTGTCGGTTAGCACAAAATATCCAATGCTCAAATAAATGAGATGCGTGATATAGAAACATGTCATCCATCATGAGAGGTTTGTTATTATGTATAGCATAATGGAGTCTCAAATTGTGTAATGCATTACGAGCAATATCTAGAGCATTGTTATTCATGGAATGCATATGGTGTACACTATCATGGGAATCATGCAAAGTATGAAATGCATCAAGATCTCCTAATATGTATGAGGAAACTATGCGTGTCTCCTCATGAGCATGAGTAGCAACATCACATGGAGAATATTGACAACATCCAAAACAATGCATTGTCGAAACAATGTGATCATGGCATGTCATAGTAGATGAATTGCACAAATCATGTAAAGGAAGCATGGCAATATCATCACATGAAAAAGAAAAGCCAATGACCATCATCTCGTCATCTATGCCATAAGTGCAAATGGGATTGATTTTAATGGGGCATGCATAGTTACTATGTTGAGATTGTAAAGATGCAATATTGGAGATCTCACTCATAGCATATGACAAGTTTAAAGGATTATCAAACATGAAGTGACCAATAGAATTTTCACATGATATCCTATGGAGCATAGCATCACAACTAGGCAACTCAACATGCTCATCATCATATTCATCATAAATATGTAAGTCAAGGCATGAAGAAGTCTCACTAGCATGAAGCATGGTAATAGGTGGGTCAACATCATGGGAGCAATGGATGTCAAGATAGTCCAGTAGTGGGACAAGAGAAGCACCATCACCTATGTTACCTTTGGAGCGTTGCTCATGTGTTGTAGGTGAGGTGTTGAAGTGTCAGGACCCCGACTCAATGCCACATCGATCTAGCATGTAACACCTCATATCACTTTGCGGCCGCACGCACAGTATTCCCACGGGTGTCTCCATACCTTTGCCCGGGACCGTTTGCGCCTTTTGGCCCACGTATATGATAGTGTCGCTAGCATCCATATGATAAGGAGCCCGGGCTGACATGGCTAGTCGTAAACCCAAAGTGGCACAGACTTACAGGGACAGGCATCCATGACCCAGCATCAAATGTGTCGGTCATCAGCGAGTGAATCCAGGCTGTAGCACTGGGTTAGAAGGACTCCGGTGAACCGGGCTGTAGCGGGCTAACAGGACTCCGGTATTCATCGCGTGACATTTCCCCGAAGGGATAGGCACAGGAACGAAGAAGGACACATGCCGGCCAGCCTAAGTGTTCCGGAGCAGTAGCAAGCTACCATGGCTCGGTGGAAACACTAGGAGACATTTCCCGGTAAGAGAGGCTACTAAGAATAAACAACTAGATAGCTAGATCCCACACATACCAAGCATTTCAATAACATACACACACTATGCTCGATATGTGCAAATACAACATGGCATCACAACATGACTCTACGACTCGAGTATTTTATTCAATAGGCTCCGAGGAGCGAGTATTACAAACATGGGTCTCACGACCCAACATTCAGAGCATACAAGTCAAAGCACAAGCGGAAACTAATATGTCTGAGTACAGACATCTACAAATGAAAAAGGCTTGAAAGCCTGACTATCTACCAGATCCTACCGAGGGCACAAGATCGTAGCTGAGGTAACAAGCTAAACGTCGAAGTCCACGCGGAACTACTAGCGAGACCGAAGTCTCTCTGCAAAAACATAAAATAGGCAAACGTGAGTACAAATGTACCCAGCAAGACTTACATCAGAACTAACTACATATGCATCAGTATCAACAAAGGGGATGGTGGAGTTTAACAGCAGCAAGCCAGCTTTGACTCGGTGGCTATCCTAAACTACGACTGCAAGTAACTCTTTTGAGGTGGCGCACACGAGTCCACATATTCACCATATCAATACACCACTATGGATCCGCTTCCGTCTCCCTACGAGAACGCCATCCATAGCACTCACGCTTATCTTGCGTATTTTAGAGTATCCACTTTCACTTGTCTATGAACTGATATAGGCAACCCAGAAGTCCTTTACCGTGGACACGGCTATTCGAATAGATGATATTAACCCTGCAGGGGTGTACTTCTTCATACATGTTTCCACCACTTAGCGTCTGCACACGACATGTGCTCGGCAGACTTCAAGCGAAAGCCGACGTGGGTGTAGACCACGACCTACCTAAACACTCAAGTCTCTAGTCCAGGTTTATCGCCTATTCGGGTTCCATCCATGAGGAGATCCGGCCGAAGTTTCGCTCATAGCCCCAAACGATGTGAACAGGGTTCCGTGACACCAAACGGGCGCCCGGTTTACCCGGCCACGTGCCTACCGCATCACAGCTCACCCCTACGGTCAGCACTGCGCACGGCCTCCAGCATACTACAAACACCAGAAACTACTTGCAACTCCTGGACAGAGGACAAGGGTGAATAAGAAGTCAAGCGGGGTCATATTTCAGGGCCCAATGCATGGTAGTAGCTAAATCATGGATCACAAACACAGAACTCAGTTCCTAAGGACGGCTTCAATGAGACAACCCACCATGTACTCCAACATGGCCTCTCACTGATACCTTTACCAAATCATGTTCACACACTTAGCTCACACACAGTAGGACATGTTCACACACCTCTGATTCATCCTCGATGAATCAGACCTGACACAACTCTAAGCAATAGCAGGCATGACAAACAAGCATGAATGAGTAGGCACATCAGGGCTCAAACAACTCCTACTGATGCTAGTGGGTTTCATCTATTTACTGTGGCAATGACAGGTCATGCAGAGGATAAAGGGGTTCAGCTACCGCACCAAGTAATAGATGAATCGTTGTTGTCCTAATGCAGTAAAATAGAGCAGGCGCGAGAGAGTAGGATTGTATCGGAATGAACAAGGGGGTTTTGCTTGCCTGGCACTTCCGAAGATAATATAGCTCTTCATCAGTGTCATCGATCTCATCGTCGAAACCACGTCTATCGAGAGTCGACAAATACCGGCAACAGAGAAGAAATACAATCAATGCAATGCACAATATGATGCATGCTCATGACATGGCAATATGAGTGTGTTGGCCTAATGCAACTACAACCAGATGGATTTGGGTCATATTGAGCCAAAGGTTCAACCCCAAATTCAAATTATGAATTCAAATAGTGCCTTATCATGTTTTGCACTAAACAGCAAGGTTAAGTTGTTTAAACATGCATGAAACCAGTGCAGATGGATAGATTGGATTTTTCTGATCATTTTACATATATAATTTGTTTAATTTGGAGTTACGGTTGAATTTCTATGAATTTTTGAAGTTTCCAACATTTTTTGGTATTTCCTATATAAGAATAAATCCAGAAAATAAGTTACTGCGTCAGCACTACGTCATTGTGACGTCAGCGGTCAACGGGGCTGGTCCAGGTCAAACTGACCAGTGGGACCCACTGGTCAGTGGTTAGTTAACTAACTAAATTTAGTTGGCGTTAAACTATTGCTAATCCTGGTTTAGTTAGTGGCCTGGGGCCCACACGTCAGTGACCCAGGGGGTCAACCTGGGCCCACCGAGTCAACGGTCAGTGGTCAAACTTGCCGGCGTCTAGCCGCCGGCGAGTCCAGACGCGGCGGAGCGGCGCGGGATTCGCCTACAGGGTGACGTTTGGCGCGCGGGGCACAGCTACGGGATGCGGACGCTCGTCCGCATCCAACTATGGTGGTGGCGCAGCCGGGGAGTGGCCGGAGAAGCACCGGCGATGAGCTCGGCGGCGGCCGAAGCTCGGTCGAGCTCGGGCTCGTTGCTGCGGTGGCCTAGGTGGGGCGGCGCTAGCACCTACGGCTCCTACGCGATGCGGGGAGTGCAATGGGCTCAAGCCCGGGACCATATGGTCACCGGAGCTCCACCGGCGATGAGCGCGGGCGGCGGCGAGTGCGGGTGAACATGGTGCAGTTGCTATGATGCACGGGGAAAGAAAAGAAGAGGATGGGGGAGGTCAGTGGCTCACAGCGGTCACGTAGAGACGCTCGGTGGGCTCGGGGAAGGGTTGGTGATGGCGTGCGGTCACCGGCGATCTCGGCGGACTGAGGTTGAAGAAGACGGCATTGGCAGCGTTCTAGGGCTTCCGGCGTCGCACGGCTCGGTGAGGAGGAGCAGGAGGTCAGGGCGGAGCACGGGAACACGTCGGAGATGCGTGGGGAAGGCGGTGGCCACGGCTGCGGCGGTCGGCGGCTTACGGGCGCGTCGGTCGTAGCAGGAGAGGACGAGGGAGAGGCCAGAGGAGGGGAGAGTGAAGTCTAGGGGGTCGAGGCGGCGCCGAGGAGAAGACACGAGGCGTCACGGTGGCCAGGCGACGCAGGCAGGCAGCCTGGTGGCGTGGCGCCCGCGCGCGCGCCGTGCGTTGTCCCTCCTCTGCCTACTGGCAGAGGTTGGGGATGACTGGCACCAGGCCAGCCAGGCCAGGTGGGCTGGGCCGGCTACTTGGGCCACCAGATGGGCTGCAGAGGTGAGACCAAGTGAGTCCTTCTCTCTCTCTCTATTTATGTTTTTTTATTATGCTATTTTGTTCTGGGCTTTATTAAAAATACTAATGCTATCCCAAAAATCATGAAACTTGCTCAAGCCCACTGTTTGGAAAATATCCAACAGCAAACATTTAAGTTTATGATTATTTGAGCATTTAAATTATTTTATAGTATTTAAATGCCCAAATGCAAATAGAGTTTGATTTAATTCAGAGCCCAATATGTCTTGCAAAAATATAAACCATTTTTGGTAGATGCTTTCACCTCAAACCAGAAATGTTGAACATTTTTAGAGGGCATTTTGAGTTCAATGAAAAAGATTTTATTTTGACCCTAGTTGAATTCATTTGGTGCTATGGTTTAAGCATCCCCATTTCAAGTTTCCAATAAATTTAGACATGATGCATGGATGATTATGCAACTACTTGCAAAGAAACTCTAGGGCTGTGACAACTCACCCCCACTAAACAAGAATCTCGCCCCGAGATTCAAGGCGTGAGGTAAGAAGACAAAGGGGACACAAACTGATAACATGAGCTCCAAGATCCAACTGTCTTATCGAGGTGTTGATCTGTTGACTCAAAAAAATCTTGACGTCTTTGCTTGCAAGGTCTTTATCCAACACGATGACGACAGAAGGAGACTCTACAGAAGACGATCTCCTTGAAGATCGAGTATTCAAAATCAACTCATGGAGTGAGAGGTAAGAACATCTATCGAGCTGAGATACGAAGCATTCGTCCAAAAGGATGGAGTGGAACAGATGTTGAAGGTTCACTAGGTAGACAACAATTCCACACTTAAGAAGGTGGTAATCGGTTGTCAACGCAGCGAGGAGTTGAGTTGCCATGATACCACAACAAGACACCTTTGGGATGGTGATTCGTAGATATATCCCCTTAAGTGGCAAAAAGAATTACCTTTGATTCAGAGATCATTGAAACTCTTTATACCACCCTAAGGCAAATCACAATCGATCATTTGAAGGAGTTCGAAAGAATGACATTCTTGGGTCAGAATGGATGATGTGGACTACCTTGTTGAAGACAACACAGAGAATGATTTGCTTATCATCGGAAATGGATGGGACCCAAGGTAGGATGCACAATGACGGTGCAAGCTGGGAACCAAAACACAAATGCTGGGAATGATTCTAGTAACTCGGAAGAAACTCAACAGCAGAGAGTGAGTCCACTGTTTTGAAAAGTTATAGCATAACCAAGGAAATTGAGAGCAATCCCAGTTAGTAACTTTGATAGCACCCAATGCTTGTGCGTGCTTTCAAGAACTTGAGCATCTCCATAATCATCAAAGTTTTACCAACATCCGTGTCAAGGGTGCTGACAACACAACATACTACCATGATGAATAGTGATGGACGATGCAGATGCAAAGGAAGATAACACTTTCTCAGATTTCACCTTAGCAAGGCCAAGGGGAACAAAATCTAGAAGATAGACCGAGAGACATTTAGCACTCCGTTTCTAATGTTCTCCTTGATTTACTAGTGTAACCCATTCATAGATATGGTTTGATATCTAGAACATCAAGTAAAAGGTCGGACTTCGGAAACACAAAAATCCATAAGGGACAACTAGGGAGTAAATCCCTCGAAATCCTTATGGGGAGATGGCCAACCTTCTCAATCAAGATACTACAATAACAGGTCTTCCGGTTGGGTGTGTTGGCCACGACATCCACTTTACCGGTTACCGAGAGACCAATATTATAATTCTTGGGAAACGTTCCAACCATCATAATTGCCTGAGATTCAGATCTGGTTGGTGTCAGAATATTCTAGACTCATCGAGTCTAGAAAGAAAAATGAAAGTTTACAACACAAACCGACGAGAAGACGTTGCGTGATTCTCAGGAAATGAACTACGATAGCAAGCTCCAAAACATGAGCTGGTTCTGCTACAAACATGTGAACACGTTATCCCAGACAAACATGATCCCATGGTAGTCTTACAATAAAACACTACCGAGCTCCGTTAGGGAACCATCATCGAGGATATCGAAGTCCTTGCATAGGGTATACCCTTAAGAAGGAGCTTCTTCTCCTTGAACAAATCAATCAGTGGCTTGGTGTACTAGGAGATACATGTGGAATGGAGGTAGCGAGCCTGTCAAACCATAGCATACTTTGCACATGCATGACTGTCTTGGGATGATTCCAGAGGAGGCAACATTGACTTTCTCGAATCCATGGCGGCAACTTGTATCAAATGCACATGAACTAGAGGAGGTCACTTCTTACATCCAAACATATGCTTCATGAGCTAGCATGAACAAATGCTTTCAAAACTTTCCAACACTAGCTTAATGTTTAACAAAATTATGGAGAAGACAAGGATGTTGTTGATGGGCTCAACAACAATTCATCCAGATTCCCATGGAGATGGGATTCCATAATTATGTGAACAAGGTGATATTATTGGTCAGACCCAGAAGATATAATGGTGTATGCTCGAGGAAAATCCACGAGTAAGACAACATTACGAACATCGTTGATTCTAATTTGATTTGAGGATAGCCCACACTCAAATCAAAGTTTTGGCAATACAATAGGTCCAACAACTGTTCACGAGGATCAATCGATGAAGATATCATCTTTCTTCAACACATACACACAAAGATATCCCTTTGGAATGAGCTGAGTCGGACAAGCTTTTATCTTCCAACTCTCCAAGTTGTTGTTTAGCTTAACCAACTAGCTCAGGGGTATCCTGCACAGAGTCTTGGAGAAGGGGTGGTTTACAAGAAACCATCTTGATCACGAATTCAACATAGCGGTCAGGTGACAACCTGGTAATACTTCCGAGAAGATATACGGAAAATCACGAACCACAGGTATGTTACTAAGCTCGAGAGCAATCTTGCTTTTCAGGGCAAGACAATATGATCAACTATGCAAGGGACTAAATAATCCTAACTATTGATTGAAGAGTGCACCAGAAATACGGGCTAGGTAGCAGGATCAATCTTAGGATGATGATTCAATAACCAACATGCTAAGAATGAGATTATTGTCCATTTAACTACCAAGCAACGAAGTTGCTAGGCGTATAGATTTCACACACCACGATTCACTTGTCGGCATTCCGGTTACAATAACAAGGAAACCGAGGAATGAACAATGATGGCAAGAAGTATCACTGTATCAAGAGTTCATAGGATGGTGTGCAACTCCCATGGTATTCTTAATATCAAGATGGTAATACTCCAAGGTAGAACAGAGCAAAAGCCAGATTAGCAATTTGATCTGCGGAGTACGACTGCTTTGACCCAATCCTGGATATGGACAAGGTACTGGAGTTCGTTTCTCCTAGTCATTCCAGAATAGAATGGCTTGACGGACCACAAGAGCAATAGGCATCGATAAACGATTGCATGCATACTCTTGACTATCAATTGATAGACGAGGGTCGGAATACAACTAAAGAGGGACAACCCAAAAGGACATATGATTTTCTGAGTTGTGGATGCATAGATTAGTATGTTGAACGAGTTCAACATATTTCTTCCGAATAACCCATGCAGAAGGGTAGACTGGCAGAGTCACAATTATGAATGGAGAACTCATCGAGGGTACTCCTGTTGTGATCTTTTGATCCAACAAACTTCTGCCATAAGTGGTTCATAGTATTTGGAAGAAGGAAATACCACGGACCTCGAGGATTAATGCAAAGGTTACTAATTTCCTAAAGGAACTAGCAAACACTATCAACATGAGGTAAGTAGGGTGAGTCTTGGGTTCAAAACCCAGGAATAGAATACCTACTACTAAGTAGCATCACGGGATGCTTTCGATAATGGTGGCCAGAATCATCACACTGGGGACACTAAACATTGCTAGATTACTAGGTGACTTCCTAAAACACCTAGGGTCATAATAATAGCTCCAACATATATGTCAAGGGAATAAATTACCTCAATGCACCGGTTAGTGTGCTTATTCTGACCATAAAGGACATCGGGAACGAAAAGAAAGGATTTGCAAATGCATCAGACTATTTAGAAACCTGGGATGACTTGGACAGCATAACGGCTGTAAATGCTCAAAATGATTGGAGACATACTACAAAAATGGTGGCATAGCCACTCCGAAGCACAATATCAAGGTTTTGAGATCAACAGTTATGAACATATGGAAGTAGTAAAACTGAGTTGAGATTTGAAACTAAAAATTCTATAAGTCTATGGATTAGTAACACGTCATCCTGATAGATAGATGAGAAGGCCTAGTTCTTAATCCCCGTAGAGGAGAAGAGGATGACTCAGATCAGAAGGCCATGAGGTATAAGGAGTAAAAAGAGCCTTACGTTCCATCCCACAATCAATTCCCTTATATAACTAAAGCATTTCTAGACACAACTTCGACCAGTTTGGCTTGGTAATCCTACAAGCAGTCAGGCTCTGATACCAAAACTGTCAGGACCCCGACTCAATGCCACATCGATCTAGCATGTAACACCTCATATCACTTTGCGGCCTCACGCACGGTATTCCCACGGGTGTCGCCTTACCTTTGCCCGAGACCGTTGGGCCTTTTGGCACACGTATATGATAGTGTCGCTAGCATCCATATGATAAGGAGCCCGGGCTGACATGGCTAGTCGTAAACCCAAAGTGGCATAGACTTACAGGGACAGGCATCCATGACCCAGCATCGAACGTGTCGGTCATCAGCGAGTGAATCCAGGCTGTAGCACTGGGCTAGCAGGACTCCGGTGAACCGGGCTGTAGCGGGCTAACAGGACTCCGGTATTCATCGCGTGACATTTCCCCGAAGGGACAGACACAGGAACGAAGAAGGACACATGCCGGCCAGCCTAAGTGTTCCGGAGCTGTAGCAAGCTACCATGGCTCGGTGGAAACACTAGGAGACATTTCCCGGTAAGAGAGGCTACTAAGAATAAACAACTAGATAGCCAGATCCCACACATACCAAGCATTTCAATAACATACACACAATATGCTCGATATGTGCAAATACAACATGGCATCACAACATGACTCTACGACTCGAGTATTTTATTCAATAGGCTCCGAGGAGCGAGATATTACAAACATGGGTCTCACGACCCAACATTCAGAGCATACAAGTCAAAGCACAAGCGGAAACTAATATGTCTGAGTACAGACATCTACAAATGAAAAAGGCTTGAAAGCCTGACTATCTACCAGATCCTGCCGAGGGCACAAGATCGTAGCTGAGGTAACAAGCTAAACATCGAAGTCCACGCGGAACTACTAGCGAGACCGAAGTCTCTCTGCAAAAACATAAAATAGGCAAACGTGAGTACAAATGTACCCAGCAAGACTTACATCAGAACTAACTACATATGCATCATTATCAACAAAGGGGATGGTGGAGTTTAACAGCAGCAAGCCAGCTTTGACTCGGTGGCTATCCTAAACTACGACTGCAAGTAACTCTTTTGAGGTGGCGCACACGAGTCCACATATTCACCATATCAATACACCACTATGGATCCGCTCCCGTCTCCCTAAGAGAACGCCATCCATAGCACTCACGCTTATCTTGCGTATTTTAGAGTATCCACTTTCACTTGTCTATGAACTGATATAGGCAACCCAGAAGTCCTTTACCGCGGACACGGCTATTCGAATAGATGATATTAACCCTGCAGGGGTGTACTTCTTCATACATGTTTCCACCACTTAGCGTCTGCACACGACATGTGCTCGGTATACTTCAAGAAAAAGCCGACGTGGGTGTAGACCACGACCTACCTAAACACTCAAGTCTCTAGTCCAGGTTTATCGCCTATTCGGGTTCCATCCATGAGGAGATCCGGCCGAAGTTTCGCTCACAGCCCCAAACGATGTGAACAGGGTTCCGTGACACCAAACGGGCGCCCGATTTACCCGGCCACGTGCCTACCGCATCACAGCCCACCCCTACGGTCAGCACTGCGCACGGCCTCCAGCATACTACAAACACCAGAAACTACTTGCAACTCCTGGACAGAGGACAAGGGTGAATAAGAAGTCGAGCGGGGTCATATTTCAGGGGCCAATGCATGGTAGTAGCTGAATCATGGATCATAAACACAGAACTCAGTTCCTAAGGACGGCTTCAATGAGACAACCCACCATGTACTCCTACATGGCCTCTCACCGATACCTTTACCAAATCGTGTTCACACACTTAGCTCACACACAGTAGGACATGTTCACACACCTCTGATTCATCCTCGATGAATCAGACCTGACACAACTCTAAGCAATAGCAGGCATGACAAACAAGCATGAATGAGTAGGCACATCAGGGCTCAAACAACTCCTACTCATGCTAGTGGGTTTCATCTATTTACTGTGGCAATGACAGGTCATGCAGAGGATAAAGGGGTTCAGCTACCGCAGCAAGTAACAGATGAATCGTTGTTGTCCTAATGCAGTAAAATAGAGCAGGAGCGAGAGAGTAGGATTGTATCGGAATGAACAAGGGGGTTTTGCTTGCCTGGCACTTCCGAAGATAATATAGCTCTTCATCAGTGTCATCGATCTCATCGTCGAAACCACGTCTATCGAGAGGGGACAAATACCGGCAACGAAGAAGAAATACAATCAATGCAATGCACAATATGATGCATGCTCATGACATGGCAATATGAGTGTGTTGGCCTAATGCAACTACAACCAGATGGATTTGGGTCATATTGAGCCAAAGGTTCAACCGCAAATTCAAATTATGAATTCAAATAGTGCCTTATCATGTTTTGCACTAAACAGCAAGGTTAAGTTGTTTAAACATGCATGAAACCAGTGCAGATGGATAGATTGGATTTTTCTGATCATTTTACATATATAATTTGTTTAATTTGGAGTTACGGTTGAATTTCTATGAATTTTTGAAGTTTGCAACATTTTCTGGAATTTCCTATATAAGAATAAATCTAGAAAATAAGTTACTGCGTCAGCACTACGTCATTGTGATGTCAGCGGTCAACGGGGCTGGTCCAGGTCAAACTGACCAGTGGGACCCACTGGTCAGTGGTTAGTTAACTAACTAAATTTAGTTAGCGTTAAACTATTGCTAATCCTGGTTTAGTTAGTGGCCTGGGGCCCACACGTCAGTGACCCAGGGGGTCAACCTGGGCCCACCGAGTCAACATTCAGTGGTCAAACTTGCCGGCGTCTAGCCGCCGGCGAGTCCAGAAGCGGCGGAGCAGCACGGGATTCACCTACAGGGCGCCGTTTGGCGCGCGGGGCACAGCTACGGGATGCGGACGCTCGTTCGCATCCAACTATGGTGGTGGCGCGGCCGGTGATGAGCTCGGCGGCGGCCGAAGCTTGGTCGAGCTTGGGCTCATTGCTGCGGTGGCCTAGGTGGGGCGGCGCTAGCACCTACGGCTCCTACGCGATGTGGGGAGTGCAATGGGCTCAAGCCCGGGACCATATGGTCACCGGAGCTCCACCGGCGACGAGCGCGGGCGGCGGCGAGTGCGGGTGAACGCGGTGCAGTCGCTATGATGCACGGGGAAAGAAAAGAAGAGGATTGGGGAGGTCAGTGGCTCACAGCGGTCACGTAGAGACGCTCGGTGGGCTCGGGGAAGGGTTGGTGACGGCGTGCGGTCACCGGCGATCTCGGCGGACCGAGGTTGAAGAAGACGGCGTTGGCAGCGTTCTAGGGCTTCCGGCGTCGCACGGCTCGGTGAGGAGGAGCAGTAGGTCAGGGCGAAGCACGGGAACACGTCGGAGAGGCGTGGGGAAGGCGGTGGCCACGGCTGCGGCGGTCGGCGGCTTACGGGCGCGTCGGTCATAGCGGGAGAGGACGAGGGAGAGGCCAGAGGAGGGGAGAGTGAAGTCCAGGGGGTCGAGGCGGCGCCGAGGAGAAGACGCGAGGCGTCGCGGTGGCTAGGCGACGCAGGCAGGCAGCCTAGTGGCGTGGCGCCCGCGCGCGCGCCGTACATTGTCCCTCCTCTGCCTACTGGCAGAGGTTGGGGATGACTGGTACCAGGCCAGCCAGGCCAGGTGGGCTGGGCCGGCTACTTGGGCCACCAGATGGGCTGCAGAGGTGAGACCAAGTGAGTCCTTCTCTCTCTCTCTCTATTTATGTTTTTTTTATTATGCTATTTTGTTCTGGGCTTTATTAAAAATACTAATGCTATCCCAAAAATCATGAAACTTGCTCAAGCCCACTGTTTGGAAAATATCCAACATCAAACATTTAAGTTTATGATTATTTGAGCATTTAAATTATTTTATAGTATTTAAATGCCCAAATGCAAATAGAGTTTGATTTAATTCAGAGCCCAATATGTCTTGCAAAAATATAAACCATTTTTGGTAGATGCTTTCACCTCAAACTAGAAATGTTGAACATTTTTAGAGGGCATTTTGAGTTCAATGAAAAAGATTTTATTTTGACCCTAGTTGAATTCATTTGGTGCTAGAGTTTAAGCATCCCCATTTCAAGTTTCCAATAAATTTAGACATGATGCATGGATGATTATGCAACTACTTGCAAACAAACTCTAGGGCTGTGACATGAAGATTGTCTCGTTGTCATCTTCGTCTTGATGGAACCATGTGGGGGGTGCATCATCGTCCAACATGGCCATGGGTGTCTCCATTTGAGGGATGGACTCGTCGAGGATAGGCGTGTCGTCATGTAGGAGACCTTGCACCAAAGAAGAAAACACACTAGGAGTAGAGGTTAAGTCGTTAGAAATCATAGTGGCCTCACATGTCGTGTCAACTACCTCCCTCACTACGTGTTGTGGCTCACTCACTCCCTCAAGGATGCTCTCACTCATATGGTTGGTGGAGTCACTCAAATGGCGCTCAACCTCACATAGGATGTGTGGCATGCTCTCATTTGTGGGGCTAGTGGTGGTCACACTCATCCTCTCATAGGAAATGCTCTCAATGTCACGTATGGTGGAGTCACTCATGTCACTCATGTGGTGGTGGCTCTCCTCACATGGCACTTGGGGCATCTCTACATATGTGGGTGTCAGAGAGATGTAGGTGCAAATGTCTCCATGCTCAACTCCTATCGCCGTGGTCGAAGGGTATGGCCCTTGCTCGACCTTCTTGTCGCCGTCTTGTTGTTGGAGGCCCATATGATGTGGCACCTCGTAGCTCGTCTCCATGACCGAAGGGAGTTTCCCATGCTCGGCGATCTTCATTGAGGGGCTTTCGAAGATGGAAGTGTCGCCCTCGCTTGTAGGTAGTCGCCTTTGACTTGATGAATTCGTTGTAGGCGTACTCGTGGGAAGTAGGCGAAGACACCTTGAGAACACTTGGCGAAGATGCCGAAGTGGTTGATGTAGCCGTAGCGCCGTCTTGGTGGTGGTCGTCTCGCAGTCTTCTCTTTTGCTCATGAAGCTTGGACTTGGCGTGAAGTAGCGCTTGTTGGGACTTGTGCACTTGCGCTTGTGGAGCATCTTCATGATGATGATGTCGTTGTCGTTCTTGAGCTTGTAGTAGATGTCGTTCGTCGTAGTCGTGCACATGATGCTTGGAGGTGACTTGCCCTTCATGACGATGTTGATCACGAACGTGATGGTGGTCGCCATGTAGACGTGGACGAGGACGATTTGCACTTGCATCGTGTCCGCGCTCCGAAGACTTGTGGCTTGAATGTCGCCGCCTTGAAGATGACGAAGGGGAAGAACACTTGATCAAGGCTCTAATCTCCTCCATCCTTGCATCTTGCTCCTCTTTATGTGCGGAAAGCTTCTTGTCGATGTAGTCCCTTCTCCTTGCTTCGGAGTGGAAAATGTCGATGGAGATGTTCTCGATGCGCTCTTGCAATCTTGATTGTGCGCCTTTCATTTGTCGTTGGAGATCGACAATAGATGCTTTGGAGATGTAGTTGTTCACGCCGCCGTTGTTGTCGTAGACAGGAGATGAAATGCCTTGCCTATCCATCACAAGACTCGAGCAAATATGAGTGGGAGAAAGAGAAGAACTTATACCAATGTACCTTGACCGATGTTGACAATGAATCAAGTTTACTCAAATGCAGACAATGAAATAGCACTATTGGTACCAATTCTTGTCGGTTCTCACACCTACACAAGTAAAAGCTTATGGTGGAGCTTGGTGAGGATAGTGGCACAAAAAATTTGATGCAAAATGTTAGCAAGAGTCAATAATGTTGAAAGAGATTCACAAATTTGCAAGTGAAACAAGTAGACCAATAGCAAAGAATGGCACACAGAAACACACACACGGGTAGATAAATGGGGTCGTGCAACCAAGGAATGAGCACAAAATGTGGAATCCACGAAAAACGCTCATGTTGCACAACTCAAGAGAGAAGCTAGCACGATTGCTCAATAGGCGGATACGACACTTGTGCACAACCTATAAGAGGCAAAATGGATAAACTTTGTATTCCAAGTATGCTATGTATGTATGGTTCCCGGTGTTCCTCTCAAGATGATCCAAGATGATCGGATATGACAATCTTATGTGCAATGTGGTATGATGCTATGGCACTTGCTTACAAGCTTCTTTTCTCTCTTTCTTTTGCTTAAAAGCTTTATTTCTTTTTTTTTCTATGGCCACTTTTGCACAATGCACAAACCAAGATAGCAATTGTGTATATGCGGGAACAAACTTGTGACACGAGATATGATACCAAATGATATGGTATGTATGCAATAGGAGGTGTAGACCAATGATCACTAATGTGCACAAGTAACGTTGCCGGCAATACTCAAATGGCTAGTCTCGATAGGCAAGTAACGCAAAATGGGTTAGGGGTTAACAATGCAATGGCAAGGGGAATATACAATGGTGTCGTCGAAGTTACCGTCCTTTACGATGATTAGTAGCGGTGTTCTTGATGTAGATACCAAGAAGATGGAGACTCGTCCCTAAGTAGCCGAAACACCTTAGGAAACGGAAAAACCGCGAACTCAAAATCTCAAATGACAAATGTCAAATGGTGGTACCGGAAAGCGGTGGTGGTTTTGCACTAGGTAATGCGGAAGTGGGATGATGGGTTATGCGAGTCAATGTTGAAGTTGTCGTCCCTAAGTAGCCGAAACATCTTAGGAGACACAAACCACAACTCAAACAAGATCAAACAAAATTGGGTTAGGTTGGGGTGGAAGTGTATGGTGGGTAAGGCTATACGGAAGTGGTGGTGGTGGTTGATGAAGAAGCAATTGTCCCTAAGTAGCCGAAACACCTTAGGAGACTCGAATCACTACTCAAGCAACCACTAATGCTATGGGGATCAAAATTGGTTAGGTTGCGGAAGTCGGTGGCGGCTATGCGGATGATATGGTGGTAGCCCTAGGCAAAGATGCAAAAATTCACATAATTTAATGGAGTCAAATGATGTTGGTGGTATTTTTGTGGGATGGGGGATGTCAAGAGCTTCAAAACGAGCTAAAGAACGTCAAAATCGGAGTTCGGATGAATTAGTTATGGACAAAACAAAAATCAGCCGAAGTCTGAAACTACAGGTAGCGGACGTCCGGAAATGGATGGATGTCCGGTGGCCAGACGTTCGGTGAGCTCGGAAATTCGCTACTTTCATTCTGGAATGGGATGCCGGACGTCCGGTAAGTAGCGGATGTCCGGTAGTTCCTGGGGCTCCGGACGTTCGGTAAAATGGCGGTCGTCCGGTGGGTCGGGGTCAACGCGGGATTTGAGCTCCGGGACGCGATTTTGGGCGGAAAATGGAGATTTCGGGGTCAAAATTCGCGGGATTTCGTGGAGGAAAGATGGGGAAACTTGGGGAGATGCTAGATCCACTTGAAACCAAGCAAATCCATGGATCAAAATTAACAAAACATCATCAAACCAACAAATCACAAAAAAAATTTGTGGGCTATTTTTGGTGGGAATTTTCGGATTTACGACAAAATCAACAAAATCAAGCTAGAAAAAGAGGGGTAGGGGCTCCAAAAACGTGATCAACGTGGCTCATGGTACCAAGATTATGTAGGGAGGAACCCTATGGTGACGATCTTTCACGTTTGGAGTGGATCCTACGGGGAATCACGAAGAACACGCGGAAGCACATAGGGAAACACGGGGAAAACGAGAGGGATACACTAAACCAACAAGGAATCAATCACACAAGTGCTAGATCACCGAACACATAAGGTAGCACAATATTCAAGATCAATAAAGGTAAGGATACAAAGGAACCGTTCTTCTCCGTGAGGAGGTCTTGATGGTCTTCCCTAAAAAGGGGTCTTGAATCCACTTGGATACTTCTCCTCGGAGTTCATGACCTCTTCGGAGAAGATCCCCCAAGCGGATTCAAGACCCCTTTATAGGGAAGACCATCAAGACCTCCTCACGGAGAAGAACGGTTCCTTTGTATCCTTACCTTTGTTGATCTTGAATCTTGTGCTACCTTATGTGTTCAGTGATCTAGCACTTATGTGATTCATTTCTTGTTGGTTTAGTGTATCCCTCTCGTTTTCCTCGTGTTTCCCTTTGTGCTTCCGCGTGTTCTTCGTAATTCCCCGTAGGATCCACTCCAAACGTGAAAGATCGTCACCATAGGGTTCCGCCCTACATCAGATGAACATTGGAGCAAGAACAAGCATGGAGATGATGGCATGAGCAAGGTGATGCAGAGCATCCCACGTCCATCCCCATGTACACTCCGACTACTCTCCAAACCCCAAGTGGACATATGACGAGACCTCGAAGATACACCATTGGACACAAGGTGAACTCGCTCCTCTCCGAACCTTCACTTTCCACATGTGAGACATGGTTACTACCTCAAATATGTGTGCTATGCATGACCAGGAACAAGGAGGAAGACCATGGACGAGCTAGCGAGGACGCCAAGTACAAGGACCAAGAGAAGGAGCTGCCAAAGAAGCTCCAGCGAGAGGACGTCCGGACGACACCGGACGACCGGCCTCTCACAGCGAGCGGACGTCCGGCCCTTGGCGGATGACCGGTGCCTGAAGACCAGCCTACGCCAGCTACACACCTCCCACCGAGCGGACACCCAACCCCACACCGGACGTCCGACAATATTAACGGAAGTATGAAGATTCCGGACGACCGGTGCCTCCTTCATAGAACACATCCAGCGGACGTCCGACGATACCGGACGACCGGACCCCCATGAGCCACCGGACGACCGGTCCCCAGCGGACGTCCGGTACCTGTCTGTGCACAGTTTCGGGCAAGCCCATGTACCCCTTCACTTCGCCCCCATTTGCACTATGGCTATAAATAGGACACCCCTCCTCCTAGTTAGGGTTAGCATTGGATTAGCTCATGTTTGTGTGAGAGCCTTTGCTCATCCACTTGGATACTTCTCCTCGGAGTTCACGACCTCTTCGGAGAAGATCCCCCAAGCGGATTCAAGACCCCTTTCTAGGGAATAACATCAAGGCCTCCTCGCGGAGAAGAACAGTTCCTTTGTATCCCTACCTTTGTTGACTTTGGATCTCGTGTATCTCTTTGTGTTCGGTGATCTACCACTTGTGTGATCGATTCCTTGTTGGTTTAGTGATTCTCTCTCGTTTTCCCCGTGTTTTCCCTTTGTGCTTCCGCGTGTTCTTCGTGATTCCCCGTAGGATCCACTCCAAACGTGAAAGATCGGCCTACACCGGGTTAGCCCCGTATCATCTTGGTATCATGAGCCACATTGATCACGTTCTTGGAGCCCCTACCCCTCTTTTTCTAGCTTGATTTTGTTGATTTCGTCCTAAATCCAAAAATCCCCACCAAAAAGTAGCCCCAATTTTTTTTTGTGATTTGTTGGTTTGATGATGTTTTGTTGATTTTGATCCATGGATTTGCTTGGTTTCAAGTGGATCTAGCATCTCCCCAAGTTTCTCCATCTTCCATCCACGAAATCCCGCGAATTTTGACCCCAAAATCTCCATTTTCCATCCAAAATCGCGTCCCGGAGCTCAAATCCCGCGTTGACCCCGACCCACCGGACGACCGCCACTTTACCGGACGTCCGGAGCCCCAGGAACTACCGGACATCCGCTACTTACCGGACGTCCGGCATCCCATTCCAGAACGAAAGTAGCGGATTTCCGAGCTCACCGAACGTCCGGCCACCGAACATCCGTCCATTTCCGGACGTCCGCTACCTATAGTTTCAGACTTCGGCTGATTTTTGTTTTGTCCATAACTAATTTATCCGAACTCCGATTTTGACGTTCTTTAGCTCGTTTTGAAGCTCTTGACATCCCCTATCCCACAAAAATACCACCAACATCATTTGACTCCATCAAATTTTGTGAATTTTTGTATCTTTGCCTAGGGCTACCACCATACCATCCACATAGCCACCACAGACTTCCGCAACCTAACCAATTTTGTTCCTCATAGCATTAGTGGTTGCTTGAGTAGTGACTCGAGTCTCCTAAGGTGTTTTGGCTACTTAGGGACGGTTGCTTCTTCATCAACCACCACCACCACTTCTGCATAGGCGTGCCCACCATACACTTCCGCCACCCCCAAACTTAACCCAATTTTGTTTGAGCTTGTTTGAGTTGTGGCTTGTGTCTCCTAAAGTGTTTCGGCTACTTAGGGACGGCAACTTCAACATTGACTCGCATAACCCATCATCCCACTTCCGCATTGCCTAGTGCAAACCACCACCGCTTTCCGGTACCACCATTTGACATTTGTCATTTGAGATTTTGAGTTCGCGTTTTTTCCGTTTCCTAAGGTGTTTCGGCTACTTAGGGACGAGTCTCCATCTTCTTGGTATCTACATCAAGAACACCACCACTCATCATCGCAAAGGACGGTAACCTCGACGACACCTTTGTATATTCCCCTTGCCATTGCATTGTTAACCCCTAGCCCATTTTGCGTTACTTGCCTATCGAGACTAGCCATTTGAGTATTGCCGGCAACGTTACTTGTGCACATTAGTGATCATGCCTTCCATTACATACCATACCATATCATATTGGTATCATTTCTCATGTCACAAGTTTGTTCCCGCATATACACAATTGCTACATTGGTTTGTGCATTGTGCAAAATTGGCCATAAAAAAAGAGAAGAAATAAAGCTTTTAAGCTAAACAGAAAGAGCAACGAAGCTTGTAAGCAAGTGCCATAGCATCATACCACATTGCACATAAGATTGTCATATGCGATCATCTTGGATCATCTTGAGAGAAACACCGGGAACCATACATACATAGCATACTTGGGATAGAAAGTTTATCCATTTTGCATCTTATAGGTTGTGCACATGTGTCGTATCCGCCTATTGAGCAATTGTGCTAGCGTCTCTCTTGAGTTGTGCAACACGAGCGTTTTCCGTGGATTCCACATTTTGTGCTCACTCCTTGGTTGCACGACCCCATTTATCTATCCGTGTGTGTGTTTCCGTGTGCCATTCTTTGCTATTGGTCCATTTGTTTCACTTGCGAATTTGTGAATCTCTATCAACATTATTGACTCTTGCAAACATTTTGCATCAAATTTTTGTGCCACTATCCTCACCGAGCTCCACCCAAAGCCTTACTTGTGTAGGTGTGAGAACTGACAAGGATTGGTACCAACAGTGCTATTTCATTGTCCGCATTTGAGTGAACTTGATTCATCGTCAACATCGGTCAAGGTACATTGGTATAAGTTCTTCTCTTTCTCCCACTCATATTTGCTCGTGTCTTGTGATGGATAGGCAAGGCATTCCCTCTCCGGTCTACGACAACAACGACGGCATGAACGACTACATCTCCAAAGCGTCCGTCTTCGATCTACAACGACAAATGCAAGGCGCACAATCAAGATTACAAGAGCGCATTGAGAACATCTCCATCAACATTTTCCACTCCGAAGCAAGGAAAAGGGACTACATCGACAAGAAGCTTTCCGCACAATCAAGATTGCAAGATGCAAGGATGGAGGAGATTAGAGACTTGATCAAGTCTTCTTCCCCTTCGTCATCTTCAAGGCGGCGACATTCAAGACACAAGTCTTCGGAGCGGGGAAACGATGCAAGTGCAAATCGTCCTCGTCCACATCTACATGGCGACCACCATCACGTTTGAGATCAACATCGTCAGGAAGGGCAAGTCACCTCAAAGCATCATGTGCACGATGACGACGAACGACATCTACTACGAGCTCAAGCACGACACCGACATCATCATCATGAAGATGCTCCACAAGCACAAGTGCACAAGTCCCAACAAGCCCTACTTCACGCCAAGTCCAAGTTTCAAGAGCACAAAAGAAGACCGCGACACGAGCACCACCAAGACGGCACTACGGCTACATCAACCACTTCGGCATCTTCGCCAAGTGTTCTCAAGGCATCTTCGCCTTTGGACGTACGGCATCTTCGCCTACTTCCCACGAGTACGCCTACAACGCCTTCATCAAGTCAAAGGCGACTAACTACGAGCGAGGGCGACACTTCCATCTTCGGAAGCCCCTCAAGGAAGATGGCCTAGCATGGGAAACTCCCCTCGGTCATGGAGACGAGCTACGAGGTGCCACATCATATGGGCATCCAACAACAATATGGCGACAAGAAGGTGGAGCAAGGGCCATCCCCTTCGACCACGGTGATAGGAGTTGAGCATGGAGACATTTGCACCTACATCTCTCCAACACCCACATATGTCGAGATACCCCATACGTGACATTGAGAGCATTTCCTATGAGAGGATGAGTGTGACCACCACTAGCCCCACACATGAGAGCATGCCACACATCCTGTGTGAGGTTGAGCGCCATTTGAGTGACTCCACCAACCATATGAGTGAGAGCATCCTTTAGGGAGTGAGTGAGCCACAACACTTAGAGAGTGAGGTAGTTAACACGGTGATGTAGGGTGGAACACTTGGCGACGATCTTTCATGTTTGGAGTGGATCCTACGGGGAATCACGAAGAACACGCGGAAGCACAAAGGGAAAACACGGGGGAAAACGAGAGAAAATCACTAAACCGACAAGGAATCAATCACACAAGTGCTAGATCACCGAACACAAAGAGATACACGAGATCCAAAGTCAACAAAGGTAAGGATACAAAGGAACCGTTCTTCTCCGCGAGGAGGCCTTGATGTTCTTCCCTAAAGAGGGGTCTTGAATCCGCTTGGGGGATCTTCTCCGAAGAGGTCGTGAACTCCGAGGAGAAGTATCCAAGTGGATGAGCAAAGGCTCTCACACAAATATGAGCTAATCCAATGCTAACCCTAGCTAGGAGGAGGGGGTGTCCTATTTATAGTCTTAGTGCAAAAGGGGGCGAAGTGGAGGGGTACATGGGCTTTGGCCCGAAACTGTGCGCAGACAGGTACCGGACGTCCGCTGGGGGCCGGTCGTCCGGTGGCTCATGATGGACCGGACGTCCAGTGTCGTCGGACGTCCGCTGGAAGCGTTCTGTGAAGGGCCGCCGGACGTCCGGAAGTTTCATACTTCCGTTAATATTTGTTCTGTTGACAGGTGCCGGACATCCGGAGACTTCGGTCGTCCGCTCACTGGAGGGTGTGGCCGGTCGTCTGGTCCGGGCCGGACATCCGCTCATTGGGGCCTGTGTTGGCTGGGGCTTCAGGCGTCGGACGTCTGGTCCCGAACGGTCATCCGGTGGCTGGAACTTTCTCCGGTTGATCTTCTTCTTGACCTTCATGGTTGGAAGCTTTGCCTCCTTGTCCGATGGATGTAGATGCACCATGGCTTTCCTCCAGGTACCTGATCACACACAAAGTGTCCATATGAGGTAGTAGCCAAGTCTCGTGAGTAGAAAGAGGAAGTTCGGAAAGGAGCGAGTTCACCTTATCTTCGATAGCCTTGGCTCTAGCTCTTGTCATGGGTCCAAGTGGTGTTGAAGAAGATGTAGACACGTCCATGGGGATGAGCAAGGGATGCTCCGCATCATCTCCCCCCCCCTTGGGAAGGATCCGACCAAGGATCGAAATGTTCATCTCCATGGTATGGCGCAAGGTCCTTGACGTGGAAGATGTCGCTCACATTGTACTTGCCTCGTGGTAGGTCTATCTTGTAGGCATTGTCGTTGTAGCATGCTAGCACCTTGAAGAGTCCATCGGCTAGAGGGAGAAGTTTGGACTTGTGTTCGTTGGGGAAGCGGTCCTTTCGAAGGTGTATCCACACAAGATCGCCAATGTTGAAGATCAAGGGTTGCTTGTTGACGTCGAGCTTGGTCGCTAGTCATTGTACTTGGCACTCGATGGTGTGCCTTGTATCTTCATGCATCTTCTGTATGTAGCTTGCCCGTGCACTCGCATCCATGTTGGTGCGCTCTTGTAGAGGAAGAGGTAGCATGTCGAATGGTGACAACGGGTTGAATCCGTAGACGACCTCGAAGGGAGACTTGCCGGTAGTCGAATGTCTTGCACGGTTGTAGGCATACTCGGTGATGGGTAGACATGCTTCCCATTCCATGATGTTCTTCTTGATCAACAAGCGAAGTAGAGTGGAGAGAGTCCGGTTTGTCACCTCCGTTTGGCCGTCGGTTTGAGGATGGTATGCGGATGAGAACAAGAGCTTGATTCCGAGCTTGGCACATAGGGTCTTCCAAAAGTAACTCAAGAACTTGACGTCGTGGTCGGAGACGATTGTCTTTGGTACTCCATGGAGATGCAAGATTTCCCTACAAAAGAGATTTGCAAAATGTGAAGCATCGCCTATCTTGTTACAAGGAATGAAATGTGCCATCTTAGAAAATCGGTCCACAACAACAAACATGGAATCCTTTCCATTTTGAGTTCTAGGCAAACCAAGTACAAAGTCCATGCTAATGTCTTCCCAAGGTTGATAAGGAATAGTAAGAGGCATGTAAAGACCATGAGATTGAGCTTTAGACTTAGCTTTGCGACATGTAGAGCATCGGGTGGTGAAGCGTGAGACATCTCGAAACATCTTGGGCCAAAAGTAGTTCTTGGAGAGCGTGGCGAATGTCTTATCTCGGCCAAAGTGTCCCATGAGTCCGCCTCCATGAGCCTCTTGCAAAAGTAGCAAACGAAGAGAAGACTTCGGAATGCAAAGTTTGTTAGCTTTCATAAGATAAGCATCCTTGATATAATATTGTTCCCAAGAAGTATGCGTCAAACACTTAGCATAAGGAATAGCAAAAGATGGATCATTAGCATACAAGTCTTTGATGTGCTCAAAACCAATAACATTCAACTCAAGTTTAGTGACAAGCGTTCATATGCGTGAAAGCGCATCCGCAACTACATTTTCCTTACCCTTAATGTATTTGATCACATAGGGGAAAGATTCGATAAATTCACTCCATTTGGCATGACACTTGTTCAACTTAGTTTGACCTTTTAAGTAGTTTAGCGTTTCATGATCGGTATAGATGACAAACTCATGAGGTCTAAGATAATGTTCCCAAACATGTAGTACACGCACTAAAGCATACAATTCTTTGTCATATATGGGATAGTTAAGTTGAGCACCGGAGAGTTTTTCACTAAAATATGCAATGGCTCGTTTTTCTTGCATCAAAACTCCGCCAATTCCTGTACCACTTGCATCACAATGAACCTCAAAAGTTTTGTCAAAATTGGGAAAAGCAAGAATCGGAGGATGAGTAAGCAAAGACTTGAGCTCATCAAAAGCGGTGGATTGCAAAGATCCCCACACAAAAGGAGCATTCTTCTTACTCAAAGCATGCAAAGGAGCGGCTATTGTGCTAAAATCTTTCACAGAGCGGCGATAAAAACCTGCAAGACCAAGAAAACTACGCACTTGTTGCAAATTGGTGGGTTGGGGCCAAGTTTTAATTGCTTCAATTTTAGTTTCATCAACATGGACACCCTTGGAAGAGACAACGAAACCCAAGAAAACCACTTTGTCAACACCAAATGTGCACTTTTCATGTTGGCATAAAGACTTTCCTTGCGAAGTGTTTGTAAAACAGCCCTAACATGCTCAAGATGCTCTTTCATGGTTTTGCTAAACACAAGAATATCATCGAAGTAAACCACAACAAAGACTCCAATATAAGGTCGAAGTACATGATGCATGAGACGCACAAAAGTTCCGGGAGCCTCCGATAAACCCATAGGCATGACTAACCATTCATATAAGCCAAATTTGGTTTTGAAAGCAGTTTTCCATTCATCACCCTCGTGAATGCGTATTTGATAATAGCCACTTTTAAGATCAATTTTTGAGAAAAAGTCGGCTCCACTAAGTTCATCAAGCATATCATCTAAGCGAGGAATGGGATGCCTATAGTGAACAGTAATAGCATTTATAGGTCTACAATCGGAACACAAGCAGAAACTTCCATCGGGCTTAGGCACAAGTATAACGGGAACAACACAAGGGCTTAAGCTTTCACGTACATGACCGTTGTCGATTAGTTGTTGTACTTGCCATTGAATCTCCTTGGTTTCTTCGGGATTGATACGGTATGGAGCTTTGTTTGGAAGTGGCGCTCCGGGGATGAGGTCAATTCGATGTTCAATTCCTCGTAGAGGAGGTAGACCCGGAGGTAGGTCATCGGGGAAAACATCTTGAAATTCCTGCAAAAGAGATTTAAACACCAAAGGTAGCTCGTGAATGGTGTTAGTTTTTGGTTCTCCATCCTTGCACACAAGGACGAAGTGCATCACACTCGATGGGTTCTCACACACTTCTCTCATCTCACTTTTTGTGGCAAATAGTATGAGGTTTTTCTCTCTAGGCGAAGAGGCGCTCAAGTTTGGCTTGTGGCTCTCCCTCACTTTTTGGTGGATCTCTTTTCCGCTCTTCTCTCTATGGTGGGTGGCTTGCTTGTCGGCTATCACTTGACTAGGAGACATAGGTCGTAGCACATATTCATTCCCTTTCATCTTGAAGCTATAGTGGTTGGTACGCCCGTTGTGCAAGACACCACGGTCGAATTGCCATGGTCGACCAAGAAGGAGGTGGCAAACGGTCATTGGGACCACATCACACACCAAAGTGTCCTCATATGCACCAATTTTGAAGGATACTTGGACCGTATGCTCAACTCGTATAGTGTCGGAGTCACTTAGCCATTGAACTTTGTAGGGGTGCGGGTGCTTCTTCTTTACCAATTGGAGCTTGGAGCATAGTTCTTCACTTGCCAAGTTGTGGCAACTACCTCCATCAATGATGACCTTGACGGATCGTCCATTGATGCCGGCCTTTGTGTGGAAGATGTGGCATCGTTGGTCTTATTCTTGTTGATGTTGAAGAGTCAAGACCTTGGAGACAACGAGAGCGGGGCTCGTATCTTCATCACAAAAGACTTGATCATCTTCATCCTCATTCACTCGCCTATGCATGGCTACTTGCTCAAGAGCTTCCATTTCATCTTCACTCAATGAGTCGTAGGTGCCATCATCGTTGAGGATCATGGTGCACTTGTTTGTGCATTCATAGAACTTGTGGGCTCGGCCGCCGCAAGTGAAACACTTGAAGGAGCCTGTCTTGACGGTCTCATCGGTTGGAGTAGATGACGAAGCATGCGGCTTGAAGTTGCTTGTAGTAGGAGGAAGACGACTTGAACTTGTGGAAGTTTTCTTGTAACTTGACTTGTCGTCGTTGCTTGGAGAAGGCTTGGTTGATGTTGAAGTTGGAGTAGTTGTTGAAGCTTGGTTATTGGAGAAGCCGTAGGTCTTGGAGGAGTACTTGGCGTACTTGAAGTCATCTTGCACTTGGCGTTCCGCCTTTGTAGCTTGATGCACGAGCTCAATGAGGTTGGAGTAGGGTTGGAACTTGGCGATCTTCTTGATGGGATGATTGAGTCCATTCAAGAATCGTGCCATTGTTTGCTCATCATCTTCCTTGACATTGGCTCGAATGGCTATCTCCATTTCCTTGTAGTATTCTTCAACACTCTTTGTTCCTTGCTTGAGGAGTTGTAGCTTCTTGAAGAGATCACGGTTGTAGTAGGTGTTCACAAATCGTGCTTGCATGACATCCTTCATTTGAGCCCAAGTGCTGATTGGAGGTTCACCTCTTGCTTGTCGGCG
Source organism: Triticum timopheevii (assembly GCA_963921465.1). Lineage (NCBI taxonomy): Eukaryota > Viridiplantae > Streptophyta > Magnoliopsida > Poales > Poaceae > Triticum > Triticum timopheevii. The sequence continues at coordinate 273,250,822 of OY997266.1, forward strand.
CTCAAGGACTTGTTCCCACCATATGAGCACATAGTCTTGGAACTCAAGTGATGCCATGGCGATCTTCTTCTCTTCCTCATAGTTGTGAAAATGAAAGATTTTGTCGACCTTCAATGCCCATGAGAGGTACTCTTCGGGATCATTGCTTCCATTGAACTTGGGCATTGTGAATTTGAGCTTGCCATAGCATTGCTCTTCATTGTGTTGTTGGCGATGGTGATGATGACGCCCTTGACATGGAGGTTAATCATCCTCATGTTGCTCTTGGCATGGAGGAAGTCCATGATCAACTTGCTCTTGTTGACCTTGAGGTTGAGGTTGAGCTTGATGAGCTTGTGAGGGAGCTTGTGTAGCTTGACGTTGGACACGCGGATGGTAGTTCCTCTCTTTAATTTCTTCTCGAAGGGCTTCGTCTTGATTGCACCATTCGTGATTGCGGTTGGCGATAGCTCAACTTGATGCTTGAAGGGCATGTTCCGCCTCAAGAGCTTGTGCTTCTCGTTGTTGTTGTTGACGACGTTGAGCCTCGGCGTCTTGTTGCGCTTGGTGTAGACGCGCTCTTTCTTGTTCTTCTTGGCGATGAAGACATTGTCGTTCTTGAGCTTGAGCAAACACTACTTGGTTTGATTGAGGGCGAGGGACTTGCTCATCGACTTGCTCTTGTGAATGCTTGACGTGTAGCGGGTTGCGAGATGCATGACAGTCTTGACGCGCGGCTCGTCGAAGAGTGTTCGATGACGGTGTACTTGAGCCGGAGAAGGAGTCGTTGGAGTGTCGACTTGAGTGGCTCCTCCTTGAGTATGACGATGTAGAAGGAGGTCGGTTCACCAACAAGGATGGATCTCGTCCATTCTTGCATCGTTCTCTTGCTTGTGCGCGTCGAGCTTTTTGTCGAAGTAGTCTCTTGTACGTTGCTCGGAGAGTCGTAAGTTGGTGGCGAGGTTGTCAATGCGGTCGTTCATTGCTTGTTGCTCTTGATGTAACGCTCGTTGTGCACCAAAGAGGTGGCTCTTGGTGACGTATGATGACATGTCGTCGTCTTGCTCGATGAAGAGTGGGTTGGTAGAAGTACTTGGCCTATCCATCATTTCAAGCAAAATGTGAGTGGTAGAAGGAGAAGAACTAATACCAATGTACCTTTGACCGATGTTGAAGATGAATCAAGTTCACTCAAATGCGGATAATGAAATAGCACTATTGGTACCAATTCTTGTCGGTTCTCACACCTACACAAGTAAAAGCTTATGGTGGAGCTTGGTTAGGATGGTGGCATAAAATTTGATGCAATAGTAAGTGAGCTTCAATAATGTTGGAAATGAGTCACAAATTTGCAAATGCAACAAGTAGACCAAGCAAAATAATGGAGCACGGGAACACACACGCAAATAGATAGATGGGATTGTGCAAACCAAAAGTGAGCCAAAATGTGGAACCCACGAAAATGCTCTTGTTGCACAGTACTAGAGAGACGCTAGCACGATTGCACAATAGGCGGATACGGAACTTGTGCACAACCTACTAGGCAAAAAATGCAACGATCTCTATCCCAAGTATGCTATATGTATGGTATTGCGGTGCTATGATCCAAGATGATCTTATATGACAATCTTAATGTTGTATGATGCTATGGTTCTTGCTCATAAGCTAGTTTCTTATCTTTCCTCTTTGCTTAAAAGCTTTGGTGGCTCTTTCACTTTTGAGCTCTTTTCTCATGCAACTTCATGAACCAAGATAGCAATTGTGTATGCGATGACAACTTTGTGACACACAAGTTGATTCCGAGATATGCACCACTATGGTATGGTATGTATGATATGGAGTATTATCACTAATGTGCACAAGTCACGTTGCCGGCAATACTCAATGGCTAGTCTCGATGGGTAAGCTACGCAAAAGTAGGGCCATGTGGGGTATCAATGCAATAGCAAGGTATGACAAAGATGTCGTCGAAGTTACTGTCCTTGGAGATGATGAGACCCTTGTGAAGATGAGCCGTGGTGATGATGAAGTCGAACCGTACCTAAATAGCCGAAACACAATAGGACACGGGAGTCACAACTAAAAATCTCAAGGACCAAAATATGTTAAAATCGTCATTGGAGGTATTGAGAAGGAAGGTGGTGTATGTTTGTTTGGAAGATGTGGTGGAAGGTGGGGTTGTGGTGGTGGCCAAACTGAAAATTCAGTTTCGTCAGAGTTTCACGGACGTCCGGTTTTTGCGGTCGTCTGGTCACATCCATGGGGATGAGCGAGGGATGCTCCGCATCACACGACATGTGAGGCCACTATGATTTCTAACGAGTTAACCTCTACTCCTAGTGTGTTTTCTTCTTTGGTGCTAGGTCTCCTACATGACGACATGCCTATCCTCGACGAGTACATCCCTCCAATGGAGAAACCGATGGCCGTGGTGGACGATGATGCACCCCCCACATGGTTCCATCAAGATGAAGATGACAATGAGACGATCTTCAACACCTCACCTACAACACATGAGCGACACTCCAAAGGTAACATAGGTGATGCTGCTTCTCTTGTCCCACTAGTGGACTCCCTTGACATCGATTGCTCCCATGGTGTTGACCCACCTATTCCCATGCTTCATGCTAGTGAGACTTCTTCATGCCTTGACTTACCTATTTATGATGAATATGACGATGAGCATGTTGAGTTGCCTAGTTGTGATGCTATGCTTCATAGGATATCATGTGAAAATTCTATTGGTCACTTCATGTTTGACAATCCATTGAACTTGTCATGTGCTATGAGTGAGATCTCCCATATTGCCTCATTTCAATCTCAACATAGTAACTATGCATGCCCCATTAAAATAAATCCCATTTGCACTTATGGAATAGATGACGAGATGATGTTCATTGCCTTTTGTTTTTCATGTGATGATATTGCCATGCTTCCTTTACATGATTTGCGCAATTCATCCACTATGCCATGCCATGATCACATTGTTCCGAATATGCATTGTTTTGGATGTTGTCAATATTCTCCATGTGATGTTACTACTCATGCTCATGAGGAGACCCCCATAGTTTCCTCATATATATTAGGAGATCTTGATGCATTTCATACTTTGCATGATTCCCATGATAGTGTACATCATATGAATTCCATGAATAACAATGCTCTAGATATTTCTCGTGATGCATTACACAATTTGAGTCTCCATTATGCTATACATAATAACAAACCTATCATGATGGATGACATGTTTCTATATCACACATCTCATTTATTTGAGCGTTGGATATTTTGTGCTAACAAACACACGCACGTGCGCATCATGATGGATGATGTGTACATCTACCACGCACACACAATTTTCCCTCTGTCTTAGTTTTGTGTAGGTACTCATGTAGACTCGTCAACCTTTCAATCCCAAGAGTTGACGAAACGAGCTCTTGAGAGCAAGGATGCTTTGGGATCCCGAGGACTAGCCTTACCACCATTCTCTTCGCGCATCGACTACGCGCATCTCTTTTACTTGGCTCTCACACGGCTATGGGCTATCTACCACTTGTCACCTTATGCCCATACTATCGTGTTCACTTTGCATGTTAGGCCTCTTACATAATTTTCCATGCAATTGTGACCCTTGCTTGCATCTACCCATGATTCACAATTATGCTTCTCCTATGTGTATTTGCATGCTTGGTGGAGATCCTTGTTGCTTTTGCCATGTTTATCATGTGCCTCATGCTATTGTTGATTCTTGTGTTGGGAGAGTCATGATGACCCATTGCTATTTACATAGGACTTCTTGCCAACACCATGAACCTACTTTCCTCATATCTTGCTTTCATGCTTGTGCTATGTCATGTGAAGTATTCATACCCACTATTTGTACCAATGACATGTGATAGAGGAAAGGTGTCCCGTCTTTCGATGAGATGATGGATATCGCTTAGGTGGAAATCGACTTTGACGATCCGAATACGAACGTGCGAGGATGTCGCGCCTTACCAATCGCTAAACCAACTCCGAGAGCTTATTGACCATGCAGGAGCACGATCAACCTGACCACTAGGGTCTGTTTCCTGCAAGCAAACGAAGAACAAGCAAGAAACTAAGATTGCAATCTGGATATTGCGAATATAAGATGAAAGCTTTATTGATCAAGGTGGGGTTCTGAGACGTCTTTGTCTGGTCGTTCAACACAAACGAAGTACGCGAAGTTGCAGCTATGGCGAACTTTAATCTAAACAAAACCCAAAGTCTAAACGGTGCCCTAAGGGCTGTATATATGGAGGAAGAGGGGGGAATTTAGTGGCCCTTGGTGGAGGGGTCCGAAATCAACCCTATCTCTTGTTTCCCCACACATACGGACTCTAAAAATAGCCTATACTTATGTATTTCGAAATTACATGGGCCTGGTCCAATAATAAGGTGACGCAGCACCTAGAATAGCCTCGGGACAAAATTTATGAAGTGGCATCTTGTATATTTCGTCCAAGGTTTCATGCACCCATTATGGTGGCTTCAAAGTCTTGAAATCATCACTTGTAACTCCGTTCTTGTTCCCCTTGCACATGCCATCATCTCCATGCTTGTTCATGCTCCAATTTCCATCCTTCTCCAAGCTAGGCCCTTCATTTTTAAGCAAAACAAATGTATCCAATTTAGGCAGCATCTATTCTCATGAACATTAGAATCATTACCAAGAAACGACAGTACCTGATAATTTAATTGGCAGGCGTGTGCTCTAGTACTTGGTCCAGTATATGTAGCAGTAGGGGTTGTGGGTCTAACAATGGTATTGATGTCCTCATCAACATGCTTGCCATGATTACTCCTAGTATGTTGCATCTTCGCACTACTAGATTGCTTGACTTGATTGCTATGATTGATTGCTTGGTTGCATCACCCATGTTCCACTCTTATTCGCTTTCTTGGGTTGATGACGTATATGTTCATGCGTCTCACACGATATATCTTGATCATTGTCTCTTGTGTCCATTAGTTGCCTCTTTCATATCCACTTGTATTGAGTGCAAGCATACTATGCTTATTGATCTTGGAGACTTTTACACCTTACTTGTGATGCATGCTTGTTTGATTGAGCCTATTGCATTTGGTTGTTCTCGCATCATATGCCTCCATACTATGCAATACTCCCTTGTCCTTTCTTATGATGAACATGATACATACACTTGTTGGGTATCTTACCACACGAATGATAGTTGTTGCATTTGCACTAACCGCATTTGTTTTTCCGAGTGTTTGCCATGTTCTTTCGTTTTGAAGGATTCACAAGGCGGTACCATCATGAGACATATTGGCTATGTGAAGGCATACACGATGTGCGACACCAACATTTTAGACATCCTCATAAAGGTGAACCCCTTCCCTTTGAGACATCCTCAAGTAAGCATATTGGATGGGTCATTCTTTCATTGTTGTTTCCTTCTTGTTGTCTACATGATACATCTCGTCAACGGAGGAGCGACATTGGAGATTGGCTACATGGACTTTAACATTGAGGAGCGCTCACACTTGTTGGATGCACCTTCGAAACTCCTCTCATGCCTCGACATCGAGCTTTGGTACACCAACACCTCCATATTTGTTGATTGTGCTCATACATGTCATGCTCGATGGACTTATCATACTCACCACAAGTTTGCACCCTATCCATGGATTGACTCACATTATGCTTGTCTTGTTGCATCTATTTCCATGTCATCCATGATATATGAGCTTGTTCACTTCCTTAGCAAATTTGTTGTGATCTACCTTGATGGATATTCATACATCATGATCATATTGTCCACCATCAATTACATGATAACATACACATGTTGAGCATACATTGCCATATTCATGCTATTGGTAAACTGTCTCACTATGACATCATTTTGCACCGTGGTTGCATTGATCATATTTACAACACATTTGTGTGCACAATGATTGCATTTCCTCCCATGAATGATTTGCATCTCATTCTAGATCATTTTGATAAGCTTCATGCGCTTTGTCACGACCAATCTTGCCGCACGGACTCATTCTTACATGATGGACACTTTGTGTGCGCTAACCATTGTATTTCCGAGTGTTGCTTGTGTTTGCTCTTTTTGCATGTCTATCACTCCGGCGACACCTTGGACAACTTGGATTGCGCCATGTCTTCAACTTCGTCCAACTACAAGTCCGTCTATGACAACCATTTCCATGGTGATGAGGATCACGATCCGAGGTCGGATCTTTCCCAAGGGGGGGAGATGATGCGGAGCATCCCACGTCCATCCCCATGTACACTCCGACTACTCTCCAAACCCCAAGTGGACATATGACGAGACCTCGAAGATACACCATCGTACACAAGGTGAACTCGCTCCTCTCCGAACCTTCACTTTCCACATGTGAGACATGGTTACTACCTCAAATATGTGTGCTATGCATGACCAGGAACAAGGAGGAAGACCATGGACGAGCTAGCAAGGACGCCAAGAACGAGGACCAAGAGAAGGAGCTGCCAAAGAAGCTATAGCGAGCGGACGTCCGGACGACACCGGACGACCGGCCTCTCACAGCGAGCACGTTCGACCCTTGGCGGACGACCGGCGCCTGAAGACCAGCCTATGCCAGCTACACACCTCCCAGCGAGCGGACGCCCGACCCCACACCGGACGTCCGACAATATTAACAGAAGTATGAAGATTCCGGACGACCGGCGCCTCCTTCACAGAACGCATCTAGCGGACGTCCGACGATACCGGACGACCGGTCCCCAGCGGACGTCCGGTACCTGTCTGTGCAGAGTTTCGGGCCGAAGCCCATGTACCCCTTCACTTCGCCCCATTTGCACTATGGCTATAAATAGGACACCCCCTCCTCCTAGTTAGGGTTAGCATTGGATTAGCTCATGTTTGTGTGAGAGCCTTTGATCATCCACTTGGATACTTCTCCTCGGAGTTCACGACCTCTTCGAAGAAGATCCCCCAAGCGGATTCAAGACCCCTTTCTAGGGACGAACATCAAGGCCTCCTCGCGGAGAAGAACGGTTCCTTTGTATCCCTACCTTTGTTGACTTTGGATCTCGTGTATCTCTTTGTGTTCGGTGATCTAGCACTTGTGTGATCGATTCCTTGTTGGTTTAGTGATTCTCTCTCGTTTTCCCCGTGTTTTCCCTTTGTGCTTCCGCGTGTTCTTCGTGATTCCCCGTAGGATCCACTCCAAACGTGAAAGATCGGCCTACACCGTGTTAGCTCCGTATCACAAGGGGAACAAGAACGGAGTTACAAGTGATGATGGACGTTGAAGCCACCATAATGAGTGCATGAAGCCTTGGACGAAATGTACAAGATGCTACTTCATAACTTTCGTCCAGAGGCTATTCTAGGTGCTGTGTCACCTTATTATTGGGCCAGGCCCATGTATTTTTGAAATACTTGAGTATAGGCTGTTTTTAGAGTCCGTATGTGGTCAGGACATCAATACCATTGTTACACCCGCAGCCCCTACTGCTATACATACTGGACCAATTACTATAGCTCGCGCACGCCAATTAAATTACCAGGTAATTTCGTTTCTTGGTAATGATTCTAATGTTCATGAGAATATTATGTTGCCTAAATTGGATACATTTGTTTTGCTTACAAATGAAGGGCCTAGCTTGGAGAAGGATGAACATTGGAGCAAGAACAAGCATGGAGATGATGGCACGCGCAAGGGGAGCAAGAATGGAGTTACAAGTGATGATTTCAGGACGTTGAAGCCACCATAATGAGTGCATGAAGCCTTGGACGAAATATACAAGATGCTACTTCATAACTTTCATCCAGAGGCTATTCTAGGTGTTGCGTCACCTTATTAATTGGCCAGGCCCATGTATTTTCGAAATACTTGAGTATAGGCTGTTTTTAGAGTCCGTACGTGTGGGGAAACAAGAGATAGGGTTGGTTTCGGACCCCTTCCCCAAGGGCCACGAAATTCCCCCCTCTTCCTCCATATATACAACCCTTAGGGCGTTTTTTAGATTTTGGGATTTGTTTAGTTAAAAGTTAGCCATTGCAACTTCGTGTACTTCGTTTGTGTCCAACGACCAGACCAAGACCGCTTCCGGCTCCCCACCTTTATCAATACTTCATATTTACTCGCAATATTCAGATTGCTTTATCATATTCTTGCTTGTTCTTCGATTGCTTGCAGGAATAGACCTTCGTGGTCAGGCTGATCGTGCTTCTAGCATCGCTAGTAACCTCGGGAGATTGGTTTAGTGATTGCTAAGGCACAACGTCGTGCATGTTTGTAGTCGGATCGTCAAAGTCGTCTCCACCAAATCGATAGTTATCATCTCATCGAAAGATCGGGACACCCTCGCCTCTATCAAGTGGTATCAGATTTCCAGGTTGCTCGGTGAGATTTTATAGTGTTTCGTAGGTTAGATCGAGTCTGTTCTTCATACCTATAGTTCACAAAAAAGCCAAAAAAAAATTAGGGATAGTTCATCCTATCCGAACCAGTCTGAGCCTTTGCATAGCCTTTTCAGTATTTTGCTTTGTTGAATTTGCGGTTGCATCGTCGCGTCAAGTTGCTGGTCTTAGCGTCTAGTCTTTTAGAGTTTCGAGTTCTGGTCACAAGTTGTCATGCCGCCACCGCACCATCATCATCGCCCCTGCCACCTCCCACCACCGCTCCGAATCCGTATCCATATACCACCACCAATTCATATCCATATACCACCACCGATCCATATCAATATATTACCACCACTACCACCACCGCTGCCATATACCACCACCATATATCCACCACCAATCCGAGTTCCTTGCATATTAGGTTTGTTTTCGAGATCCATCTAATTTCCGATTCGTGTTTCCTTGCCTGAGTACGTTTCAGAAAAAAAAGTCTGTAGACCCCCGGGCAGTTTTTAGGCCAAAATTTCGGCGATCGAAAATATTTTTTCCCTATCCTATTTTTAGGTCGCAGGGAGTGTTTCCAGACAATCGCCATCATTGTGATTTTTTGTCGCACTTTTTCATCGTCGCTGCCATGATTTTCGAAAAAAAATTGTCAAAAAAATTTCATGCCCATCCTGTCAGTTTGACCTGGGAAGAGTTTTGAGACACTCGCCATTATAGTGATTTTTTGCAAAAAAAAAGGAGCGCAAAAAAAAATTCCAGAGTGTGCTTCTCCCTTGTTTACGTGCAGCGCCGTGATTTTGTTAGTGTTCTAGGATCGTGTCTCTAGCACGGTCTAGCCTAGGACCAGCACAGTACCATCGTTGAGCGTTTATTCAACTTTGCATCTTTGAATTGATTATTGCTGATCCTTTTTGCTACCATATTATAAGCCTTCCTAGCTCCACATACATCTACGTCGTGTGTTTTGACTACAACGGTTGCCGAGAAGGAGCTGCCCGAAGCTACAGCCAGCGGACGACCGGCCCAGCCCGGACGTCCGGCCCCTGAAGGTCACGGCAGCCCAAGGAAACCAGGCCAACACACGCTACAGCGGCCAGACGTCCGACCACTCCCAGGCCCCTAGACGACAAAACCACTCTGGACGTCCGCTACTTCTCCACCCGAGCCAAATCTACGGAAGTCCGACGATCTACGGATGTCCGGACAGTCCCGAAGCTCCGGACGACCGACGTCCTCCGGACGTCCGACGCCTATGCGTCCGCCCGAGTGTTGGGCCGACGCCACTTACCCTTTCATTCACCTAGACTATATATACTCCTCCACCTCCTCCTAGTTAAGGTTAGCGATGGTTTAGCTCATATTTTGTGTGAGAGCCTTGCTCGTCCACTTGGTTACTTCTCCTTGGAGCTCACGACCTCTTCGGAGAAGATCCCCCAAGCGGATTCAAGACCCCTTCAGGGGAAGACAATCAAGACCTCCTCACGGAGAAGAACGGCTACCTTTGTATCTTTCCTTTGTTGATTTTGAATCTTGTGCTGCCTCATGTGTTCGCTGATCTAGCCCTTGCGTGATCAATTACTTGTCGGTTGAGTGATTCTCTCGTTTCTCCCCGTATTTTCCCTTGTGTTTTCCGCGCGTTCTTTGTGTTTCCCCGTAGGATCCACTCCAAACGTGAAAGATCACCCCATAGGGATCTGCCCTAAATCATTTTGGTATCATGAGCCACGTTAATCACATTTTTGGAGCCCCTACCCCTCGTTTTCTAGCTTGATTTTGTTGATTTCGTCCTAAATCCGAAAATTCCCGCCAAAAATAGCACCCAATTTTTTTTTGTGATTTGTTGGTTTTGATGATGTTTCATTGATTTTGATCCGTGGATTTGCTTGGTTTCAAGTGGATCTAGCTTCTCCCCAAGTTTCCCCATCTTCCATCCACAAAATCTCTTCAATTTTGACCCCGAAATCTCCATTTTCCGCTCAAAATCGTGCTCCGGATGTCGGATCTCGCGTTGACCCCGACCCACCGGACGACCAGCGTTTTACGGACGTCCGGAGCCCCAGGAACGACCGGACGTCCGACCTTTCCCGGACGACCGGAACCCTAACCTGAGCTGAACTTACGGATTTCCGAGCCTTCCCGGACGTCCGATGACCGGACATCCAACCTTTCCCGGACGTCCGTAACCTGTAGTTTCAAACTTTGGCTGATATTTGTTTTGTCCATAACTAATGCATCCGAACTCCAATTTTGACGTTCTTTAGCTCATTTTGAAGCTATTGACATTCCCCATCCCACAAAAATACCACCAACACCATTTGACTCCATCAAATTACGAAAAATTGGAAAGTTTGCCTTGGTCCTCCACCATATCATCCGCATAGCCACCACCGACTTCCGCAACCTAACCCATTTTGCTTGCCATAGCATTAGTGGTTGCTGGAGTAGTGATTCGAGCCTCCTAAGGTGTTTCAGCTACTTAGGGACGATTGCTTCTTCATCAACTACCACCACCACTTCCCATAGACGTGTCCACCATACGTTTCCACCCCAACTTAGCCCAATTTTGTTTGAGTTGTGGCTTGTGTCTCCTAAGGTGTTTCGGCTACTTAGGAACGGCAACTTCAACATTGACTCGCATAACCCATCATCTCACTTCCGCATTACCTAGTGCAAAACCACCACCGCTTTCCGCTACCACCATTTGGCATTTGGCATTTGATTTCGCGGGTTTTTCCGTTTCCTAAGGTGTTTCGGCTACTTAGGGACGAGTCTCCATCATCTTGGTATCTACTTCAAGAACACCGCCACTCATCATCGCAAAGGACGGTAACCTCGACGACGCCATTGTATATTCCTTTGCCATTGCATTGACAACCTCTAGCCCATTCTGCATTACTTGCCTATCGAGACTAGCCATTTGAATATTGCAGGCAACGTTACTTGTACACATTAGTGATCATACTTCCCATTGCATACATACCATACCATTGTGGTGCATATATTGGTATCATATCTTGTGTCACAAGTTTGTTCCCGCATATACACAATTGCTATCTTGGTTTGTGCATTGTGCAAAAGTGGCCATAGAAAAAAAAGAAATAAATCTTTAAAGCAAAAGAAAGAGAGCAAAGAGCTTGTAAGCAAGTGCCATAGCATCATACCACATTGCATATAAGATTGTTATATCCGATCATCTTGGATCATCTTGAGAGACACACCGGGAACCATACATACATAGTATACTTGGGATAGAAGTTTATCCATTTTGCATCTTATAGGTTGTGCACAAGTGTCGTATCCGCCTATTGAGCAATCGTGCTAGCGTCTCTCTTGAGTTGTGCAACACGAGCATTTTCCGTGGACTCCACATTTTGTGCTCATTCCTTGGTTGCACGACCCCATTTATCTATCCGTGTGTGTGTTTTCGTGTGCCACATATTGCTATTGGTCCATTCGTTTCGCTTCCGAATTTGTGAATCTCTTTCAACATTATTGACTCTTCCTAACATTTTGCATCAATTTTTTGTGCCACTATCCTCACCGAGCTCCACCATAAGCTTTTACTTGTGTAGGTGTGAGAACCAATAAGAATTGGTACCAATAGTGCTATTTCATTTTCCGCATTTGAGTGAACTTGATTCATTGTCAACATCGGTCAAGGTACATTGGTATAAGTTCTTCTCTTTCTCCCACTCATATTTGCTCGAGTCTTGTGATGGATAGGCAAGGCATTTCATCTCTGGTCTACGACAACAACGATGGCGTAAACAACTACATCAACAAAGCGTCCATCTTCGATCTACAACGACAAATGCAAGGCGCACAATCAAGATTGCGAGAGCGCATCGAGAACATCTCCATCGACATTCGTCACTCCGAAGCAAGGAAAAGGGACTACATCAACAAGAAGCTTTCCGCACATAAAGAGGAGCAAGATGCAAGGATTGAGGAGATTAGAGCCTTGATCAAGTCTTCTTCCCCTTCGTCATCCTAAAGGCGCCGACATTCAAGACACATGTCTTCAGAGCGCGGAAACAATGCAAGTGCAAATCGTCCTCGTCCACATCTACATGGCGACCACCATCACGTTTGTGATCAACATCATCATGTAGGGCAAGTCACCTCCAAGCAACATGTGCACGACGACGACGAACGACATCTCCTACGAGCTCAAGCACGATAATGACATCATCATCATGAAGATGCTCCACAAGCGCAAATGCACAAGTCCCAACAAGCCATACTTCACGCCAAGTCCAAGCTTCAAGAGCACAAAAGAAGACCGCGAGACGACCACCACCAAGACAGCGCTACGGCTACAACAACCACTTTGGCATCTTCGCCAAGTGCTACCAAGGCATCTTCGCCTTTGGACGTACGACATCTTCGCCTACTTCCCATGAGTACGCCTACAATGACTTCATCAAGTCCAAGGCAACTACCCACGAGCGAGGGCGACACTTCCATCTTCGGAAGCCCCTCAAGGAAGATGGCCCAGCATTGGAAACTCCCTTCGGTCATGGAGACGAGCTACGAGGTGCCACATCATATGGGCCTCCAAAAACAAGACGGCGACAAGAAGGTCGAGCAAGGGCCATCCCCTTCGACCACGGCGATAGGAGTTGAGCATGGAGACATTTGCACCTACATCTCTCCTACACCCACATATGTCGAGATGCCCCAAGTGCCATGTGAGGAGAGCCACCACCACATAAGTGACATGAGTAACTCCACCATACGTGACATTGAGAGCATTTCCTATGAGAGGATGAGTGTGACCACCACTAGCCCCACACATGAGAGCATGCCACACATCCTATGTGAGGTTGAGCGCCATTTGAGTGACTCCACCAACTATATGAGTGAGAGCTGATGGGGAACGTAGTAATTTCAAAAAATTTCCTACGCACACGCAAGATCATGGTGATGGCATAGCAACAAGAGGTTCGAGTGTTCGTCCACGTACCCTCGTAGACCGTAAGCAGAAGCGTTAGCACAACGCGGTTGATGTAGTCGTACGTCTTCACGATCCGACCGATCCAAGCACCGAATGTACGGAGCCTCCGAGTTCAGCACACGTTCAGCTCGATGACGATCTCCGGCCCTCCGATCCAGCAAAGGTTCCGGAGATGCGTTCCGTCAGCACGACGGCGTGGTGACGGTGATGATGTTCTACCGGCGCAGGGCTTCGCCTAAACTCCGCGACGATATGACCGAGGTGGAATATGGTGGAAGGGGGCACCGCACACGGCTAAGGAACAATCCGTAGATCAAGTTGTGTGTCTCTGGGGTGCCCCCCGCCCCCGTATATAAAGGAGGGAGGGAGGAGGGGGCCGGCCTAATGGGAGGCGCGCCCTAGGAGGGGGAAACCTACTCCAAGTAGGTTCCCCCCTCCTTTTCCTAATCCAATAAGGAGGGGGAAGGAAGGAGTAGGAGAGGGGGAAGGCAAGGGGGGAGCCGCCCCCCCTTCATTGTCCTATTCGGACTCAAGGGGAGGGGGCGCACCACTTGCCCTGGCCGGCCCCTCTCTTTCTCCAATAGGGCCCATCAAGGCCCATTACTTCCCGAGGGGGTTCCGGTAACCCTCCGGTACTCCGGTTTTCTCCGAAAACTCCCAGAACCTTTCCGGTGTCCGAATATAGTCGTCCAATATATCAATCTTTATGTCTCGACCATTTCGAGACTCCTCGTCATGTCCGTGATCACATCCGAGACTCCGAACAAACTTCGGTACATCAAAACTTATAAACTCATAATAAAACTGTCATCGAAACGTTAAGCGTGCGGACCTTACGGGTTCGAGAACTATGTAGACATGACCTAAAACCATTCTCGGTCAATAACCAATAGCGGGACCTGGATGCCCATATTGGTTCCTAAATATTCTATGAAGATCTTTATCGGTCAAACCGCATAACAACATACTTTGTTCCCTTTGTCATCGGTATGTTACTTGCCCGAGATTTGATTGTCGGTATCCAATACCTAGTTCAATCTCGTTACTGGCAAGTCTCTTTACTTGTTCCGTAATACGTCATCTCATAACTAACTCATTAGTTACATGCTTGCAAGGCTTAGGTGATGAGTATTACCGAGAGGGCCCAGAGATACCTCTCCGACAATCGGAGTGACAAAACCTAATCTCGAATTATGCTAACCCAACATGTACCTTCGGAAACACCTGTAGAGCACCTTTATAATCACCCAGTTACGTTGTGATGTTTGGTAGCACACAAAGTGTTCTTCCGGTAAACGGGAGTTGCACAATCTCATAGTTTGTAGGAACTTTGTATAAGTCATGAAGAAAGCAATAGCAGTATACTAAACGATCAAGTGCTAGGCTAACAGAATGGGTCATGTCAATCACATCATTCTCCTAATGATGTGATCCCATTAATCAAATGACAACACATGTCTATGGTTAGGAAACATAACCATCTTTGATTAATGAGCTAGTCAAGTAGAGGCATACTAGTGACTATGTGTTTGTCTATGTATTCACACATGTATCATGTTTCTGGTTAATACAATTCTAGCATGAATAATAAACATTTATCATGATATGAGGAAATAAATAATAACTTTATTATTGCCTCTAGGGCATATTTCCTTCAGTCTCCCACTTGCACTAGAGTCAATAATCTAGATTACATAGTAATGATTCTAACACCCATGGAGTCTTGGTGCTGATCATGTTTTGCTCGTGAGAGAGGCTTAGTCAACGGGTTTGCAACATTCAGATCCGTATGTATCTTGCAAATCTCTATGTCTCCCACTTGGACTTGGTCCCGAATGGAATTGAAGCGTCTCTTGATGTGCTTGGTCCTCTTGTGAAATCTGGATTCCTTTGCCAAGGCAATTGCACCAGCATTGTCACAGAAGATCTTCATTGGTCCCGATGCATTAGGTATGACACCTAGATCGGAAATGAACTCCTTCATCCAGACTCCTTCATTCGCTGCTTCAGAAGCAGCTATGTACTCCGCTTCACATATAGATCCCGCCACGACGCTTTGTTTAGAACTGCACCAACTTACAGCTCCACTGTTTAATATAAACACGTATCCGGTTTGCGATTTAGAATCGTCCGGATCAGTGTCAAAGCTTGCATCGACGTAACCATTTACGACTAGCTCTTTGTCACCTCCATATACGAGAAACAAATCCTTAGTCCTTTTCAGGTATTTCAGGATGTTCTTGACCGCTGTCCAGTGATCCACTCCTGGATTACTTTGGTACCTTCCTGCCAAGCTTATTGCTAAGCATACGTCAGGTCTGGTACACAGCATTGCATACATGATAGAGCCTATGGCTGAAGCATAGGGAACATTTTTCATTTTCTCTCTATCTTCTGCTATGGTCGGGCATTGAGTTTGACTCAACTTCACACCTTGTAGCACAGGCAAGAAACCTTTCTTTGCCTGATCCATTTTGAACTTTTTCAAAATTTTGTCAAGGTATGTGCTTTGTGAAAGTCCTATTAAGCGTCTTGATCTATCTCTATAGATCTTGATGCCCAATATGTAAGCAGCTTCACCGAGGTCTTTCATTGTAAAACTTTTATTCAAGTATCCCTTTATGCTATCCAGAAATTCTATATCATTTCCAATTAATAATATGTCATCAACATATAAAACTAGAAATGCTACAGAGCTCCCACTCACTTTCTTGTAAATACAGGCTTCTCCAAAAGTCTGTATAAAACCATATGCTTTGATCACACTATCAAAACGTTTATTCCAACTCCGAGATGCTTGCACCAGTCCATAAATAGAACGCTGGAGCTTGCACACTTTGTCAGCACCTTTTGGATCAACAAAACCTTTCGGCTGTATCATATACAAGTCTTCTTCTAGAAATCCATTCAAGAATGCAGTCTTGACATCCATTTGCCAAATTTCATAATCATGAAATGCAGCAATAGCCAACATGATTCGGACAGACTTAAGCATCGCTACGGGTGAGAAAGTCTCATCGTAGTCAACCCCTTGAACTTGTCGAAAACCTTTCGCAACAAGTCGAGCTTTATAGACAGTAACATTACCATCAACACCAGTCTTCTTCTTAAAGATCCATTTATTCTCAATGGCTTGCCGATCATCGAGCAAGTCAACCAAAGTCCATACTTTGTTTTCATACATGGATCCCATCTCAGATTTCATGGCCTCTAGCCATTTTGCGGAATCTGGGCTCATCATCGCTTCCTCATAGTTCGTAGGTTCATCATGGTCAAGTAACATGACTTCCAGAATAGGATTACCGTACCACTCTGGTGCGGATCTTACTCTGGTAGACCTACGAGGTTCAGCAGAAACTTGATCTGAAGTTTCATGATCAATATCATTAGCTTCCTCACTAATTGGTGTAGTCGTCACAGGAACCGGTTCTCGTGATGAACTACCTTCCAATAAGGGAGTAGATACAGTTATCTCATCAAGTTCTACTTTCCTCCCACTCACTTCTTTCGACAGAAACTCCTTCTCTACAAAGGATCCATTCTTAGCAACGAATGTCTTGCCTTCGGATCTGTGATAGAAGGTGTACCCAACAGTCTCTTTTGGGTATCCTATGAAGACACATTTCTCCGATTTGGGTTCGAGCTTATCTGGTTGAAGTTTCTTCACATAAGCATCGTAGCCCCAAACTTTAAGAAACGACAACTTTGGTTTCTTGCTAAACCACAGTTCATAAGGCGTCGTCTCAATGGATTTTGATGGTGCCCTATTTAACGTGAATGCGGCCGTCTCTAAAGCATAACCCCAAAACGATAGCGGTAAATCGGTAAGAGTCATCATAGATCGCACCATATCAAGTAAAGTACGATTACGACGTTCGGACACACCATTTCGTTGTGGTGTTCCGGGTGGCGTGAGTAGCGAAACTATTCCGCATTGTTTCAAATGTAAACCAAACTCGTAACTCAAATATTCTCCTCCACGATCAGATCGTAGAAACTTTATTTTCTTGTTATGATGATTCTCCACTTCACTCTGAAATTCTTTGAACTTTTCAAATGTTTCAGACTTTTGCTTCATTAAGTAGATATACCCATATCTGCTCAAATCATCTGTGAAGGTGAGAAAATAACGATATCCATCACGAGCCTCAACATTCATCGGTCCACATACATCTGTATGTATGATTTCCAACAAATCTGTTGCTCTCTCCATAGTTCCGGAGAACGGTGTTTTAATCATCTTGCCCATGAGGCACGCTTCGCAAGCACCAAGTGATTCATAATCAAGTGATTCCAGAAGTCCATCAGTATGGAGTTTCTTCATGTGTTTTACACCGATATGACCTAAACGGCAGTGCCACAAATAAGTTGCACTATCATTATCAACTCTGCATCTTTTGGCTTCCACATTATGAATATGTGTATCACTACTATCGAGATTCAATAAAAATAGACCACTCTTCAAGGGTGCATGACCATAAAAGATATTACTCATATAAATAGAACAACCATTATTCTCTGATTTAAATGAATAACCGTCTCGCATTAAACAAGATCCAGATATAATGTTCATGCTCAACACTGGCACCAAATAACAATTATTCAGGTCTAAAACTAATCCCGAAGGTAGATGTAGAGGTAGCGTGCCGACCGCGATCACATCGACTTTGGAACCGTTTCCCACGCGCATCATCACCTCGTCCTTGGCCAGTGCTTGCTTATTCCGTAGTCCTTGTTTCGAGTTGCAAATATTAGCAACAGAACCAGTATCAAATACCCAGGTGCTACTACGAGCTCTAGTTAGGTACACATCAATAACATGTATATCACATATACCTTTGCTCACTTTGCCATCCTTCTTATCCGCCAAATACTTGGGGCAGTTCTGCTTCCAGTGTCCAGTCTGCTTGCAGTAGAAGCACTCAGTTTCAGGCTTAGGTCCGGACTTGGGTTTCTTCTCTTGAGCGGCAACTTGCTTGCCATTCTTCTTGAAGTTCCCCTTCTTCTTCCCTTTGCCCTTCTTCTTGAAACTAGTGGTCTTGTTGACCATCAACACTTGATGCTCCTTCTTGATTTCACCTCCGCGGCTTTCAGCATCGCGAAGAGCTCGGGAATAGTCTTGTTCATCCCTTGCATATTATAGTTCATCACGAAGCTCTTGTAGCTTGGTGGCAGTGATTGGAGAATTCTGTCAATGACACTATCATCAGGAAGATTAACTCCCAGTTGAATCAAGTGATTATTATACCCAGACATTCTGTGTATGTGTTCACTGACAGAACTATTCTCCTCCATCTTGCAGCTATAGAACTTATTGGAGACTTCATATCTCTCAATCCGGGCATTTGCTTGAAATATTAACTTCAACTCCTAGAACATCTCATATGCTCCATGACGTTCAAAACGTCGTTGAAGACCCGGTTCCAAGCCGTAAAGCATGGCACATTGAACTATAGAGTAGTCATCAGCTTTGCTCTGCCAGACGTTCTTAACATCGTCAGTTGCATCAGTAGCAGGCCTGGCACCCAGCGGTGCTTCCAGGACGTAACTCTTCTGTGCAGCAATGAGGATATTCCTCAGGTTACGGACCCAGTCCGTGTAATTGCTACCATCATCTTTCAACTTTGCTTTCTCAAGGAACGCATTAAAATTCAACAGAACAACAGCACGAGCCATCTATCTACAAACAAACATAGACAAGCAAGATACTATCAGGTACTAAGTTCATGATAAATTTAAGTTCAATTAATCATATTACTTAAGAACTCCCACTTAGACAGACATCTCTCTAGTCATCTAAGTGATCACGTGATCCAAATCAACCAAACCATAACCGATCATCACGTGAGATGGAGTAGTTTTCAATGGTGAACATCACTATGTTGATCATATCTACAATATGATTCACGCTCGACCTTTCGGTCTCCGTGTTCCGAGGCCATATCTACATATGCTAGGCTCGTCAAGTTTAACCTGAGTATTCTGCGTGTGCAAAACTGGCTTGCACCCGTTGTAGATGGACGTAGAGCTTATCACACCCGATCATCACGTGGTGTCTCGGCACGACGAACTTTGGCAATGGTGCATACTCAGGGAGAACACTTCTTGATAATTTTAGTGAGAGATCATCTTAAAATGCTACCGTCAATCAAAGCAAGATAAGATGCATAAAGGATAAACATCACATGCAATCAATATAAGTGATATGATATGGCCATCATCATCTTGTGCTTGTGATCTCCATCTTCGAAGCACCGTCATGATCACCATCGTCACCGGCGCGACACCTTGATCTCCATCGTAGCATCGTTGTCATTACGCCATCTATTGCTTCTACGACTATCGCTACCGCTTAGTGATAAAGTAAAGCAATTACAGGGCGTTTGCATTTCATACAATAAAGCGACAACCATATGGCTCCTGCCAGTTGCCGATAACTTCGGTTACAAAACATGATCATCTCATACAATAAAATATAGCATCACGTCTTGACCATATCACATCACAACATGCCCTGCAAAAACAAGTTAGACGTCATCTACTTTGTTGTTGCAAATTTTACGTGGCTGCTACGGGCTTAGCAAGAACCGTTCTCACCTACGCATCAAAACCACAACGATAGTTTGTAAAATAGACTCCGTTTTAACCTTCGCAAGGACCGGGCGTAGCCACACTCGGTTCAACTAAAGTGAGAGAGACAGACACCCGCCAGCCACCTTTAAGCATGAGTGCTCGTAACGGTGAAACCAGTCTCGCGTAAGTGTACACGTAATGTCGGCCCGGGCCGCTTCATCTCACAATACCGCTGAACCAAAGTATGACATGCTGGTAGGCAGTATGACTTATATCGTCCACAACTCACTTGTGTTCTACTCGTGCATATAACATCAACGCATAAAACCTGGCTCTGATGCCACTGTTGGGGAACATAGTAATTTCAAAAAAATTCCTACGCACACGCAAGATCATGGTGATGGCATAGCAACAAGAGGGGAGAGTGTTCGTCCACGTACCCTCGTAGACCGTAAGCGGAAGCGTTAGCACAACGCGGTTGATGTAGTCGTACGTCTTCACGATCCGACCGATCCAAGCACCGAACGTACGGAGCCTCCGAGTTCAGCACACGTTCAGCTCGATGACGATCTCCGGCCCTCCGATCCAGCAAAGGTTCCGGAGATGAGTTCCGTCAGCATGACGGCGTGGTGACGATGATGATGTTCTACCGGCGCAGGGCTTCGCCTAAACTCCGCGACGATATGACCGAGGTGGAATATGGTGGAAGGGGGCACCGCACACGGCTAAGGAACAATCCGTAGATCAAGTTGTGTGTCTCTGGGGTGCCCCCCGCCCCCGTATATAAAGGAGGGAGGGAGGAGGGGGCCGGCCTAATGGGAGGCACGCCCTAGGAGGGGGAAACCTACTCCAAGTAGGTTTCCCCCCTCCTTTTCCTAATCCAAGAAGGAGGGGGAAGGAAGGAGTAGGAGAGGGGGAAGGCAAGGGGGGCGCCGCCCCCCCCCCTTCCTTGTCCTATTCGGACTCAAGGGGAGGGGGAGCGCCACTTGCCCTGGCCGGCCCCTCTCTTTCTCCAATAGGGCCCATCAAGGCCCATTACTTCCCGGGGGGGTTCCGGTAACCCTCCGGTACTCCGGTTTTCTCCGAAAACTCCCGGAACCTTTCCGGTGTCCGAATATAGTCGTCCAATATATCAATCTTTATGTCTCGACCATTCCGAGACTCCTCTTCATGTCCGTGATTACATCTGGGACTCCGAACAAACTTCGGTACATCAAAACTTATAAACTCATAATAAAACTGTCATCAAAACGTTAAGCGTGCGGACCCTACGGGTTCGAGAACTATGTAGACATGACCTAAAACCATTCTCGGTCAATAACCAATAGCGGGACCTGGATGCCCATATTGGTTCCTACATATTCTACGAAGATCTTTATCGGTCAAACCGCATAGCAACATACTTTGTTCCCTTTGTCATCGGTATGTTACTTGCCCGAGATTTGATCGTCGGTATCCAATACCTAGTTCAATCTCATTACCGGCAAGTCTCTTTACTCGTTCCGTAATACATCATCTCATAACTAACTCATTAGTTACATTCTTGCAAGGCTTAGGTGATGAGTATTACTGAGAGGGCCCAGAGATACCTCTCCGACAATCGGAGTGACAAGACCTAATCTCGAATTATGCTAACCCAACATGTACCTTCGGAAACACCTGTAGAGCACCTTTATAATCACCCAGTTACGTTGTGACGTTTGGTATCACACAAAGTGTTCTTCCGGTAAACGGGAGTTGCACAATCTCATAGTTGTAGGAACTTTGTATAAGTCATGAAGAAAGCAATAGCAGTATACTAAACGATCAAGTGCTAGGCTAACAGAATGGGTCATGTCAATCACATCATTATCCTAATGATGTGATCCCATTAATCAAATGACAACACATGTCTATGGTTAGGAAACATAACCATCTTTGATTAATGAGCTAGTCAAGTAGAGGCATACTAGTGACTATGTGTTTGTCTATGTATTCACACATGTATCATGTTTCCGGTTAATACAATTCTAGCATGAATAATAAACATTTATCATGATATGAGGAAATAAATAATAACTTTATTATTGCCTCTAGGGCATATTTCCTTCAAGAGCATCCTTGCGGGAGTGAGTGAGCCACAACACTTAGTGAGTGAGGTAGTTGACACGACATGTGAGGCTACTATGATTCCTAACGACTTAACCTCTACTCCTAGTGTGTTTTCTTCTTTGGTGCTAGGTCTCCTACATGACGACATGCCTATCCTCGACGAGTCCATCCCTCCAAAGGGAAAACCAATGGCCATGGTGGACGATGATGCACCCCCCACATGGTTCCATCCAGATGAAGATGACACATGAGCGACGCTCCAACGGTAACATAGGTGATGGTGCTTCTCTTATCCCACTAGTGGACTCTCTTACCGTCGATTGCTCCCATGATGTTGACCCACCTATTCCCATGCTTCATGCTAGTGAGACTTCTTCATGCCTTGACTTACCTATTTATGATGAATATGATGATGAGCATGTTGAGTTGCCTAGTTGTGATGCTAT
Source organism: Triticum timopheevii (assembly GCA_963921465.1). Lineage (NCBI taxonomy): Eukaryota > Viridiplantae > Streptophyta > Magnoliopsida > Poales > Poaceae > Triticum > Triticum timopheevii. Next base: position 273,273,267 of record OY997266.1, read on the forward strand.
GCTCCATAGGACATCGTGTGAAAATTCTTTTGGTCACAACATGTTTGACAACCCATTGAACTTGTCATATGCAATGAGTGAGATCTCCCATATTGCATCATTACAATCTCAACATAGCAACTATGCATGCCCCATTAAAATCAATCCTATTTGCACTTATGGCATAGATGACGAGATGATGGTCATTGGCTTTGTTTTTCATGTGATGATATTGCCATGCTTCCTTTACATCATTTGCGCAATTCATCTACTATGCCATGCCATGATCACATTGTTCCGAATATGCATTGTTTTGGATGTTGTCAATATTCTCCACGTGATGTTTCTACTCTTGCTCATGAGGAGACCCCCATAGTTTCCTCATACATATTAGGAGATTTTGATGCATCTCATACTTTGCATGATTCCCATAATTGTGTGCACCATATGCATTCCATGAATAAGAATGCTCTAGATATTTCTCATGATGCATTACATCCTTTGAGTCTCCATTATGACATACATAATAACAAACCTATCATGATGGATGACATGTTTCTATATCACGGATCTCATTTATTTGAGCATTGGACACTTTGTGCTAACCGACACATGCACGTGCGCATCATGATGGATGATGTGTACATATACCATGCACACACAAATTTTCCTTTGTCTTTGTTTTGTGTAGGTACTCATGTATACTCGTCAACCTCTCAACCCCAAGAGTTGACGAAACGAGCTCTTGAGAGAAACGATGCTTTAGGATCCCGTGGACTATCCTTACCAGCGTTCCCTTCGCGCAAGGACTACGCGCATCTCTTCTACTTGGCTCTCACATGACTATGGGGTATCCACCACTTGTCACCTTATGCCCATTCTAGCGTGTTCACTTTGCATGTTATGCTTGTTTCTATGCCTTTGCCATGCAATTGTGACCCTTGTTTGCATCTACCCATGATTCACCATTATGCTACTTCCATGTGTATTTGCATGCTTGGTAGAGATCCTTGTAGCTATTGCCATGTTTATCATGTGCCCCATGCTATTGATGCTTGTTGTGTTGGGAGAGTCATGATGACCCATTGCTATTTACATATGGCTTCTCACTAATACATTCATGCTATTTTCCTCATATCTTGCTTTCATGCTTGTGCTATGTCATGTGAATTATTCATGCACACTATTTGCACCAATGACATGCTTGCCATGATTCCTCCTAGTATGTTGCATCTTTGCACTACTAGCTTGCTTGACTTGATTGCTATGATTGCTTGCTTAGTTGCATCACCCATGTTCCACTCTTACTCGCTTTCTTGGGTTGATGACATATATGTTCATGCCTCTCACTTGATTTTCCATGATCATTGTCTCTTGTCTCCATTAGTTGCATCTCTCATATCACCTTGTATTGATTGCCAACTTGCTATGCTTATTGATCATGGAGACTTTGACAACTTACTTGTGATGCATGCTTGTTTACTTGAGCCTATTGTATTTGGTTGTTCTTGCATCATATGCCTCCATACTATGAAATGCTCCCTTGTACTTTCTTATGATGAGCATGATGCATACACTTGTTTGGTATCTTACCACTTGAATGACAGGTTTTGCATTCTCGCTAACCTCATTTGTTTTTTCGGGTGTTTATCATGTTCTTTCATTTTGGAGGATTCACAAGGCGGTGCCGTTATGCGACATATTGGTTATGTGAAGGCATACATGATGTACAACTCCAACATCTTTGGGAACTTTCTTGAGGTGAACTCCTTCTGTTTGAGCGATCCTCAAATGCGCATATTGGATGGGTCACTCTTTCATTGTTGTTTTCTTCTTGTCTACATGATACATCTCGTGAACGGAGGAGAGACATTGGAGATTGGCTACATGGACCTTCACATTGAGGAGCACTCGCACTTATTGGATGCACCTTCGGAACTCCACTCATGCCTCGATATCGAGCTTTGGTACACCAACACCTCCATATTTGTTAATTGTGCTCATACATGTCATGCTCGATGGACATATCATAGTCACCACAAGTTTGCACTCCATGCATGGATTGACTTACATTATGCTTATCTTCTTGCATCTATTTCCATGTCATCCATGATATTTGAGCTTGTTCACTTCCTTAGCAAATTTGTTGTGATCTACCTTGATGGCATATTCATACATCATGATCATTTTGTCCACCATCAATTGCATGATAACATATACATGTTGAGCATCCATTGCCATATTCATGCTATTGATAAACCGTCTCACTATGACATCATTTTGCACTGTGGTTGCATTAATCATATTTACAACACATTTGTGTGCACAATGATTGCATTTCCTCCATTGAATGCTTTGCATCTCATTCTAGATCATCTTTATAAGCTTCATGCACTTTGGCACGACCAATCTTGCCGCACAGACTCATTCTTACATGATGGACACTTTGTGTGCGCTAACCATTGTATTTCCGAGTGTTGCTTGTGTTTGCTCTTTTTGCATGTCTATCACTCCGGCGACACCTTGGACTACTTGGATTGCGCCATGTCTTCAACTTCGTCCAACTACAAGTCCGTCTATGACAACCGTTTCCATGGTGATGAGGATCACGATCCGAGGTTGGATCATTCCCAAGGGGGGGGAGATGATGCAGAGCATCCCACGTTCATCCCCATCTACACTCCGACTACTCTCCAAACCCCAAGAGGACATATGACGAGACCTCGAACATACGCCATGGGACACAAGGAGAACTCGCTCCTCTCCGAACCTTCACTCTCTACATGTGAGACATGGCTACTACCTCCAACGTGTGTGCTATGCATGATCAGGTACTTAGAGGAAAGCCACGGATCCACCACATCCAACGAAAGAGCTAGCGAGGAGGCCAAGTACAAGGACCAAGAGAAGGAGCTGCCCGAAGCTACAGCCACCGGACGACCGGCCCAGCATAGACGTCCGGCCCCTGAAGGTCACGCCAACCCAAGGAAGCCAGGCCAACGCACGCTACAGCGACCGGACGTCCGACCAGGACCGAATGTCCAACGACTCCTAGGCCCCCGGACGACCGAACCCCTCCGGACGTCCGGTACTTCTCCACACGAGCCAAATCTACGGAAGTCCGACGATCTACGGATGTCCGGACCGTCCCGAAGCTCCGGACGACCGACGTGTTGGGCCGACGCCACTTACCCTTTCATTTACCTAGACTATATATACTCCACCTCCTCCTAGTTATGGTTAGCGATGGTTTAGCTCATATTTTGTGTGAGAGCCTTGCTCATCCACCTGGTTACTTCTCCTCAGAGCTCACGACCTCTTCGGAGAAGATCCCCCAAGCGGATTCAAGACCCCTTTCTAGGGAAGAACGGCTACCTTTGTATCTTTCCTTTGTTGATTTTGAATCTTGTGCTACCTCATGTGTTCGGTGATCTAGCCCTTGTGTGATCAATTACTTGTCGGTTGAGTGATTCTCTCGTTTCTCCCCGTGTTTTCCCTTGTGTTTTCCGCATGTTCTTCGTGTTTCCCATAGGATCCACTCCAAACGTGAAAGATCGGCCCGATAGGAGCCGCCCTACATCACGTACCTTTTTGTAGATGCTCTATGATCCGGGCAATCTCATTTGGCCGTAAATTGAAGAAAATCCAGCGGCTATATGCCTTATTCCCCTTGTTTTCGCCGGATGGCATGCTGTAACTCATGCGCGTGAAAGCCAAGAACAAAAGGGCATTCCTGGCATCAGTCAATATATATGTGAAAACGATATCTCCTCTATAGAGTACAAGAAATTTTGGGGAAATCAGGCAAAAATCGCACGAGAAAATGAAGTAGTTTCAAGGACTGCCATAGAATGGAGAGATGTTCACTAAAACGGTCATAATTTTGTCATTTGGTGTCTGTGTCGGACCCATAAGTACTCAAACTGCTCGAGGCGAGTGTGAAAATCCAGAAAATACTCCCCGCTTGCGCCAGGAGGCCCAGAGTACCCTCAAATACGGCCTTAAGCAGGACTTTTTGGCCCTGAAAGTCAAAGAACATTATTCATCGCTATTTTTCAGACAAGCGTTTGAACCCATTGGCACTTCCTTTTGAAGGAAATTCGAGAGATTATGTTGCTTATAGACATTAGGCCCCCTGGTAGGGACAAACGTACATTTCTGCAGATGCTCTATGATCTGGGCAATCTCATTTGGCCGTAAATTGAAGAAAATCCAGCGGGTATATGCCTTATTCTCCTTATTTTCGCTGTATGGCATGCTGTAACTCATGCGCGTGAAAGCCAAGAACAAAAGGGCATTCCTAGCATCGGTTAATATATATGTGGAAATGATATCTCCACTATAGAGGACAAGATATTTTGGGGCAGTCAGGCAAAAAGCGCATGAGAAAATGAAATACTTTCAAGCACTGCCATCGAATGGAGAGATGTTCACTCAATCGGTCATAATTTTGTCATTCGTAGTCCGTGTCGGACCCACAAGTACTCAAATTGCTCGCGGCGAGCGCGCGAATCCAAAAAATACTCCCCGCTTGCGCCAGGAGGCCCGGAGTACCCTCAAATTCAGCCTTAAGCAGGAATTTTTGGCCCTGAAAGTCAAAGAACATTGTTCGTCACTGTTTTTCAGACAAGTTTCCTGACCCATTGGCACTTCCTTTTGAAGGAAATTCGAGAGAATATGTTTCTTATATGCATAAGCCCCCCTGGTAGGGACAAACGTACCTTTCTGCAGACGCTCTGTGATCCGGGCAATCTCATTTGGCCGCAAATTGAAAAAATCAAGCGGCTATATGCCTTATTCTCATTGTTTTCGCCGGATGGGATGCTGATGAGGACATCAATACCATTGTTACACCCACAGCCCCTGCTGCTATACATACTGGACCAATTACTAGAGCTCGCGCACGCCAACTAAATTACCAGGTACTTTTGTTTCTTGGTAATGATTCTAATGTTCATGAGAATATGATGCTGCCTAAATTGGATACATTTGTTTTGCTTACAAATGAAGGGCCTAGCTTGGAAAACGATGAACACTAGAGCAAGAACAAGCATGGAGATGATGGCATGCGCAAGGGGTACAAGAACAGAGTTACAAGTGATGATTTCAGGACTTTGAAGCCACCATAATGAGTGCATGAAGCCTTGGACGAAATATACAAGATGCCACTTCATAAATTTCGTCCAGAGGCTATTCTAGGTGCTGCGTCACCTTATTATTGGGCCAGGCCCATGTAATTTCGAAATACATAAGTATAGGCTATTTTTAGAGTCTATATGTGTGGGGAAACAAGAGATAGGGTTAGTTTCGGACTACTCCACCAAGGGCCACAAAATTCACCCCCTCTTCCTCCATATATACAGCCCTTAGGGCACCGTTTAGACATTGGGTTTTGTTTAGATTAAAGTTCGCCACAGCTGCAACTTCGCGTACTTCGTTTGTGTTCAACGACCAGACAAAGACGTCTCAGAACCCCACCTTGATCAATAAAGCTTTCATCTTATATTCACAATATCCAGATTGCAATCTCAGTTTCTTGCTTGTTCTTTGTTTGCTCGTAGGAAACAGACCCTTGTGGTCAGGTTGATCTTGTTCCGGCGTGGTCAATAACCTCTCGGAGTTGGTTTAGCGATTGCTAAGGCGCGACGTCCTCGCAAGTTCGTAGTCGGATCGTCAAAGTTGATTTCCACCAAAGTGATATCCATCATCTCATCCAAAGACGGGACACCTTTGCCTCTATCAAGTGGTATCAGATTTCCAGGTTGCTCGGTGAGATTTTGCAGTTTTTCATAGTTTAGATCGAGTCTGTTCTTCATATTTATAGTCCACGAAAAAGCCACAAAAAACATTAGGGTTAGTTCATCATATCTGAACCAGTCTGAGCCATTGCATAATCTTTTCTGTATTTGCATTGTTGAATTTTCGGTTGCATCATCGTGTCTAGTTGCTGGTCTTAGTGTCTAGTCCTTTGGAGTTTCGAGTTGTGTTCACAAGTTGTCACGCCGCTGCCGCATCATCATCATCACCGCTGCCATATACCACCATTGTCATCACCGCTGCCATAATTTGAGAGATTATGTTAGCTATTGACATTAGCCCCCTGGTAGGGACAAACGTATACCATTCTGCAGATTCACTATGATTCGGGCAATCTCATTTGGTCGTAAATTGAAGAAAATCCAGCGGCTATATGCCTTATTCTCTTTGTTTTCGCTGGATGGCGTGCTGTAAATCATGCGCGTGAAAGCCAAGAACAAAAGGGCATTCCTGGCATCGGTCAATATATATGTGGAAACGATATCTCCACTATAGAGGCCAAGAAATTTTAGGGCGGTCAGGCAAAAAGCGCACGGGAAAATGAAATACTTTCAAGGACTGCCATAGAATGGATAGATGTTCACTAAAACAGTCATAATTTTGTCATTCGGAGTCCGTGTCGGACCCATAAGTACTCAAACTGCTCGCTGCGAGCACTCGAATCCAAAAAATACTCCCTGCTTGTGCCAGGAGGCCCAAAGTACCCTCAAATTTAGCCTTAAGCAGGACTTATTGGCCCTGAAATTCAAAGAACATCATTCATCGCTGTTTTTCAGACAAATTTCTGAACCCATTGGCACTTCCTTTTGAAGGAAATTCAAGAGATTATATTGCTTATAGACTCCCCTGGTAGGGACAAACTTACCTTTCCGCAGATGCTCTATGATCCGGGCAATCTCATTTGGCCGTAAATTGAAGAAAATCCAGCGGCTATATGACTTATTCTCCTTGTTTTCACCGCATGGCATGTTGTAACTCATGCGCGTGAAAGCCAATAACAAAAGGGCATTCCTGGTATCGGTCAATATATATGTGGAAACGATATCTCCTCTATAGAGGACAAGAAATTTTGGGGCAGTCTGGCAAAAAGAGCACGAGAAAATGAAGTACTTTCAAGGACTGCCATAGAATGGACAGATGTTCACTAAAACAGTCATAATTCTGTCATTCGGAGTCCGTGTCGGACCCATAAGTACTCAAACTGCTAGCGACGAGCGTGCAAATCCAAAAAATACTCCCTGCTTGCGCCAGGAGGCCCGGAGTACCCTCAAATTCAGCCTGAAGCAGGACTTATTGGCCCTGAAAATCAAAGAACATCATTCATCGCTGTTTTTCAGACAAGTTTTTGAACCCATTGGCACTTCCTTTTGAAGGAAATTCAAGAGATTATGTTGCTTATAGACATTAGCCCCCTGGTAGGGACAAACGTACCTTTCCGTAGATGCTCTATGATCTGGGCAATCTCATTTGGCCATAAATTGAAGAAAATCCAGCGGCTATATGCCTTATTCTCCTTGTTTTCGTCGAATGGCATGTTGTAACTCATGTGTGTGAAAGCCAAGAACAAAAGGGTATTCCTGGCATCAGTCAATATATGTGAGGAAACGATATCTCCACAATAGAGGACTAGAAATTTTCGGGCGGTCAGGCAAAAAGCGCACGAGAAAATGAAGTACTTTCAAGGACTGCCATAGAATGGACAGCTGTTCACTAAAACAGTCATAATTTTATATTTCGGAATCCGTGTCGGACCCATAAGTACTCAAACTTCTCGTGGCGAGCGCGCGAATCCAAAAAATAATCCCCTCTTGAACCAGGAGGCCCGGAGTACCCTCAAATTCAGACTTAAGCAAGACTTTTTGGCCCTGAAAGTCAAAGAACATCATTCGTTGCTGTTTTCATACAAGTTTCTAAACCCATTGGCACTTCCTTTTGAAGGAAATTAAAGAGATTATGTTGCTTATAGACATTAGCCCCCCTAGGAGGCCCTAAGTACCCTTAAATACGGCCATAAGAAGGACTTTTTGGCCTTGAAAGTCAAAGAACATCATTCGTCGTTGTTTTTCAGACAAATTTCTAAACCCATTGGCACTTCCTTTTGAAGGAAATTCGAGAGATTATGTTACTTATAGACATTAGCCCCCTCGTATTGACAAACATACCTTTCTGCAGATTCTCTATGATCCGGGCAAACTCATTTGGTCGTAAATTGAAGAAAATCCAGCGGCTATATGCCTTATTCTCTTTGTTTTCGCCAGATGGCGTGCTGTAAATCATGCGCGTGAAAGCCAAGAACAAAAGGGCATTCCTGGCATCGGTCAATATATATGTGGAAATGATATCTCCACTATAGAGGTCAAGAAATTTTGGGGCGGTCAGGAAAAAAGCGCACGGGAAAATGAAGTACTTTCAAGGACTGCCATAGAATGGACAGATGTTCACTAAAACAGTCATAATTTTGTTATTCGGAGTTCGTGTCGGACCCATAAGTACTCAAACTGCTCGCGGTGAGCGCGCGAATCCAAAAAACACTCCCTGCTTGTGCGAGGAGGCCCGAAGTACCCTCAAATTCTGCCTTAAGCAGGACTTATTGGCCCTGAAATTCAAAGAACATCATTCATCGTTGTTTTTCAGACAAGTTTCTGAACCCATTGGCACTTCCTTTTGAAGGAAATTCAAGAGATTATATTGCTTATAGACATTAGCCCCCCTTGTAGGGACAAACGTACCTTTGCGCAGATGCTCTATGATCCGGGCAATCTCATTTGGTCGTAAATTGAAGAAAATCCAGCGGCTATATGCCTTATTCTCCTTGTTTTCACCGGATGGCATGCTGTAACTCATGCGCATGAAAGCCAAGAACAAAATGGCATATCTGGCATAGGTCAATATATATGTGGAAATGATATCTCCTCTATAGAGGACAAGAAATTTTGGGGCAGTCAGGCAAAAAGCGCACGACAAAATGAAGTACTTTCAAGGACTGCCATAGAATGGATAGCTGTTCACTAAAACGGTCATAATTTTATCATTCGGAATCCGTGTCGAACCCATAAGTACTCAAACTTCTCGTGGCGAGCGCGCAAATCCAAAAAATACTCCCCGCTTGCACCAGGAGGCCCGGAGTACCCTCAAATTCAGACTTAAGCAGGACTTTTTGGCCCTGAAAGTCAAAGAACATCATTCGTCGCTGTTTTCATACAAGTTTCTAAACCCATTGGCACTTCCTTTTGAAGGAAATTCAAGAGATTATGTTGCTTATAGACATTAGCCCCCCTGGTAGGGACAAACATACCTTTCCGCAGATGCTCTATGATCTGGACAATCTCATTTGGCCGTAAATTGAAGAAAATCCAGCGGCTAGATGCCTTATTCTCCTTGTTTTCGTCGGATGGCACGTTGTAACTCATGCGCGTGCAAGCCAAGAACAAAAGGGTATTCCTGGCATCGGTCAATATATGTGAGGAAACGATATCTCCACAATAGAGGACAAGAAATTTTGGGGCGGTCAGGCAAAAAGCGCACGAGAAAATGAAGTACTTTCAAGGACTGCCATAGAATGGACAGCTGTTCACTAAAACGGTCATAATTTTATCATTCGGAATCCGTGTCGGACCCATAAGTACTCAAACTTCTCGTGGCGAGCGCGCGAATCCAAAAAATACTCCCCGCTTGCACCAGGAGGCCGGAGTACCCTCGAGTTCAGCCTTAAGCAGGACTTTTTGGCCCTAAAAGTCAAAGAACATCATTCGTCGCTGTTTTCAGACAAGTTTCTAAACCCATTGGCACTTCTTTTTGAAGGAAATATAAGAGATTATGTTGCTTATATACATTAGCCCCCCTGGTAGGGACAAATGTACCATTCCGCAGAAGCTCTATGATCCAGACAATCGCATTTGGCTGTAAATTGAAGAAAATCCAGCGGCTATATGCCTTATTCTCCTTGTTTTCGCCGGATGGCATACTCATGCGCGTGAAAGCCAAGAACAAAAGGGCATTCCTGGCATCGGTCAATATATATGTGGAAACGATATCTGCACTATAGAGGACAAGAAATTTTGGGGCGGTTAGGCAAAAAGCGCACGGGAAAATGAAGTACTTTCAAGGACTGCCATAGAATGGACAGATGTACACTAAAACGGTCATAATTTTGTCATTCGGAGTCCGTGTCGGAACCACAAGTACTCAAACTGCTCGCGGAGAGCGTGCAAATCCAGAAAATACTGCCCGCTTGTGCTAGGAGGCCCGGAGTACCCTTAAATACGGCCTTAAGCAGGACTTTTTGGCCCTGAAAGTCAAAGAACATCATTCATCGCTGTTTTTCAGACAAGTTTCTGAACCCATTGGCATTTCCTTTTGAAGGAAATTCAAGAGATTATGTTACTTATAGACATTAGCCCCCTGGTAGGGACAAACGTACCTTTCTGCAGATTCTCTATGATCCGGGCAATCTCATTTCGTCGTAAATTGAAGAAAATCCAGCGGCTATATGCCTTATTCTCTTTGTTTTCTCCGGATGGCGTGCTGTAAATCATGCGCGTGAAAGCCAAGATCAAAAGGGCATTCCTGGCATCGGTCAATATATATGTGGAAACGATATCTCCACTATAGAGGTCAAGAAATTTTGGGGCGGTCAGGCAAAAATCGCAAGGGAAAATGAAGTACTTTCAAGGACTGCAATAGAATGGACAGATGTTCACTAAAACAGTCATAATTTTGTCATTCGGAGTCCGTGTCGGACCCATAAGTACTCAAACTGCTCGCGGCGAGCACGTGAATCCAAAAAATACTCCCCGCTTGTGCAAGGAGGCCCGGAGTACCCTCAAATTCTGCCTTAAGCAGGACTTATTGGCCCTGAAATTCAAAGAACATCATTCATCGCTGTTTTTCAGACAAGTTTCTGAACCCATTGGCACTTCGTTCTGAAGGAAATTCAAGAGATTATATTGCTTATAGACATTACCCCCTAGTAGGGACAAATGTACCTTTCCGCAGATGCTCTATGATCCGGGCAATCTCATTTGGCCGTAAATTGAAGAAAATCCAGCGGCTATATGCCTTATTCTCATTGTTTTCACCGGATGGCATGTTGTAACTCATGCGCGTGAAAGCCAAGAACAAAAGGGCATTCCTGGCATCGGTCAATATATATGTGGAAACGATATCTCCACTATAGAGGACAAGAAATTTTGGGGTGGTTAGGCAAAAAGCGCATGGGAAAATGAAGTACTTTCAAGGACTGCCATAGAAAGGACAGATGTTCACTAAAACGGTCATAATTTTGTCATTCGGAGTCCGTGTTGGACCCACAAGTACTCAAACTACTCGCGGCGAGCGTGCAAATCCAGAAAATACTGCCCGCTTGCGCTAGGAGGCCCGGCGTACCCTTAAATACGGCCTTAAGCAGGAATTTTGGGCCCTGAAAGTCAAAGAACATCATTCATCGCTGTTTTTCAGACAAGTTTCTGAACCCATTGGCACTTCCTTTTGAAGGAAATTCGAGAGATTATGTTACTTATAGACATCATCCCCCTGGTAGGGACAAACGTACCTTTCTGCAGATTCTTTATGATCCGGGCAATCTCATTTGGTCGTAAATTGAAGAAAATCCAGCGGCTATATGCCTTATTCTCTTTGTTTTCGCCGGATGGCGTGCTGTAAATCATGCGCGTGAAAGCCAAGAACAAAAGGGCATTCCTGGCATCGGTCAATATATATGTGGAAATGATATCTCCACTATAGAGCTCAAGAATTTTGGGGCGGTCGGGCAAAAAGCGCACGGGAAAATGAAGTACTTTCAAGGACTGCCATAGAATGGACAGATGTTCACTAAAACAGTCACAATTTTGCCATTCAGAGTCCGTGTCGGACCCATAAGTACTCAAACTTCTCACTTGAGCTAGGAGGCCCGGAGTACTCTCAAATTCAGCCTTAAGCAGGACTTTTTGGCCCTGAAAGTCAAAGAACATCATTCGTCGCTATTTTCAGACAAGTTTCTAAACACATTGGCACTTCCTTTTGAAGGAAATTCAAGAGATTATGTTACTTATAGACATTAGCCCCCCTGGTAGGGACAAACGTACCGTTCAGCAGATGCTCTATGATCCGGACAATCTCATTTGGCCGTAAATTGAAGAAAATCCAGCGGCTATATGCCTTATTCTCCTTGTTTTCGCCGGATGGCATACTCATGCGCGTGAAAGCCAAGAACAAAAGGGCATTCCTGGCATCGGTCAATATATATGTGGAAACGATATCTCCACTATAGAGGACAAGAAATTTGGGGGCGGTTAGGCAAAAAGCGCACGGGAAAATGAAGTACTTTCATGGACTGCCATAGAATGGACATATGTTCACTAAAACGGTCATAATTTTGTCATTCACAGTCTGTGTTGGACCCACAAGTACTCAATTTGCTTGCGGAGAGCGTCCGAATCCAGAAAATACTCCCCGCTTGCGCCAGGAGGCCTGGAGTACCCTTAAATACGGCCTTAAGCAGGACTTTTTGGCCCTAAAAGTCAAAGAACATCATTCGTCGCTGTTTTTCAGACAAGTTTCTGAACCCATTGGCACTTCCTTTTGAAGGAAATTCGAGAGATTATGTTGCTTATAGACATTAGCCCCCGTTCTAGGGACAAACATACCTTTCTGCAGATTCTCTAAGATTCGGCAATCTCATTTGGCCGTAAATTGAAGAAAATCCAGCGGTTATATGCCTTATTCTCCTTGTTTTCGCCGGATGGCATGTTGTAACTCATGCGCGTGAAAGCCAACAACAAAACGGCATTCCTGGCATCGGTCAATGTATATGTGGAAACAATATCTCCACTATAGAGGTCAAGAAATTTTGGGGCAGAAAGTCAAAGAACATCATTCATTGCTGTTTTTCAGACAAGTTTCTGAACCCATTGGCACTTTCTTTTGAAGGATATTCGAGAGATTATGTTGCTTATAGACATTAGCCCCCCCTGGTAGGGACAAACGTACCTTTCTGCAGATGCTCTATGATCTGGGCAATCTCATTTGGCCGTAAATTGAAGAAAATCCAGCGGCTATATGCCTTATTCTCCTTGTTTTCACCAGATGGCATATTGTAACTCATGCGCGTGAAAGCCAAGAACAAAAGGGCATTCCTGGCATCGGTCAATATATGTGTTGAAACGATATCTCCTCTATAGAGGACAGGAAATTTTGGGGCAGACAGGCAAAAAGCGCACGAGAAAATGAACTACTTTCAAGGACTACCATAGAATGGACAGCTGTTCACTAAAACGGTCATAATTTTATTATTCGGAGTCCGTATCGGACCCATAAGTACTCAAACTTCTCGTGGCGAGCGCGCAAATCCAAAAAATACTCCCCGGTTGCACCAGGAGGCCCAGAGTACCCTCAAATTCAGGATTAAGATGGACTTTTTGGCCCTGAAAGTCAAAGAACATCATTCGTCGCTGTTTTCAGACAAGTTTCTAAACACATTGGCACTTCCTTTTGAAGGAAATTGGAGAGATTATGTTGCTTATAGACATTAGCCCCCCTGGTATGGACAAATGTACCGTTCCATAGATGCTCTATGATCCGGGTAATCTCATTTGGCCGTAAATTGAAGAAAATCCAGCGGCTATATTCCTTATTCTCCTTGTTTTCGCTGGATGGCATACTCATGCGCATGAAAGCCAAGAACAAAAGGGCATACCTGGCATAGGTCAATATATATGTGGAAACGATATCTCCACCATAGAGGACAAGAAATTTTGGGGCGGTTAGGCAAAAAGCGCGCGGGAAAATGAAGTACTTTCAAGGACTGCCATAGAGTGGACAGATGTTCACTAGAACGGTCATAATTTTGTCATTCAGAGTCCGTGTCGGACCCACAAGTACTCAAACTGCTCGCGGCGAGCGTGCGAATCTAGAAAATTCTACCCGCTTGCGCCAGGAGGCCCGGAGTACCCTTAAATTCGGCCTTAAGCAGGACTTTTTGGCCCTGAAAGTCAAAGAACATCATTCGTCGTTGTTTTTCAGACAAGTTTCCGAACCCATTGGCACTTCCCTTTAAGGAAATTCGAGAGATTATCTTGCTTATAGACATTAGCCCCACTGGAAGGGATAAACATACCTTTCTACAGATTCTCTATGATCCGGGCAATCTCATTTGGCCGTAAATTGAAGAAAATCCAGCAGCTATATGCCTTATTCTCCTTGTTTTGCCGGATGGCATGCTGTAACTCATGCGCGTGGAAGCCAAGAACAAAAGGGCATTCCTGGCATGGGTCAATATATATGTGGAAACGATACCTCCACTATAGAGGTCAAGAAATTTTGGAGCGGTCAGGCAAAAAGCGCACGGGAAAATGAAGTACTTTCAAGGACTGCCATAGAATGGACATATGTTCACTAAAACGGTCATAATTTTGTCATTCGGAGTCCGTGTCGGACCCATAAGTACTCAAACTGCTCGCGGCGAGTGCGCGAATCCAAAAAACACTCCCCGCTTTCGCCAGGAGGCCCGGAGTACCCTCAAATTCAGCCCCAAGCAGGACTTATTGGCCCTGAAAGTCAAAGAACATCATTCGTCGCTGTTTTTCAGACAAGTTTCTGAACCCATTGACACTTCCTTTTGATGGAAATTCAAGATATTATGTTGCTTATAGATATTAGCCCCCCTGGTAGGGACAAACTTACCTTTCTGCAGATGCTCTATGATCCGGGCAATCTCATTTAGCCGTAAATTGAAGACAATCCAGCGGCTATATGCCTTATTCTCCTTGTTTTCGCCGGATGGCCTGCTGTTACTCATGCACGTGAAAGCGAAGAACAAAAGGGCATTCCTGGCATCGGTCAATATATATGTAGAAATGATATCTCCACTATAGAGGACAAGAAATTTTGGGGCGGTCAAGCAAAAAGCGCACGAGAAAATGAAGTAATTTCAAGGACTGCCATAGAATGGACAGATGTTCACTAAATCGGTCATAATTTTGTCATTCGGAGTCCGTGTCGGACCCATAAGTACTCAACCTGCTCACGGCGAGCGCGAAAATCCAAAAGATACTCCCCGCTTGCGCCAGGAGGCCCGGAGTACCCTCAAATTCAGCCTTAAGCAGGATTTATTGGCCCTAAAAGTCAAAGAACATCATTCATCGCTGTTTTTCAGACAAGTTTCTGAACCCATTGGCCCTTCCTTTTGAAGGAAATTCAAGAGATTATGTTGCTTATAGACATTAGCCACCCTGGTAGGGCCAAACGTACCTTTCTGCAGATGCTCTATGATCCGGGCAATCTCATTTGGCCGTAAATTGAAGAAAATCCAGTGTCTATATGCCTTATTCTCCTTGTTTTCGTCGGATGGCATGTTGTAACTCATGCGGGTGAAAGCCAAGAAAAAATGGGCATTCCTGGCATCGGTCAATATATGTGTGGAATCGATATCTCCACAATAGAGGACAAGAAATTTTGGGCCGGTCAGGCAAAAAGCGCACGTGAAAATGAAGTACTTTCAAGGACATCCATAGAATGGACACCTGTTCACTAAACGGTCATAATTTTATCATTCGGAGTCCGTGTCGGACCCATAAGTACTCAAACTTCTCACGGCGAGCGCGCTAATCCAAAAAATACTCCCCGCTTGCGCCAGGAGGCCCGGAGTACCCTCAAATTCCGCCTTAAGCAGGACTTTTTCGCCCTGAAAGTCAAAGAACATCATTCATTGCTGTTTTTCAGACAAGTTTCAGAACCCATTGGCACTTCCTTTTGAAAGAAATTCGAGAGATTATGTTGCTTATAGACATTAGCCCCCCTGATAGGGACCAACGTACCTTTCTACAAATGCTCTATGATCCGGGCAATCTCATTTGGCCGTAAATTGAAGAAAATCCAGCGGCTATATGCCTTATTCTCCTTATTTTCGCCGGATGGCATGCTATAATTCATGCATGTGAAAGCCAAGAACAAAAGGGCATTCCTGGCATCGGTCAATATATATGTGGAAACTATATCTCCACTATAGAGGACAAGAAATTTTGGGGCAGTGAGGCAAAAAGCGCACGGGAAAATGAAGTACTTTCAAGGACTACCATAAAATTGACAGATGTTCACTAAAATAGTCATAATTGTGTCATTCGATGTCCGTGTCGGACCCATAAGTACTCAAACTTCTCGCGGCGAGCACGCGAATCCAAAAAATACTTCCCGCTTGCGACCGGAGGCAAGGAGTACCCTCAAATTCAGCCTTAAGCAGGAGTTATTGGCCCTGAAAGTCAAAGAACATCATTTGTCACTGTTTTTCAGACAAGTTTCTGAACCCATTGACACTTCCTTTTGAATGACATTCAAGAGATTGTGTTGCTTATAGACATTAGCCCCCCTGGTAGGGACAATCGTACCTTTCTGCAGATGCTCTATGATCCAGGCAATGTCATTTGGACGTAAATTGAAGAAAATCCAGTGGCTATATGCCTTATTCTCCTTGTTTTCACCGGATGGCATGCTGTAACTCATGCGCGTGAAAGCCAAGAACAAAAGGGCATTCCCGGCATCGGTCAATATATATGTGGAAACAATATCTCCACTATAGAGGACAAGAAATTTTGGGGGCAGTTAGGCAAAAAGCGCACGAGAAAATGAAGTACTTTCAAGGACTGCCATAGAATGGACAGATGTTCACTAAAACGGTCATAATTTTGTCATTCGCAGTCCGTGTATGATCCATAAGTACTCATCCTACTCGCGGAGAGCGCGCGAATCCAAAAAATACTCCCCGCTTGCGCCAGGAGGCCCGGAGTACCCTCAAATTCAGCATTAAGCAGGAAATTCAAGAGATTATGTTTCTTATAGACATTAGCCCCTTGGTAGGGACAAACGGACCTTTCTGCAGATGCTCTACGATCCGGGCAATCTCATTTGGCCGAAAATTGAAGAAAATCCAGCGGCTATATGCGTTATTATCCTTGTTTTCGCCGGATGGCATGCTGTAACTCATGCGCGTTAAAGCCAAGAACAAAAGGGCATTCCTGGCATTGGTCAATATATATGTCGAAACAATATCTCCACTATAGAGGATAAGAAATTTTGGGGCTGTCAGGCAAAAAGCGCACGGGAAAATGAAGTACTTTCAACGACTGCCATAGAATGGACAGATGTTCACTAAAACGGTCATAATTTTGTAATTCGGAGTCCGTGTCGGACCCACAAGTACTCAAACTGCTCACGGCGAGCGCACAAATCCAAAAAATACTACCCGCTTGCGCCAAGAGGCACGGAGTACCCTCAAATTCAGCCTTAAGCAGGACTTTTTGGCCCTAAAAGTCAAAGAACATCATTCATTACTTTTTTCAGACAAGTTTCTAAACCTATTGGCACTTCCTTTTGAAGGAAATTCGAGAGATTATGTTGCTTATAAACTTTAGCCCCCCTAGTAGGGACAAACGTACCTTTCTGCAGATGCTCTATGATCCGTGCAATCTCATTTGGCCATAAATTGAAGAAAATCCAGCGGCTATATGCCTTATTCTCCTTGTTTTCGCCGGATGGCATGCTGTAACTCATGCGTGTGAAAGCCAAGAACAAAATGGCATTCCTGGCATCAGTCAATATATATGTGGAAACGATATCTCCACTATAGAGGACAAGAAATTTTGGGGCGGTGAGGCAAAAAACACACGGGAAATGAAGTACTTTCAAGGACTGCCATAGAATGGACAGATGTTCACTAAAATGGTCATAATTTTGTCATTTGGAGTCCGTGTCGGACCCACAAGTACTCAAACTGCTCGCGGCGAGTGCACGAATCCAAAAAATACTACCCGCTTGCGCCAGGAGGCCCGGAGTACCCTCAAATTCAGCCTTAAGCAGGACTTTTTGGCCTAGAAAGTCAAAGAACATCATTCATTGCTGTTTTTCAGACAAGTTTCTCAACCCATTGGCACTTCCTTTTGAAGGAAATTTGAGAGATTCTATTGCTTATAGACATTAGCCCCCCTGGTAGGGACAAACGTACCTTTCTGCAGATGCTCTATGATCTGGGCAATCTCATTTGACCATAAATTGAAGAAAATCCAGCGGCTATATGCCTTATGCTCCTTGTTTTCACCGGATAGCATGCTGTAACTCATGCGCGTGAAAGCCAAGAACAGAAGGTCATTCCTGGCATCGGTCAATATATATGTGGAAACGATATCTCCACTATAAAGGGCAAGAAATTTTGGGGCAATCAGGCAAAAAGCGCACGAGAAAATGAAGTACTTTCAAGGACTGCCATAGAATGGACAGATGTTCACTAAAACGGTCATAATTTTGTCATTCGGAGTCCGTGTTGGACCCATAAGTACTCAAACTGCTCGCGGCAAGCACGCGAATCCAAAAAATACTCCCCGCTTGCGCCTGGAGGCCCGGAGTACCGTCCAATTCAGCCTTAATCAGGACTTATTGGCCTAAAAGTCAAAGAACATCATTCATCGCTGTTTTTCAGACAAGTTTCTAAACCCATTGGCACTTCCTTTTGAAGGAAATTCAAGAGATCATGTTGCTTACAGACATTAGACCCCCTGGTAGGGACAAACGTACATTTCCGCAGATGCTCTATGATCCGGGCAATTTCATTTGGCCATAAATTGAAGAAAATACAGCGGCTATATGCCTTATTCTCCTTGTTTTCGTCGGATGGCATGTTGTAACTCATGTGCGTGAAAACCAAGAACAAAAGGGCGTTCCTGGCATCGGTCAATATATATGTGGAAATGATATCTCCACAATAGAGGACAAGAAATTTTGGGGCGGTCAGGCAAAAAGTGCACGAGAAAATGAAGTACTTTCAAGGACTGCCATAGAATGGACAGATGTTCACTAAAACGGTCATAATTTAGTCATTCGGAGTCCGTGTCGGACCCATAAGTACTCAAACTTCTCGTGGCGAGCGCGCGAATCCAAAAAATACTTCCCGCTTGCTCCAGGAGGCCAGGAGTACCCTCAAATTCAGCCTTAAGCAGGACTTATTGGCCCTGAAAGTCAAAGAACATCATTTGTCGCTGTTTTTCAGACAAGTTTCTGAACCCATTGGCACTTCCTTTTGAAGGAAATTCAAGAGATTATGTTGCTTATAGACATTAGCCCCCCTGGTAGGGACAATCGTACCTTTCTGCAGATGCTCTATGATCCGGGCAATCTCATTTAGCCGTAAATTGAAGAAAATCCAGCGGCTATATGCCTTATTCTCCTTGTTTTCGCCGGATGGCATGCTATAACTTATGCGCGTGAAAGCCAAGAACAAAAGGGCATTCCTGGTATCAGTCAATATATATGTGGAAACGATATCTCCACTATAGAGGACAAGAAATTTTGGGGGCAGTCAGGTAAAAAGTGCACGAGAAAATGAAGTACTTTCAAGGACTGCCATAGAATGGACAGATGTTCACTAATACGGTCATAATTTTGTCATTCGGAGTCCCTGTCTGATCCATAAGTACTCACCCTGCTCGCGGCGAGTGCGCGAATCACAAAAATACTCCCCGCTTGCACTAGGAGGCCCGGAGTACCCTCAAATTCAGCCTTAAGCAGGACTTATTGGCCCTGAAAGTCAAAGAACATCATTCGTCGCTGTTTATCAGACAAGTTTCTGAACCCATTGTGATGTAGGGTGGAATCCTAGGGGCCGATCTTTCACGTTTGGAGTGGATCCTACGGGGAAACACAAAGAACACGCGGAAGCACAAAGGGGAAACACGGGGAAAACGAGAGAGAATCACTAAACCAACAAGGAATCAATCACACAAGTGCTAGATCACCGAACACATAGAGTAACTCAAGATCCACAATCAACAAAGGTAAGGATACAAAGGAACCGTTCTTCTCCGTGAGGAGGTCTTGATGATCTTCCCTAGAAAGGGGTCTTGAATCCGCTTTGGGGATCTTCTCCGAAGAGGTCGTGGACTCCGAGGAGAAGTATCAAGTGGATGAGTAAGGCTCTCACACAAATATGAGCTAATCCAATGCTACCCTAGAAAGGTGGGGATGAGAGAGTATATATAGTCTAGGGGGCGAAGAGGTACATGGGCTGCGGCCCAACACGAAATCAGCACTCAGGTGTCGGACGTCCGGGGCTTCAGAATGGTCCGGACGTCCGGGGCTGTCGGACTTCCGTAAATTCGGCTTTGGTCCCGGTCTGCCGGTCGTCCGGTGGCTTTGGTCTTCCGTTAATTTCCTCTCGGGTGCCCAGCTGCCGGACGTCCGGAGGGCGTCGGTCGTCCGTGGCCCTGGGCGTCGTCGTACGTCCGGGAAGGGCCGGTCGTCCGTGGCCTGTAACTCTGTCGTGTCTTCTTTCCCTCGCTGTAGCGTCTCCCAGGGCTCGGACGTCTGGGGCCGGCCGGTCGTCCGGTGCCTGTAGCTTCACAAATGGCCTTTCTTCTTGATGTCCGTGCTTGACGTCCTTACCACCTTGGCCATTGGGTGTAGCTGTCCCGTGGCTCTCCTCCAGGTACCTGATCACACACAGAGTGTCCATATGAGGTAGTAGCCAAGTCTCGTGAGTAGGAAGAGGGAGTTCGGAAAGGAGAGAGTTCACCTTATCTTCAATAGCCTTTGCTCTAGCTCTTGTCATGGGTCCAAGTGGTGTTGAGGAAGATGTAGATACGTCCATGGGGATGAGCGAGGGATGCTCTGCATCATCTCCCCCCCTTGGGAGAGATCTGACCACGGATCAGATGCTTCATCTCCATGGTATGGCGCAAGGTCCTTGACGTTGAAGATGTCGCTCACATTGTACTTTCCTTGTGGTAAGTCTATCTTGTAGGCGTTATCGTGGTAGCGTGCTAGCACCTTGAAGGGTCCGTCGGCTCGAGGGAGAAGTTTGGACTTGCGTTCGTTTGGGAAGCGGTCCTTTCGAAGGTGTATCCACACAAGATCGCCAATGTTGAAGATCATGGGTTGCTTGTTGACGTTGAGCTTGGTCGCTAGTCGTTGTACTTGGTGCTCGATGGTGTGCCTTGTATCCTCATGCATCTTCTTGATGTAGCTTGCCCGTGCACTCGCATCCATGTTGGTGCGCTCTTGTAGAGGAAGAGGTAGAATGTCCAATGGTGACAACGGGTTGAAGCCGTACACTACCTCGAAGGGGGACTTGCCGGTAGTCGAATGTCTTGCACGGTTGTAGGCGTACTCGACGATGGGTAGACATGCTTCCCACTCCTTGATGTTCTTCTTGATCAACACACGAAGTAGAGTGGAGAGAGTCTGGTTCGTCACCTCCATTTGGCCGTCCGTTTGAGGATGGTATGCGGATGAGAACAAGAGCTTGATTCCTAGCTTGGCGCATAGGGTCTTCCAAAAGTAACTCAAGAACTTGACGTCGCGGTCGGAGACAATTGTCTTTGGTACTCCATGGAGACGCAAGATTTCCCTACAAAAGAGATTGGCAACATGTGAAGCATCGTCTATCTTGTTGCAAGGGATGAAATGTGCCATCTTAGAAAATCGGTCCACAACAACAAACAAGGAATCCTTTCCATTTTGAGTTCTAGGCAAACCAAGTACAGAGTCCATGCTAATGTCTTCCCAAGGTTGATAAGGAATAGGAATAGGCATGTAAAGACCATGAGATTGAGCTTTAGACTTAGCTTTGCGACATGTAGAGCATCCGGTGGTGAAGCGTGAGACGTCTCGAAACATCTTGGGCCAAAAGTAGTTCTTGGAGAGCGTGGTGAATGTCTTATCTCGTCCAAAGTGTCCCATGAGTCCGCCTCCATGAGCCTCTTGCAAAAGTAACAAACGAAGGGAAGACTCGGGAATGCAAAGTTTGTTAGCTTTCATAAGATAAGCATCCTTGATATAATATTATTCCCAAGAAGTATGCGTCAAACACTTAGCATAAGGAATAGCAAAAGATTGATCATTAGTATACAAGTCTTTGATGTGCTCAAAACCAATAACATTCAACTCAAGTTTAGTGACAAGCGTACATATGCGTGAAAGCGCATCTGCAACTACATTTTCCTTACCCTTAATGTGTTTGATCACATAGGGGAAAGATTCAATAAATTCACTCTGATGAGGACATCAATACCATTGTTACACCCACAGCCCCTGCTGCTATACATACTGGACCAATTACTAGAGCTCGCGCACGCCAACTAAATTACCAGGTACTTTCGTTTCTTGGTAATGATTCTAATGTTCATAAGAATATCATGCTGCCTAAATTGGATACATTTGTTCTGCTTACAAATGAAGGGCCTAGCTTGGAGAAGGATGAACATTGGAGCAAGAACAAGCATGGAGATGATGGCATGCGCAAGGGGAACAAGAACGGAGTTACAAGTGATGATTTCAGGACTTTGAAGCCACCATAATGGGTGCATGAAGCCTTGGATGAAATATACAAGATGCCACTTCATAAATTTCGTCCCGAGGCTATTCTAGGTGTTGTGTCACCTTATTATTTGGCCAGGCCCATGTAACTTCGAAATACATAAGTATAGACTATTTTTAGAGTCCGTATGTGTGGGGAAACAAGAGATAGGGTTGATTTCGGACCCCTCCACCAAGGGCCACAAAATTCCCCCTTTTTCCTCCATATATACAGCCCTTAGGGCATCGTTTAGACTTTGGGTTTTGTTTAGACTAAAGTTCGTTATAGCTGCAACTTCGCGTACTTCATTTGTGTTCAACGACCAGACAAAGGCGTCACAGAACCCCACCTTGATCAATAAAGCTTTCATCTTATATTCACAATATCCAGCTTGCAATCTCAGTTTCTTGCTTGTTCTTCATTTGCTCGCAGGAAACAGACCCTCTTGGTCAGGTTGATCATGCTCCGGCGTGGTCAATAACCTCTCGGAGTTGGTTTAGCGATTGCTAAGGCGCGACGTCCTCGCACGTTCGTAGTCGGATCGTCAAAGTCGATTTCCACCAAAGCGATATCCATCATCTCATCGAAAGACAGGACACCTTTGCCTCTATCAAATGGTATCAGAACTCCAGGTTGCTCGGTGAGATTTTACAGTTTTTCGTAGTTTAGATCGAGTCTGTTCTTCATACCTATAGTCCACGAAAAAGCCAAAATAAATTAGGGTTAGTTCATCCCATCCGAACTAATCCGAGCCTTTGCATAATCTTTTCTGTATTTGCTTTGTTGAATTTGCGGTTGCATCATTGTGTTAAGTTGCTGGTCTTAGTATCTAGTCCTTTAGAGTTTCGAGTTCTATTCACAGGTTGTCACGTCGCCGCTGCGATATATCACCACCGCATCATTATCGTCGCTGCTGCCATATACCACCACCACATATTCACCGCCAATCCGAGTCCATATACGCCACCACATATCCGCCGTTATCACCCCAATCCGAGTCCTCCTGCAACATATATCCGCCACCAGTCCGAGTTCCACCAGATTCATCTCCGCCACCAGTCCGAGTTCCACCAGTTTCATCTCCGCCACCAGTCCTGTTCCGAGTCCAGTATTTTGTTACTCTGTTTTGGATTTCCAGATCACGCCATACTCCGAGTCTGGACAGAGAAGGACTCCCCAACTTCCGTGGTACCCGCAGTAGGAAAATTCTGGCTAGGCAATTTTTAGACCATTTGTAGACTTTTTCGAAAAAAAAGTTGTTGCGGAGCAAAAAAAAAAGAGGAAAAAAAGTGCAAAAAAAGGGAAAAAAAAGAGAAAAAAAATTCAGAGTGTGCTCCTCCCATGTTTACGTGCTGTGCCGTGATTCTGTTGGTGTTCTAGGCTCGCGTCTCTAGCACAGTCTAGCCTAAGACTAGCACAGTACCGTCGTTGAGCATTTATTCAACTTTGCATCTCTGAATTGATTATTGCTGACCCTTTTTTGCTACCATATTATAAGCCTTCCCAGCTCCACATACATCTATGTCGTGCGTTTGACTCTCCCTGGTAATTGCTCTATCCAAGCTTTGAGAGTTTTGACTACAACGGTTGCCGATCACCGCCTGCTGCTGGGTAAGAACTGGTAAGAATTTGAGATTTGCTTGACGGATTTGTGACACCCACCACCACCTCTTGTTAGTAGTCTCTAGGGTCATATACTTATGTGTTTCTATTGCTGCTAACCATGCCAGGATCACAAGCCGACGAGACTGACTGGGAGAACATGACGAATAAGGAGTTGCATGATAAATTTCAGCAAGATGAATGGACAGGTGCAAGATGTGCTAAACAGATTTGACGAGGCCATGGAGAAGATAAATGGCATGGAGAAGACTTTCGAAACAAAGCTCGATAACAAGTTTAATGAATTGCTTGCGCGTCTTCCACCACCACCACCCGCTGCACCTAACGCACCTCTACAACAACAACAACGATGACTACCTCCACATCGCGAAACAGCCCTCCGCCGAGCGAGCCGTGTCCCTCTTGCGTTTGGCCAAACTATTGGTGCTGCTATTGATACTTCTGTGGCTCCTGCTGCTAATGTGGAGGAGGATGATTATTTGGGAGATTACGAGGATGAGGTTGATCAAAATCAGAACTACGTGCAACCACCTGCACCACAACCACCAGGTCGTCCACATGCAAATAATCACAATGGTAGGGCTCTCCCTCAGGTACGAGATCATGACCATCTTCCTAAACTGAAACTGAATATTCCACCATTTGAGGGTAGATATATTCCTGATATATATCTTACTTGGGAGTTAGAAACTGAACAACAATTTACATGTTTACAATATCCTGAGGAGAGATGGGCTGCCGCTGCTGTTTGTGCTTTCACTAGTTTTGCATGTGTATGGTGGTCTGAACATTGTAGATTATATCCTATTACAACTACTTGGGCTGCTTTGAAAACTGCTATGCGTACTCGTTGGGTTCCACCATATTATCAACATGAATTGCTTCAAAAATTGCAGCGCTTAAGACAAGGGAAAAATTCTGTAGAAGAATATTATCAGGAATTACAAACTGGCATGATTAGATGTGGTATTGTTGAGGAGAATGAAACTATGCTTGCATGTTTTATGGATGGATTAAATAGAGAGATTCGGACCATTCTAGAGTATAAGGAGTATACTAATATCACTCGTTTATTCCATCTTGCTTGTAAAGCTGAACGTGAAGTGCAGGATCGACAAGCATTGGCGTGAACTAACTTTTCTGTAGGCCGACCTTCATCATGGACACCGCGTGCATTTTCTACTTCAACTGCACCAGCACCTCCATCAGGTGCCACCTCCAGCCGTGATACAAGAAAGCAGGCACAACCACCATTATCTGCCAAGAGCGCACCTGCCGGGCCTCCACAGAGTTCTTCTTCTTCCATGGCATCAACAGGGCACACAAGTGATATTATTTGTTGTTGTTGTAAGGGAAGATGATGCGGAGCATCCTTCCATCATCCCCATGGACTCTACATCAACACATCCAACCCCACAAGGACCCATGACAAGAGCTAGAGCACGTGCTTTGGAAACCGAGGTGAACTCCTTCCTACTAGACTTGCATATGGACACAAATGGAACATGTGTACTACCTCACCAAAATATGCTATGCCTCCTTAGGTATGAAGTGGAACACCACCAAGAAGCTCATGAGCATCCCCAAGGAGAAGGAGAACCACCCCAAGGCCATAAGGATCAAGACAAAGTGCACCAGCAGCAAAACTGCAAGTCCCAGTTGACCCCGTGCGCACGGGCCCCCGAGACCCTGTGCCCACGGGCTACACAAGAACCCGGCGCTGGAGCACCCCGTGCACACGGGCATGTGATGGCTTCTTCGGCTCCCCTTCTCCTCCTTCGACCCCAAGCCTATATATTCCGTACCTAGGGCCATGTTTAGGGTTAGCAAAGTATTAGATGAGATCTTGGTGAGCTTTGCTCCATTACCTTCCCTCTTTGAGGATCAAGACTGATGTAGGGTGGAACCCTATGGCGACGATCTTTCACGTTTGGAGTGGATCCTATGGGGAATCACGAAGAACACGCGGAAGCACAAAGGGAAAACACGGGGGAAAACGAGAGAGAATCACTAAACCGACAAGGAATCAATCACACAAGTGCTAGATCACCGCACACATAAGGTAGCACAAGGTTCAAGATCAACAAAGGTAAGGATACAAAGGAACCGTTCTTCTCCGCGAGGAGGCCTTGATGTTCTTCCCTAGTAGGGGTATTGAATCCGCTTGGGGGATCTTCTCCGAAGAGGTCGTGAATTTCGAGGAGAAGTATCCAAGTGGATGAGGAAAGGTTGTCACACAAACATGAGCTAATCCAATGCTCACCCTAACTAGGAGGAGGGGGTGTCCTATTTATAGTCTTTAGTGCAAAAGGGGGCGAAGTGGAGGGGTACATGGGCTTCGGCCCGAAACTGTGCGCAGACAGGTACCAGACGTTCGCTGGGGACTGGTCGTCCCATGGCTCATGGGGGACCGGATGTCCGGTGTCATCGGACGTTCGCTAGAAGCGTTCTATGAAGGAGGTGCCGGACGTCCAAAAGTTTCATACTTCCGTTAATATTCGCCCTGTTGACAGGTGCCGGACGTCCGGTGTCTTCGGTCGTCCGCTTGCTGGAGAGTGGGGCCGGTCGTCCGGTGCGGGCCGGACGCCCGCTAGCTGGGGCCTGCGTTGGCTGGGACTTGGCGGCTGGGGCTTCAGGCGCCGGACGTCCGGTCCCTACCGGTCGTCCGGTGGCTGGAGCTTTCTCCGATGGATCTTCTTCTTGGTCCTTGTACTTGGCGTCCTCGCTAGCTCGTCCATGGTCTTCCTCCTTGTTCCTGGTCATGCATAGCACACATATTTGAGGTAGTGACCATGTCTCACATGTGGAAAGTGAGGGTTCAGAGAGGAGCGAGTTCACCTTGTGTCCAATGGTGTATCTTCGAGGTCTCGTCATATGTCCTCTTGGGGTTTGGAAAGTAGTTGGAGTGTACTTGGGGATGAACGTGGGATGCTCCGCATAATCTGCCCCCCTTGGGAAAGATCCGACCTCGGATCGTGATCCTCATCACCATGGAAATGGTTGTCGTAGATGGACTTGCAATTGGGCGAAGTTGGATACATGGCGCAATCCAAGTAGTCCAAGGTGTCGCCGGAGTGATAGACATGCAAAAAGAGCAAACACAAGCAACACTCGGAAATACAATGGTTAGCGCACACAAAGTGTCCATCATGCAAGAATGAGTCCGTGCGGTAAGATTGGTCGTGACAAAACACATGAAGCTTATCAAGATGATCTAGAATGAGATGCAAAGCATTCATGGGAGGAATTGCAATCATTGTGCACACAAATGTGTTGTAAATATGATCAATGGAACCACGGTGCAAAATGATGTCATAGTGAGACGGTTTATCAATAGCATGAATATGGCAATGTATGCTCAACATGTGTATGTTATCATGCAAATGATAGTGGACAATATGATCATGATGTATGAATATGCCATCAAGGTAGATCACAACAAATTTGCTAAGGAAGTTAACAAGCTCATATATCATGGATGAAATGGAAGTAGATGCAACAAGACAAGCATAATGTGAGTCAATCCATGCATGGGGTGCAAACTTGTGGTGAGTATGATATGTCCATCGAGCATGACATGTATGAGCACAATCAACAAATATGGAGGTGTTGGTGTACCAAAGCTCGATATCGAGGCATGAGTGGAGTTCCGAAGGTGCATCTAATGAGTGCGAGCACTCCTCAATGTATAGGTCCATAGAGCTAATCTCCAATGTTGCTCCTCCATCCAATAGATGTAACATGTAGACAACAAGAAGGAAACAACAATGAAAGAGTGACCCATCCAATATGCGTATTTGAGGATGGCTCATAGAGAAGGAGGTCACCTTTAGGAGTTTCTCAAGGATGATGGAGTCGCACATCTTGTATGCCTTCACATAACCAATATGTCTCGTGGTGGTACCGCCTTGTAAATCCTTCAAAATGAAACAACATGACAAACACTTGGAAAAACAAATGAGGTTAGCGAAATGGAAAAACCAATCATTCGTGTGGTAAGATACCCAACAAGTGTATGTATCATGATCATCATAAGAAATGACAAGGGAGTATTGCATAGTATGGAGGCATATGATGCGAGAACAACCAAATGCAATAGGCTCAATCAAACAAGCATGCATCACAAGTAAGGTGTCAAAGTCTCCAAGGTCAATAAGCATAGTATGGTTGCACTCAATACAAGTGGATATGAAAGAGGCAACTAATGGACACAAGAGACAATGATCAAGATATATCATGTGAGGGGCATGAACATATACGTCATCAACCCAAGAAAGCGAATAAGAGTGGAACATGGGTGATGCAACCAAGCAAGCAATCATAGAAATCAATTCAAGCAATCTAGTAGTGCGAAGATGCAACATACTAGGAGTAATCATGGCAAGCATGTCATTGGTGCAAATAGTGGGCATGAATACTTCACGTGACATAGCACAAGCATGAAAGCAAGATATGAGTAGAGTGGCATGGATGTATTGGTGAGAAGCCATATGTAAATACCAATGGGTCATCATGACTCTCCCAACACAAGAATCAACAATAGCATGAGGCACATGATAAACATGGCAAAAGGAACAAGGATCTCCACCAAGCATGCAAATACACATAGAAGTATCATAATGGTGAATCATGGGTAGATGCAAGCAAGGGTCACAATTGCATGGTAAAGGCATAGAAGCAAGAATAACATGCAAAGTAAACACGATATTATGGGCATAAGGTGACAAGTGGTAAATAGCCCATAGCCTTGTGAGAGCCATGTAAAAGAGATGCGCGTAGTCGTTGCACAAAGGTAATGGTGGAAAGGATAGTCCACGGGATCCCAAGTCATCGTTGCTCTCAAGAGCTCGTCTCGTCAACTCTTGGGATTGAGAGGTTGACGAGTATACATGAGTACCTACACAAAACAAATACAAAGGGAAAATTGTGTGTGCGTGGTAGATGTACACATCATCCATCATGTGCGCACGTGCGTGTGTTTGTTAGCACAAAATATCCAACGCTCAAATAAATGAGATGCGTGATATAGAAACATGTCATCTATCATGATAGGTTTGTTATTATGTATAGCATAATGGAGACTCAAATTGTGTAATGCATCAAGAGTAATATCTAGAGCATTGTTATTCATGGAATGCATATGGTGTACACTATCATGGGAATCATGCAAAGTATGAAATGCATCAAGATCTCTTAATATGTATGAGGAAACTATGGGGGTCTCCTCATGAGCATGAGTAGCAACATCCCATGAAGAGTATTGATAACATCCAAAACAATGCATATTCGAAACAATGTGATCATGGCATGTCATAGTAGATGAATTGCACAAATCATGTAAAGGAAGCATGGCAATATCATCACATGAAAAACAAAAGCCAATGACCATCATCTCGTCATCTATGCCATAAGTGCAAATGGGATTGATTTTAATGGGGCATGCATAGTTACTATGTTGAGATTGTAGGGATGCAATATGGGAGATCTCACTCATAGCATATGACAAGTTCAACGGATTATCAAACATGAAGTGACCAATAGAATTTTCACATGATATCCTATGAAGCATAGCATCACAACTAGGCAACTCAACATGCTCATCATCATATTCATCGTAAATAGGTAAGTTAAGGCATGAAGAAGTCTCACTAGCATGAAGCATGGTAATAGGTGGGTCAACATCATGGGAGCGATCGATGTCAAGAGAGTCCACCAGTGGGACAAGAGAAGCACCATCACCTATGTTACCTTTGGAGCGTCGCTCATGTGTTGTAGGTGAGGTGTTGAAGGTCGTCTCTTTTTCATCTTCATGTTGATGGAACCATGTGGGGGGTGCATCATCGTCCACCATTGCCATCGGTTTCTCCATTGGAGGGATGGACTCGTCAAGGATAGGCATGTCGTCATGTAGGAGACCTAGCACCAAAGAAGAAAACACATTAGGAGTAGAGGTTAAGTCGTTAGAAATCATAGTGGCCTCACATGCTGTCTCAACTACCTCACTCACTATGTGTTGTGGCTCACTCACTCCCTCAAGGATGCTCTCACTCATATGGTTGCTGGGGTCACTCAAATGGCGCTCAACCTCACATAGGATGTGTGGCATGCTCTCATGTGTGGGGCTAGTGGTGGTCACACTCATCCTCTCATAGGAAATGCTCTGAATATCACGTATGGTGGAGTCACTCAAGTCTCTCATGTGGTGGTGGCTCTTCTCACATGGCACTTGGGGCATCTCGACATATGTGGGTTTTGGAGAGATGTAGGTGCAAATGTCTTCATGCTCAACTCCTATCGCCATGGTCGAAGGGGATGGCCCTTGCTCGACCTTCTTGTCGCCGTCTTGTTGTTGGAGGCCCATATGATGTGGCACCTCGTAGCTCATCTCCATGACCGAAGGGAGTTTCCCATGCTCGGCCATCTTTCTTAAGGGGCTTCCGAAGATGGAAGTGTCGCCCTCGCTTGTAGATGAAGTCTTTGTAGGCGTACTCGTGGGAAGTAGGCGAAGATGCCTTACGTCCAAAGGCGAAGATGCCTTGAGAACACTTGGCGAAGATGCCAAAGTGTTTGATGTAGCCGTAGAGCCGTCTTGGTGGTGGTCGTCTCGCGGTCTTCTTTTGTGCTCTTGAATCTTGGACTTGGCGTGAAGTATGGCTTGTTGGGACTTGTGCATTTGCGCTTGTGGAGAATCTTCATGATGATGATGTCGTTGTCGTGCTTGAGCTCGTAGTAGATGTCGTTCGTCGTCATCGTGCACATGTTGATTGGAGGTGACTTGCCCTTCATGACGATGTTTATCACGAACGTGATGGTGGTCGCCATGTAGATGTGGATGAGGACGATTTGCACTTGCATTGTTTTTGCGCTTCGAAGACTTGTGGCTTGAATGTCGCCGCCTTGAAGATGACGAAGGGGAAGAAGACTTGATCAAGGCTCTAATCTCCTCCATCCTTGCATCTTGCTCCTCTTTATGTGCGGAAAGCTTCTTGTCGATGTAGTCCCTTTTCCTTTCTTCAGAGTGACGAATGTCGATGGAGATGTTCTCGATGCGCTCTCGCAATCTTGATTGTGCGCCTTGCAATTGTCGTTGTAGATCGAAGATGGACGCTTTGGAGATGTAGTTGTTCACGCCGTCGTTGTTGTCGTAGACCGGAGAGGAAATGCCTTGCCTATCCATCACAAGACTCGACCAAATATGAGTGGGAGAAAGAGAAGAACTTATACCAATGTACCTTAACCGATGTTCACAATGAATCAAGTTCACTCACATGCGGGCAATGAAATAGCACTATTGGTACCAATCCTTGTCAGTTCTCACACCTACACAAGTAAAGCTTATGGTGGAGCTTGGTGAGGATAGTGTCACAAAAATTTAATGCAAAATGTTAGCAAGAGTCAATAATGTTGAAAGAGATTCACAAATTCGCAAGTGAAACAAATGGACCAATAGCAAAGAATGTCACACGGAAACACACACACGGATAGATAAATGGGGTCGTGCAACCAAGGAATGAGCACAAAATGTGGAATCCATGGAAAACGCTCGTGTTGCACAACTCAAGAGAGACGCTAGCACGATTGCTCAATAGGCGGATACGACACTTGTGCACAACCTATAAGATGCAAAATGGATAAACTTTTATACCAAGTATGCTATGTATGTATGGTTCCCGGTGTTTATCTCAAGATGATCCAAGATGATCGGATATGAAAATCTTATATGCAATGTGGTATGATGCTATGGCACTTGCTTACTAGCTCGTTGCTATTTCTAACTTTGCTTAAAAGCTTATTCTCTTTTTTTTTGTATGGCCACTTTTGCACAATGCACAAACCAAGATAGCAATTTTGTGTATGCGGGAACAAACTTTTGACACAATGAATGATATGATACCAATATGATATGGTATGGTATGTAATGGAAGGTATAGACTAATGTGCACAAGTAACGTAGCCCGGCAATACTCAAATGGCTAGTCTCGATAGGCAAGTAATGCAAAATGGGCTATGGGTTATCAATGCAATTTGCAAGGGGAATATACAATGGTGTCGTCGAGGTTACCGTCCTTTGCGATGATGAGTGGCGGTGTTGTTGATGTAGATACCAAGAAGATGGAGACTCATCCCTAAGTAGCCGAAACACCTTAGGAAATGGAAAAACCGCAAACTCAAAATCTCAAATGACAAATGTCAAATGATGGTAGCGGAAAGCGATGGTGGTTTTTCTCTAGGCAATGCGGAAGTGGAATGATGAGCTATATGCGTGTCGGAGTTGAAGTTGTCGTCCCTAAGTAGCCGAAACACCTTAGGAGACACAAGCCACAACTCAAACAAAATTGGGTTAAGTTGGGCGGTGGTGGAAGTGTATGGTGGGCACGCCTATGCGGAAGTGGTGGTGGTGGTTGATGAAGAAGCAACCGTCCCTAAGTAGCCAAAACACCTTAGGAGACTCGAATCACTACTCAAGCAACCACTAATGGTATATGGAACAAAATGGGTTAGGTTGCGGAAGTCGGTGGTGGCTATGCGGATGATGTGGTGGAAGCCCTAGGCAAAGATGCCAAAATTCACAAAATTTGATTGAGTCAAATGATGTTGGTGGTATTTTTGTGGGATGGGGGATGTCAAGAGCTTCAAAACGAGCTAAAGAACGTCAAAATCGGAGTTCGGATGAATTAGTTATGGACAAAACAAATATCAGCCGAAGTCTGAAACTACAGGTAGTGGACGTCCGGAAATGGACGGATGTCCGGTGGCCGGACGTTCGGTGAGCTCGGAAATCCGCTAATTTCGTTCTGGAATGGGATGCCGGACGTCCGGTAAGTAGCGGATGTCCGGTAGTTCCTAGGGCTCCGGACGTCCGGTAAAGTGGCGGTCGTCCGGTGGGTCGGGGTCAACGCGGGATTTGAGCTCCGTGACGCGATTTTCGGCGGAAAATGGAGATTTCGGGGTCAAAATTCGCGGGATTTCGCGGAGGAAAGATGGGGAAACTTAGGGAGATGCTAGATCCACTTGAAACCAAGCAAATCCACGGATCAAAATTAACAAAACATCATCAAACCAACAAATCACAAAAAAAATTGGGGGGCTATTTTTGGTTGGAATTTTCGGATTTAGGACGAAATCAACAAAATCAAGCTAGAAAAAGAGGGGTAGGGGCTCCAAAAACGTGATCAACGTGTGATGTAGGGTGGAACCCTATAGCGTCGATCTTTCACGTTTGGAGTGGATCCTACGGGGAATCACGAAGAACACGCGGAAGCACAAATGGAAACACGGGGGAAAACGAGAGAGAATCACTCAACCAACAAGGAATCGATCACACAAGTGCTAGATCACCACACACATAAGGTAGCACATGGTTCAAGATCAACAAATGTAAGGATACAAAGGAACCGTTCTTCTCCAAGAGGAGGCCTTGATGTTTTTCCCTAGAAGGGGTCTTGAATCCGCTTGGGGGATCTTCTCCGAAGAGGTCGTGATCTCCGAGGAGACGTATCCATGTGGATGAGCAAAGGCTCTCACACAAATATGAGCTAATCCAATGCTAAGTCTCAAAGTGAGGAGGAGGAGTCCTATATATAGGCTAGGGGCGAAGGGGTACATGGGCTCAGCCCAAGTCGCGCACACAGGCGGGGTCCGGATGATCCGGATGGTGGCCCGGATGATCCGGGTGACGGGGGTCCGGATGATCCGGGTGACCGTCCGGATGATCCAGCTTCGTCGAACAGCTTCGGGTGTCTTCGGGCGCGTTAGCCGGATCGTCTGGGTGGTCGTCCGGATCATCCGAGCTCGGTCCGGATCGTCCGACTGGGTGTCCGTATGATCCGGGCAAGTCCAGTCTTGCTCCATTCTTCTTCTTCCTTCTCCTCTTCCATGCTTGGCCTTGGTCCTTGGATTCTCCATGGTCATATTGGTTGTACCTGAGTGTATGCAAGGTCCATGCATGAGGTTGTAGCCTTGTCTCACATGTAGAAAGTGACGATTCGAAGAGGAGTGAATTCACCCTGTGTCCAATGGCGTATGTTCGAGGTCTCATCATATGTCCTCTTGGGGCTTGGAGAGTAGTCAGAATGTACATGGGGATGAACGTGGGATGCTCCGCATCATATCCCCCCCCCCCCTTGGGAAAGATCCGACCTCGGATCGTGATCCTCATCACCATGGAAACAGTTGTCGTAGACGGACTTGTAGTTGGACGAAGTTGAAGACATGCTGCAATCCGCGTAGTCCAAGGTGTCGCCGGAGTGATAGACATGCAAAAAGAGCAAACACAAGCAACACTCGGAAATACAATGGTTAGCGCACTCAACGTGTCCATCATGTAAGAATGAGTCCGTGCGGCAAGATTGGTTGTGACAAAGCGCATGAAGCTTATCAAGATGATCTAGAGTGAGATGCAAAGCATTCATAGGAGGAAATGCAATCATTGTGCACACAAATGTGTTGTAAATATGATTAATGCAACCACGGTGCAAAATGATGTCATAGCGAGACGGTTTATCAATAGCATGAATATGGCAATGGATGCTCAATATGTATATGTTATCATGCAATTGATGATGGACAATATGATCATGATGTATGAATATGCCTTCAAGGTAGATCACAACAAATTTGCTAAGGAAATGCGCAAGCTCATATATAATGGATGACATGGGAATACAAGATGCAACAAGGCAATCATAATGTGAGTCAATCCATGCATGAGGTGCAAACTTGTGGTAAGTATGATATGTCCATCGAGCTTGACATGTATGAGCACAATCAACAAATATGAAGGTGGTAGTGTACCCAAGCTCGATGTCGAGGCATGAGTGGAGTGCCGAAGGTGCAATCCATAAGTGCGAGCGCTCCTCAATGTGAAGGTCCATAGAGCCAATCTCCAATGTTGCTCCTCCATCCAATAGATGTAACATGTAGACAACAAGAAGGAAACAACAATGAAAGAGTGACCCATCCAATATGCGTATTTGAGGATGGCTCAAAGAGAAGGAGGTCACCTTTAGGAGTTTCTCAAGGATGATGGAGTCGCACATCTTGTATGCCTTCACATAACCAATATGTCTTGTGGTGGTCCCGCCTTGTAAATCCTTCAAAATGAAAGAACATGACAAACACATGGAAAAACAAATGAGGGTAGCAAAATGGCAAAACCGATCATTCATGTGGTAAGATACCCAACAAGTGTATGTATCATGCTCATCATAAGAAATGACAAGGGAGTATTGCATAGTATGGAGGCATATGATGCGAGAACAACCAAATGCAATAGGCTCAATCAAACAAACATGCATCACAAGTAAAGTGTCCAAGTCTCCAAGATCAATAAGCATAGCAAGTTGGCACTCAATACAAGGTGATATGAGAGATGCAACTAATGGAGACAAGAGGCAATGATCATGACAAATCAAGTGAGAGGCATCAACATCTATGTCATCAACCCTAGAAAGCAAGTAATAGTCGAACATGGGTGATGAAACATAGCAAGCAATCATACGATCAAGTCAAGCAAGCTAGTAGTGCGAAGATGCAACATACTAGAAGGAATCATGGCAAGTCTGTAATGTGTGCAAATAGTGGGCATGAATAATTCACATGTCATAGCACAACCATGAAAGCAAGATTTGAGTAAAATGTCATCAATGTAATGGCGAGAGACCATATGGAAATAGCAATGGGGCATCATGAATCGCCCAACACAACAAGCAGCAATAGCATGGGGCACATGATAAACATGGCAAAAGCAACAAGGATCTCCACCAAGCATGCAAATACACATAGAAGTATCATAATGGTGAATCATGGGTAGATGCAAGCAAGGATCACAATTGCATGGCAAAGGCATAGAAGCCAGCATAAAATGCAAAGTGAACACAATAGTATGGGCATAAGGTGACAAGTGGTAAATAGTGCATAGCCGTATGAGAGCCAAGTAAAAGAGATGCGCGTAGTCGATGCGCGAAGAGAACGGTGGTAAGCATAGTCCACGGGATCCCAAAGCATCGTTGCTCTCAAGAGCTCGTTTCGTCAACTCTTGGGATTGAGAGGTTGACGAGTATACATGAGTACGTACACAAAACAAAGACAAAGGAAAAATTGTGTGTGCGTGGTATATGTACACATCATCCATCATGATGCGCACATGCGTGTGTTTGTTAGCACAAAATATCCAACGCTCAAATAAATGAGATGCGTGATATAGAAAAATGTCATCCATCATGAGAGGTTTGTTATGATGTGTGTCATAATGGAGACTCAAAGGATGTAATGCATTGTGAGGTATTTCTAGAGCATTGTTATTCATGGAATGCATATGGTGTACACTATCATGGGAATCATGCAAAGTATGAAATGCATCAAGATCTCCTAATATGTATGAAGAAACTATGGGGGTCTCCTCATGAGCATGAGTAGCAACATCACATGGAGAATATTGACAACATCCAAAACAATGCATATTTGAAACAATGTGATCATGGCATGTCATAGTAGATGAATTGCACAAATCATGTAAAGGAAGCATGGCAATATCATCACATGAAAAACAAAAGCCAATGAACATCATCTCGTCATCTATGCCATAAGTGCAAATGGGATTGATTTTAATGGGGCATGCATAGTTACCATGTTGAGATTGTAGGGATGCAATATGGGAGATCTCACTCATAGCATATGACAAGTTCAATGGATTGTCAAACATGAAGTGACCAATAGAATTTTCACATGATATCTTATGAAGCATAGCATCACAACTAGGCAACTCAACATGCTCATCATCATATTCATCATAAATAGGTAAGTCAAGGCATGAAGAAGTCTCACTAGCATGAAGCATGGTAATAGGTGGGTCATCATCATGGGAGCAATCATTGTCAAGAGCGTCCACTAGTGGGACAAGAGAAGCACCATCACCTATGTTACCATTGGAAGGTCGCTCATGTGTTGTAGGTGAGGTGTTGAAGATCATATCGTTGTCACCTTCATCTTGATGGAACCATGTGGGGGGTGCATCATCGTCCATCATCGCCATCGTCGTCTCCATAGGAGGTATGGACTCATCAATGGTAGGCGTGTCGTCATGTAGGAGACCTAGCACCAAAGGAGAAAACACACTAGGAGTAGAGGTTAAGTCATTAGAAATCATAGTGGCCTCACATGCCGTGTCAACTACCTCACTCTCTAAGTGTTGTGGCTCACTCACTCCCTCAAGGATGCTCTCACTCATATGGTTGGTGGAGTCACTCAAATGGCGCTCAACCTCACATAGGATGTGTGGCATGCTTTCATGTGTGGGGCTAGTGGTGGTCACACTCATCCTCTCAAAGGAAATGCTCTCAATGTCACATATGGTGGAGTCACTCATGTCACTCGTGTGGTGGTGGCTCTCCTCA
Source organism: Triticum timopheevii (assembly GCA_963921465.1). NCBI lineage: Eukaryota > Viridiplantae > Streptophyta > Magnoliopsida > Poales > Poaceae > Triticum > Triticum timopheevii. The sequence goes on from OY997266.1 coordinate 273,310,413, forward strand.
CATGACAAATGGGGCATCTCGACATATGTGGGTGTCGGAGAGATGTTTGTGCAAATGTCTCCATGCTCAACTCCTATCGCCGTGGTCGAAGGGGATGGCCCTTGCTCGACCTTCTTGTCGCCGTCTTGGTGTTGGAGGTCCATATGATGTGGCACCTCATAGCTCATCTCCATGACCGAAGGGAGTTTCCCATGCTCGGCCATCTTCCTTGGGGGGCTTCCGAAGATGGAAGTGTCACCCTCGCTCGTAGGTGGTTGCCTTGGACTTGGTGAAGTCGATGTAGGCGTACTCGTGGGAAGTAGGCGAAGATGCCGTACGTCCAAAGGCGAAGATGCCTTGAGAACACTTGGCGAAGATGCCGAAGTGGTTGATATAGCCGTAGCGCCATCTTGGTGGTGGTCATCTCGCGGTCTTCTCTTTTGCTCATGAAGCTTGGACTTGGCGTGAAGTAGGGCTTGTTGGGACTTGTGCATTTGTGCTTGTGGAGCATCTTCATGATGATGATGTCGTTGTCGTGCTTGAGCTCGTAGGTGTTCGTCATCGTCGTGCACATGTTGCTTGGAGGTGACTTGCCCTTCATGACGATGTGGATCACGAACGTGATGGTGGTCGCCATGTAGATGTGGACGAGGACGATTTGCACTTGCATCTTTTTCGTGCTCCAAAGACTTGTGTCTTGAATGTCGTCGCCTTGAGGATGACGAAGGGGAAGAAGACTTGATCAAGGTTCTAATCTCCTCCATCCTTGCATCTTGCTCTTCTTTATGTGCGGCAAGCTTGTTGTCGATGTAGTCCCTTTTCCTTGCTTCGGAGTGGAAAATGTCGATGGAGGTGTTCTCAATGCGCTCTTGCAATCTTGATTGTGCGCCTTGCATTTGTTGTTGTAGTCCAAAGATGGACCTTTTGGTGATGTCGTTGTTCACGCCGTCGTTGTTGTCGTAGACCGGAGAGGGAATGCCTTGCCTATCCATCACAAGACTCGAGCAAATATGAGTGGGAGAAAGAGAAGAACTTATACCAATGTACCTTGACCGATGTTGACAATGAATCAAGTTCATTCAAATGCGGACAATGAAATAGCACTATTGGTACCAATCCTTGTCGGTTCTCACACCTACACAAGTAAGGCTTATAGTGGAGCTCGGTGAGGATAGTGGCACAAAATTTAATGCAAAATGTTAGCAAGAGTCAATAATGTTGAAAAATATTCACAAATTCGCAAGTGAAACAAATGGACCAATAGCAAAGAATGGCACACGGAAACACACACACGGATAGATAGATGGGGTCGTGCAACCAAGGAATGAGCACAAAATGTGGAATCCATGGAAAACGCTCATGTTGCACAACTCAAGAGAGACGCTAGCACGATTGCTCAATAGGCGGATACTACACTTGTGCACAACCTATAAGATTCAAAATGGATAAACTTCTATCCCAAGTATGCTATGTATGTATGGTTCCCGGTGTTTCTCTCAAGATGATCCAAGATGATCGGATATGACAATCTTAAATGCAATGTGGTATGATGCTATGGCACTGGCTTACAAGCTTCTTTGCTCTCTCTCTTTTGCTTAAAAGCTTTATTTTTTTTCTATGGCCACTTTTGCACAATGCACAAACCAAGGTAGCAATTGTGTATATGCGGGAACAAACTTGAGACACAATGGATGATATGATACCAAGATGATTGGTATGTATGTAATGGAAGGTATGATCACTAATGTGCACAAGTAACGTTGCCGACAATACTCAAATGGCTAGTCTCGATAGGCAAGTAACGCAAAATGGGCTAGGGGTTAACAATGCAATTGCAAGGGAATATTCAAAGGTGTCGTCGAGGTTACCGTCCTTTGCGATGATGAGTGGCGGTGTTCTTGGTGTAGATACCAAGATGATGGAGACTCATCCCTAAGTAGCCGAAACACCTTAGGAAACGGAAAAACCGCAAACTCAAAATCTCACACAACAAATGTCAAATAGTGGTAGCGGAAAGCGGTGGTGGTTTGCTCTTGGCAATGTAGAAGTGGGATGATGGGCTATACACGATGTAAGAGTTGGAAGCACACGGTCCCTAAGTAGCCGAAACACCTTAGGAGACACAACTCACAACACAAACAAAATTGGTTAAGTTTGGGATGGCCGAAGTGTATGGTGGGTAAGCCTATGCGGAAGGTATGGTGGTGGTTGATGAAGAAGCAACCGTCCCTAAGTAGCCGAAACACCTTAGGAGACTCAAGTCACTACTCAAACAATCTCAAATGCTATGGTGAACAAATTGGGTTAGGTTGCGGAAGTCGGTGGTGGCTATGCGGATGATATGGTGGAAGGCCTAGGCAAACTTGCCAAATTTTGGAAAATTTGATGGTGTCAAATGGTGTTGGTGGTATTTTTGTGGGATGGGGGATGTCAATAGCTTCAAAACGAGCTAAAGAACGTCAAAATCGGACTCCAGATGAATTAGTTATGACCAAAACAAAATTTCAGTCGTGTCAGTTTCAGGGTTAACCGGACATCCGGGAGGAGGTCCAGCTCATCCGGGCTATGTCCGGATGATCCGGGTGTACATCCGGATGATCCGGGTTCGTCAGCTCCGGTTCTGTTTTCTGGGTGCGTGGGGTATCCGGACGTCTGGGGGGGCGTCCAGCTGATCCTAGGGATGTCCGGATGATCCGGGAGAAGGTCCGGATGATCCGGGCAAGTCAATCCGCTCGGGATTTGCTCGTGGAGTTCGTTTTTGGGGCGGAAATGGAGGATTTTCGGGGCGAATTTGAGGAGATTTCGTGGATGGAAGGTGGGGAAACTTGGGGAGATGCTAGATCCACTCGAAACCAAGCAAATCCATGGATCACAATCAACAAAACATCATCAAAACCAACAAATCACAAAAAAATAAAAATTTGGGGGCTATTTTTGGTGGGGATTTTCGGATTTAGGACGAAATCAACAAAATCAAGCTAGAAAACACGGGGTAGGGGCTCCAAAAACGTGATCAACGTGGCTCATGATACCATATGATGTAGGGTGGAACCCTATAGCGTCGATCTTTCACGTTTGGAGTGGATCCTACGGGGAATCACGAAGAACACGCGAAAGCACAAATGGAAACACGGGGGAAAACGAGAGAGAATCACTCAACCAACAAGGAATCAATCACACAAGTGCTAGATCACCACACACATAAGGTAGCACATGGTTCAAGATCAACAAAGGTAAGGATACAAAGGAACCGTTCTTCTCCAAGAGGAGGCCTTGATGTTCTTCCCTAGAAGGGGTCTTGAATCCGCTTGGGGGATCTTCTCCGAAGAGGTCGTGATCTCCGAGGAGACGTATCCAAGTGGATGAGCAAAGGCTCTCACACAAATATGAGCTAATCCAATGCTAAGTCTCAAAGTGAGGAGGAGGAGTCCTATATATAGGCTAGGGGGCAAAAGGGTACATGGGCTCAGCCCAAGTCGCGCACACAGGCGGGGTCCGGATGATCCGGGTCTCGGGGGTCCGGATGATCCGGGTGACCGTCCGGATGATCCGGCTTCGTCGAACAGCTTCGGGTGTCTTCGAGCGCATTAGCCGGATCGTCCGGGTGGTCGTCCATATCATCCGGGCTCGGTCCAGATCGTCCGGCTGGGTGTCCGGATGATCCGGGCAAGTCCAGTCTTGCTCCATTCTTCTTCTTCCTTCTCCTCTTCCATGCTTGGCCTTTGTCCTTGGATTCTCCATGGTCATCTTGGTTGTACCTGAGTGTATGCAAGGTCCATGCATGAGGTAGTAGCCTTGTCTCACATGTGGAAAGTGACGGTTCGAAGAGGAGTGAATTCACCTTGTGTCCAATGGCGTATGTTCGAGGTCTCGTCATATGTCCTCTTGGGGCTTGGAGAGTAGTCGGAGTGTACATGGGGATGAACGTGGGATGCTACGCATCAACGTGGCTCATGATACCAAGATGATGTAGGGTGGAACCCTATGGCGACGATCTTTCACATTTGGAGTGGATCCTACGGGGAATCACGAAGAACAAGCGAAAGCACAAAGGGAAAACACGGGGAAAACGAGAGAGAATCACTAAACCGACAAGGAATCAATCACACAAGTGCTAGATCACCACACACATAAGGTAGCACAAGGTTCAAGATCAACAAAGGTAAGGATACAAAGGAACCGTTCTTCTCCGCGAGGAGGCCTTGATGTTCTTCCCTAGAAGGGGTCTTGAATCCACTTGGGGGATCTTCTCCGAAGAGGTCGTGAACTCCGAGGAGAAGTATCCAAGTGGATGAGCAAAGGCTCTCACACAAACATGAGCTAATCCAATGCTCACCCTAACTAGGAGGAGGGGGTGTCCTATTTATAGTCTTTAGTGCAAAAGGGGGCGAAGTGGAGGGGTACATGGGCTTCGGCCCGAAACTGTGCGCAGACACGTACCGGACGTCCGGTGGGGACCGGTCGTCCGGTGGCTCATGGGGGACCGGACGTCCAGTGTTGTCGGACGTTCGCTGGAAGCGTTCTGTGAAGGAGGTGCCGGATGTCCGGAAGTTTCATACTTCCGTTAATATTCGCCCAGTTGACAGGTGCCGGACGTCCGGTGTCTTCGATCGTCCGCTCGCTGGAGAGTGGGGCCGGTCGTCCGGTGCGGGCCGGACGCCCGCTCGCTGGGGTCTGCGTTGGCTGGGACTTGGCGGCTGGGGGTTCAGGCGCCGGACGTCCGGTGCCTACCGGTCGTCCGGTGGCTGGAGCTTTCTCCGGTGGATCTTCTTCTTGGTCCTTGTACTTGGCGTCCTCGCTAGCTCGTCCATGGTCTTCCTCCTTGTTCCTGGTCATGCATAGCACACATATTTTAGGTAGTGACCATGTCTCACATGTGGAAAGTGAGGGTTCGGAGAGGAGCGAGTTCACCTTGTGTCCAATGGTGTATCTTCGAGGTCTCGTCATATGTCCTCTTGGGGTTTGGAGAGTAGTCGGAGTGTACATGGGGATGAATGTGGGATGCTCCGCATCAAAGACCCCATAGGGAAGAATCCTTGAGGATTTCAAGACCTCCATTGGGAGAAGACTACCACCAAGACCCCTCTTCCTTTGTGATTTGGGATGAACATTACCATTGTATCTTTCCTTTGATTGTGTTTGAGACTTGTGGATCTTGTGTTCTTACTCTAGTAGATGTGTAATCGGGAATTGTTGGAGTGATTGTCTCTTTGTGTTCATCTTTGTGTTCCTGTTGTTATTGTGATTTCCCTCCTTTTGTCCCCCTCCAGGTGTGAAAAGGTCCTTCCTAGGGTTCTACCCTACATCATATGGTATCATGAGCCACGTTGATTCACATCTTGGAGTCCCTACCTTCCACTTTCTAGCTTGATTTTGTTGTTTTTCGTCCTAATCCGAAAATCCCCACCAAAAAAAATAGCCCCAAAAATTTTTCTTGCAATTTGTTGATCTTGTGAGATTTGGTTGATTTGATCCACAAATTTTGTGTTTGGCAAGTGGATCTACACCTCCACCATCATCCCCACCCATCCCCCACTGGAATTTGGCCAAAAACTTGATATCACCACGAAATCATAGAAGTTCATCCGCTCTCGGGAGACCCCGTGCACACGGGCCATCGGGACCCCGTGCACATGGGACCCCGTGCACACGGGCCTCACTTACCCCGTGCGCACGGGCCATCCAGAAACTTTCGGCCATTTTTCTGTTTTTCTTATTTTGTTTCACCACCACCTCTTCAGTTCTTCCACACCATTCCACGTGTTTGTTGAGTGTTCGGTTGCGATTTCTCTTGTGTCCTAAGGTGTTTCGGCTACTTAGGCGCAAGTTGGTATCATCATCGCCACCAGTCATCGACTTGGACAACACTTCGGCTTCGACAAGATCATCTTCGACCGTAAGCAAGGACGGTAACCTCGACGACACCTTGTACCCCTTGCCATTAACTTGATAGCTTTGAGCCATTTTGCGTAGCTTACCCATCGAGACTAGCTTGTTGAGTATTGCCAGGCCACGTCTTAGTGCACCATTTAGTGTTTCGTCCATCCCGTGCATTTACTTCTTGTTACCTCGTTGTGTGGCACAGTTGAAAAAAAAGGTGAGAAAAAGCTTTTAAGCAAAAGAGAAGAAAAGCAAAGAGCTTATAAGCAATAGCATCGAGCCTTCACATACGTGCATCATCTTGGTCACCACATACATAAGCATACATGGGATAGTGAGATGGGTAGATTCTCTATTAGGTTGGTGCACTAGCATATCTAGCCCATTAGTGCAATCGAGCTAGCGTCTCTCTAGTATCCGTACGACAAGAGCTTTTCCTGTGTATCGATATCCTCGAGCTCATCCCTTGGTTGTGCGGATCCCATTTATCTTCCGTGTGTGTGTTCCACGTGTTATATTGGGAGGTTGATCTATTTGTCTTATTTGCCATTTGTGAATCTTCTCAACTTTATCAACATCTTGACTAACATTTGCTTGAATTATTTGTGCCTTTCCTAACCAAGCTCCTCCATAGACCATTTACTTGTAGGTGTGAGAAACAATTCCCGGTACCAATTCCCCTATTGTAACATCACGTGGGCGATCGTACTTGTTATATCCATAATCTTCGGAAAAGGTAACTTTGGTTTTGTTCTCTCATTTTCCTACTCACCACCACTTTCTTATGATGGATAGGCCAAGTTCTTCTACCAACCCACTCTTCATCGAGCAAGACGACGACATGTCATCCTTCGTCACCAAGAGCCACCTCTTTTGTGCACAACGAGCTCTCCATCAAGAGCAACAAGCAATGAACGACCGCATCAAAAACTTCGCCACCGACTTGCGACTCTCGGAGCAACGTACACGCGACTACTTCGACAACAAGCTCGACGCGCACAAGCAAGAGAACGATACAAGAATGGACGGAATCCAAGCTTTGTTGGTCAACCGGCATCCTTCAACTTCTTCCTACTCAATATGGAGACACTCAAGTCGACACTCCGACGACACCTTCTCTGGCTCAAGTACATTGTCATCGACCATTCTTCAACGAGCCGCGCGTCAAGACCGTCATGCATCTCGCGACCCGCTACATGTCAAGCATTCACAAGAGCAAGTCGATGAGCAAGTTCCTCATCCTCAAGCAAACCAAGTCGCTTTTGCTCAAGCTTAAGAACGACAACGTCTTCATCGTCAAGAAGACGAAGAACGAGCGCGTCTACACCAAGAGGAACAAGACGCCGAGGCCCAACGTCTTCAACAACAACAACGAGAAGCACAAGCTCTTGAGGCGGAACGTGCCCTTCAAGAATCAAGTCGAGCCATCGCCAACCGCAATCGCGAATGGCGCAATCAAGAGGAAGCCCTTCGAAAAGAAATACAAGAGAGGAACTATCAACCACGTGTGCACCGTCAAGTTTCTCAAGCTCTTCCACAAGCTCGTCAAGCTCCACATCAACCCCAAGTGCAACAAGAGCGACACTAAGTGGAACAAGTGCTTCACGACCCTCCTCCACACCAAGAGCAACATCATGAGGAATGCGCATTCGAGGACTTCCCAAGGCAAGAGCGATATCGCAATCGCTACCCAGATGAAGAGCAACGCTATGGAAAACTCAAATTCACAATGCCCAAGTTCAATGGAAGCAATGATCCGGAAGAATACCTCTCATGGGCATTGAAGGTTGACAAAATCTTTCATTTGCGCAACTGTGAGGAAGAGAAGAAGATCTCAATGGCATCACTTGAGTTCCAAGACTATGTGGTCATATGGTGGGAACAAGTCCTTGAGCGCCGAGAAGCAAGAGGTGACCCTCCAATCACCACTTGGGCTCAAATGAAGGATGTCATGCGAGCATGATTTGTGCACACCTACTATAACTGTGATCTCTTCAAGAAGCTACAACTCCTCAAGCAAGGAACAAAGAGTATTGAAGAATACTACAAGGAAATGGAGATAGCCATGATTCGAGCCAATGTCAAGGAAGATGATGAGCAAACCATGGCACGATTCTTGAATGGACTCAATCATCCCATCAAGAAGATCGCCGACTTCCAACCCTACTCCAACCTCATCGAGCTCGTGCATGAAGCGACAAAGGCGGAACGTCAAGTGCAAGATGACTTCAAGTACGCCAAGTACTCATCCAAGACATACGGCTTCTCCAACAATCAAGCTTCAACAACTACTCCAACATCTACTTCAACCAAGACTTCTCCAAGCAACGACGACAAGACGACATACAAGAAACCTTCGTCAAGTTCAAGTCGTCTTCCTCCTACTACAAGCAACTACAAGCCGCGTGCTTCTTCCTCTACTCCGACCGATGAGACCGTCAAGACAAGTTCAATCTAGTGCTTCACATGTGGCGGCCGAGGCCATAAGTCCTTCCAATGCGCCAACAAGCGCACTATGATCCTCAACGACGATGGCACCTACGACTCAATGAGTGAAGATGAAATGGAAGCTATTGAGCAAGTGGGCATGCACAGGCACGTGAACGAGGATGAAGATGATCAAGTCTTTTGCAATGAAGATAGGAGCCCCGCTCTCGTTGTCTCCAAGGTCTTGACACTTCAACATCAACAAGAAGAAGACCAACGATGCCATATCTTCCACACCAAGGCCGGCATCAATGGAAGGTCCATCAAGGTCATCATCGATGGAGGTAGTTGCCAAAACTTGGCAAGTGAAGAACTATGCTCCAAGCTTCAATTGGTCAAGAGGAAGCACCCGCACCCCTACAAGGTTCAATGGCTAAGTGACTCCGGCACTATACGAGTTGAGCATACGGTCCAAGTATCCTTCAAAATTGGTGTATATGAAGACACTTCGGAGTGTGATGTGGTCCCAATGACCGTTTGCCACCTCCTTCTTGGTCGACCATGGCAATTCGACCGTGGCGTCGTCCACAATGGGCGTACCAATCACTATAGCTTCAAGATGAAAGGAAAGGAATATGTGCTACGACCCATGTCTCCTAGTCAAGTGATAGCCGACATGCAAGCCACCCACCATAGAGAGAAGAGTGAGAAAGTGATCCACCAAAACATGAGTGAGAGCAACAAGCCACACTTGAGCGCCTCTTCGCCTAGAGAGAAAAACCTCATACTATTCTCCACAAAAAGTGAGATGAGAGAAGTGTGTGAGAACCCATCGAGTGGGATACACTTTGTCCTTGTGTGCAAGGATGGAAAACCAAAAACTAACACCACTCACGAGCTACCTTTGGTGTTTCAATCTCTTTTGCAGGAATTTCAAGATGTTTTCCGCAATGAGCTACCTCCGGGTCTACCTCCTCTATGAGGCATTGAGCATCGAATCGACCTCATCCCCGGAGCGCCACTTCCAAACAAAGCTCCATACCGTGTCAATCCCAAAGAAACCAAGGAGATTCAATGGCAAGTACAACAACTAATCGACAACGGTCATGTACGTGAAAGCTTAAGCCCTTGTGCCATTCCCGTCATACTTGTGCCTAAGCCCAATGGAAGTTTCCGCTTGTGTTCCGATTGTAGACCTATAAATGCTATCACCGTTCGCTATAGGCATCCCATTCCTCGCTTAGATGATATGCTTGATGAACTTAGTGGAGCCAACTTTTCCAAAAAAATTGATCTTAAAAGTGGCTATTATCAAATTCGCATACAAGAAGGTGATGAATGGAAAACTGCTTTAAAAACAAAATTTGGCTTATATGAATGGTTAGTCATGCCTATGGGTTTATCGGAGGATCCCGGTACTTTTGTGCGTCTCATGCATCATGTACTTCTACCTTACATTGGAGTCTTTGTTGTGGTTTACTTCGATGATATTCTTGTGTTTAGCAAAACCATGAAAAAGCATCTTGATCATGTTAGGCTTGTTTTGCAAACACTTCGCAAGGAAAGTCTTTATGCCAACATGAAAAAGTGCACATTTGGTGTTGACAAAGTGGTTTTCTTGGGTTTCATTGTCTCTTCCAAGGGTGTCCATGTTGATGAAACTAAAATTGAAGCAATTAAAACTTGGCCCCAACCCACCAAGTTGCAACAAGTGCGAAGTTTTCTTGGTCTTGCAGGTTTTTATCGCTGCTTTGTGAAAGATTTTAGCACAATAGCCGCTCCTTTGCATGCTTTGAGTAAGAAAAATGCTCCTTTTGTTTGGGGATCTTTGCAATCAACCGCTTTTGATGAGCTCAAGTCTTTGCTTACTCATTCTCCATTTCTTGCTTTGCCCAACTTTGACAAAACTTTTGAGGTTCATTGTGATGCAAGTGGTACCAGAATTGGCGGAGTTTTGATGCAAGAAAAACGAGCAATTGCATATTTCAGTGAAAAACTCTCCGATGCTCAACTTAACTATCCCATCTATGACAAAGAATTGTATGCTTTAGTGCGTGTCCTACATGTTTGGGAACATTATCTTAGACCTCATGAGTTTGTCATACATACCGATCATGAAACGCTTAAGTACTTAAAAGGTCAAACTAAGTTGAACAAGTATATTGAATCTTTCCCATAGGTGATCAAGTATATTAAAGGTAAGGAAAATGTAGTTGCCGATGCACTTTCACGCATATGCACGCTTGTCACCACACTTGAGTTGAATGTTATTGGCTTTGAGCACATAAAAGACTTGTATGCAAGTGATCCATCTTTTGCACCTCATTATGCTAAATGTTTGACGCATACATCTTGGGAACAATACTACATCAAGGATGGTTATCATATGAGAGCTAACAAACTATGCATTCCCGAGTCTTCTCTTCGTTTGCTCCTTTTGCAAGAGGCTCATGGAGGCGGACTCATGGGACACTTTGGACGTGACAAGACATTCGTCACGCTCTACAAGAACTACTTTTGGCCCAAGATGTTCCGCGACGTCTCATGCTTCACCACCCGATGCTCTACATGTTGCAAAGCTAAGTCAAAAGCTCAATCTCATGGTCTTTACATGCCTCTTCCTATTCCTTATCAACCTTGGGAAGACATTAGTATGGATTTTGTACTTGGTTTGCCTAGAACTCAAAATGGAAAGAATTCCGTGTTTGTTGTTGTGGACCAATTTTCTAAGATGGCACATTTCATTCCTTGCAACAAGATAGATGATGCTTCACATATTGCAAATCTCTTTTGTAGGGAAATCTTGCGCCTCCATGGAGTACCAAAGACAATCATCTCCGGCCGCGACGTCAAGTTCTTGAGTTACTTTTGGAAGACTCTATGCGCCAAGCTCGGAATCAAGCTCTTATTCTCATCCGCCTACCATCCTCAAACCGACGGCCAAACGGAGGTGACGAACCGGACACTATCCACTCTACATCGCGTGTTGATCAAGAAGAACATCAAGGAGTGGGAGGCGTGTCTACCCATCGCCGAGTACGCCTACAACCGCGCAAGACATTCGACTACCGACAAGTTCCCCTTAGAGATTGTCTACGACTTCAACCCATTGTCCCCATTGGACATTGTATCTCTACCTCAACAAGAGCGCACCAACATGGATGCGAGTGCACGAGCAAGCTACATCAAGAAGATGCATGAAGATACAAGAAACATCATCGAGCGCCAAGTACATCGACTAGCGACCAAGCTCAACGTCAACAAACAACCCATGATCTTCCACATAAGTGATCTCGTGTGGCTACACCTTCGCAAGGACCGCTTCCCCAACGAACACAAGTCCAAACTACTACCTCGAGCCGATGGACCATTCAAGGTGCTAGCACGCTACAACGACAACGCCTACAAGATTGAACTCCCATGAGACAAGTACAACGTGAGCGACATCTTCAACGTCAAAGACCTCTCGCCTTTCCATGGTGATGAAGATCTTGATCCGAGGTCGGATCCTTTCGAAGGGAGGGGAGATGATGCGGAGCATCCTTCCATCATCCCCATGGACTCTACATCAACACATCCAACCCCACAAGGACCCATGACAAGAGCTAGAGCATGTGCTTTGGAAACCGAGGTGAACTCCTTCCTACTAGACTTGCATATGGACACAAATGGAACATTTTTACTACCTCACCAAAATATGCTATGCCTCCTTAGGTATGAAGTGGAACACCGCCAAGAAGCTCAGGAGCACCCCCAAGGAGAAGGAGAACCACCCCAAGGCCATAAGGATCAAGACGGAGTGCATCAGCAGCAAAACAGCAAGTCCCAGGTGACCCCGTGCGCACGGGCCCAGAGACCCCGTGCCCACGGGCTACACAGGAACCCGACGTTGGAGCACCCCGTGCACACGGGCGTGTACCATGCCCATGGGACCCCCGTGCGCACGGGCCCAACTTACCCCGTGCGCACGGGCCTCCCAGGATGGACGGCTGAGATGGCTTCTTCGGCTCCCCTTCTCCTCCTTCGACCCCAAGCCTATATATTCCGCACCTAGGGCCATGTTTAGGGTTAGCAAAGTATTAGATGAGATCTTGGTGAGCTTTGCTCCATTACCTTCCCTCTTTGAGGATCAAGACTCCATAGGATAGAATCCTTGAGGATTTCAAGACCTCCATTGGGAGAAGACTACCACCAAGACCCCTCTTCCTTTGGATTTGGGATGAACTTTACCATTGTATCTTTCCTTTGATTGTGTTTGAGACTTGTGGATCTTGTGTTGTTACTCTAGTGGATGTGTAATCGGGAATTGTTGGAGTGATTGTCTCTTTGTGTTCATCTTTGTGTTCTTGTTGCTCTTGTGATTTCCCTCCTTTTCCCCCCTCCAAGTGTGAAAAGGTCCTTCCTAGGGTTCTACCCTACATCAGAAGAGGTCATTATGCGAGAGAATGCAAATCTCAGTTTGTGATGATTGCTACTGAGGACGGTGGGTATGAGTCCGCTAGTGACTATGATGAGGAGACTTTGGCTCTTATTACACATGAAGAACATGGTGGAGATGATTCTGATCTTGAGACGCAATACATGGCTCCTGAAGACGCTGACAGGTATGAATGTTTAGTTGCTCCACGTGTTTTGAGTGTGTAGGTCACACAAGCTGAGCAAAATCAGAGGCACAATTTGTTCCATACAAAGGGAGTTGTGAAGGAACGTTCTGTGCGCGTCATCATAGACGGAGGGAGCTGCTCGACAAAGGTTATATACGCGAATCCCTTAGTCCTTGTGCTGTTCCTATTATTCTAGTGCCGAAAAAGGATGGTACATCACGTATTTGTGTTGATTGTAGAGGCATTAATAATATTACTATTCATTATCATCATCCTATTCCTAGGCTAGATGATATGCTTGATGAATTGAGTGACTCTACAATATTCTCCAAAGTTGATTTGCGTAGTGGGTACCATCAAATTCGTATGAAATTGGGAGATGAATGGAAAACAACATTTAAAACTAAGTTTGGATTATATGAGTGGTTAGTCATGCCTTTTGGGTTAACTAATGCACCTAGTACTTTCATGAGATCAATGAACGAAGTTTTATGTGCTTTCATTGGACGATTTGTGGTAGTTTACTTTGATGACATATTGATTTATAGCAGATCTTTGGAAGAACATTTGGAACATTTACGTGCTGTTTTTATTGCTCTACGTGATGCACGTTTGTTTGGTAACCTTGGGAAGTGCACCTTTTGCACTGACCGAGTATCTTTTCTTGGCTATGTTGTTACTCCACAGGGAATTAAAGTTGACAAAGCCAAGATTGAAGCTATTGAGAGTTGGCCGCAGCCCAAAACGGTCACACAAGTGAGGAGTTTTCTTGGCCTCGCTGGATTCTATAGGCGTTTTGTGAGAGATTTGTGCCTTTTGTTTGGGGTACCCCACAGAAAGAAGCCTTCACGGTATTGAAAGATAAGTTGACACATGCCCCTTCACTCCAACTTCCTAATTTTAATAAGACTTTTGAGCTTGAATGTGATGCTAGTGGAATTGGATTAGGAGGTGTGTTATTACAAGATGTCAAACCTGTTGCATACTTTTCTGAAAAATTGAGTGGGCCTAGTCTGAATTATTCTACTTATGATAAAGAATTATATGCTCTTGTTCGGACTTTAGAAACATGGCAACATTATTTATGGCCCAAAGAATTTGTTATACATTTTGATCATGAATCTTTGAAACATATTAAAAGTCAAGCTAAACTGAATCGTAGACATGCTAAATGGGTTGAATTCATTAAGACTTCCCCTTATGTCATTAAACACAAGAAGGGTAAAGAAAACGTTATTGCTGATGCATTGTCTCGTCGCTATACTATGCTTTCACAACTTGACTTCAAAATATTTGGTTTGGAGACCATCAAAGATCAATATGTGCATGATGCTGATTTTAAAGATGTATTGCAAAATTGTAAATAAGGAAGAACATGGAACAAGTTCGTCGTTAATGATGGATTTGTGTTCCGTGCTAACAAGCTATGCATTCTAGCTAGCTCCGTTCGTCTTTTGTTGTTGCAGGAGGCGCATGGAGGAGGACTAATGGGACACTTCGGCGTGAAGAGGACGGAGGACGTACATGCTACACATTTCTTTTGGCCAAAGATGAGACGGGATGTTGAGCGTTTTATTGCTCGCTGCACTACATGTCAAAAAGCTAAGTCACGACTCAATCCTCATGGTTTATATATGCCTTTGCCTGTACCTAGTGTTCCTTGGGAGGATATATCTATGGACTTTGTTTTAGGTTTACCTAGAACAAAGAAGGGGAGGGATAGCATATTTGTTGTCGTGGATAGATTCTTGAAAATGGCACAATTTATACCATGTCATAAAAGCGATGATGCTGTTAATGTTGCTGATTTGTTCTTTCATGAAATTATTTGCTTGCATGGTGTGCCAAATACTATTGTTTCACATCGTGATACTAAATTTCTTAGCCACTTTTGGAGATGTTTATGGGCTAAGTTGGGGAGTAAACTGCTTTTTGGTACTACTTGTCACCCCCAAACTGATGGACAAACTGAAGTAGTCAATAGAACATTGGCTACTATGCTTAGGGCTATTTTGAAGAATAATAAGAAAATGTGGGAGGAATGCTTGCCTCATATTGAATTTGCTTATAATCGTTCATTGCATTCTACTACTAAGATGTGCCCTTTTGAAGTTGTGTATGGTTTCCTACCTCGTGCACCTATTGATTTGTTGCCTCTTCCATCTTCGGAGAAGGTTAATTTTG
The DNA here is from genome assembly GCA_963921465.1 of Triticum timopheevii. NCBI lineage: Eukaryota > Viridiplantae > Streptophyta > Magnoliopsida > Poales > Poaceae > Triticum > Triticum timopheevii. The sequence goes on from OY997266.1 coordinate 273,325,487, forward strand.
ATGCTAAACAACGTGCTGAATTGATTTTAAAAATGCATGAGTTAACTAAGGAAAACATTGAGCGTATGAATGCTAAATATAAACTTGCTAGAGATAAGGGTAGAAAACATGTTGTGTTTGCACCTAGAGATCTTGTTTGGTTACATTTGCGTAAGGATAGATTTCCTGATTTGCGCAAATCAAAGCTCATGCCACATGCTGATGGTCCCTTTAAGGTGTTGGAGAAAATAAATGATAATGCATATAAACTTGAGCTGCCTGCAGATTTTGGGGTTAGTCCCACTTTTAACATTGCAGATTTGAAGCCTTATTTGGGTAAGGAAGATGAACTTCCGTCGAGGACGACTTCATTTCAAGAAGGGGAGGATGATGAGGACATCAATACCATTGTTACACCCATAGCCCCTGCTGATATACATACTGGACCAATTACTAGAGCTCGCGCACGCCAACTAAATTACCAGGTACTTTCATTTCTTGGTAATGATTCTAATGTTCATGAGAATATGATGCTGCCTAAATTGGATACATTTGTTTTGCTTACAAATGAAGGGCCTAGCTTGGAGAAGGATGAACATTGGAGCAAGAACAAGCATGGAGATGATGGCATGCGCAAGGGGAACATGAACGGAGTTACAAGTGATGATTTCAGGACTTTGAACTCACCATAATGGGTGCATGAAGCCTTGGACGAAATATACAAGATGCCACTTCATAAATTTTGTCCCGAGGCTATTCTAGGTGCCGCGTCACCTTATTATTGGGCCAGGCCCATGTAATTTCGAAATACATAAGTATAGGCTATTTTTAGAGTCTGTAGGTGTGGGGAAACAAGAGATAGGGTTGATTTCGGACCCCTCCACCAAGGGACACGAAATTCCCCCCTCTTCCTCCATATATACAGCCCTTAGGGCATCGTTTAAACTTTGGGTTTTGTTTAGACTAAAGTTCGCCATAGCTGCAACTTCACGTACTTCGTTTGTGTTCAACGACCAGACAAAGGCGTCACAGAACCCCACCTTGATCAATAAAGCTTTCATCTTATATTCGCAATATCCATATTGCAACCTCAGTTTCTTGCTTGTTCTTCGTTTGCTCGCAGGAAAGAGACCCTCGTGTTCAGGTGGATTGTGCTCCGGCGTGGTCAATAACCTCTCGGAGTTGGTTTAGCGATTTCTAAGGCGCGACGTCCTCGCACATTCGTAGTCGGACCGTCAAAGTCGAGTTCCACCAAAGCGATATCCATCATCTCATTGAAAGACGGGACACCTTTGCCTCTATCACACTCCATTTGGCATGACGCTTGTTCAACTTAGTTTGACCTTTTAAGTACTTAAGCGTTTCATGATCGGTATGGATGACAAACTCATGAGGTCTAAGATAATGTTCCCAAACATGTAGTACACACACTAAAGCATACAATTCTTTGTCATATATGGGATAGTTAAGTTGAGCAGTGGAGAGTTTTTCACTAAAATGTGCAATGGCTCGTTTTTCTTCCATCAAAACTCCGCCAATTCCGGTACCACTTGCATCACAATGATCCTCAAAAGTTTTGTCAAAATTGGGCAAAGCAAGAATCGGAGCATGAGTAAGCAAAGACTTGAGCTCATCAAAAGAGGTGGATTGCAAAGATCCCTAAACAAAAGGAGCATTCTTCTTACTCAAGGCATGCAAAGGAGCGGCAATTGTGCTAAAATCTTTCACAAAGCGACGATAAAAACCCGCAAGACCAAGAAAACTATGCACTTGTTGCAAATTGATGGGTTGGGGCCAACTTTTAATTGCTTCAATTTTAGTTTCATCAACATGGACACCCTTGGAAGATACAACGAAACCCAAGAAAACCACTTTCTCAACACCAAATGTGCACTTTTTCATGTCGGCATAAAGACTTTCCTTGCGAAGTGTTTGTAAAACAGCCCTAACACGATCAAGATGCTCTTTCATGGTTTTGCTAAACACAAGAATATCATCGAAGTAAACCACAACAAAGACTCTAATATAAGGTCGAAGTACATGATGCATGAGACGCACAAAAGTACCAGGAGCCTCCGATAAACCCATAGGCATAACTAACCACTCATATAAGCCAAATTTGGTTTTGAAAGCCGTTTTCCATTCATCACCCTCGTGAATGCGTATTTGATAATAGCCACTTTAAGATCAATTTTGGAGAAAAAGTTGGCTCCACTAAGTTCATCAAGCATATCATCTAAGCGAGGAATGGGATGCCTATAGAGAACGGTGATAGCATTTATAGATCTACAATCGGAACACAAGCAAAAACTTCCATCGGGCTTAGGCACAAGTATAACGAGAACAGCACAAGGGCTTAAGCTTTCACGTACATGACCATTGTCGATTAGTTGTTGTACTTGCCGTTGAATCTCCTTGGTTTCTTCGGGATTGACACGGTATAGAGCTTTGTTTGGAAGTGGCGCTCCGGGGATGAGGTCGATTCGATGCTCAATGCCTCGTAGAGGAGGTAGACCCGGAGGTAACTCATCGGGGAAAACGTCTTGAAATTCCTGCAAAAGAGATTGAAACACCAAAGGTAGCTCGTGAATGGTGTTAGTTTTTTGGTTCTCCATCCTTGCACACAAGGACGAAGTGCATCACACTCGATGGGTTCTCACACACTTCCCTCATCTCACTTTTTGTGGCAAATAGTATGAGGTTTTTCTCTCTAGGCGAAGAGGCGCTCAAGTTTGGCTTGTGGCTCTCACTCACTTTTTGGTGGATCTCTTTTTCACTCTTCTCTCTATGGTGGGTGGCTTGCTTGTCGGCTATCACTTGACTAGGAGACATAGGTTGTAGCACATATTCCTTCCCTTTCATCTTGAAGCTATAGTGGTTGGTACGCCCATTGTGGAAGGCACCATGGTCTGATTGCCATGGTCGACCAAGAAGGAGGTGGCAAACGGCCATTGGGACCACATCACACTCCAAAGTGTCTTCATATGCACCTATTTTGAAGGAGACTTGGACCGTATGCTCAACTCGTATAGTGCCGGAGTCACTTAGCCATTGAACCTTGTAGGGATGCGGGTGCTTTTTCTTGACCAATTGAAGCTTGGAGCATAGTTCTTCACTTGCCAAGTTGTGGCAACTACCTCCGTCGATGATGACCTTGACGGACCTTCCATTGTTGCCGGCCTTTGTGTGGAAGATGTGGCATCGTTGGTCTTCTTCTTGTTGATGTTGAAGAGCAAGACCTTGGAGACAACAAGAGCGGGGCTCGTATCTTCAACACAAAAGACTTGGTCATCTTCATCGTCATTCACTCGCCTATGTATGGCCACTTGGTCAATAGCTTCCATTTCATCTTCACTCATTGAGTCGTAGGTGCCATCGTCGTTGAGGATCATGGTGCGCTTGTTTGTGCATTCGTAGGACTTGTGATAGAGGCAAAGGTGTCCCATCTTTCGATGAGATGGTGTCTATCGTTTTGGAGGAAGTCGACTTTGACAATCCGACTACGAATGTGCGAGGACATCGCGCCTTAGCAATCGCTAAACCAACTCCAAGAGGTTATTGACCACGCTGGAGCACGATCAACCTGATCACGAAGGTCTGTTTCCTGCAGGCAAAAGAAGAACAAGCAAGAAACTAATATTGCAATCTGGATATTGCGAATATAAGAGGAAAGCTTTATTGATCAAGGTGGGGTTCTATGACGCCTTTGTCTGGTCGTTAAACACAAACGAAGTACGCGAAGTTGCAGCTATGGCGAACTTTAATCTAAACAAAACCCAAAGTCTAAACGGTGCCCTAGGGGCTGTATATATGGAGGAAGAGGGGGGAATTTCGTGGCCCTTGGTGGAGGGGTCCGAAATCAACCCTATCTCTTGTTTCCCCACACATACGGACTCTAAAAATAGCCTATACTTATGTATTTCGAAATTACATGGGCCTGGCCCAATAATAAGGTGACGCAGCACCTAGAATAGCCTCGGGACGAAATTTATGAAGTGACATCTTGTATATTTCGTCCAAGGCTTCATGCACCCATTATGGTGGCTTCAAAGTCCTGAAATCATCACTTGTAACTCCGTTCTTGTTCCCCTTGCGCATGCCATCATCTCCAAGCTTGTTCGTGTGCCAATGTCCATCCTTCTCCAAGCTAGGCCCTTCATTTGTAAGCAAAACAAATGTATCCAATTTAGGCAGCATCATATTCTCATGAACATTAGAATCATTACCAAGAAACGAAAGTACCTGATAATTTAATTGGCGGGCGCGTGCTCTAGTAATTGGTCCTGTATATGTAGCAGTAGGGGCTGTGGGTGTAACAATGGTATTGATGTCCTCATCAACTTGTGGCCTCGGCCGCCGCAAGTGAAACACTTGAATGAGCTTGTCTTGACGGTCTCATCGGTCGGAGTAGATGAAGAAGCACGCGGTTTGAAGTTGCTTGTATTAGGATGAAGACGACTTGAACTTGATGAATGTTTCTTGTAACTTGACTTGTCATCGTTGCTTGGAGAAGGTTTGGTTGATGTCGAAGCTGGAGTAGTTGTTGAAGCTTGGTTATTGGAGAAGCCGTAGGTCATGGATGAGTACTTGGCGTACTTGAAGTCATCTTGCACTTGACGTTCCGCCTTTGTAGCTTGATGCACGAGCTCGACGAGGTTGGAGTAGGGTTGGAAGTCGGCGATCTTCTTGATGGGATGATTGAGTCCATTCAAGAATCATGCCATTTTTTGCTCATCATCCTCCGTGACATTGGCTGGAATCATGGCAATCTCCATTTCCTTGCAGTATTCTTCAACACTCTTTGTTCCTTGCTTGAGGAGTTGTAGCTTCTTGAAGAGATCACGGTTGTAGTAGGTTGGTACAAAACGTGCTCGCATGACATCCTTCATTTGAGCCCAAGTGGTGATTGGAGGTTCACCTCTTGCTTGTCGGCGCTCAAGGACTTGTTCCCACCATATGAGCACATAGTCATGGAACTCAAGTGATGCCATAGCGATCTTCTTCTCTTCCTCATAGTTGTGCAAACGAAAGATTTTGTCGACCTTCAATGCTCATGAGAGGTACTCTTTGGGATCATTTTTTCCATTGAACTTGGGCTTTGTGAATTTCAGCTTGCCATAGCATTACTCTTCATTGTGTAGTTGGCGATGGTGATGATGACGCCCTTGACGTGGAGGGTAATCATCCTCATGTTGCTCTTGGCGTGGAGGAAGTCCATGATCAACTTGCTCTTGTTGATTTTGAGGTTGAGGTGGAGCTCGATGAGCTTGTGAAGGAGCTTGTGGAGCTTGATGTTTGACACGCGGATGGTAGTTCCTCTCTTGGATTTCTTCTCGAAGGGCTTCCTCTTGATTGCGCCGTGCGCGATTGCGGTTGGCGATAGCTCGACTTGATTCTTGAAGGGTACATTGCGCCTCAAGAGCTTGTGCTTCTCGTTGTTGTTGTTGAAGACGTTGAGCCTCGGTGTCTTGTTGCTCTTTGTGTAGACGCGCTCCTTCTTCTTCTTCTTGGTGACGAAGACGTTGTCGTTCTTGAGCTTGGGAAAAAGCGACTTTATTTGATTGAGGACGAGGGACTTGCTCATCGGCTTGCTCTTGTGAATGCTTGGTGCGGAGTGGGTTGCGAGATGCATGACAGTCTTGACGCGTGGCTCGTCGAAGAGTGTTTGATGATGGTGTACTTGAGCCGAAGAAGGAGTCGTCGGAGTGTCGACTTGAGTGGCTCCGTCTTGAGTATGACGATGTAGAAGGAGGCCGGTTGACCAACAAGGCGCGGATCTCGTCCATTCTTGCATCATTCTCTTGCTTGCGCGCGTCGAGCTTGTTATCGAAGTAGTCTCGTGTACGTTGCTTGGAGAGTCGCAAGTCAGTGGCGAGGTTGTCGATGCGGTCGTTCATTGCTTGTTGCTCTTGATGTAACACTCGTTGTGCACCAAAGAGGTGGCTCTTGGTGACGTAGGATGACATGTCGTCGTCTTGCTCGATGAAGAGTGGGTTGGTAGAAGTACTTGGCCTATCCATCATTCCGAGTAAAATGTGAGTGGTAGAAGGAGAAGAACTAATACCAATATACCTTTGACCGATGTTGATGATGAATCAAGTTCACTCAAATGCGGACAATGAAATAACACTATTGGTACCAATTCTTGTCGGTTCTCAGACCTACACAAGTAAAAGCTTATGGTGGAGCTTGGTTAGAATGGTGGCGTAAAATTTGATGCAATAGTAAGTGAGCTTCAATAATGTTGGAAATGATTCACGAATTTGCAAATGCAACAAGTAGACCAAGCAAAATAGTGGAACACGGGAACACACACACAAATAGATAGATGGGATTGTGCAACCCAAAAGTGAGCCAAAATGTGGAACCCATGAAAATGCTCTTGTTGCACAATACTAGAGAGAGGCTAGCACGATTGCACAATATGCGGATACGGAACTTGTGCACAACCTACTAGGCAAAAATGCAACTATCTCTATCCCACGTATGCTATATGTATGGTATTTCAGTGCAACGATCCAAGATGATCCAATATGACAATCTTAATGTAGTATGATGCTATGGTTCTTGTTCATAAGCTCTTTGCTTATCTTTCCTCTTTGCTTAAATGCTTGGGTGGCTCTTTCACTTTTGAGCTCTTTTCTCATGCAAAACTTCACGAACCAAGATAGCATTTGTGTATGCGATGACAACTTTGTGACACACAAGTGGATCCCAACATATGCACCACTATGGTATGGTATGTATGTTATGGTGTATGATCACTAATGTGCACAAGTCATGTTGCCGGCAATACTCAATGGCTAGTCTCGTTGGGTAAGCTACGCAAAATTAGGGACATGTGGGGTATCAATGCAATTGCAAGGTATGACAAAGATGTCGTCGATGTTACCGTCCTTGGCGATGATGAGACCCTTGTGAAGATAAGCCGAGGTGGTGATGAAGTCGAACCGTACCTAAATAGCTGAAACACAATAGGACACGGGAGCCACAACTCAAAATCTCAAGGACCAAAATGTGTCAAAATCGTCATTGGAGGTATTGGGGAGGATGGTGGTGTATGTGGGTTTGGAAGATGTGGTGGAATGTGGGGTTGTGGTGGTGGCTGAACTGTCAACTTCAGTTTCGTCAGGGTTTCACGGATGTCTGTGTTTTGCGGTCGTCCGGTTGTCGTCGGGCGTCCGGCTTTTCCGGTCGTCCGGAGCATGGGCGAAAATCGGGCTCGGGATGAACTGCGAGATTTCGGGGAAGAAGAAGATGGTGAGGTCGAAATCGAGTGATTTGGTGGATGGATAAGGATGGGGAGGGTGGGTAAAGCTAGATCCACACGTAGCAACACAAATCCATGGACCAACTCCAACGAAATCTCAACTCACGAACAAATCACAAAAAAATTGGGGCTATTTTTGGTGGGGATTTTCGGATTTAGGACGAAAACAACAAAATCAAGCTAGAAAACACGGGGTAGGGGCTCCAAAAATGTGATCAACGTGGTTCATGATGCCAAGATGATGTAGGGCAGAACCCTAGGGGCCGATCTTTCACGTTTGGAGTGGATCCTACGGGGAAACACAAAAAACACGCGGAAGCAGAAAGGGGAAACACGGGGAAAACGAGAGAGAATCACTAAACCAACAAGGAATCAATCACACAAGTGCTAGATCACCGAACATATAGAGTAACTCAAGATCCACAATCAACAAAGGTAAGGATACAAAGGAACCGTTCTTCTCCGTGAGGAGGTCTTGATGATCTTCCCTAGAAAGGGGTCTTGAATCCGTTTGGGAGATCTTCTCCGAAGAGGTCGTGGACTCCGAGGAGAAGTATCCAAGTGGATGAGCAAGGCTCTCACACAAATATGAGCTAATCCAATGCTACACTAGAAAGGTGGGGACGAAAGAGTATATATAGTCTATGGGGACGAAGAGGTACATGGGCTGCGGCCCAACACGAAATCAGCACTCAGGTGTCGGATGTCCGAAAGGCGTCGGACGTCCGGGGCTGTCGGACTTCCATAAATTCGGTTCTGGTCCCGGTCGGCCGGTCGTACGGTAGCTTCTGTCTTCCGTTAATTTCCTCTCGGGTGCCCAGTTGTCGGACGTCCGGAGGGCATCGGTCGTCCGTGGCCCTGGGCGTCGTCGGACGTCCGAGAAGGGCCGGTTGTCCGTGGCCTGTAACTCTGTCCTGTCTTCTTTTCCTTGCTATAGCGTCTCCCAGGGCTCGGACGTCCGGGGCTGGCCGGTCGTCCGGTGCCTGTAGCTTCACAAATGGCCTTTCTTCTTGATGTCCGTGCTTGATGTCCTTGCCACCTTGGCCATAGGGTGTAGCTGTCCCGTGGCTCTCCTCCAGGTACCTCATAACACACAGAGTGTCCATATGAGGTAGTAGCCAAGTCTCGTGACTAGGAAGAGGGAGTTCGGAAAGAAGCGAGTTCACCTTATCTTTAATAGCCTTTGCTCTAGCTCTTGTCATGGGTCCAATTGGTGTTGAGGAAGATGTAGATACGTCCATGGGGATGAGTGAGTGATGCTCCGCATCACATTGGCACTTCCTTTTGAAGGAAATTCAAGAGATTAAGTTGCTTATAGACATTAGCCCCCCTGGTAGGGACAAGCTTACCTTTTTGCAGATGCTCTATGATCCGGGCAATCTCATTTGGCCGTAAATTGAAGAAAATCCAGCGGCTATATGCCTTATCATCCTTGTTTTCACCGGATGCCATGCTGTAACTCATGTGCGTGAAAGCCAAGAATAAAAGGGCATTCCTCGCATTGGTCAATATATATGTGGAAACAATATCTCCACTATAGACGAAAAGAAATTTTGGGGCTGTCAGGCAAAAAGCGCACGGGATAATGAAGTACTTTCAAGGACTACCATAGAATGGACAGATGTTCACTAAAACGGTCATAATTTTGTCATTTGGAGTCCGTGTTGGACCCATAAGTACTCAAACTTCTCACGGCGTACCATCTTATTCAGCCTTAAGCAGGACTTATTAGTCCTGAAAGTCAAAGAACATCATTCGTCGATGTTTTAAAGACAAGTTTTTGAACCCATTGGCACTTCCTTTTAAAGGAAATTCAAGAGATTAGGTTGCTTATAGACATTAGCCCCCCTGGTAGGGACAAACGTACCTTTCTGCAGATGCTCTATGATCCGGGCAATCTCATTTAGCCATAAATTGAAGAAAATCCGGTGGCTATATGCCTTACTCACCTTCTTTTCACTGGATGGCATGCTGTTACTCATGCGCGTGAAAGCCAAGAACAAAAGGGCATTCCTGGCATCGGTCAATATATATGTGGAAACGATATCTCCACTATAGAGGACAAGAAATTCTAGGGCGGTCAGGCAAAAAGCGCACGGGAAAATGAAGTACTTTCAAGGACTGCCATAGAATGGACAGATGTTCACTAAAACGGTCATAATTTTTTTTGCATTCGGAGTCCGTGTCGGACCAATAAGTACTCAAACTGCTTGCGACAAGCGTGCGAATCCGAAAAATACTCCATGCTTGCGCCAGGAGGCCCGGTGTACCCTCAAATTCAGCCTTAAGCGGGACTCATTGGCCCTGAAATTCAAAGAACATCATTCGTCGCTGTTTTTCACACAAGTTTCTGAACCCATTGGCACTTGCTTTTGAAGGAAATTCAAGAGATTATGTTGCTTATAGACATTAGCCCCCCTGGTAGGGACAAACGTACCATTCTGCAGATGCTCTATGATCCGGCAAATCTCATTTAGCCGTAAATTGAAGAAAATCCAGCGGCTATATGCCTTATTCTCATTGTTTTCGCCGGATGGCATGTGTTACTCATGCGCGTGAAAGCCAAGAACAAAAGGGCATTCCTGGCATCGGTCAATATATATGTGGAAACGATATCTCCACTATAGAGGTCAAGAAATTTGGGAACGGTCAGGCAAAAAGCGCACGGGATAATGAAGTACTTTCAAGGACTACCATAGAATGGACAAATGTTCACTAAAACGGTCATAATTCTGTCATTCGGAGTCCGTGGCAGACCCATAAGTACTCAAACTGCTCACGGCGAGCGCGAAAATCCGAAAATTACTCCTTGCTTGCGCCAGGAGGCCTAGAGTACCATCAAATTCAGCTTTAAGCAGGACTTATTAACCCTGAAAGTCAAAGAACATCATTCGTCGATGTTTTTAAGACAGGTTTATGAACCCATTGGCACTTCCTTTTGAAGGAAATTCAAGAGATTAGGTTGCTTATAGACATTAGCCCCCCTGGTAGGGACAAACGTACCTTTCTGCAGATGCTCTATGATCCGGGCATTCTCATTTAGTCGTAAATTGAAGAAAATCCAGCGGCTATATGCCTTATTCTCCTTCTTTTCGCTGGATGGCATGCTGTTACTCATGCGCGTGAAAGCCAAGAACAAAAGGGCATTCCTGGCATCAGTCAATATATATGTGGAAACGATATTTCCACTATAGAGGACAAGAAATTCTGGGGCGGTCAGGCAAAAAGCGCACGGGAAAATGAAGTTTTTCAAGGACTGCCATAGAATGGATAGATGTTCACTAAAAGGGTCATAATTTTGTCATTCGGAGTCCGTGTCGGACCCACAAGTACTCAAACTGCTCGCGGCGAGTGCACGAATCCAAAAAATACTACCTGCTTGCGCCAGGAGGCCCGGAGTACCCTAATATTCAGCCTTAAGCATTACATGTTGGCCCTGAAAGTCAAAGAACATCATTCGTCGCTGTTTTTCAGACAAGTTTCTGAACCCATTGGCACTTCCTTTTGAAGAAAATTCGAGAGATTATGTTGCTTATAGACATTAGCCCCCTGGTAGGGACAAACGTACCTTTCTGCAGATGCTCTATGATCCGGGCAATCTCATTTGGCCGTAAATTGAAGAAAATCTAGTGGTTGTATGCCTAATTCTCCTTGTTTTCGCTGGATGGCATGCTGTAACTCATGCGTGTGAAAGCCAAGAACAAAAGGGCATTCCTGGCTTCGGTCAATATATATGTGGGAACGATATCTCTCCTATAGAGGACAAGAAATTATGGGGCGGTCAGGCAAAAAGCGCACGGGAAAATGAAGTACTTTCAAGGAGTGCCATAGAATGGACAAATGTTCACTAAAACGGTCATAATTTTGTCATTCGGAGTCCGTGTCGGACCCACAAGTACTGAAACTGCTCATGGCGAGCGTGCGAATCCAGAAAATACTCCCCACTTGCGACAGCAGGCCCGGAGTACCCTTAAATATGTCCTTAAGAATAACTTTTTGGCCCTTAAAGTCAAAGAACATCATTCGTCGCTGTTTTTCAGACAAGTTTCTGAACCCATTGGCACTTCCTTTTGAAGGAAATTCGAGAGATTATGTTGCTTATAGACATTAGCCCCCCTAGTAGGGATAAACGTACCTTTCTGCAGATTCTCTATGATCCGGGCAATCTCATTTGGCCGTAAATTGAAGAAAATCCAGCGGCTATATGCCTTATTCTCCTTGTTTTCGCCGGATGGCATGCAACTCATGCGCGTGAAAGCCAAGAACAAAAGGGCATTCCTGGCATTGGTCAATATATATGTGGAAATGATATCTCCACTATAGAGGTCAAGAAATTTTGGAACGGTCAGGCAAAAAGCGCACGGGATAATGAAGTACTTTCAAGGACTGCCATAGAATGGACAGATGTTCACTAAAACGGTCATAATTTTGTCATTTGGAGTCCGTGTCAGACCCATAAGTACTGAAACTTCTCGTGGCGAGCGCGCGAATCTGAAAAATACTCCCCGCTTGCGCTAGGAGGCCCGGAGTACCATCAAATTCAGCTTTAAGCAGGACTTATTAGCCCTGAAAGTCAAAGAACATCATTCGTCGATGTTTTTAAGACAAGTTTTTGAACCCATTGGCACTTCCTTTTGAAGGAAATTCAAGAGATTAGGTTGCTCATAGACATTAGCCCCCCTAGTAGGGACAAACGTTCCTTTTTGCAGATGCTCTATGATCCGGGCAATCTCATTTAGCCGTAAATTGAAGAAAATCCAGCGGCTATATGCCTTATTCTCCTTCTTTTCGCTGGATGGCATGCTGTTACTCATGCGCATGAAAGCCAAGAACAAAAGGGCATTCCTGGCATCGGTCAATATATATGTGAAAATGATATCTCCCCTATAGAGGACAAGAAATTCTGGGGCGGTCAGGCAAAAAGCGCACGGGAAAATGAAGTACTTTCAAGGACTGCCATAGAATGGACAAATGTTCACTAAAACGGTCATAATTTTGTCATTCGGAGTCCGTGTCTGACCCACAAGTACTCAAACTGCTCACGGCGAGCGTGCGAATCTAGAAAATACTCCCCGCTTGCGCTAGGAGGCCCGGAGTACCCTTAAATACGGCCTTAAGAAGAACTTTTTGGCCCTGAAAGTCAAAGAACATCATTCGTCGCTGTTTTTCAGACAAGTTTCTGAACCCATTGGCACTTCCTTTTGAAGGAAATTCGAGAGATAATGTTGCTTATAGACATTAGTCCCCCTGGTACGGATAAACGTACCTTTCTGCAGATTCTCTATGATCTGGGCAATCTCATTTGGCCGTAAATTGAAGAAAATCCAGCGGCTATATGCCTTATTCTCCTTGTTTTCGCCGGATGGCATGCAACTCATGCGCGTGAAAGCCAATAACAAAAGGCATTCCTGGCATTGGTCAATATATATGTGGAAACGATATCTCCACTATAGAGGTCAAGAAATTTTGGAACGGTTAAGCAAAAGGCGCACGGGATAATGAAGTACTTTCAAGGACTGCCATAGAATGGACAGATGTTCACTAAAACGGTCATAATTTTGTCATTCGGAGTCCATGTCAGACCCATATGTACTCAAACTGCTCGCGACGAGCGCGTGAATCCGAAAAATACTCCCCTATTGCGCCAGGAGGCCCGGAGTACCATCAAATTCAGCCTTAAGCAGGACTTATTAGCCCTGAAAGTCAAAGAACATCATTCGTCGATGTTTTTAAGACAAGTTTTTGAACCCATTGGCACTTCCTTTTGAAGGAAATTCAAGAGATTTGGTTGCTTATAGACATTAGCCCCCCTGGTAGGGACAAACGTACCTTTTTGCAGATGCTCTATGATCCGGGCAATCTCATTTGGCCGTAAACTGAAGAAAATCCAGCGGCTATATGCCTTATTCTCCTTGTTTTCACCTGATGGCATGTTGTAACTCATGCGCGGGAAAGCCAAAAAGAAAAGGGCATTCCTGGCATCGGTCAATATATATCTGGAAACGATATCTCCACTATAGAGGACAAGAAATTTTGGGGCAGTCAGGCAAAAAGCGCACGAGAAAATGAATTACTTTCAAGGACTGCCATAGAATGGACAGATGTTCACTAAAACGGTCATAATTTTGTCATTCAGAGTCCGTGTCGGACCCATAAGTACTCAAACTGCTCGCGGCGAGTGCGCGAATCCAAAAAATACTCCCCGCTTGTGCCAGGAGGCCCGGAGTACCCTCAAATTCAGCCTTAAGCAAGACTTATTGGCCGTGAAAGTAGAAGAACATCATTCATCGCTGTTTTTCAGACAAGTTTCTGAACCCATTGGCACTTCCTTTGAAGGACATTCAATGGATTATGTTGCTTATAGACATTAGCCCCCTGGTAGGGACAAACGTACCTTTCCGCAGATGCTCTATGATCCGGGCAATCTCATTTGGCCGTAAATTGAAGAAAATCCAGCGGCTATATGCCTTATTCTCCTTGTTTTCGTCGGATGGCATGTTGTAACTCATGCGCGTGAAAGCCAAGAACAAAAGGGCATTCCTGGCATCGGTCAATATATATGTGGAAACGATATCTCCACAATAGGGGACATGAAATTTTGGGGCAGTCAGGCAAAAAAGCGCACGAGAAAATGAAGTACTTTCAAGGACAACCATAGAATGGACAGAAGTTCACTAAAACGGTCATTATTTTGTCATTCGGAGTCCGTGCCGGACCCATAAGTACACAAACTTCTCGCGGCGAGCGCGCGAATCCAAAAAATACTTCCCGCTTGCGACAGGAGAACAGGAGTACCCTCAAATTCATCCTTAAGCAGGACTTATTGGCCCAGAAAGTCAAAGAACATCATTCATCGCAGTTTTTCAGACAAGTTTCTGAACCCATTGGCACTTGCTTTGAAGGAAATTCAAGAGATTATGTTGCTTATAGACATTATCCCCCCTGGTAGGGACAATCGTACCTTTCAGCAGATGCTCTATGATCCGAGCAAACTCATTTGGCCGTAAATTGAAGAAATCCAGCGGCCATATGCCTTATTCTCCTTGTTTTAGCCGGATGGCATGCTGTAACACATTGCTCGTGAAAGCCAAGAACAAAAGGGCATTCCTGGCATCAGTCAATATATATGTGGAAACGATATCTCCACTATAGAGGACAAGAAATTTTGGGGTGGTCAGGCAAAAAGCGCATGGGAAAATGAAGTACTTTCAAGGACTGCCATAGAATGGACAGATGTTCACTAAAACGGTCATAATTTTGTCATTCGGAGTCCGCGTCGGACCCACAAGTACTCAAACTGCTCGCTGCGAGCACGCGAATCCAAAAAATACTACCCGCTTGCGCCAGGAGGCCCGGAGTACCCTCAAATGCAGCCTTAAGTAGGACTTATTGGCCCTGAAAGTCAAAGAACATCATTCGTCGCTGTTTTTTTCAGACAAGTTTCTGAACCCATTGGCACTTCCTTTTGAAGGAAATTCAAGAGATTATGTTGCTTATATACATTAGCCCCCCTAGTAGGGACAAACGTACCTTTCTGCAGATGCTCTATGATCCAGGCAATCTCATTTGGCCGTAAATTAAAGTAAATCTAGCGGCTATATGCCTTATTCTCCTTGTTTTTGCTGGATGGCATGCTGTAACTCATGCGCGTGAAAGCCAAGAACAAAAGGGCATTCCTGGCATCAGTCAAGATATATGTGGAAACAATATCTCCACTATAGAGGACAAGAAATTCTGGGGCGGTCAAGCAAAAAGCGCACAGGAAAATGAAGTACTCTCAAGGACTGCTGTCGGATTTCGGGTTCCGTCAGACCCTCGAGGTTCGAACTCTGGGGTGCACGCGGAGATTCAACCCTGTGCCTACTTGTTCTTCGCCGAATCGCTACAACCTAAACTACCAAACAGAACAACACAAGAGACACAAGGTTTATACTGGTTCAGGCCACCATTGTGGTGTAATACCATACTCCAGTGTGTGGTGTGGTGGATTGCCTCTCGGGCGGATGATGAACAATACAAGGGAGAACAGCCTCGCGAGGGTCTGTTCTTGGCTGGTGCTACTTGGTTCTGGCTCTTGGATTCTTGATCCGGTGCCTTCATATCAGATGCCTTTACCCAGGGGGTGGCTAGTCCTATTTATAGGCAAAGGCCCAGGGCCTCTTCCCAAATATTGAGTGGGAAGGGCGCCAACAATTGGCCATTTTGAAGGGGAACAGCGGGTACACTTATCCTGGCTAAAGTTGGTCCTCGCCTGTCAAAGGCTCTGGTGGTGACGCCTAATTGGGCTCCACAATGACTTCCTTCCGGCCGTTGGGCTGGTCTTGGTCTTGTTGCACCGAAACGGATGCCTTTGCTTGATGCTCTCACCTGCGCTTGCTCCCTTTGCTCCAAAGAGGAAAGGGAGGACACTGCGCGGGCTGGCACCCGACTGGCGAGTTTGGTCTTCATGGCTTGCGTCACGGGCACCTTGCGAGGTACCCCGCCTTGAATTCTCTGCCTCCTCGTGAGCCAGCCTGATTAGGCCGTGCCTGAGGAAGCTCTTTATCGTCCGCCCCGCGAGGCTTGGCCCCTCGTCAGGGTCTTGAGCTTGTGTTGATGAAGATGGGCTGTGCTGGGCCTCCTTTGAGCCACGCCGCAGACCGCAGGCAGGCAAGTCTGGGGACCCCCATTCCTAGAACGCCGACAGTAGCCCCCGGGCCCACGGCGCGCCCGGACATGGCCGAGCAGAGAGGCGAAAGGGCAAGTGCGAAGCGTCGCGGGCCCTAACAGCCTGCGGCCTTGGGCGCCGCGTGGCGGTCGATCGGTTGGGGCGCCTCCGCTTCCCCACGACACCTTGGTAACCGCCCGGATTTGACAAGTGCCTGCATGCAAAGCGGATCATCATTACCTGCGATCGTGGAGGTCGACGGTTGGCCTTCGCCGGCTATAAGTATGGAACGGCATGCGCCATTCCAGCCTATCCTCTCTTGCTTCTCCTTCTTCTTCATGGCTCCACCAAGGAAGTTCTCGGCCGCAGAGAAAGGAAAGGCTCGCCGGGGCGAGTCTTCCTCTCCCCGCCCAAGCGCGGCCGAGGTCGCTGAGGGAGTCCTGGACTAGGGGGTGTCCGGACAGCCGGACTATCATCGTCCGCCGGACTCCAAGATTACGAAGATACAAGATTGAAGACTCCGTTCCGTGTCCGGATGGGACTTTCCTTGGCGTGGAAGGCAAGCTTGGCGATACGGATATGTAGATCTCCTACCATTGTAACCGACTCTGTGTAACCCTAGCCTCCTCCGGTGTCTATATAAACCGGAGGGCTTTAGTCCGTAGGACAACATACATTACAACAATCATACCATAGGCTAGCTATAGGGTTTAGCCTCCTTGATCTCGTGGTAGATCCACTCTTGTACTACCCATATCATCAATATTAATCAAGCAGGACATAGGGTTTTACCTCCATCGAGAGGGCCCGAACCTGGGTAAAACATCGTGTCCCTCGTCTCCTGTTACCATCCGCCTGGACGCACAGTTCGGGACCCCCTTCCCGAGATCCGCCGGTTTTGACACCGACATTGGTGCTTTCATTGAGAGTTCCTCTGTGTCGTCACCAATAGGCTTGATGGCATCTACAACCAACAACGCTGTCCAGGGTGAGACTTTTCTCCCCGGACAGATCTTTGTATTCGGCGGCTTCGCACTGCGGGCTAATTCGCTTGGCCATCTGGAGCAGATCGAAAGCTACGCCCCTGGCTGTCAGGTCAGATTCGGAAGCCTAAACTTCACGGCCGATGTCCGCGGAGACTTGATCTTCGACGGACCCGAGCCACAGCCAAGCGCGCTACACTTTTGCGATGGGTATGATCTAACTCTGCCACCGAGCAGTGCCTTGGCGGCCGCACACGAATCCGCTTCGGCCATTAGTCCGGAGCCAATTGCCCAGATAGAGGATCGGTGGATGGACACCGCCTCGGGGGCTTCAACTACCACGGCGATGGAGCCGAACACTAATCTTGTCCCTCGCAAAACTCGCGATTCTAAGGTGCCGGACTCCCTGCCGGGCTCCGAACCTCCCGCGCCCCTGCCAACCAAATCGGATTGGGCGCCGGTTATGGAATTCACCGCCACGGACATCTTCCGATACTCGCCTTTTGGCGACATCCTGAATTCACTAAAGCACCTCTCGTTATCAGGAGAGCCCTGGCCGAACTATGGCCAGGATGGTTGGGATACGGACAACGAAGAAATTCAGAGCCCACCCACCACCCACTTTGTAGCCACTGTCGACGATCTAACCGACATGCTAGACTACGACTCTGAGGACATCGACGCTATGGACGACGATGCCGGAGATGAACAGGAACCAGCGCCTACAGGGCACTGGAAGACCACCTCGTCATATGACATATACATGGTGGATACCCCGAAAGACGGGGACGGCGAAGAAATAGCGGAGGCAGATTCTTTAAAGAAACAGCCCAAGCGCCGGCGTCAGCTGCGCCGCTCTAAATCCCGCCACAGCAAGAATGGAGATTCCGGCACAGGAGATAATAATACCCCAGAAAGTGCCGAAGACAACCCCCTCCAGCAAGACTCAGCGCAGGAGGACGCAGAAGCAAGCCCTCACGAGAGGGCGGCAGACGAGGAGGTTGAGGATTAC
Organism: Triticum timopheevii; assembly: GCA_963921465.1. Taxonomy (NCBI): domain Eukaryota; kingdom Viridiplantae; phylum Streptophyta; class Magnoliopsida; order Poales; family Poaceae; genus Triticum; species Triticum timopheevii. Next base: position 273,343,378 of record OY997266.1, read on the forward strand.
AACTAGATGCCTCCCTCCGAAGACGAGGCAAGCCTCAATGATGATGAATTCGTCGTGCCCGAGGATCCCGTCGAACAAGAGCGTTTTAAACGCAGGCTTATCGCCACGGCAAACAGCCTAAAGAAAAAGCAGCAGCAGCTTCAAGCTGATCAGGACCTGCTAGCCGATCGATGGACCGAGGTCCTCGCGGCCGAAGAGTATAAACTCGAACGCCCCTCCAAAAGCTATCCAAGATGCAAGCTGCTCCCCCGATTAGAGGAGGAAGCATACATACCTCCATCACCAGCGCACGATATGGCTGACCGACCACCCCGCGGTCGTGACAGAGAGGCATCCAGGCCCCCAACCAAGACTGTACCCAGGCATCGCTCAAAGAGTACGAAGCCAAGAGGGAACACGCCGGACTTGCGAGATATATTGGAGGACAAAGCAAGGCAATCCAGATCCATCTACGGATCACGCGGGCGCCCCACGACCCATGACGGATACCGTCGTACCGGATATAATAACCCCGGCCGGGCCGAACACGGCAGACAGCACTCTTTCGAGCTGCGTCGTGATATTGCTCAATACAGAGGCGCCGCACACCCACTATGCTTCACTGACGAAGTAATGGATCATCAAATCCCTGAAGGGTTTAAACCCGTAAACATTGAATCCTACGATGGCACAACAGACCCCGCGGTTTGGATAGAAGATTATCTTCTACAAATCCATATGGCCCGCGGCGACGACCTCCACGCCATCAAGTATCTCCCACTCAAGCTTAAAGGACCAGCTCGGCATTGGCTTAACAGCTTGCCCGCAGAGTCAATTGGGTGTTGGGAAGACCTGGAGGCCGCATTCCTTGATAACTTCCAAGGCACGTACGTGCGACCACCAGACGCCGATGACCTAAGCCACATCATTCAGCAGCCAGACGAATCGGCTAGACAATTCTGGACACGGTTCTTGACGAAGAAAAATCAAATCATCGACTGTCCGGATGCAGAGGCCCTTGCAGCCTTCAAGCATAACATCCGCGATGAATGGCTAGCCCGGCACCTGGGACAGGAAAATCTGAAATCCATGGCAGCCCTCACATCATTAATGACCCGCTTCTGCGCGGGAGAGGATAGCTGGCTAGCTCGCAGTAACAATCTCCGCAAAAATTCTGGCAGTCCGGATACTAAGGACAACAACGGCAGGTCACGTCGAAATAAAAACAAACGCCGCATTAACGGCGATGAAAAGGAGGATACGGCAGTCAACGCCGGATTCTGAGGCTCTAAACCCGGACAACGGAAGAAGCCATTCAAAAGAACCACTCCGGGTCCGTCCAATTTGGACCGAATACTCGACCGCTTATGCCAGATCCATGGCACCCCTGAAAAACCAGCAAATCACACTAATAGAGATTGCTGGGTGTTCAAGCAGGCAGGCAAGTTAATTGCCGAAAATAATGACAAGGGGCTAAACAGCGACGACGAGGAGGAGACCCGACCGCCGAACAATAGAGGACAGAAGGTTTTTCCCCCACAAGTGCGGACGGTGAACATGATTTACGCGACCCATATACCCAAGAGGGAGAGGAAGCGCACACTAAGGGACGTCTACACGATGGAGCCAGTCGCCCCGAAGTTCAATCCATGGTCCTCTTGTCCGATCACTTTCGATCGAAGATACCATCCGACCAGCATACGCCATGGAGGATTCGCCGCATTGGTTTTAGACCCAATCGTCGATGGATTTCACCTCACGAGAGTCCTGATGGACGGCGGTAGTAGCCTAAACCTACTTTATCAGGATACAGTGCGCAAAATGGGCATAGACCCCTCAAGGATTAAACCTACAAAGACAACCTTTAAAGGTGTCATACCAGGTGTGGAAGCCAACTGTACAGGCTCAGTAACACTAGAAGTGGTCTTCGGATCCCCGGACAATTTCCGGAGCGACGAGTTAATCTTCGACATAGTCCCCTTTCACAGCGGCTATCATGCTCTACTCGGACGAACCGCGTTTGCAAAAGTCAACGCGGTGCTGCATTATGCATACCTCAAGCTCAAGATGCCAGGCCCTCGAGGAGTCATCACGGTCAACGGGAATATGGAACGCTCCCTCCAAACGGAGGAACATACAGCAGCTCTCGCGGCAGAAGTACAGAGCAGCCTCTTAAGGCAATTCTCGAGTCCGGCTGTTAAACGGCCGGATACAGCAAAACGCGCCCGAAGCAATACCAACCAAGACCACCTGGCGTGATCAGAGCACGTGTAGCAATGCGGCCCCAACCCCCGCCCGCGCATGATCACAAGAATAACACTCTGCGTACATCATTACGCTTTGGAGATACCATGGGCACAGGGGAAGGGGCACGATCGCAATGGACCCAGAGTGCGGTTCGACCACACCAGGGGCTCGCAAGTGTGCCCCCCTATTTTATTATTTATTATTTTCCTTCTTTGTGTACACAGGACTCCGGTAACCAGAGGCCCTGTCCGGCGGCGAACCCGCCGAACTCTTGATGCAACAGTCAGGGACGAAAAAAGGCTGCGACGAACACTCAGGTGGTCTCAATTACGAGCATTAAATTCGATTATATACACCAAGTCCGTAGCTCACCCCTGGAGGGGGACATGTTTAATTAGTCCAAATCCCCTGCTTACCCCACTATTTGTATCAGTCCGCACTCATAGCAGATTTCCTTTAATAAACAATGCAGTACTTTTCGACTGCAATTACATTACCTTTTATATATATATGTTCATTACATGACATCTTGCACCCGTATATTTTGGTACGACCTAATACACCAGGGGCTTATGTTCCCCACATTGTGGTGTGATAAGTCCGAACACTTTCATAAGTGCGGCACCCCGAACTTATAGCATTATATGAATCAGCTCCAAATCATGTCTTGGGTCAATAGTTGGGTTTGCCCGGCTCCCACGATTTGGTGCCTTACGTTCCGTTCTGTCGGCTAAGGTGGCACTGGGAGAACCACTGCGATCGCGGCCCGGTTGAGCCGGGCGAGCGCCTCAGTGGAGAAAGCTAAAACTGACCGGCATGGTAAAGTGAGAGACTGGTCGCTGTTCGAGAGGTTTCTTCGGGCCCTTAAAGACTCACGCCGCTTCGAGCGAAGTTCCGGACCATGTCCGACGAAGGCGTGGATAGCGCCCCGGATTCGGTCTTCCGAATACCGGGGGCTTCGCCAAAATTTAAAATTATAGAATTCTATGGCTAAGTGAGAGTGTTCAAGCATTATAAGTCCGGTCGCCTTGTTCGTTCTGTTGAGCGCCTCCCTAGATGGACCCAAAAATGGGAACAAGAGTGCTCAAGGTTATCCCGAACACCCCAGCACTCGCGGCTCCGGGGCTGAAGCCAATGACTTGCCATCTCTCAGATTTTATAAACGGCCGAACAGAAGGTAATATTTTAAATTAAAACAAGCGTTGCTCAAGGCGCATATGAACGCAGTTTTCAGCGCACAGGATAATACACAGCGAGTTTACTCAAAGATTACATTTCTGGGGCACTCATCCGCAATATCGCGGGCTCCCTTCAGGATAGTCTTATAATACATTTCAGGTGTGCGATACTCCTTGCCCGGTGGCGGTGGGTCCGTGAGAAGCTTCTCCGCATCCAACTTGCCCCAATGCACCTTTGTGCGGGCAAGGGCCCGGCGAGCACCTTCAATACAGGCGGAGCGCTTGACGACTTCCACCCAGGGGCATGCATCCACCAGCCGCCGCACGAGGCTGAAGTAGCTCCCAGGCATGGCCTGTCCAGGCCACAGCCGGACTATAAGGCCCTTCATGGCCTCCTCAGCTACCTTGTGGAGTTCGACCAGCTGCTTCAGCTGGTCGCTTGGGGGCACCGGGTGTCCGGCCTAAGCGTACTGAGACCAGAAGACTTTCTCCGTCAAGCTCCCATCCTCGCCATGATAGAATGCGGCGGCATCGGACGCACTACGCGGCAGATCTGCAAACGCCCCTGGAGAGCTCCGAACGCGGGTAAGTGTCAGGTATTCTACATTAACATGTTTGCTTTGCATGAAAAATGCCTTACCCGCCGCTATCTTCTTCACATCTTCAACCTCCTGAAGGGCCTTACGGGCCTCGGCCTTGGCGGACCTGGCACTTTCGAGAGCCGAGGCAAGCTCGGACTCTCGAGTCTTGGAGTCACGCTCCAAACTCTCATGCTTCTCCATGAGAGCCTGGAGCTCTTGCCGAACTTCCGCCACCCGCGCCTCTTGCTTCTCTCGCTCTTCCCGCTCTGCGGCCGCACTGCGTTCGGCCGCGGATACAGCCTCCTTCAGGGTTGACACCTCATTCGTGGCCCCTGCAATTCCAATATTATCCTTGATAATTTTATTGCAACCAAAATCCTTTTCTGTAAGCTAACTATTCAAAGTGGTGTAACTCACCTTCTTTGTCCTCGAGCTGCCTCTTGGCATGGCCGAGCTCTTGCTCGGACCGCTCGAGATCCTTCTTCAACACATCGACCTCCGCCGATAGTGCGGCAGAGGTCTGTAGCGCAGCCTGCAAACCCATATTGACATATTTTAAGCAACCCTGCGTATATCTTGTTAGATCCTCAGTCCGGCTTTTCTTTCCGAACACCGAACTGAGCATGAGGGGCTACTGTCTATGCGGTATTACATTATATAATTTTAAACTCTTAACTCAAAGCCTGTTAGAAGGCTGCTGTAGGCTTCGGTCAGCCCGCTTTTGGCGAGCTGAACCTTTTGAATCACCGCACTCATGATAGTGTGGTGTTCTTCCTCGATGGAAGCGCCTTTAAGCGCCTCCAGCAAATTATCCGGTGCCTCCGGTTGGACGGAGGTCGCCGGTGCCACGGTCTTGCCCTTCTTTCAAAGAGGCCGCCCGCCGGACTCTGGAACCATTGAGGGTTCCGATCTAGAGTCCGGCACAAAGTCCGGGAGGCAGCCTGACGGCGCCTCCGGAGCCTCCTCCTGATGGGTCCTTCTTTGGGATCCCACCTCGGCGTCCTCGTTGGCGCGGGGGGTAGAGGTGGTCGGAAGTGAATCCACATCCGACGGGGCCAACGACCCGCTCGATGAAGCGGGGAGATCATCATCGGCCGGGCTGCGGACAGAACGCGGCATTAGAAGGACACTACGCGACACGAAAGAAATTACACATCAAAGATCCGGATACATACGATCTTGCCGGACGCCTGGCCCTTTGAGGCCACTCATCCTCGCCAACGGTGGTGTTGGCAAAACTGTCCGGGGGGATAGTCCTCCCCCTCTTGGACCCTTCGGCCTCCCCTATTGGGGAAGCCTTCCTCTTCTCCTCTCCCTCCTCCGGGAGAGAGTCCTCCTCCTCCTCCTCGTCTTCGGGGGAGGAGTCCACCTCGTCGTCGGACGCCTGATTGCGGGAACTCTTTCGAGTCCCCGCGGCCACCTTCTTGGCCTTCTTCTCCGGCACCATGTGCGGTGCCGGAACCAACAGCCCTGCTAAACGGGCGTTCTCTGGGTCTTCTGGCATGGGAGCCGGGCTGATGACCTGCTTGGCCTTCTCCATCCATTCCTGTCAAAGGAAAAGAGAAGATTGAAACCCTCTTAGAATCGGTTTAATTACCACAAGTGTCCCGTAACGGGGTTGAATCACTTACCTCGTCAGCTGGATGCTGCGAGCGAAATCCGCGATCTTCCGTCGCGGATACGGGGGCTTCGGCGCCCTTGAACAGCACCCTCCAGGCACCTTCGTATGTCGTATCGAAGAGCCCGCTCAGCGCCTGGTGCTGTTCCGGATTGAACTCCCAAAGATTGAATGCCCGTTCTTGGCATGGGAGAATCCGGCGGATGAGCATGACTTGGACCACGTCGACGAGCCTGAGCTTATTGCTCACCAGCTTCTGGATGCAGGCTCGGAGTCCCGTCACCTCCTTCGGATTGCCCCACTGCAAGCCCTTCTCTTTCTAGGAGGTGAGCTGCGTGGGGACGCCAGATCTAAATTTGGGGGCCGCCGCCCATGTGGGCTTGCGCGGCTCGGTGATGTAGAACCACCCCGATTGCCACCCCTTGACGGAGTCCACAAAGGCCCCTTCGAGCCAAAGGACGTTGGGAAACTTGCCCAACATGGCGCCTCCGCATTCCGCTTGCATGCCCTTCACAACCTTCGGCTTGACGTTGAAGGTCTTGAGCCACAGGCCGAAGTGGGGCCGGATGCAGAGGAAGGCCTCGCACACGACGATAAACGCCGAGATGTTGAGGATGAAGTTCGGCGCCAGATCATGGAAATCCAGGCCGTAGTAAAACATGATCCCCCGGACAAATGGGTGCAGTGGAAAGCCTAGTCCGCGGAGGAAATGGGGAAGGAAGACGACCCTCTCATGGGGCCCAGGGGTGGGGATGAGCTGCCCCTCGTCGGGCAGCCGATGCGTGATATCGCCGGAAAGGTATCCCGTGCTGCGCAGTTTGGTGATGTGCTCCTCCTTAACGGTGGAGGCCAACCATTTGCCTCCCGCTCCGGACATATTCGGAGAAGGTCGAGGCGAGATGCGCGAGCTTGGGCGTTGGAGCTTGAGTACGCGGAGATGGATAAGCAAAGGAGGAAGAAGGCGTCGGTGAGAACGTAAATCCTTATCCCTTATATATATAGGCGGACGAAAACTATGCGTCCCCACCGGCCTGATAAAACTCGCTTATCTCCCAAGCACCACCATCAATGGCGCGGTTGGGTTACCCACGTCCGTATTGATGAGAATCCCGGAATAAGGGGAACACGATCTCTGCTTTGACAAGATGTGCCAAGGAAACCGCTTCGCTAAACGTGCTGAGGTGGTATAGTAAAAAATGATTCAAACAAAGGCTTGGTAGCGATGTGATGTCACGCCGCATAATACGTCAGCAGATTGGACCGGTGTACATTTTATTCTCTCTACGGTGGAATGTGGAATTTATTTTGCAGAGCCGGACACTATCCTGGTGTTCATGATCTTCTCTGGATTATTCAAGGGAGGAACCCGCCTTGCAATGCCGAACATTATGCGCGCCGGACTTATCGTCATTGAAGCCTAGTTCAGGGGATACTGAGGGAGTCCTGGACTAGGGGGGGTCCGGACAGCCGGACTATCATCGTCCGCCGGACTCCAAGACTACGAAGATACAAGATTAAAGACTCCGTCCCGTGTCCGGATGGGACTTTCCTTGGTGTGGAAGGCAAGCTTGGTGATACGGATATGTAGATCTCCTACCATTGTAACCGACTCTGTGTAACCCTAGCCTCCTCCGGTGTCTATATAAACCGGAGGGCTTTAGTCCGTAGGAAAACATACATTACAACAATCATACCATAGGCTAGCTTTAGGGTTTAGCCTCCTTGATCTCGTGGTAGATCCACTCTTGTACTACCCATATCATCAATATTAATCAAGCAGGACGTAGGGTTTTACCTCCATCGAGAGGGCCCGAACCTGGGTAAAACATCGTGTCCCTCGTCTCCTGTTACCATCCGCCTGGACGCACAGTTCGGGACCCCCTACCCGAGATCCGCCGGTTTTGACACCGACAGTCGCCCTCGCAAGCATCCTGTGGCCTCCACGGCGGCCCCCGGCGGTCGCGGAGGTGGCTCTCTGCGCGGCGATGAGCGGCTGGCCATGGTCGGCGGGCGTGCTCCGGCCGTGCAACCCCCGAGGCCGCACCTCCATACTGCAGAGGTGCTGCCGGAGTTCATTGTGTGGGCGGTGGAGCCAACTGGTGCCCGGCTTCAGCTCCCTTGCTTCCTCCTAGGTGAGCTCCCAACTGGCACCTTGGGGTGCCTCTGGCTCTAGGCAGAGGGCTGCTGCAGCCGGGTCTCATGGGCTTCGCTGGAGGTCTTTGCTGCCGGGAACCTGGCCCTGACGCGCGGCTGGCAGACGTTTGCTCGCGCGCATGGTCTCCGCCGCCGGTGCTCTCTGCACTTCAAGTTCGATGGAGATGCCACCCTCTACGTGAGGGTGTTTGGGGAAGATGGTCGCTGTGTAGGGTGCTGCCCTGAAGACGACAACCGCGGCCGGGGACTCAGCCCCGGCGAAGACAGAGAGGACATCACGCGGGCAGTTGGCGGCACTCGTGACTCCTCAAGCTTCACCAACTCTTCTTCGGGTAGCGAGCCATCTAGTAGCGGCCGCGGCCAGCCTCCACCCCGTCGCGCCTGCTTGGAGGGCGGCAGCGGGTCTACTCGCTGTCGCGCCCCGGTGAAGCGCGAGAGGGAGTCCACCTGATCTCCGGAGGTGGCTCGGGTCTTCCATGAGGGCCGGCGCGGGACGCGCTTCGCCTGCTTTTGCTCTTTCCTTTCTTTTCTCCTGCGCAAAAAGACAGCAATGTGTGGCCCCGTGGGGGCGTGTTTGGGTTAACGTTGTCAGTCATTGTACTGTTTCTGTTATTCCGGTATTGTTCCCTTCTGCTGCATGCCCATTCGCAAGTAACCTCCAGTCTCATCCGTGGGGGCGACCGACCCAGGCCCTGTATTCGTGTCGTGGTGCCCGTGAGGCATGGTCTAGAGGGGCGCTCTGGTAGTGGACCTGGGCCGTGAAAACTTGAGCGATAGGGGCTGGAACACTCGCGAGGGCCCCCGGGGCTACCACCTCACGAGCCCTCGCGCAAGAGAAATTGAGGCAAGAGAGCAAAAAAGCCGAAGAACCATAAGTCAAAAGGCGGCGATAGTTTCGATAAAACTCCAAATGAGAATGAAATAGACAACTGCAGAAAGCAAATAAAAAAGCCACGTCCGGCACCTAGTCTAGTCTTCGACGTCTTCTCACCAGCACGGAGCTAAGTGCTGCCACTGGGCGTGGGAGGGAGCCCCAGGGCCTGAGGCCGGCACCCCTGAGACTCCGGGGCGTGTACAGCCCCAACTCATTATGACGTGAGAGTATCACGGGCAGCGGGCTTCACAGGCGTTGGCCTTCTTCACAGGCTCCGGGACTTTCTTCGGGGAAGCAAGCTTCACGGGCTTTGGCCCTCTTCACAGGCTCCGGGCCTTTTCCAAAACATGGTAGCTTCACAGGCATTTGCCTTCTTCACAGGCTCTGGGCCTTTTCCAAAAGGATGAGCTTCACATGCACTTGCCTTCTTCATAGGCTCTGGGCCTTTTCCAAAAAGATGAGCTTCACAGGCACTTGCCTTCTTCACAGGCTCTGGGCCTTTTCCAAAAAGATGAGCTTCACAGGCACTTGCCTTCTTCACAGGCTCTGGGCCTTTTCCAAAAAGATGAGCTTCACAGGCACTTGCCTTCTTCACAGGCTCTGGGCCTTTTTAGGGGTAAAACCTCCGGAGGTGTTGGATGTTCCACGCGTTCTGTACAGGTACTCCCTCCTGAGTCTCCAAGTGCGCGGAGCCGGGCCTGGAAACATGAACAACCTTGAACGGGCCCTCCCACATAGGAGAGAGCTTATGCAGTCCCTCCCTGGAGAGGACCCGCCGGAGCACGAGGTCCCCTACCTCGAGAGTTCTGGGGCGGATGTTGCGGCAGTGGTATCGCCGGAGTGCCTGCTGGTATCTTGCCGCTCGCAACGCAGCCTCTCGACGACGCTCCTCCCCCAGCATGAGGTCCGTCCCCCGCATGGCGTCCTGCAGCGTCTCATCGAACGCCAGGACCCGCGCGGATCGACGCCTGACCTCGTGAGGGAGGACCGCTTCGGCTCCGTAGACTAAGAAGAAGGGGGTCTCCCCAGTCGGCTTGGTCGCGGTTGTGCGGATGGACCACAGCACGGACTGAGGCTCGTCATACCAACCTCTGCCGCAGGCCTCCAGTTTCTTCTTGAATGTCCTGGTCTTGAGGCCCTTCAGGACATCTACGTTGGCCCGCTCGACCTGGCCGTTGCTTCGGGGGTGCGCCACCGAAGCATAGCATATCTGCGTTCCAAGGTTAGCACAGTACGTTTTGAAAGGGTTACTGGTGAACTGTGAACCGTTGTCAGTGATGATGCGGTTCGGCACCCCGAACCGGCTCACGATGCCCTTGATGAACTTGACCGCAGAACCAGCAGGGATGGTGCAGACGGCCTCGACTTCGGCCCACTTGGTGAACTTGTCCACGGTGACGTAGAGGTAGCGGTAGCCCCCTGGCGCCCAAGGAAAAGGGCCAAGGATATCCAGCCCCCAGACTGCGAATGGCCACGTGAGGGGTATGGTTTGCAGACATCCTGCCGGCTGATGGATCTGCTTGGCAGGGAATTGGCAGGCCTCGCAAGCCTTCACAAGCTCGACAGCATCATTGAGCGCAGTAGGCCAATAGAAACCACTGCGGAACGCCTTGCCGACAAGGGTCCGTGACGACGAATGATGCCCACAGTCTCCACCGTTATATCTGCCAGCAGTTCCTTCCCTTGCTCCCTGGTGATGCAACGCAGGGACACATCATTCGGTCGCTTCTGGTAGAGCTCTCCATCCCTGAGGCAGTATGCTGTGGCTTGCCGCGCCACACGCTCTGCTTCGTCCTCCTTCTCCGGCAGGGTCCCTTGCGTTAAGTAGCTCCGGAGCTCGGTGATCCAGCACCCCTCCTGAGGCTCCATCGTCAGGAGCAGGCGTGCTCCGGAGGCCGGGCCACAAGCTGGGGCTCCCGAGGCGGGTGGCTGAGGAAGCTCCAGCCGAGGCTGTGCTGTGCTCGACAATGATGGCAGGGCCGAGGGTTTGAAGATCCGTTCCTCGAAGACGCCCGGCTCCTGGGGCAACCGCCTGGAGGCTCGCTTGGCAATGTCGTCGGCCTCTTGATTAGTGCCACGGGGCACATGCTGTAGCTCCAACCCCCAGAACTGCTTCTCCATCCTGTAGACCTCCGCAAGGTAAGCCTCCATGTGCTCATCTATTGGCTCGTATACCTTGTTGGAGAAATTGACGAGGAGCTGCGAATCGCCCTTAATAGTAAGATGCTTCACTCCCAGGGCAGCGGCGGCCTTTAGGCCCACTATCAGTCCCTCGTACTCTGCTATATTGTTGGAGACCTTTTCGCCCTGCTGGAAGCAGAGCTGCACGACGTAGTACAGCTTGTCCTGAGTGGGAGATATGAGCACCGCCCCAGCCCCAGCGCCATGCCTGGAGAACGCCCCGTCGAAGTACATGACCCAGCCTTCTGGCGCCTCGCTTCCTGGGGATAGTGATCGGTCCTCGTCGGCCTTGAGGTCCGGTGCCTCCGTCCATTCAGCCACAAAATCTGCTAGCGCGGCACCCTTGATGACCCTGGTCGTGCTGAATTCGAGCTGAAACGCTTGCAGTTCAATGTTCCACTTAGTGACCCTTCCGGCCAAATTAGGGCTCCTAAGCACCCTTTCCAAGGGGTACGCCGAGACAACCTTGATTGGGTGACCCTGGAAGTAGTGCCGCAGCTTGCGCGAGGCCACCAGCAACGCGAGGAGGAGCTTCTGCGGCATGGGGTACCATGCCCTCGCATCCCGCAACACCGTGCTGACAAAGTACACCGGGTGCTCGACGAGGCTTGGAGCGTCGGCGCTGGTGGTGCCCTCCGGAGGCTGTGGCGCCTGCTGAGGTCACGGGGCCTTCGGAGGCTGGTTGCCTGGGGGAAGAGCTTCCTCCGCTTCCGGCGTGCTTCCCTGCGGCGGCTGATCCTCCTCAGCCATGGTCGCGACCTCTGCGAGTCCTTTTTGGTTCTGCTTTGCCTTGACACGTGCAGCAGCCATGGCTTCGGTCCGATGCTCCTCCCTAACTGCCACCAGAGCCGCGCTGGCTGAGTAAGGAGTGGCGGCGAGATAGAGTACCAAGGGCTCTTGAGGGCGTGGGGCCACCATCACCGGAGGGCTGGTTAAGTATCTCTTGAGGTCTTGGAACGCTTTGTTGGCTTCTTCAGTCCATTCAAAGGGCCCCTTCTTCTTCATCAGCTGAAAGAAAGGCAGAGCTCACTCTCCTAACCTGGAGATGAAACGCCCCAGCGCAGTCACGCGCTCCGTGAGCTTCTGCATTTCTCTGAGGGTCTTCGGTGGGCTCATGTCTTCGACTACCTTGACCTTTTCTGGGTTGGCCTCGATGCCTCGATGGGACACGAGGAAGCCCGGGAGCTTGCCGGAGGGGACTCCAAACACACACTTCTCTGGGTTGAGTCACAGGCTCACTGCGTTGAGGCTCGCGAAGGTTTCTTCCAGGTCTTGTATCAGGGTCTTGGCCTTGCGAGACTTCACTACGATGTCATCGACGTAAGCCTCCACATTCTTCCCGAGCTGCGGGCCCAAGGTGATGTGCATGAGCCGCTGAAAGGTTGCCCCCGCGTTGCGCAGTCCAAACGGCATGCATGTATAGTAGTACACCCCACACGGGGTCAGGAAGGCCATCTTCTCCAGGTCTTCCACCGCCATCTTGATCTGGTGATACCCGGAGAAGGCATCCAAGAAGCATAACAGATCACACTCAGCGGTGGAATCGACGATCTGATCGATGCGAGGGAGCGGGAATGGGTCTTGCGGGCATGCTTTGTTGAGGTTGGCGAAGTCAACACACATGCGTTCCTTCCCTCCCTTCTTTGGCACAACCACGGGGTTGGCCAACCAATCTGGGTATTGGACCTCGCGAATAACCCCCGTGGCTTCTAGCTTGCGGGTCTCCTGGACGATGAAGGCCTGCTTTTCAGTGGAGTGCCTCCTCGCCTTCTGCTTCACGGGGCGCATGTTGGGACACACGTTGAGGTGGTGCTCGATTACGCCCCGTGGGATCCCTGCCAACTGATCGGGCTCCCAGGCAAACACCTTCTTGTTTGCACGCAGGAACTTGACCAGGGCTTCCTCCTGCTCGGGCTCGAGGGTGGCGCCTATGGTGAAAGTGGCGTCAGTGGACCCGTCCTCGTTGACAGGTACCTTCTTGGTCTCTGCCTTGTCTTGGGTGAACAACTGCTTCTTCTTGGTCGGCGCAGCCCCCTTGGGCTTGGGGGTTTCCGTGTCGACGGGCCGCGCCGCCGCCGCCGTCTTAAGGGCGAGCTTGAGTACTCGCAGCGCACCTTGGGTGTCCCCGGGCACGGTGAGGATGCCGTTGCTCCCGGGCATCTTCATGAGGTTGTACGTCGGGTGAGTCGCGGCCATTAATTTGGCCAATGTTGGATAGCCGAGGATGGCGTTGTAGGGGAGGCTGATGGGGGCGATGTTGAAATCGACCAGCTCTGTGCGGAAGTTGTCGTAGGTGCCGAAAGTTACTGGAAGTCGGATCTGCCCCAAGGAGCTGGACGACCCGCCTCTGACGCCCGAGAAAGGCCGGCTAGGCTGTAGCCGCTCCCGGGGTATGCAGAGGAGGTTGAAGGCCTCAACCGAGAGCACGTTGAGGCCCGCGCCACCATTGACGAGGGTCCTGGTGATGGCCACCTGGCAGATGGTGGGCGTGCAGAGCATGGGGAGCGTGCCTGAGCAGGCCGAGTTGGTGGGGTGGTCCTCGGAGCTGAAGGTTAGCTTAGCCGATGGCTCCGGCCGGCCCCGGGGAGCCCCTGCCGTGTAGAGGCGGTGCCGACCCGGCGGACGAACGGCTTGACGTGGTGGCTGGAGGGCGGTGCCTGCAAGCCGCCCAGGAGGGCCGCGACGACCGGGGGAGCCGGCGTGACGGGGTGGGTGAGGAAGGGGCCGCGTGGCCCTTCCCAAGAGGCCACGAGAAAATGCTGGGATGATGCTTGCTGCCCGTTCCCCGCTGGGCCGATGGCGGCGTTGACGGCGGGTGACGGGGAACGACGAGGGCGCCCCCCAACGGGGGCCGTCTGGGCGACGCGGGAAGCGAGGGTGGCTCGGCGCTCGGCGCGAGCCAGACGAGCGTCAAACATGGATGCGACGGTCGGAGAAGAACGAGACGACGGAAGGAAAATTCCAGCGCACCCCTACCTGGTGCGCCAAATGTCGGATTTCGGGTTCCGGCAGACCCTCGAGGTTCGAACTCTGGGGTGCGTGCGAAGATTCAACCCTCTGCCTACTTGTTCTTCGCCGAATCGCTAGAACCTAAACTACCAAACAGAACAACACAAGAGACACAAGGTTTATAATGGTTCAGGCCACCATTGTGGTGTAATACCCTACTCCATTGTGTGGTGTGGTGGATTGCCTCTCGGGCGGATGATGAACAATACAAGGGAGAACAGCCTCGCGAGGGTCAGTTCTTGGCTGGTGCTACTTGGTTCTGGCTCTTGGATTCTTGATCCGGTGCCTAGATATCGGATGCCTCTACCCAGGGGGTGGCTAGTCCTATTTATAGGCAAAGGCCCTGGGCCTCTTCCCAAATATTGAGCGGGAAGGGCGCCAACAATTGGCCATTTTGAAGGGGAACAGCGAGTACACTTATCCTGGCTAAAGTTGGTCCTCGTCTGTCAAGGGCTCTAGTGGTGACGTCTGCTTGGGCTCCACAATGACTTCCTTCCGCCGTTTGGCTGGTCTTGGTCTTGTTGCACCGAAACGGATGCCTTTGCTTGATGCTCTTGCCTGCGCTTGCTCCCTTTGCACCAAAGAGGAATGGGATGACACTGCGCGGGCTGGCGCCCGACTGGCGCCCTTGGTCGTCATGGCTTGCGTCATGGGCAACTCGCGAGGTACCCCGCCTTGAACTCTCCGCCTCCTCGTGAGCCAGCCTGATGAGGCCGTGCCTGAGGAAGCTCTTTGTCGTCCGCCCCGCGAGGCTTGGCCCCTCGCGAGGGTCTTGAGCTTGTGTTGATGAAGATGGGCTGTGCTGGGCCTCCTTTGAGCTACGCCGCATGCTGCAGGCAGGCAAGTCTGGGGACCCCCATTCCCAGAACGCCGACAACTGCCATAGAATGGACAGATGTTCACTAAAACGGTCATAATTTTTTCATTTGGAGTCCGTGTTGGACCCACAAGTACTCAAACTGCTCACTGCGAGCACGCGAATGCAAAAAATACTACCAGCTTGCGCTAGGAGGCTTGGAGTACCCTCAAATGCAGCCTTAAGCAGGACTTTTTGGCCCTGAAAGTCAAAGAAAGACATTGGTCGCTGTTTTTTTCAAACAGGTTTCTGAACCCATTGGCACTTCCTTTTGAAGGAAATTCAAGAGATTATGTTTCTTATAGAGATTAGCCCCCCTGGTAGGGACAAATGTACCTTTGTGCAGATGCTCTATGATCCGGGCAATCTCTTTTGGTCGTAAATTGAAGAAAATCTAGCGGCTATATGCCTTATTCTCCTTGTTTTCGCCGGACGGCGTGCTGGAACTCATGCGCGTGAAAGCCAAGAACAAAAGGGCATTCCTGGCATCGGTCTATATATATGTGGAAACGATATCTCCAATATAGAGGATAAGAAATTTTGGGGCATTCAGGCAAAAAGCGCACGAGAAAATGAAGTACTTTCAAGGACTGCCATAGAATGGACAGATGTTCACTAAAACGGTCATAATTTTGTCATTCGGAGTCCGTGTCGGACCCATAAGTGCTCAAACTGCTCGCAGCAAGCGCACGAATCCATAAAATACTCCCGCTTGCACCAGGAGGCCCTGAGTACCCTCAAATTCAGCCTTAAGCAGGACTTATTGGCCCTGAAAGTCAGAGAACGTCATTCGTCGCTGTTTTTCACACAAGTTTCTAAACCCATTGGCACTTCCTTTTGAAGGAAATTCAAGAGATTATGTTGCTTATAGACATTAGCCCCATGGTAGGGACGAACGTACCTTTCTGCAGATGCTCTATGATACGGGCATCCTCATTTGGCCGTAAATTGAAGAAAATCCAGCGGCTATATGCCTTATTCTCCTTGTCTACGCTGGATGGCATGCTCTAACTCATGCGCGTGAAAGCCAAGAATAAAAGCGCATTCCTGGCAGCGGTCAATATATATGTGGAAGCGATATCTCCACTATAGAGGACAAGAAATTTTGGGGCGGTCAGGTAAAAAGCGCACAGGAAAATGAAGTACTTTCAAGGATTGCCATAGAATGGACAGATGTTCACTAAAACTGTCATAATTTTGTCATTCGGAGTCCGATTCGGACCCACAAGTACTCAAACTGCTTGCTACGAGCATGCGAATCCAAAAAATACTACCCGCTTGCGCCAGGAGGCCCGGAGTACCCTTAAATGCAGCCTTAAGGAGGACTTTTTAGCTCTGAAAGTCAAAGAACAGCATTCGTCGCTTTTTTCAGACAAGTTTCTGAACCCATTGGCACTTCTTTTTGAAGGAAATTCAAGAGATTATGTTGCTTATAGACATTAGCCCCCCTGGTAGGGACAAACGTACCTTTCTACAGATGCTCTATGATCCGGGCAATCTCATTTGGCCGTAAATTGAAGAAAATCCAGCGGCTATATGCCTTATTCTCCTCGTTTTCGCCGGATGGCATCCTGTAACTCATGCGCGTGAAAGGCAAGAACAAAAGGGCATTCCTGGCATCGGTCAGTATATATGTGGAAACAATATCTCCACAATAGAGGACACAAAATTTTGGGGCGGTCAGGCAAAAAGCGCATGAGAAAATGAAGTACTTTCAAGGACTGCCATAGAATGGACAGATGTTCACTAAAACGGTCATAATTTTGTCATTCCGAGTCCGTGTCTGACCCATAAGTACTCAAACTTCTCGCGGCAAGCACGCTAATCCAAAAAGTACTTCCCGCTTGCGATAGGAGGCCAGGAGTACCCTCAAATTCAGCCTTAAGCAGGACTTATTGGCCCTGAAATTCAAAGAACATCATTCATCGCTGTTTTTCAGACAAGTTTTTGAACCCATTGGCACTTCCTTTGAAGGAAATTCAAGAGATTATGTTGCTTATAGACATTAGCCCCCCTGGTAGGGACAATCGTACCTTTCTGCAGATGCTCTATGATCCGGGCAATCTCATTTGGCCGTAAATTGAATAAAATCTAGCGGCCATATGCCTTATTTCGCCGGATGGCATGCTGTAACTCATGCGCGTGAAAGCCAAGAACAAAAGGGTATTTCTGGCATCGGTCTATATATATGTGGAAACGATATCTCCAACATAGAGGACAAGAAATTATGGGGCAGTCAGGCAAAAAGCGCACGAGAAAATGAAGTACTTTCAAGGACTGCCATAGAATGGAGAGATGTTCACTAAAACGGTCATAATTTTGTCATTCGGAGTACGTGTCGGACACATATACTGCCCGCTTGCGCCAGGAGGCCCGGAGTACCCTCAAATTCAGCCTTATGCAGGACTTATTGGCCCTGAAAGTCAGAGAACATCATTCGTCACTGTTTTTCAAACAAGTTTTTAAACCCATTGGCACTTCCTTTTGAAGGAAATTCGAGAGATTATGTAGCTTATAGACATTAGCCCCCCTGGTACGGACAAACGTACCTTTCTGCAGATGCTCTATGATACGGGCAATCTCATTTGGCCGTAAATTGAAGAAAATCCAGCGGCTATATGCCTAATTCTCCTTGTTTTCGCCGGATGGCATGTTGTAACTCATGCGCGTGAAAGCCAAGAACAAAAGGGCATTCCTGGCATCCGTCAATATATATGTGGGAACGATATCTCCACTATAGAGGACAAGAAATTTTGGGGCGGTGAGGCAAAAAGCGCACGGGAAAATGAAGTACTTTCAAGGACTGCCATAGAATGGACAGATGTTCACTAAAACGGTCATAATATTGTCATTCGGGGTCCGTGTCAGACCCACAAGTACTCAAACTGCTCGATGCAAGCTCGCGAATCCAAAAAATACTACCCGCTTGTGCCAGGAGGCCCGGAGTACCCTCAAATGCAGCCGTAAGCAGGACTTTTTGGCCCTGAAAGTCAAAGAACATCATTCGTCGGTTTTTTTTCAGACTAGTTTCTGAACCCATTGGCACTTCCTTTTGAAGGAAATTCAAGAGATTATGTTGCTTATAGAGATTGGCCCCCCTGGTAGGGACAAACGTACCTTTCTGCAGATGCTCTATGATCCGAGCAACCTCATTTGGCCGTAAATTGAAGAAAATCCAGCGGCTATATGCCTTATTCTCCTTGTTTTCGCCGGATGGCATCCTGTAACTCATGCGCGTGAAAGCCAAGAACAAAAGGGCATTCCTAGCATCGGTCAATATATATGTGGAAACGATATATCCACAATAGAGGACACAAAATTTTGGGGCGGTCAGGCAAAAAGCGCACAAGAAAATGAAGTACTTTCAAGGACTGCCATAGAATGGACAGATGTTCACTAAAACGGTCATAATTTTGTCATTTCGAGTCCATGTCTGACCCATAAGTACTCAAACTTCTCGCGGCGAGCACGCTAATCCAAAAAATACTTCCCGCTTGCGACAGGAGGCTACGAGTACCCTCAAATTCAGCCCTAAGCAGGACTTATTGGCCCTGAAAGTCAAAGAACATCATTCATCGCTAATTTTCAGACAAGTTTCTGAACCCATTGGCACTTCCTTTGAAGGAAATGGAAGAGATTATGTTGCTTATAGAGATTAGCCCCTCTGGTAGGGACAAACGTACCTTTCTGCAGATGCTCTATGATCCGGGCAATCTCATTTGGTCGTAAATTGAAGAAAATCCGGCGGCTATATGCCTTATTGTCCTTGTTTTCGGCGGATGGCATGCTGGAACTCATGCGCGTGAAAGCCAAGAACAAAAGGGCATTCCTGGCATCGGTCTATATATATGTGGAAACGATATCTCCCATATAGAGGATAAGAAATTTTGGGGTAGTCAGGCAAAAAGCGCACGAGAAAATGAAGTACTTTCAAGGACTGCCATAGAATGGACAGATGTTCACTAAAACGGTCATAATTTTGTCATTCGGAGTCCGTGTTGGACCCATAAGTACTCAAATTGCTCGCGGCAAGCGCACGAATCCATAAAATACTCCCGCTTGCGCTAGGAGGCCCTGAGTACCCTCAAATTCAGCCTTAAGCAGGACTTATTGGCCCTGAAAGTCAGAGAACATCATTCCTCGCTGTTTTTCACACAAGTTTCTAAACCCATTAGCACTTCCTTTTGAAGGAAATTCAATAGATTATGTTGCCTATAGACATTAGCCCCCTGGTAGGGACGAACGTACCTTTCTGCAGATTCTCTATGATACGGGCAACCTCATTTGGCCGTAAATTGAAGAAAATCCAGCGGCTATATGCCTTATTCTCCTTGTTTACGCTGGATGGCATGCTCTAACTCGTGTGCGTGAAAGCCAAGAACAAAAGGGCATTCCTGGCAGCGGTCAATATATATGTGGAAACGATATCTCCACTATAGAGGACAAGAAATTTTGGGGCGGTCAGGCAAAATGCGCACGGGAAAATGAAGTACTTTCAAGGACTACCATAGAATGGACAGATGTTCACTAAAACGTTCATAATTTTGTCATTCGGAGTCTGTGTCGGACCCACAAGTACTCAAACTGCTTGCTGCGAGCACGCGAATCCAAAAAATGCTACCCGCTTGCACCAAGAGGCCCGGACTACCCTCAAATGCAGCCACAAGCAATACTTTTTTGCCCTGAAAGTCAAAGAACATCATTCGTCGCTTTTTTTTTCAGACAAGTTTCTGAACCCATTGGCACTTCCTTTGAAGGAAATTCAAGAGATTATGTTGCTTATAGACATTAGCCCCCCTGGTAGGGACAATCGTACCTTTCTGCAGATGCTCTATGATCTGGGCAATCTCATTTGGCCGTAAATTGAAGAAAATCCAGCGGCCATATGACTTATTCTCCTTGTTTTCGCCAGATGGCATGCTGTAACTCATGCGCATGAAAGCCAAGAACAAAAGGGCATTCCTGGCATCGGTCTATATATATGTGGAAACGTTATCTCCAATATAGAGGACAAGAAATTATGGGGCAGTCAGGCAAAAAGCGCACGAGAAAATGAAGTACTTTCAAGGACTGCCATAGAATGGAGAGATGTTCACTAAAACGGTCACAATTTTGTCATTCGGAGTCCGTGTCGGACCCATAAGTACACAAACTGCTCGCGGCAAGCGCACGAATCCAAAAAGTACTCCCCGCTTGCGCCAGGAGGCCCGGAGTACCCTCAAATTCAGCCTTAAGCAGGACTTATTGGCCATGAAAGTCAGAGAACATCATTCGTCGTTGTTTTTTAGACAAGTTTCTAAACCCATTGGCACTTCCTTTTGAAGGAAATTCAAGAGATTATGTTGCTTATAGACATTAGCCCCCTGGTAGGGATGATAGTACCTTTCTGTAGATGCTCTATGATACGGGCAACCTCATTTGGCCGTAAATTGAAGAAAATCCAGCGGCTATATGCCTTATTCTCCTTGTTTACGCTGGATGGCATGCTCTAACTCATGCGCGTGAAAGCCAAGAACAAAAGGGCATTCCTGGCATCGGTCAATATGTATGTGGAAACAATATCTCCAGTATAGAGGACAAGAAATTTTGGGGCGGTCAGGCAAAAAGCGCACGGGAAAATGAAGTACTTTCAAGGACTGCCATATAATGGACAGATGTTCACTAAAACGGTCATAATATTGTCATTCGGGGTCCGTGTCGGACCCACAAGTACTCAAACTGCTTGCTGCGAGCACGCGAATCCAAAAAATACTACCCGCTTGTGCCAGGAGGCCCGGAGTACCCTCAAATGCAGCCTTAAGCAGGACTTTTTGGCCCTGAAAGTCAAAGAACATCATTCGTCGCTTTTTTTTCAGACAAGTTTCTGAACCCATTGGCACTTCCTTTTGAAGGAAATTCCAGAGATTATGTTGCTTATAGACATTAGCCCCCCTGGTAGAGACAAACATACCTTTCTGCAGATGCTCTATGATCCGGGCAATCTCATTTGGCCGTAAATTGAAGAAAATCAAGCGGCTATATGCCTTATTGTCCTTGTTTTCGCCGGATGGCATCGTGTAACTCATGCGCGTGAAAGCCAAGAACAAAAGGGTATTCATGGCATCGGTCAATATATATGTGGAAACAATATCGCCACAATAGAGGAAACAAAATTTTGGGGCGGTCAAGCAAAAAGCGCACGAGAAAATGAAGTACTTTCAAGGACTGCCATAGAATGGACAGATGTTCACTAAAACGGTCATAATTTTGTCATTCCGAGTCCATGTCTGACCCATAAGTACTCAAACTTCTCGCTGCAAGCATGCTAATCCAAAAAATACTTCCTTCTTGCGACAGGAGGCCAGGAGTACCCTCAAATTCAGCCTTAAGCTGGACTTATTGGCCCTGAAAGTCAAATAACATCATTCATTGATGTTTTTCAGGCAAGTTTCTGAACCCATTGGCACTTCCTTTGAAGGAAATTCAAGAGATTATGTTGCTTATAGACATTAGCCCCCCTGGTAGGGACAATCGTACCTTTCTGCTGATGCTGTATGATCCGGGCAATCTCATTTGGCCGTAAATTGAAGAAAATCCAGCGGCCATATGCCTTATTCTCCTTGTTTTCGCCGCATGGCATGCTGTAACTCATGCGCGTGAAAGCCAAGAACAAAAGGGCATTCCTGGCATCGGTATATATATATGTGGAAACGATATCTCCAATATAGAGGACAAGACATTATGGGGCAGTCAGGCAAAAAGCGCACGAGAAAATAAAGTACTTTCAAGGACTGCCATAGAATGGAGAGATGTTCACTAAAACGTTCATAATTTTGTCATTCGGAGTCCGTGTCGGACCCATAAGAACACAAACTGCTCACGGCAAGCGCACGAATCAAAAAAATACTCCCCGCTTGCGCCAGGAGGCCCAGAGTACCCTCAAATTCAGCCTTAAGCAGGACTTATTGGCCCTGAAAGTCAGAGAACATCATTCGTCGCTGTTTTTCAGACAAGTTTCTAAACCTATTGGCACTTCCTTTTGAAGGAAATTCATGAGATTATGTTGCTTATAGACATTAGCCCCCCTGGTAGGGATGAACGTACCTTTCTGCAGATGCTCTATGATACGGGCAACCTCATTTGGCCGTAAATTGAACAAAATCCAGCGGCTATATTCCTTATTCTCCTTGTTTACGCTGGATGGCATGCTCTAACTGATGCGCGTGAAAGCCAAGAACAAAAGGGCATTCCTAGCATCGGTCAATATATATGTGGAAACGATATCTCCACTATAGAGGACAAGAAATTTTGGGGCGGTCAGGCAAAAAGCGCACGGGAAAATGAAGTACTTTCACGGACTGCCATAGAATGGAAAGATGTTCACTAAAACGGTCATAATTTTGTCATTCGGGGTCCGTGTCGGACCCACAAGTACTCAAACTGCTCGCTGCGAGCATGCGAATCCAAAAAATACTACCCGCTTGCGCCAGGAGGCCCGGAGTACCCTCAAATGCAGCCTTAAGCAGGACTTTTTGGCCCTGAAAGTCAAAGAACATCATTCGTCGCTTTTTTTTCAGACAAGTTTCTGAACCCATTGGCACTTCCTTTTGAAGGAAATTCAAGAGATTATGTTGCTTATAGACATTGGCCCCCCTGGTAGGGACAAACGTACCTTTCTGCAGATGCTCTATGATTCGGCCAACCTCATTTGGCCGTAACTTGAAGAAAATCCAGCGGTTATATGCCTTATTCTCCTTGTTTTCGCCAGATGGCATGATGTAACTCATGCGCGTGAAAGCCAAGAACAAAAGGGCATTCCTGGCATCGGTCAACATATATGTGGAAACGATATCTCCACAATAGAGGACACAAAATTTTGGGGCGGTCAGGCAAAAAGCGCACGAGAAAATGAAGTACTTTCAAGGACTGCCATGGAATGGACAGATGTTCACTAAAACGGTCATAATTTTGTCATTTGGGGTCCGTGTCAGACCCACAAGTACTCAAACTGTTCGCTGCGAGCACGCGAATCCAAAATATACTACCCGCTTGCGCCAGGAGGGCTGGAGTACCCTCAAATGCAGCCTTAAGCAGGACTTTTTGGCCCTGAAAGTCAAAGAACATCATTCGTCGCTTTTTTTTCAGACAAGTTTCTGAACCCATTGGCACTTCCTTTTGAAGGAAATACAAGAGATTATGTTGCTTATAGACATTGGCCCCCCTGGTAGGGACAAACGTACCTTTCTGCAGATGCTCTATGATCCGGCCAACCTCATTTGGCCGTAAATTGAAGAAAATCCAGCGGCTATATGCCTTATTCTCCTTGTTTTCGCCGGATGGCATGCTGTAACTCATGCGCGTGAAAGCCAAGAACAAAAGGGCATTCCTGGCATCGGTCTATATATTTGTGGAAATAATAGCTCCAATATAGAGGACAAGACATTATGGGGCAGTCAGGCAAAAAGCGCACGAGAAAATGAAGTACTTTCAAGGACTGCCATAGAATGGAGAGATGTTCACTAAAACGGTCATAATTTTGTCATTCGGAGTCCGTGTCGGACCCATAAGAACACAAACTGCTTGCGGCAAGCGCACGAATCCAAAAAATACTCCCCGCTTGTGCCAGGAGGCCCGGAGTACCCTCAAATTCAGCCTTAAGCAGGACTTATTGGCCCTGAAAGTCAGAGAACATCATTCGTCGCTGTTTTTCAGACAAGTTTCTAAACCCATTGGCACTTCCTTTTGAAGGAAATTCATGATATTATGTTGCTTATAGACATTAGCCCCCCTGGTGGGGATGAACGTACCTTTCTGCAGGTGCTCTATGATACAGGCAACCTCATTTGGCCGTACATTGAACAAAATCCAACGGCTACATGCCTTATTCTCCTTGTTTACGCTGGATGGCATGCTCTAACTCATGTGCGTGAAAGCCAAGAACAAAAGGGCATTCCTGGCATCGATCAATATATATGTGGAAACGATATCTCCACTATAGAGGACAAGAAATTTTGGGGCGGCCAGGCAAAAAGCGCACGGGAAAATGAAGTACTTTCAAGGACTGCCATAGAATGGACAGATGTTCACTAAAACGGTCATAATTTTGTCATTCGGGGTCCGTGTCGGACCCACAAGTACTCAAACTGCTCGCTGCGAGCACGCGAATCCAAAAAATACTACCCGCTTGCGCCAGGAGGCCCGAAGTACCCTCAAATGCAGCCTTAAGCAGGACTTTTTGGCCCTGAAAGTCAAAGAACATCATTCGTCGCTTTTTTTACAGACAAGTTTCTGAACCCATTGGCACTTCCTTTTGAAAGAAATTCAAGAGATTATGTTG
Organism: Triticum timopheevii; assembly: GCA_963921465.1. NCBI lineage: Eukaryota > Viridiplantae > Streptophyta > Magnoliopsida > Poales > Poaceae > Triticum > Triticum timopheevii. Next base: position 273,367,371 of record OY997266.1, read on the forward strand.
CTTGTAGACATTGGCCCCCCTGGTAGGGACAAACGTACCTTTCTGCAGATGCTCTATGATCCGGCCAACCTCATTTGGCCGTAACTTGAAGAAAATCCAGCGGCTATATGCCTTATTCTCCTTGTTTTCGCCGGATGGCATGATGTAACTCATGCGCGTGAAAGCCAAGAACAAAAGGGCATTCCTGGCATCAGTCAATATATATGCGGAAACGATATCTCCACAATAGAGGACACAAAATTTGGGGGCGGTCAGGCAAAAAGCGGACGAGAAAATGAAGTACTTTCAAGGACTGCCAAAGAATGGACAGATGTTCACTAAAACGGTCATAATTTTGATATTCGGGGTCCGTGTCGGACCCACAAGTACTCAAACTGCTCGCTGCAAGCATGCAAATCCAAAAAAATACTACCCGCTTGCGCCAGGAGGCCTGGAGTACCCTCAAATGCAGCCTTAAGCAGGCCTTTTTGGCCCTGAAAGTCAAAGAACATCATTCGTCGCTTTTTTCAGACAAGTTTCTGAACCCATTGGCACTTCCTTTTGAAGGAAATTCAAGAGATTATGTTGCTTATAGACATTGGCCCCCCTGGTAGGGACAAATGTACCTTTCTGCAGATGCTCTATGATCCGGCCAACCTCATTTGGCCGTAAATTGAAGAAAATCCAGCGGCTATATGCCTTATTCTCCTTGTTTTTGCCGGATGGCATGATGTAACTCATGCGCGTGAAAGCCAAGAACAAAAGGGCATTCCTGGCATCGGTCAATATATATGTGGAAACGATATCTCCACAATAGAGGGCAGAAAATGTTGGGGCGGTCAGGCAAAAAGCGCACGAGAAAATGAAGTACTTTCAAGGACTGCCATAGAATGGACAGATGTTCACTAAAACGTTCATAATTTTGTCATTCCGAGTCCGTGTCTGACCCATAAGTACTCAAACTTCTCGTGGCGAGCATGCTAATCCAAAAAATACTTCCCGCTTGAGACAGGAGGCCAGGAATACCCTCAAATTCAGCCTTAAGTAGGACTTATTGGCCCTGAAAGTCAAAGAACATCATTCATCGCTGTTTTTCAGACAAGTTTCTGAACCCATTGGCACCTCCTTTGAAGGAAATTCAAGAGATTATGTTGCTTATAGACATTAGACCCCCTGGTAGGGACAATCTTACCTTTCTACTGATGGTCTATGATCTGGGCAATCTCATTTGGCCGTAAATTGAAGAAAATCCAGCAGCCATATGCCTTATTCTCCTTGTTTTCGCCGGATGGCATGCTGTAACTCATGCGCGTGAAAGCCAAGAACAAAAGGGCATTCCTGGCATCGGTCTATATATATGTGGAAACGATATCTCCAATATAGAGGACAAGAAATTATGGGGCAGTCAGGCAAAAAGCGCACGACTAAATGAAGTACTTTCAAGGACTGCCATAGAATGGAGAGATGTTCACTAAAATGGTCATAATTTTGTCATTCGGAGTCCGTGTCGGACCCATAAGTACACAAACTGCTCGCAGCAAGTGCACGAATCCAAAAAATACTCCCCACTTGCACCAAGAGGCCCAGAGTACCCTCAAATTCGACCTTAAGCAGGACTTATTGGCCCTGAAAGTCAGAGAACATCATTCGTCGCTGTTTTTCAGACAAGTTTCTAAACCCATTGGCACTTCCTTTTGAAGGAAATTCAAGAGATTATGTTTCTTATAGACATTAGCCCCCCTGGTAGGGACAAACGTACCTTTTTGCAGATGCTCTATGATATGGGCAACATCATTTGGCCGTAAATTGAAGAAAATCCAGCGGCTATATGCCTTATTCTCCTTGTTTACGCTGGATGGCATGCTCTAACTCATGCGCTTGAAAGCCAAGAACAAAAGGGCATTCCTGGCATCGGTCAATATATATGTGGAAACGATATCTCCACTATAGGGGACAAGAAATTTTGGGACGGTCAGGCAAAAAGCGCAGGGGAAAATGAAGTACTTTCAAGGACTGCCATAGAATGGACAGATGTTCACTAAAACGGTCATAATTTTGTCATTCGGAGTCCGTGTCGGACCCACAAGTACTCAAACTTCTCGCTGTGAGCACGCGAATCCAAAAAATACTACCCGCTTGAGCCAGGAGGCCCGGAGTACCCTCAAATGCAGCCTTAAGCACGACTTTTGGCCCTGAAAGTCAAAGAACATCATTCGTCGCTTTTTTTTCAGACAAGTTTCTGAATCCATTGGCACTTCCTTTTGAAGGAAATTCAAGATATTATGTTGCTTATAGACATTAGCCCCCCTGGTAGGGACAAACATACCATTCTGCAGATGCTCTATTGATAGAGGCAAAGGTGTCCCGTCTTTCGATGAGATGGTGGCTATGATTTTGGAGGAAGTCGACTTTGACGATCCGACTACGAACGTGCGAGGACGTCGCGCCTTAGCAATCGCTAAACCAACTCCAAGAGGTTATTGACCATGCCGGAGCACGATCAACCTGACCACGAAGGTCTGTTTCCTGCAGGCAAACGAAGAACAAGCAAGAAACTAAGATTGCAATATGGATATTGTGAATATAAGAGGAAAGCTTTATTGATCAAGGTGGGGTTCTGAGACGCCTTTGTCTGATCGTTGAACACAAATGAAGTACGCGAAGTTGCAGCTATGGCAAACTTTAATCTAAACAAAACCCAAAGTCTTACAGGTGCCCTAAGGGCCGTATATATGGAGGAAGAGGGGGGAATTTCGTGGCCCTTGGTGGAGGGGTCCGAAATCAACCCTATCTCTTGTTTCCCCACACATACGGACTCTGAAAATAGCCTATACTTATGTATTTCGAAATTACATGGGCCTGGCCCAAAAATAAGGTGACGCAACACCTAGAATAGCCTCAGGACGAAATTTATGAAGTGGCATCTTGTATATTTCGTCCAAGGCTTCATGCACCCATTATGGTGGCTTCAAAGTTCTGAAATCATCACTTGTAACTCCGTTCTTGTTCCCCTTGCGCATGCCATCATCTCCATGCTTGTACGTGCTACAATGTCCATCCTTCTCCAAGCTAGGCCCTTCATTTGTAAGCAAAACAAATGTATCCAATTTAGGCAGCATCATATTCTCATGTACATTAGAATCATTACCAAGAAACGGAAGTACCCGATAATTTAATTGGCGGGCGCGTGCTCTTGTAATTGGTCCGGTATATGTAGCAGTAGGGGCTGTGGGTGTAACAATGGTATTGATGTCCTCATCATCTATGATCCGGGCAATCTCATTTGGCCGTAAATTGAAGAAAATGCAGCGGCTATATGCCTTATTCTCCTTGTTTTCGCCGGAAGGCATCGTGTAACTCATGCCCGTGAAAGCCAAGAACAAAAGGGCATTCCTGGCATCGGTCAAGATATATGTGGAAACAATATCTCCACTATAGAGGACAAGAAATTTTGGGGTGGTCAAGCAAAAAGCGGATGGGAAAATGAAGTACTTTCAAGGACTGCCATAGAATGGACAGATGTTCACTAAAACGGTCATAATTTTGTCATTCAGAGTCCGTGTCGGACCCATGAGTACTCAAACTGCTCGCGGCGAGCGCACGAATTCAAAAAATACACCCACTTGCGCCAGGAGGCCCGGAGTACCCTCAAATTCAGCCTGGTAGGTACAAACGTACCTTTCTGCAGATGCTCTATGATTCGGGCCATCTCATTTGGCCGTAAATTGAAGAAAATCCAGCGGCTATATGCCTTATTCTCCTTGTTTTCGCCGGATGGCATGTTGTAACTCATGCGCGTGTAAGCCAAGAACGAAAGGGCATTCCTGGCATCGGTCAATATATATGTGGAAACGATATTTCCACTATAGAGGACAAGAAATTTTGGGGCGGTCAGGCAAAAAGCGCACGGGAAAATGAAGTACTTTCAAGGACTGCCATAGAATGGACAGATCTTCACTAAAATGGTCATAATTTTGTCATTCGGAGTCCGGGTCAGACCCATAACTATTCAAACTGCTCGTGGCGAGTGCACGAATCCAAAAAATACTCCCCGCTTGCGCCAGGAGGACTAGAGTGCCCTCAAATTCAACCTTAAGCAGGACTTATTGGCCCTAAAAGTCAAAGAACATCATTCGTCGCTATTTTTCAGACAAGTTTCTGAACTAATTGGCACTTCCTTTTGAAGGAAATTCAAGAGATTATGTTGCTTATAGACATTAGCCCCCCTGGTAGGGACGAACGTACCTTTCTGCAGATGCTCTATGATCCGGGCAACCTCATTTGGCCGTAAATTGAAGAAAATCCAGCGGCTATATGCCTTTATTCTCCTTGTTTTCGCTGGATGGCATGCTCTAACTCATGCGCGTGAAAGCCAAGAACAAAAGGGCATTGATAGAGGCAAAGGTGTCCCGTCTTTCGATGAGATGATGGATATCGCTTTGTTGGAAGTCGACTTTGACGATCCGACAACGATCGTGCGAGGACGTCGCGCCTTAGCAATCGCTAAACCAACTCCGAGAGGTTATTGACCATGTCGGAGCACGATCAACCTGACCATGAGCGTCTGTTTCCTGCGAGAAAACAAATAACAAGCAAGAAACTGAGATTGCAATCTGGATATTGCGAATATAAGTTGAAAGCTTTATTAATCAAGGTGGGGTTCTGTGACGTCTTTGTCTGGTCGTTGAACACAAACGAAGTACGCGAAGTTGCAGCTATGGCGGACTTTAATCTAAACAAAACCCAAAGTTTAAATGATGCCCTAAGGGTTGTATATATGGAGGAAGAGGGGGGGAATTTCGTGGCCCTTGGTGGAGGGGTCCGAAATCAACCCTATCTCTTGTTTCCCCACACATACGAACTCTAAAAATAGCCTATACTTATGTATTTAGAAATTACATGGGCCTGGCCCAAAAATAAGGTGACACAGCACCTAGAATAGCCTCGGGACGAAATTTATGAGTGGCATCTTGTATATTTCGTCCAAGGCTTCATGCACCCATTATGGTGGCTTCAAAGTCCTGAAATCATCACTTGTAACTCCGTTCTTGTTCCCCTTGCGCATGCCATCATCTCCATGCTTGTTCTTGCTCCAATGTTCATCCTTCTCCAAGCTAGGCCCTTCATTTGTAAGCAAAACAAATGTATCCAATTTAGGAAGCATCATATTCTCATGAACATTAGAATCATTAGCAAGAAATGAAAGTACCTGGTAATTTAGTTGGCATGCGCGAGCTCTAGTAATTGGTCAAGTATGTATAGCAGTAGGGGCTGTGGGTGTAACAATGGTATTGATGTCCTCATCAGGCATTCCTGGCATCGGTCAATATATATGTCGAAACAATATCTCCGCTATAGAGGACAAGAAAGTTTGGGGCGGTCATGCAAAAAGCGCACGGGAAAATGAAGTACTTTCAAGGACTGCCGTAGAATGGAAAGATGTTCACTAATACGGTCATAATTTTGTCATTAGGAGTCCGTGTCGGACCCATAAGTACTCAAACTGCTCGTGGCGAGTGCACGAATCTAAAAAATACTCCCCGCTTGCACTAGGAGGCCCGGAGTACCCTCAAATTCAGCCTTAAGCACGACTTATTGGCCCTGAAAGTCAAAGAACATCATTCGTCGCTGTTTTTTAGACAAGTTTCTGAACCCATTGTAACTTCCTTTTGAAGGAAATTCTAGAGATTATGTTGCTTATAGACATTAGCCCCCCTGGTAGGGACAAACGTACCTTTCTTCAGATGCTCTATGATCCGGGCAATCTAATTTGGCTGTAAATTGAAGAAAATCCAGCGGCTATATGCCTTATTCTCCTTGATTTCGCCGGATGGCATGCTGTAACTCATGAGCGTGAAAGCCAAGAACAAAAGGGCATTCCTGTCATAGGTCAATATATATGTGGAAACGATATCTCCACTATAGAGGACAAGAAATTTTGGGGTGGTTAGGCAAAAAGCGCACGGGAAAATGAAGTTCTTTCAAGGACTGCCATATAATGGACAAATGTTCACTAAAACGGTCATAATTTTGTCATTCGGAGTCCATGTCGGACCCACAAGTACTCAAACTGCTCGCGCCGAGCGTGCAAATCCAGAAAATACTCCCCGCTTGCGCCAGGAGGCCCGGAGTACCCTCAAATACGGCCTTAACAAGGACTTTTTGGCCCTGAAAGTCAAAGAACATCATTCGTTGTTGTTTTTCAGACAAGTTTCTTAACCCATTGGCACTTCCTTTTGAAGGAAATTCCAGAGATTATGTTGCTTATTGACATTAGCCCCCCTGGTAGGGACAAACGTACATTTCTACAGATGCTCTATGATCCGGGCAATCTCATTTGGCCGTAAATTGGAAAAAATCCAGCGGCTATATGTCTTACTCTCCTTGATTTCGCCGGATGGCATGCTGTAACTCATGTGCGTGAAAGCCAAGAACAAAAGGGCTTTCCTGGCATCGGTCAATATCTATGTGGAAACGATATCTCCACTATAGAGGACAAGAGATTTTGGGGCGGTTAGGCATAAAGCGCACGGGAAAATGAAGTACTTTCAAGGACTGCCATAGAATGGACAGATGTTCACTAAAACGGTCATAATTTTGTCATTCAGAGTCCGTGTCAGACCCACAAGTACTCAAACTGCTTGTGCCGAGCGTGCGAATCTAGAAAATACTCCCCGCTTGCGCCAGGAGGCCCGGAGTACCCTCAAATACAGCCTTAAGTAGGACTTTTTGGGCCTGAAAGTCAAAGAACATCATTCGTCGCTGTTTTTCAGACAAGTTTCTGAATCCATTGGCACTTCCTTTTGAAGGAAATTCTAGAGATTATGTTTATTATAGACATTAGCCCCCCTGGAGGGACAAACGTACCTTTCTGCAGATGCTCTATGATCCGGACAATCTCGTTTGGCCGTAAATTGAAGAAAATCTAGCGGCTATATTCCTTATTCTCCTTGTTTTCGCCGGATGGCATGCTGTAACTCATGCGCGTGAAATCCAAGAACAGAAGGGCATTCCTGGCGTCGGTCAATATATATGTGGAAATGATATGTCCACTAGAGAGGACAAGAAATTTTGGGGCGGTTAGGCAAAAAGTGCACTGGAAAATGAAGTACTTTCAAGGACTGCCATAGAATGGACAGATGTTCACTAAAACGGTCATAATTTTGTCATTCGTAGTCCGTGTCAGACCCACAAGTACTCAAACTGCTCGCGCTGAGCGTGCGAATACAGAAAATACTCCCCGCTTGCGCCAGTAGGTTCGGAGTACCCTCAACTACGGCCTTAAGCAGGACTTTTTGGCCCTGAAAGTCAAAGAACATCATTCGTCGCTGTTTTTCAGACAAGTTTCTGAACCCATTGGCACTTCCTTTTGAAGGAAATTTGAGAGATTATGTTGCTTATAAACATTAGCCCCCCTAGTAGGGACAAACGTACCTTTCTGCAGATGCTCTATGATCCGCGCAATCTCATTTGGCCGTAAATTGAAAACAATCCAGCGGCTATATTCCTTATTCTCCTTGATTTCGCAGGATGGCATGTTGTAACTCATGCGCATGAAAGACAAGACCAAAGGGCACTCATGGCATCGGTCAATATCTATGTGGAAACGATATCTCCACTATAGAGGACAAGAAATTTTGGGGCGGTTAGGCAAAAAGTGCATGGGAAAATGAAGTACTTTCAAGGACTTCCATAGAATGGACAGATGTTCACTAAAACGGTCATAATTTTGTCATTCGGAGTCCGTGTCGGACCCACAAGTACTCAAACTGCTCGCGGCGAGTGTGTGAATCTAGAAAATACTCCCGTCTTGCACTAGGAGGCCCGGAGTACCCTCAAAAACGGCCTTAAGCAAGACTTTTTGGCCCTGAAAGTCAAAGAACATCATTCGTCGCTATTTTTCAGACAAGTTTCTAAACCCATAAGCACTTCCTTTTGAAGGAAATTCAAGAGATTATGTTGCTTATAGACATTAGCCTCCCTAGTAGGGACAAACGTACATTTCTGCAGAGGCTCTATGATCCAGGCAATCTCATTTGGCCGTAAATTGAAGAAAATCTAGCTTCTATATGCCTTATTCTACTTGTTTTCGCCGGATGGCATGCTGTAACTCATGCGCGTGAAAGCCAAGAACAACAGGGCATTCCTGGCATCGGTCAATTTATATGTGGAAACGATATCTCCACTATAGAGGACAAGAAATTTTGGGGCGGTTAGGCAAAAAGTGCACGGCAAAATGAAGTACTTTCAAGGACTGCCATAGAATGGACAGATGTTCACTAAAACGGTCATAATTTTGTCATTCGGAGTCCGTGTCGGACCCACAAGTACTCAAACTGCTCGCGGCGAGCATGCGAATCCATAAAATACTACCCGCTTGTGCCTGGAGGCCCGGAGTACCCTCAAACACGGCCTTAAGCAGGACTTTTTGGCCCTGAAAGTCAAAGAACATCATTTGTCGCTGTTTTTCAGGCAAGTTTCTGAACCCATTGGCACTTCCTTTTGAAGGAAATTCGAGAGATTATTTTGCTTATAGACATTAGCCCACCTGGTAGGGACAAACATACCTTTCTGTAGATGCTCTATGGTCCGGGCAATCCCATTTGGCCGTAAACTGAGGAAAATCCAGCGGCTATATGCCTTATTCTACTTGTTTTCGCCGGATGGCATGCTGTAACTCATGCGCGTGAAAGCCAAGAAGAAAAGGGCATTCCTGGCATCGGTCAATATATATGTGGAAATGATATCTCCACTATAGAGGACAAGAAATTTTGGGGTGTTTAGGCAAAAAGCTCACGGGAAAATGAAGTACTTTCAAGGACTGCCATAGAATGGACAGATGTTCACTAAAACGGTCATAATTTTGTCATTCGGAGTCCGTGTCAGACCCACAAGTACTCAAACTGCTCGCCGCGAGCGTGCGAATCAAGAAAACACTCCCCTCTTGCGCCAGGAGGCCCGGAGTACCCTCAAATACGGCCTTAAGCGGGTCTTTTTGGCCCTGAAAGTCAAAGAACTTCATTCGTCGCTGTTTTTCAGACAAGTTTCTGAACCCATTGGCACTTCCTTCTGAAGGAAATTTGAGAGATTATGTTGCTTATAGACATTAGCCCACGTGGTAGGGACAAACGTACCTCTCTGCAGATGCTCTATGGTCTGGGCAATCTCATTTGGCCGTAAATTGAAGAAAATCCAGCGGCTATATTCCTTTTTCTCCTTGTTTTCGCCGGATGGCATGTTGTAACTCATGCGCGTGAAAACCAAGAACCAAAGGGCATTCCTGGCATCGGTCAATATATATGTGGAATCGATATCTCCACTATAGAGGACAAGAAATTTTGGGGCGGTTTGGCAAAAAGCGTACGGGAAAATGAAGTACTTTCAAGGACTGCCATAGAATGGACAGATGTTCACTAAAATGGTAATAATTTTGTCATTCGGAGTCTGTGTCGGACCCACAAGTACTCAAACTGCTCGCGCCGAGCGTGCAAATCCAGAAAAAACTCCCTGCTTGCGCCAGGAGGCCCGGAGTACCCTCAAATACGGCCTTAAGCGGGTCTTTTTGGCCCTGAAAGTCAAAGAACATCATTCATCGCTGTTTTTCAGACAAGTTTCTGAACCCATTGGCACTTCCTTTTGAAGGAAATTCGAGAGATTATGTTGCTTATAGACATTAGCCCACCTGGTAGGGACAAACGTACCTTTCTGCAGATGCTCTATGGTCCGGGCAATCTCATTTGGCCGTAAATTGAAGAAAATTCAGCGGCTATATGCCTTATTCTACTTGTTTTCGCCGGATGGCATGCTGTAACTCATGTGCGTGAAAGCCAAGAACAAATGGGCATTCATGGCATCGGTCAATATATATGTGGAAATGATATCTCCACTATAGAGGACAAGAAATATTTGGGTGTTTAGGCAAAAAGCGCACGGGAAAATGAAGTACTTTCAAGGACTGCCGTAGAATGGACAGATGTTAACTAAAATGGTCATAATTTTGTCATTCGGAGTCCCTGTCGGACCCACAAGTACTCAAACTGCTCGCGGTTAGCGTGCGAATCCATAAAATACTCCCCGCTTGCGCCTAGAGGCCCGGAGTACCCTCAAATAGGGCCTTAAGCAGGACTTTTTGGCCCTGAAAGTCAAAGAACATCATTTGTCACTATTTTTCAGGCAAGTTTCTGAACCCATTGGCACTTCCTTTTGAAGGAAATTCGAGAGATTATGTTGCTTATAGACATTAGCCCCCCCTGGTAGGGACAAACGTACATTTCTGCAGATGCTCTATGATCCGGGCAATCTCATTTGGCCGTAAATTGAAGAAAATCCAGCGGCTATATGCCTTTTTCTCCTTGTTTTCGCCGGATGGCATGTTGTAACTCATGCGCGTGAAAGCCAAGAACAAAAGGGCATTCCTGGCATCGGTCAATATATATGTTTAATCGATATCTCCACAATAGAGGACAAGAAATTTTGGGGCGGTTAGGCAAAAAGCGCACGGGAAAATGAAGTACTTTCAAGGACTGCCATAGAATGGACAGATGTTCACTATAACGGTCATAATTTTGTCATTCGGAGTCTATGTCGGACCCACAAGTACTCAAACTGCTCGCGCCAAGCGTGCGAATCCAGAAAAAACTCCCCTATTGTGCCAGGAGTCCCGGAGTACCCTCAAATACGGCCTTAAGCGGGTCTCTTTGGCCGTGAAAGTCAAAGAACATCATTCATCGCTGTTTTTCAGACAAGTTTCTGAACCCATTGGCACTTCCTTTTGAAGGAAATTCGAGAGATTATGTTGCTTATAGACATTAGCCGACCTAGTAGGGACAAACGTACCTTTCTGCAGATGCTCTATGGTCCGGGCAATCTCATTTGGCCGTAAATAGAAGAAAATCCAGCGGCTATATGCCTTATTCTACTTGTTTTCGCCGGATGGCATGCTGTAACTCGTGCGCGTGAAGCCAAGAACAAAAGGGCATTCCTGGCGTCGGTCAATATATATGTGGAAATGATATCTCCACTATAGAGGAGAAGAATTTTTGGGGTGTTTAGGCAAAAAGCGCACGGGAAAATGAAGTACTTTCTAGGACTGCCATAGAATGGACGGATGTTCACATAAACGGTCATAATTTTGTCATTCGGAGTCCGTGTCGGACCCACAAGTACTCAAACTGCTCGCGGCGAGCGTGCGAATCCATAAAATACTGCCCGCTTGTGCCCGGAGGCCCGGCGTACCCTCAAATACGGCCTTAAGCAGGACTTTTTGGCCCTGAATGTCAAATAACATCATTTGTCGCTGTTTTTCAGGCAAGTTTCTGATCCCATTGGCATTTCCTTTTTGAAGGAAATTCGATAGATTATGTTGCTTATAGACATTAGCCCTCTGGTAGGGACAAACGTACCTTTCTGCAGATGCTCTATGATCCGGGCAATCTCAATTGGCTGTAAATTGAAAAAAATCCAGCGGCTATATGCCTTATTCTGCTTGATTTCGCCGGATGGCTTCTTGTAACTCATGCGTGTGAAAGCCAAGAACAAAAGGGCATTCCTGGCATCGGTCAATATCTATGTGGAAACAATATCTCCACTATAGAGGACAAGAAATTTTGGGTCGGTTAGGCAAAAAGCGCACGGGAAAATGAAGTACTTTCAAGGACTGCCAAAGAATGGACAGATGTTCACTAAAACGGTCATAATTTTGTCATTCGGAGTCCGTGTCGGACCCACAAGTACTCAAACTGCTCGCGCCGAGTGTGCGAATCCATAAAATACGCCCCGCTTGCACCAGGAGGCCCGGAGTACCCTCAAATACGGCCTTAAGCAGGACTTTGTCGCCCTGAAAGTCAAAGAACATCATTTGTCATTGTTTTTCACGCAAGTTTCTGAACCCATTGGCACTTCCTTTTGAAGGAAATTCGAGAGATTATGTTTCTTATAGACATTAGCCCCCCTGGTAGGGACAAACGTACCTTTCTGCAGATGCTCTATGATCCGAGCAATCTCATTTGGTCGTAAATTGAAAAAAATCCAGTGGCTATATGCCTTATTCTCCTTGATTTCGCCGGATGGAACGCTGTAACTCATGCGCGTGAAAGCCAAGAACAAAAGGGCATTCCTGGCATAGGTCAATATCTATGTGGAAACTATATCTCCACTATAGAGGACAAGAAATTTTGGGGTGGTGAGGCAAAAAAGCGCACGGGAAAATGAAGTACTTTCAAGGACTGCCATAGAATGGACATATGTTCACTACAACGGTCATAATTTTGTCATTCGGAGTCCGTGTCGGACCCACAAGTACTCAAACTGCTCGCGCCAAGCGCGTGAATCGAGAAAATACTCACCGCTTGGGCTAGGAGACCTGGAGTACCCTCAAATACGGCCTTAAGTAGGACTTTTTGGCCCTGAAAGTCAAAGAACATCATTCGTTGCTGTTTTTCAGACAAGTTTCTGAACCCATTGGCACTTCCTTTTGAAGGAAATTCTAGAGGTTATGTTGCTTATAGACATTAACCCCCCTGGTAGGGACAAACGTACCTTTCTGCAGATGCTCTATGATCCGGGCAATCTCATTTGGCCGTAAATTGAAAAAAATCCAGCGGCTATATGCCTTATTCTCCTTGATTTCGCCGGATGGCATGCTGTAACTCATGCGCGTGAAAGCCAAGAACAAAAGGGCATTCCTGGAATCGGTCAATATATATGTGGAAATGATATCTCCACTATAGAGGACAAGAAATTTTGGGGCGGTTAGGCAAAAAGCGCACAGGAAAATGTAGTACTTTCAAGGACTGCCATAGAATGGACAGATGTTCACTAAAACGGTCATAATTTTGTCATTCGGAGTCCGTGTCGGACCCACAAGTACTCAAACTGCTCGCGCCGAGCATGCGAATCGAGAAAATACTCCCCGCTTGCGCCAGGAGGCCCGGAGTACCCTCAAATACGGCCTTAAGCAGGACTTTTTGGCCCTGAAAGTCAAAGAACATCATTCGTCGCTGTTTTTCAAACAAGTTTCTGAACCCATTGGCACTTCCTTTTGAAGGAAATTCGAGAGATTATACATTAGCCCCCTGGTAGGGACAAACGTACCTTTATGCAGATGCTCTATGATCCGGGCAAACTCGTTTGGCCGTAAATTGAAGAAAATCTAGCAGCTATATGCCTTAATCTCCTTGTTTTCGCCGAATGGCATGCTGTAACTCATGCGCGTGAAATCCAAGAACAAAAGGGTATTCCTGGCATTGGTCAATATATATGTGGAAATGATATCTCCATTATAGAGGACAAGAAATTTAGGGGCGGTTAGGCAAAAAGCGCACGGGAAAATGAAGTACTTTAAAGGACTGCCATAGAATGGACAGATGTTCACTAAAACGGTCATATATTTGTCATTCGGAGTCCATGTCGGACCCAGAAGTACTCAAACTGCTTGCGCCGAGCGTACGAATCCAGAAAATACTCCCCGCTTGCGCCAGGAGGCTCGGAGTACCCTCAAATACGGCCTTAAGCAGGACTTTTTGGCCCTGAAAGTCAAAGAACATCATTCGTCGCTGTTTTTCAGACAAGTTTCTGAACCCATTGGCACTTCCTTTTGAAGGAAATTCGAGAGATTATGTTGCTTATAGACATTTTCTCCCTGGTAGGGACAAACGTACCTATCTGCAGATGCTCTATGATCCGGGCAGTCTCATTTGGCCGTAAATTGAAAAAAATCCAGCGGCTATATGCCTTATTCTCCTTGATTTCGCAGGATGGCATGCTGTAACTCATGCGCGTGAAAGCAAAGAACAAAAGGGCATTCCTGGCATCAGTCAATATCTATGTGGAAATGATATATCCACTATAAAGGACAAGAAATTTTGGGGCGGTTAGGCAAAAAGCGCACGGGAAAATGAAGTACTTTCAAGGACTTCCATAGAATAGACACATGTTCACTAAAACGGTCATAATTTCGTCATTCGGAGTCCGTGTCGGACCCACAAGTACTCGAACTGTTCGCGGCGAGCATGTGAATCTAGAAAATACCCCTGGCTTGCACCAGGAGGCCCGGAGTACCCTCAAATACGGCCTTAAGTAGGTCTTTTTGGCCCTGAAAGTCAAAGAACATCATTCGTCGCTAATTTTCAGACAAGTTTCTGAACCCATTGTCACTTCCTTTTGAAGGAAATTCGAGAGATTATGTTGCTTATAGACAATAGCCCACCCGGTAGGGACAAACGTACCTTTCTGCAGATGTTCTATAGTCTGGGCAATCACATTTGGCTGTAAATTGAAGAAAATCCAGCGGCTATATGCCTTATTCTACTTGTTTTCGCCGGATGGCATGCTGTAACTCATGCGCGTGAAAGCCAAGAACAAAAGGGCATTCCTGGCATCGGTCAATATATATGTGGAAATGACATCTCCACTATAGAGGACAAAAATTTTTTGGGTGTTTAGGCAAAAAGCGCACGGGAAAATGAAGTACTTTCAAGGACTGCCATAGAATGGACAGATGTTCACTAAAACGGTCATAATTTTGTCATTCGGACTCCGTCTCGGACCCACAAGTACTCAAACTGCTCGCGGCGAGCGTGGGAATCCATAAAATACTCCCCGCTTGCACCAGGAGGCCCGCAGTACCCTCAAATATGGCCTTAAGCGGGTCTTTTTGGCCCAGAAAGTCAAAGAACATCATTCGTCGCTGTTTTTCAGACAAGTTTCTGAACCCATTGGCACTTCCTTTTATAGGAAATTCGAGAGATTATGTTGCTTATAGACATTAGCCCACCTGGTAGGGACAAACGTACCTTTCTGCAGATGCTCTATGGTCCGGGCAATCTCATTTGGCCGTAAATTGATGAAAATTCAGCGGCTATATGCCTTATTCTACTTGTTTTCGCCGGATGGCATGCTGTAACTCATGTGCGTGAAAGCCAAGAACAAATGGGCATTCCTGGCATCGGTCAATATATATGTGGAAATGATATCTCCACTATATAGGACAAGAAATTTTGGGGTGTTTAGGGAAAAAGCGCACGGGAAAATGAAGTACTTTCAAGGACTGCCATAGAATGGACAGATGTTCACTAAAACGGTCATAATTTTGTCATTCGGAGTCCGTGTCGGACCCACAAGTACTCAAACTGCTCGCGGTGAGCATGTGAATCCATAAAATACTCCCCGCTTGCGCCTAGAGGTCCAGAGTACCCTCAAATATGGCCTTCAGCAGGACTTTTTGGCCCTGAAAGTCAAAGAACATCATTTGTCGCTGTTTTTCAGGCAAGTTTCTGAACCCATTGGCACTTCCTTTTGAAGGAAATTTGAGAGATTATGTTGCTTATAGACATTAGCCCCCTGGTAGGGACAAACGTACCTTTCTGCAGATGCTCTATGATCCGGGCAATCTCATTTGGCCGTAAATTGAAAAAATCCAGTGGCTATATGCCTTATTCTCCTTGATTTCGCAGGATGGCATGCTGTAACTCATGCGCGTGAAAGCCAAGAACAAAAGGGCATTCATGGGATCGGTCAATATCTATGTGGAAACAATATCTCCACTATAGAGGACAAGAAATTTTGGGGCGGTTAGGCAAAAAGCGCACGGGAAAATGAAGTACTTTCAAGGACTTCCATAGAATGGACAGATGTTCACTAAAACGGTCATAATTTTGTCATTCGGAGTCCGTGTCGGACCCACAAGTACTCAAACTGCTCGCGGCAAGCGTGCGAATCCAGAAAATACTCCCGGCTTGCACCAAAAGGCCCGGAGTACCCTCAAATACGGCCTTAAGCAGGACTTTTTGGCCCTGAAAGTCAAAGAACATCATTCGTCGCTATTTTTCAGACAAGTTTCTGAACCCATTGGCACTTCCTTTTGAAGGAAATTCAAGAGATTATGTTGCTTATAGACATTAGCCCCCCTTGTATGGACAAACGTACATTTCTGCAGATGCTCTATGATCCGGGCAATCTCATTTGGCTGTAAATTGAAGAAAATCCAGCGACTATATGCCTTTTTCTCCTTGTTTTCGCCGGATGGCATGTTGTAACTCATGCGCGTGAAAGCCAAGAACAAAAGGGCATTCCTGGCATCGGTCAATATATATGTGGAGTCGATATCTCCACTATAGAGGACAAGAAATTTTGGGGCGGTTAGGCAAAAAGCGCACGGGAAAATGTAGTACTTTCAAGGACTGCCATAGAATGGACAGATGTTCACTAAAACAGTCCTAATTTTGTCATTCGGAGTCCGTGTCGGACCCACAAGTACTCAAACTGCTCGCGCCGAGCATGCGAATCTAGAAAATACTCCCCGCTTGCGCCAGTAGGCCCAGAGTACCCTCAAATATGGCCTTAAGCAGGACTTTTTGGCCCTGAAAGTCAAAGGACATCATTCGTCGCTGTTTTTCAGACAAGTTTCTGAACCCATTGGAACTTCCTTTTGAAGGAAATTCGAGAGATTATGTTGCTTATAGACATTAGCCCCCCTGGTAGGGACAAACGTACCTTTCTGCAGATGCTCTATGATCCGGGAAATCTCATTTGGCCGTAAATTGAAGAGCGGCTATATGCCTTATTCTCCTTGTTTTTTGCCGAATGGCATGCTGTCACTCATGCGCGTGAAAACCAAGAACAAAAGGGCATTCCTGGCATCGGTCAATATATATGTGGAAAAGATATCTACAATATAGTGGACAATAAATTTTGGGGTGGTTAGGCAAAAAGCGCACGGGAAAATGAAGTACTTTCAAGGACTGCCATAGAATGGACAGATGTTCACTAAAACGGTCATAATTTTGTCATTCGGAGTCCATGTCGGACCCACATATACTCAAACTACTCGCGGCAAGCGTGCGAATCTAGAAAATACTCCCCGCTTGCGCCAGGAGGCCTGGAGTACCCTCAAATACGGCCTTAAGCAGGAGTTTTTGGCCCTGAAAGTCAAAGAACATCATTCGTCGTTGTTTTTCAGACAAGTTTCTGAACCCATTGGCACTTCCTTTTGAAGGAAATTCAAGAGATTATGTTGCTTATAGACATTAGCCCCCCTGGTAGGGACAAACGTACCTTTCTGCAGATGCTCTATGATCAGGGCAATCTCATTTGGCCGTAAATTGAAGAAAATCCAGCGGCTATATGCCTTATTCTCCTTGTTTTCGCCGGATGGCATGCTGTAACTCATGCACGTGAAAGCCAAGAACAAAAGGGCATTCCTGGCATCGGTCAATATATATGTGGAAACGATATCTCCTCTATAGAGGACAAGAAATTTTGGGGCACTCAGGCAAAAAGCGCATGAGAAAATGAAGTACTTTCAAGGACTGACATAGAATGGACAGATGTTCACTAAAACGGTCATAATTTTGTAATTCGGAGTCCGTGTCCGACCCATATGTACTCAAACTGCTCGCGGCGAGCGCGCGAATCCAAAAAATACTCCCTGCTTGCACCTGGAGGCCCGCAGTACCCTCAAATTCAGCCTTAAGCAGGACTTTTTGGCCCTGAAAGTTAAAGAACATCATTCGTCACTGTTTTTCAGACAAGTTTCACAACCCATTGGAACTTCCATTGGAAGGAAATTCGAGAGATTATGTTGTTTATAGACATTAGCCCCCCTGGTAGGGACAAACGTACCTTTCCGCAGATGCTCTATGATCCGGGCAATCTCATTTGGCAGTAAATTGAAGAGAGGCTATATGCCTTATTCTCCTTGTTTTCGCCGGATGGCATGCTGTCACTCTTGCGCGTGAAAGCCAAGAACAAAATGGCATTCCTGGCATCGGTCAATATATATGTGGAAACGATATTTCCTATGTAGAGGACAAGAAATTTTGGGGCACTCAGGCAAAAAGCGCACGAGAAAATGAAGTACTTTCAGGGACAGCCATAGAATGGACAGATGTTCACTAAAACGGTCATAATTTTGTCATTCGGAGTCCGTGTCGGACCAATAATTAATCAAACTGCTCGCGGCGAGCACGCGAATCCAAAAAATACTCCCTGCTTCCGCCTGGAGGCCCGAAGTACCCTCAAATTCAGCCTTAAGCAGGACTTTTTGGCCCTGAAAGTCAAAGAACATCATTCGTCGCTGTTTTTCAGACAAGTTTCTGAACCCATTGGAACTTCCTTTTGAAGGAAATTCGAGAGATTATGTTGCTTATAGACATTAGCTCCCCTGGTAGGGACAAACGTACCTTTCTGCAGATGCTCTATGATCTGGGCAATCTCATTTGGCCGTAAATTGAAGAGCGGCTATATGCCTTATTCTCCTTGTTTTTTGCCGAATGGCATGCTGTCACTCATGCGCGTGAAAACCAAGAACAAAAGTGCATTCCTGGCACCGGTCAATATATATGTGGAAACGATATCTACAATATAGAGGACAATAAATTTTGGGGTGGTTAGGAAAAAAGCGCACGGGAAAATGAAGTACTTTCAAGGACTGCCATAGAATGGACAGATGTTCACTAAAACGGTCATAATTTTGTCATTCAGAGTCCATGTCGGACCCACAAATACTCAAACTGCTCGCGGCAAGCGTGCGAATCTAGAAAATACTACCCGCTTGCGCCAGGAGGCCCGGAGTACCCTCAAATACGGTTTTAAGCAGGAGTTTTTGGCCCTGAAAGTCAAAGAACATCATTCGTCGTTGTTTTTCAGACAAGTTTCTGAACCCATTGGCACTTCCTTTTGAACGAAATTCGAGAGATTATGTTGCTTATAGACATTAGCCCCCCTGGTAGGGACAAACATACCTTTCTGCAGATGCTCTATGATCAGGGCAATCTCATTTGGCCGTAAATTGAAGAAAATCCAGCGGCTATATGCCTTATTCTCCTTGTTTTCGCCGGATGGCATGCTGTAACTCATGCACGTGAAAGCCAAGAACAAAAGGGCATTCCTGGCATCGGTCAATATATATGTGGAAACGATATCTCCTCTATAGAGGACAAGAAATTTTGGGGCACTCAGGCAAAAAGCGCATGAGAAAATGAAGTACTTTCAAGGACTGCCATAGAATGGACAGATGTTCACTAAAACGGTCATAATTTTGTAATTCGGAGTCCGTGTCGGACCCATATGTACTCAAACTGCTCGCGGCGAGCGTGCGAATCCAAAAAATACTCCCTGCTTGCACCTGGAGGCCCGCAGTACCCTCAAATTCATCCTTAAGCAGGACTTTTTGGCCCTGAAAGTTAAAGAACATCATTCGTCACTGTTTTTCAGACAAGTTTCTCAACCCATTGGAACTTCCATTTGAAGGAAATTCGAGATATTATGTTGTTTATAGACATTAGCCCCCCTGGTAGGGACAAACGTACCATTCTGCAGATGCTCTATGATCCGGGCAATCTCATTTGGCAGTAAATTGAAGAGCGGCTATATGCCTTATTCTCCTTGTTTTTGCCGGATTGCATGTTGTCACTCATGGGCATGAAAGCCAAGAACAAAAGGGCAATCCTGGCATCCGTGAATATATATGTGGAAACGATATCTCCACTACAGAGGACAAGAAATTTTGGGGCGGTTAGGCAAAAAGCGCACGGGAAAATGAAGTACTTTCAAGGACTGCCATAGAATGGACAGATGTTCACTAAAACGGTCATAATTTTGTCATTCGGAGTCCATGTCGGACCCACAAATACTCAGACTGCTCACGCCGAGCGTGCGGATCTAGAAAATACCCCCTGCTTGTGCCAGGAGGCCCGGAGTACCCTCAAATACGGCCTAAAGCAGGACTTTTTGGCCCTGAAAGTCAAAAACATCATTCGTCGCTGTTTTTCAGACAAGTTTCTGAACCCATTGGCACTTCCTTTTGAAGGAAATTCGAGAGATTATATTGCTTATAGACATTAGCCCGCCTAGTAGGGATAAACGTACCTTTCTACAGATGCTCTATGATCCGGGCAATCTCATTTGGTCGTAAATTGAAGAAAATCCAGTGGCTATATGCCTTATTCGCCTTGTTTTCGCCGGATGGCATGCTGTAACTCATGCGCGTGAAAGCCAAGAACAAATGGGCATTCCTGGCATTGGTCAATATATATGTGGGAACGATATCTCCTCTATAGAGGACAAGAAATTTTGGGGCACTCAGGCAAAAAGCGCACAAGAAAATGAAGTACTTTCAAGGACTGCCATAGAATGGACAGATGTTCACTAAAATGGTCATAATTTTGTCATTCGGAGTCCGTGTCGGACCCATAAGTACTCAAACTGCTCGCGGCGAGTGTGCACATCCAAAAAATACTACATGCTTGCACCTGGAGGCCCGCAGTACCCTCAAATTCAGCCTGAAGCAGGGCTTTTTGGCCCTGAAAGTCAAAGAACATCATTCGTCGCTGTTTTTCAGACAAGTTTCTAAACCCATTGGAACTTCCTTTTGAAGGAAATTCGAGTGATTATGTTTCTTATAGACATTAGCCCCCCTGCTAGGGACAAATGTACCTTTCTGCAGATGCTCTATGATCCGGCCAATCTCATTTGGCCCTAAATTGAAGAGCGGCTATATGCCTTATTCTCCTTGTTTTTGCCGGATGGCATGCTGTCACTCATGCGCGTGAAAGAGAAGAATAAAAGGGCATTCCTGGCATCGATCAATATATATGTAGAAACGATATCTCCAATATAGAGGACAAGAAATTTTGGGGTGGTTAGGCAAAAAGCGCACGGGAAAATGAAGTACTTTCAAGGACTGCCATAGTATGGATAGATGTTCACTAAAACGGTCATAATTTTGTCATTCAGAGTCCATGTCGGACCCACAAATACTCAGACTGCTCGCGGCGAGCATGCAAATCTAGAAAATACTCCCCGCTTGTGCCAGGAGGCCCGGAGTACCCTCAAATACGGCCTAAAGCAGGACTTTTTGGCCCTGAAAGTCAAAAACATCATTCGTCGCTATTTTTCAGACAAGTTTCTAAACCCATTGGCACTTCCTTTTGAAGGAAATTCGAGAGATTATATTGCTTATAGACATTAGCCCCCCTAGTAGGGACAAACGTACCTTTCTACAGATGCTCTATGATCCGGGCAATCTCATTTGGCCGTAAATTGAAGAAAATCTAGCGGCTATATGCCTTATTCTCCTTGTTTTCGCCGGATGGCATGCTGTAACTCATGCACGTGAAAGCCAAGAACAAATGGGCATTCCTGGCATCGTTCAATATATATGTGGGAACGATATCTCCTCTATAGAGGACAAGAAATTTTGGGGCACTCAGGTAAAAAGCGGATGAGAAAATGAAGTACTTTCAAGGACTGCCATAGAATGGACAGATGTTCACTAAAACGGTCATAATTTTGTCATTCGGAGTCCGTGTCGGACCCATAAGTACTCAAACTGCTCGCGGCGAGCGCGCGAATCCAAAAAATACTCCCTGCTTGCACCTGGAGGCCCGCAGTACCCTCAAATTCAGCCTTAAGCAGGACTTTTTGGCCCTGAAAGTCAAAGAACATCATTCGTCAGTGTTTTTCAGACAAGTTTCTGAACCCATTGGAACTTCCATTTGAAGGAAATTCGAGAGATTATGTTGTTTATAGACATTAGCTCCCCTGGTAGGGACAAACGTACCTTTCTACAGATGCTCTATGATCCGGGCAATCTCATTTGGCAGTACATTGAAGAGCGCCTATATGCCTTATTCTCCTTGTTTTCACCGGATGGCATGCTGTCACTCATGCGCGTGAAAGCCAAGAACAAAAGGGCATTCCTGGCATCGGTCAATATATATGTGGAAACGATATCTCCACTACAGAGGACAAGAAATTTTGGGGCGGTGAGGCAAAAAGCGCACGTGAAAATGAAGTACTTTCAAGGACTGCCATAGAATGGACAGATGTTCACTAAAACGGCATAATTTTGTCATTCGGAGTCCATGTCGGACCCACAAATACTCAAACTGCTCGCGGCGACCGTGCGAATCTAGAAAATACTCCGTGCTTGCACCAGGAGGCCCGGAGTACCCTCAAATACGGCATTAAGCAGGACTTTTTGGCCCTGAAAGTCAAAGAACATCATTCGTCGTTGTTTTTCAGACAAGTTTCTGAACCCATTGGCACTTCCTTTTGAAGGAAATTCAAGAGATTATGTTGCTTATAGACATTATCCCCCCTGGTAGGGACAAACATACCTTTCTGCAGATGCTCTATAATCCTGGCAATCTCATTTGGCCGTAAATTGAAGAAAATCCAGCGGCTATATGCCTTATTCTCCTTGTTTTCGCCGGATGGCATGCTGTAACTCATGCGCGTGAAAGCCAAGAAAAAAAGGGCATTCCTAGCATAGGTCAATATATATGTGGAAACGATATCTCCTCTATAGAGGACAAGAAATTTTGGGGCACTCAGGCAAAAAGCGCATGAGAAAATGAAATACTTTCAGGGACTGCCATAGAATGGACAGATGTTCAGTAAAACGGTCATAATTTTGTCATTCGGAGTCCGTGTCGGACACTTAAGTACTCAAACGACTCGCGGCGAGCATGCGAATCCAAAAAATGCTCCCTAATTGCACCTGAAGGCGCACAGTACCCTCAAATTCAGCCTTAAGCAGGACTTTTTGGCCCTGAAAGTCAAAGAACATCATTCGTCGTTGTTTTTCAGACAAGTTTCTGAACCCATTGGAACTTCCTTTTGAAGGAAATTCGAGATATTATGTTGCTTACAGACATTAGCCCCCCTGGTTGGGACAAACGTACATTTCTTCAGATGCTCTATGATCCAGGAAATCTCATTTGGCCGTAAATTGAAGAGCGGCTATATGCCTTATTCTCCTTGTTTTTGCCGGATGGCATGCTGTCAGTCATGCGCGTGAAAGCAAGAACAAAAGGTCATTCTTGGCATCGGTCAATATATATGTGGAAACAATATCTCCTCTATAGAGGACAAGAAATTTTGGGGCAGTCAGGCAAAAAGCGCACGAGAAAATGAACTACTTTCAAGGACTGCCATAGAATGGACAGATGTTCACTAAAACGGCCATAATTTTGTCATTCAGAGTCTGTGTCGGACCCATAAGTACTCAAACTGCTCGCGGCGAGCATGCGAATCCAAAAAATACTCCCTGCTTGCACCTGGAGGCCCGCAGTACCCTCAGATTCAGCCTTAAGAAGGACTTTTTGGCCCTGAAAGTCAAAGAACATCATCCGTCGCTGTTTTTCAGACAAGTTTCTGAACCCATTGGAACTTCCTTTTGAAGGAAATTCGAGAGATTATGTTGCTTATAGACATTAGCCTCCCTGGTAGGGACAAACGTACCTTTCTGCAGATGCTCTATGATCCGGGCAATCTCATTTGGCCATAAATTGAAGAGCGGCTATATGCCTTATTCTCCTTGTTTTTCCGGATGGCATGCTGTCACTCATGCGCGTGAAAGCCAAGAACAGAAGGGCATTCCTGGCATTGGTCAATATATATGTGGAACCGATATCTCTAATATAGAGGACAAGAAATTTTGGGGCGGTTAGGCAAAAAGTGCACGGGAAAATGAAGTACTTTCAAGGACTGCTATAGAATGGACACATGTTCACTAAAACGGTCATAATTTTGTCATTCGGAGTCCATGTCGGACCCACAAATACTCAAACTGCTCGCGGCAAGCGTGCAAATCTAGAAAATACTACCCGCTTGCGCCAGGAGGCCCGGAGTACCCTCAAATACGGCGTTAAGCAGGACTTTTTGGCCTTGAAAGTCAAAGAACATCATTCGTCGCTGTTTTTCAGACAAGTTTCTGAACCCATTGGCACTTCCTTTTGAAGGAAATTCGAGAGATTATGTTGCTTATAGACATTAGCCCCCCTTGTAGGGACAAACGTACCTTTCTGCAGATGCTCTATGATCAGGGCAATCTCATTTGGCCGTAAATTGAAGAAAATCCAGCGGCTATATGCCTTATTCTCCTTGTTTTCGCCGGATGGCATGCTGTAACTCATGCGCGTGAAAGCCAAGAACAAAAGGGCATTCCTGGCATCAGTCAATATATATGTGGAAATGATATCTTCTCTATAGAGGCCAAGAAATTTTGGGGCACTCAGGCAAAAAGTGCACGAGAAAATGAAGTACTTTCAAGGACTGCCATAGAATGGACAGATGTTCACTAAAACGGTCATAATTTTGTCATTCGGAGTCCGTGTCAGACCCATAAGTACTCAAACTGCTCGCAGTGAGCTCGCGATCCAAAAAATACTCCCTGCTTGCACCTGGAGGCCCGCAGTACCCTCAAATTCAGCCTTAAGCAGGACTTTTTGGCCCTGAAAGTCAAAGAACATCATTCGTCACTGTTTTTCAGACAAGTTTCTAAACCCATTGGAACTTCCATTTGAAGGAAATTCGAGAGATTATGTTGTTTATAGACATTAGCCCCCTGGTAGGGACAAACGTACCTTTCTGCAGATGCTCTATGATCCGGGCAATCTCATTTGGCAGTAAATTGAAGAGCGCCTATATGCCTTATTCTCCTTGTTTTCGCTGGATGGCATGCTGTAACTCATGCGCGTGAAAGCCAAGAACAAAAGGGCATTCCTGGCATCGGTCAATTTATAGGTGGAAATGATATCTTCTCTATAGAGGACAAGAAATTTTGGGGCACTCAGGCAAAAAGCGCACGAGAAAATGAAGTACTTTCAAGGACTGCCATAGAATGGACAGATGTTCACTAAAACGGTCATAATTTTGTCATTCGGAGTCCGTGTCAGACCCATAAGTACTCAAACTGCTCACGGCGAGCGCGCGATCCAAAAAATACTCCCTGCTTGCACCTGGAGGCCCTGAAAGTCAAAGAACATCATTCGTCACTGTTTTTCAGACGAAGTTTCTGAACCCATTGGAACTTCCATTTGAAGGAAATTCGAGAGATTATGTTGTTTATAGACATTAGCCCCCCTGGTAGGGACAAACGTACCTTTCTACAGATGCTCTATGATCCGGGCAATCTCATTTGGCAGTAAATTGAAGAGCGCCTATATGCCTTATTCTCCTTGTTTTCGCCGGATGGCATGCTGTCACTCATGCGCGTGAAAGCCAAGAACAAAAGGGCATTCCTGGCATCGGTCAATATATATGTGGAAACGATATCTCCACTATAGAGGACAAGAAATTTTGAGGTGGTTAGGCAAAAAGCGCACGGTAAAATGAAGTACTTTCAAGGACTGCCATATAATGGACAGATGTTCACTAAAACGGTCATAATTTTGTCATTCGGAGTCCATGTCGGACCCACAAATACTCAAACTGCTCGCGGCAAGCGTGTGAATCTAGAAAATACTCCGTTCTTGCACCAGGAGGCCCGGAGTACCCTGAAATACGGCATTAAGCAGGACTTTTTGGCCCTGAAAGTCAAAGAACATCATTCGTCGCTGTTTTTCAGACAAGTTTCTGATCCCATTGGCACTTCCTTTTGAAGGAAATTCAAGAGATTATGTTGCTTATAGACATTAGCCCCCCTGGTAGGGACAAACGTACCTTTCTTCAGATGCTCTATGATCCGGGCAATCTCATTTGGCCGTAAATTGAAGAAAATCCAGCGGCTATATGCCTTATTCTCCTTGTTTTCGCCGGATGGCATGCTGTAACTCATGCACGTGAAAGCCAAGAAAAAAGGGCATTCCTAGCATTGGTCACTATATATGTGGAAACGATATCTCCTCTATAGAGGACAAGAAATTTTGGGGCACTCGGGCAAAAAGCGCATGAGAAAATGAAGTACTTTCAGGGATTGCCATAGAATGGACAGATGTTCACTAAAACGGTCATAATTTTGTCATTCGGAGTCCGTGTCGGACCAATAAGTACTCAAACTACTCGCAGCGAGCACGCGAATCCAAAAAATACTCCCTGCTTGCGCTTGGAGGCCCACAGTACCCTCAAATTCAGCCTTAAGCAAGACTTTTTGGCCCTGAAAGTCAAAGAACATCATTCGTCGCTGTTTTTCAGACTAGTTTCTGGACCCATTGGAACTTCCTTTTGAAGGAAATTCGAGAGATTATGTTGCTTATAGACATTAGCCCCCCTGGTAGGGACAAATGTACATTTCTGCAGATGCTCTATGATCCGGGAAATCTCATTTGGTCGTAAATTGAAGAGCGGCTATATGCCTTATTCTCCTTGTTTTTGCCAGATGGCATGCTGTCACTCATGTGTGTGAAAGCAAGAACAAAAGGTGATTCTTGGCATCGGTCAATATATATGTGGAAACGATATCTCCTCTATAGAGGACAAGAAATTTTGGGGCAGTCAGGCAAAAAGCGCACGAGAAAATGAAGTACTTTCAAGGACTGCCATAGAATGGACAGATGTTCACTAAAACGGCCATAATTTTGTCATTCGGAGTCCGTGTTGGACCCATAAGTAGTCAAACTTCTCGCGGCGAGCGCGCGAATCCAAAAAATACTCCCTGCTTGCACCTGGAGGCCCGCAGTACCCTCAAATTCAGCCTTAAGCGGGACTTTTTGGCCCTGAAATTCAAAGAACATCATTCGTCACTGTTTTTGAGACAAGTTTCTGAACCCATTGGAACTTCCATTTGAAGGAAATTAAAGAGATTATGTTGTTTATAGACATTAGCCCCCCCCCCTGGTAGGGACAAACGTACCTTTCTGCAGATGCTCTATGATCCGGGCAATCTCATTTGGAAGTAAATTGAAGAGCGGCTATATGCCTTATTCTCCTTGTTTTCGCCGGATGGCATGCTGTCACTCATGCGCGTGAAAGCCAAGAACAAAAGGGCATTCCTGGCATCAGTCAGTATATATGTGGAAACGATATCTCCACTATAGAGGACAAGAAATTTTGGGGCGGTTAGGCAAAAAGCGCACGGGAAAATGAAGTACTTTCAAGGACTGCCATAGAATGGATAGATGTTCACTAAAACGGTCATAATTTTGTCATTCGGAGTCCATGTCGGACCCACAAATACTCAAACTCCTTGCGGCGAGCATGCGAATCTAGAAAATACTACCCGCTCGCGCCAGGAGGCCCGGAGTACCCTCAAATACGGCCTAAAGCAGGACTTTTTGGCCCTGAAAGTCAAAGAACATCATTCGTCGCTATTTTTCAGACAAGTTTCTGAACCCATTGGCACTTCCTTTTGAAGGAAATTCGAGAGATTATGTTTCTTATAGACATTAGCCCCCCTGGTAGGGCCAAACGTACCTTTCTGCAGATGCTCTATGATCAGGGCAATCTCATTTGGCCGTAAATTGAAGAAAATCCAGCGGCTATATGCCTTATTCTCCTTGTTTTCGCCGGATGGCATGCTGTAACTCATGCGCGTGAAAGCCAAGAACAAAAGGGCATTCCTGGCATCGGTCAATATATATGTGGAAACGATATCTCCTCTATAGCGTACAAGAAATTTTGGGGCAGTCAGGCAAAAAGCGCATGAGAAAATGAAGTACTTTCAAGGACTGCCATAGAATGGATAGATGTTCACTAAAATGGCCATAATTTTGTCATTCGGAGTCCATGTCGGACCCATAAGTACTCAAACTGCTCGCGGCGAGCGCGCGAATCCAAAAAATACTCCGTGCTTGCACCTGGAGGCCCACAGTATCCTCAAATTCAGCCTTAAGCAGGACTTTTTGGCCCTGGAAGTCAAAGAACATCATTCATCACTGTTTTCAGACAAGTTTCTGAACCCATTGGAACTTCCATTTGAAGGAAATTTGAGAGATTATGTTGTTTATAGACATTAGCCACCCCGGTAGGGACAAACGTACCTTTCTGTAGATGCTCTATGATCTGGGCAATCTCATTTGGCAGTAAATTGAAGAGCGGCTATATGCCTTATTATCCTTGTTTCCGTCGGATGGCATGCTGTCACTCATGCGCGTGAAAGCCAAGAACAAAAGGGCATTCCTGGCATCGGTCAATATATATGTGGAAATGATATCTCCACTATAGAGGACAAGAATTTTGGGGCGGTTAGGCAAAAAGCGCACGGGAAAATGAAGTACTTTCAAGGACTGCTATAGAATGGACAGATGTTCACTAAAACGGTCATAATTTTGTCATTCGGAGTGCATGTCGGACCCACAAATACTCAAACTGCTCGCGGCGAGCGTGCGAATCTAGAAAATACTCCCCGCTTGCTCCAGGAGGCCCGGAGTACCCTCAAATACGGCCTTAAGCAGGACTTTTTGGCCCTGAAAGTCAAAGAACATCATTCGTCGCTGTTTTTCAGACAATTTTCTGAACCCATTGGCACTTACTTTTGAAGGAAATTCGAGAGATTATGTTGCTTATAGACATTAGCCCCCCTGGTAGGGACAAACGTACCTTTCTGCAGATGCTCTATGATCAGGGAAATCTCATTTGGCTGTAAATTGAAGAAAATCCAGCGACTATATGCCTTATTCTCCTTGTTTTCGCCGGATGGCATGCTGTAACTCATGCGCGTGAAAGCCAAGAACAAAAGGGCATTCCTGGCATCGGTCAATATATATGTGGAAATGATATCTCCTCTATAGAGGACAAGAAATTTTGGGGCACTCAGGCAAAAAGTGCACGAGAAAATGAAGTACTTTCAAGGACTGCCATAGAATGGACAGATGTTCACTAAAACCATCATAATTTTGTCATTCGGAGTCTGTGTTGGACCTATAAGTACTCAAACTGCTCACGGTGAGCGCGCGAATCCAAAAAATACTCCGTGCTTGCACCTGGAGGCCCGCAGTACCCTCAAATTCAGCATTAAGCAGGACTTTTTGGCCCTGAAAGTCAAAGAACATCATTCGTCATTGTTTTTCAGACAAGTTTCTGAACCCATTGGAACTTCCATTTGAAGGAAATTCGAGAGATTATGTTGTTGATAGACATTAGCCCCCCTGGTAGGGACAAACGTACCTTTCTGCAGATGCTCTATGATCCGGGCAATCTCATTTGGCAGTAAATTGAAGAGCGGTTATATGCCTTATTCTACTTGTTTTCACCGGATGGCATGCTATCACTCATGCGCGTGAAAGCCAAGAACAAAAGGGCATTCCTGGCATCGGTCAATATATATATGTGGAAACGATATCTCCACTATAGAGGACAAGAAATTTTGGGGCGGTTAGGCAAAAAGCACACGGGAAAATGAAGTACTTTCAAGGACTGCCATAGAATGGACAGATGTTCACTAAAATGGTCATAGTTTTGTCATTCGGAGTCCATGTCCGACCCACAAATACTCAAACTGCTCGCGGCGAGCATGCGAATCTAGAAAATACTCCGTGCTTGCCCCAGGAGGCTCGGAGTACCCTCAAATACGGCATTAAGCAAGACTTTTTGGCCCTGAAAGTCAAAGAACATCATTCGTCGCTGTTTTTGAGACAAGTTTCTGAACCCATTGGCACATACTTTCGAAGAAAATTCGAGAGATTATGTTGCTTATAGACATTAGCCCCCCTGGTAGGAACAAACGTACCTTTCTGCAGATGCTCTATGATCCGGGCAATCTCATATGGCCGTAAATTGAAGAAAATCCAGCGGTTATATGCCTTATTCTCCTTGTTTTCGCTGGATGGCATGCTATAACTCATGCGCGTGTAAGCCAAGAACAAAAGGGCATTCCTAGCATCAGTCAATATATATGTGGAAACGATATTTCCTCTATAGAGGACAAGAAATTTTGGGGCACTCAGGCAAAAAGCGCACGAGAAAATGAAGTACTTTCAGGGACTGCCATAGAATGGACAGATGTTCACTAAAACGGTCATAATTTTGTCATTCGGAGTCCGTGTCGGACCAATAAGTACCCAAACTGCTCGTGGTGAGCACGCGAATCCAAAAATTACTCCCTGCTTGCACCTGGAGGCCAGCAGTACCCTCAAATTCAGCCTTAAGCAGGACTTTTTGGCCCTGAAAGTCAAAGAACATCATTCGTCGTTGTTTTTCAGACAAGTTTCTGAACCGATTGGCACTTCCTTTTGAAGGATATTCGAGAGATTATGTTGCTTATAGACATTAGACCCCCTGGTAGGGACAAACGTACCTTTCTGCAGATGCTCTATGATCCGGGCAATCTCATTTGGTCGTAAATTGAAGAGCGGCTATATGCCTTATTCTCCTTGTTTTTGCCGAACGGCATGCTGTCACTCATGCGCGTGAAAGCCAAGAATAGAAGGGCATTCCTGGCATCGGTCAATATATATGTGGAAACGATATCTCCACTATAGAGGACAAGAAATTTTGGGGCGGTTAGGCAAAAAGCGCACGGGAAAATTAAGTACTTTCAAGGACTGCCATAGAATGGACAGATGTTCACTAAAACGGTCATAATTTTGTCATTCGGAGTCCATGTCGTACCCACAAATACTCACACTGCTCGCAGCGAGCGTACGAATCTAGAAAATACTCCCCGATTGCACCAGGAGGCCCGGAGTACCCTCAAATACGGCCTTAAGCAGGACTTTTTGGCCCTGAAAGTCAAAGAACATCATTCGTCGTTGTTTTTCAGACAAGTTTCTAAACCCATTGGAACTTCCTTTTGAAAGAAATTTGAGAGATTATGTTGCTTATAGACATTAGCCCCCCTGGTAGGGACAAACGTACCTTTCTGCAGATGCTCTATGATCCAGGCAATTTCATTTGGCCGTAAATTGAAGAAAATCCAGCGGCTATATGCCTTATTCTCCTTGTTTTCACCGGATGGCATGCTGTAACTCATGCGCGTGAAAGCCAAGAATAAAAGGGCATTCCTGGCATCGGTCAATATATATGTGGAAACGATATCTCCTCTATAGAGAACAAGAAATTTTGGGGCACTCAGGCAAAAAGCGCACGAGAAAATGTAGTACTTTCAAGGACTGCCATAGAATGGACAGATGTTCATTAAACGGTCATAATTTTGTCATTCGGAGTCCGTGTCGGACCCATAAGTACTCAAACTGCTCGCGGCGAGCACGCGAATCCAAAAAATACTCCCTGCTTGCACCTGGAGGCCCGCAGTACCCTCAAATTCAGCCTTAAGCAGGACTTTTTGGCCTTGAAAGTCAAAGAACATCATTCGTCGCTGTTTTTCAGACAAGTTTCTGGACCCATTAGAACTTCCTTTTGAAGGAAATTCGAGAGATTATGCTGCTTATAGACATTATCCCCCCTGGAAGGGACAAACGTACCTTTCTGCAGATGCTCTATGATCTGGGCAATCTTATTTGGCCGTAAATTGAAGAGCGGCTATATGCCTTATTCTGCTTGTTTTCGCCGGATGGCATGCTGTCACTCATACGCGTGAAAGCCAAGAACAAAAGGGCATTCCTGGCATTGGTCAATATATATGTGGAAACGATATCTCCACTATAGAGGACAAGAAATTTTGGGGTGGTTAGGCAAAAATTGCACGGGAAAATGAAGTACTTTCAAGGACTGCCATAGAATGGACAGATGTTCACTAAACGGTTATAATTTTGTCATTCGGAGTCCATGTCAGACCCACAAATACTCAAACTGCTTGCGGCGAGCATGCGAATCTATAAAATAATACCCCGCTTGTGCCAGGACGCCCGAAGTACCCTCATATACGGCCTTAAGCAGGACTTTTTGGCCCTGAAAGTCAAAGAACATCATTCGTCGCTGTTTTTCAGACAAGTTTCTGAACCCATTGGCACTTCCTTTTGAAGGAAATTCGAGAGATTATATTGCTTATAGACATTAGCCCCCCTGGTAGGGACAAATGTACCTTTCTGCAGATGCTCTATGATCCGGGCAATCTCATTTGGCCGTAAATTGAAGAAAATCCAGCGGCTATATGCCTTATTCTCCTTGTTTTCGCCGGATGGCATGCTGTAACTCATGCGCGTGAAAGCCAAGAACAAAAGGGCAGTCCTAGCATCGGTCAATATATATGTGGAAACGATATCTCCTATATAGAGGACAAGAAATTTTGGGGCACTCAGGCAAAAAGCGCACGAGAAAATGAAGTAATTTCAGGGACTGCCATAGAATGGATAGATGTTCACTAAAACCGTCATAATTTTGTCATTCGGAGTCCGTGTCGGACCAATAAGTACTCACACTGCTCGAGGCGAGCGTGCGAATCCAAACAATACTCCCTGCTTGCGCCTGGAGGCCCGCAGTACCCTCAAATTCAGCCCTAAGCAGGACTTTTTGGCCCTGAAAGTCAAAGAACATCATTCGTCGCTGTTTTTCAGACAAGTTTCTGAACCCATTTTAACTTCCTTTTGAAGGAAATTCGAGAGATTATGTTACTTATAGACATTAGCTCCCCTGGTAGGGACAAACGTACCTTTCTGCAGATGCTCTATGATCTGGGCAATCTTATTTGGCCGTAAATTGAAGAGCGGCTATATGCCTTATTCTGCTTGTTTTCGCCGGATGGCATGCTGTCACTCATACGCGTGAAAGCCAAGAACAAAAGGGCATTCCTGGCATTGGTCAATATATATGTGGAAACGATATCTCCACTATAGAGGACAAGAAATTTTGGGGTGGTTAGGCAAAAATTGCACGGGAAAATGAAGTACTTTCAAGGACTGCCATAGAATGGACAGATGTTCACTAAACGGTTATAATTTTGTCATTCGGAGTCCATGTCAGACCCACAAATACTCAAACTGCTTGCGGCGAGCATGCGAATCTATAAAATAATACCCCGCTTGTGCCAGGACGCCCGAAGTACCCTCATATACGGCCTTAAGCAGGACTTTTTGGCCCTGAAAGTCAAAGAACATCATTCGTCGCTGTTTTTCAGACAAGTTTCTGAACCCATTGGCACTTCCTTTTGAAGGAAATTCGAGAGATTATATTGCTTATAGACATTAGCCCCCCTGGTAGGGACAAATGTACCTTTCTGCAGATGCGCTATGATCCGGGCAATCTCATTTGGCCGTAAATTGAAGAAAATCCAGCGGCTATATGCCTTATTCTCCTTGTTTTCGCCGGATGGCATGCTGTAACTCATGCGCATGAAAGCCAAGAACAAAAGGGCAGTCCTAGCATCGGTCAATATATATGTGGAAACGATATCTCCTATATAGAGGACAAGAAATTTTGGGGCACTCAGGCAAAAAGCGCACGAGAAAATGAAGTACTTTCAGGGACTGCCATAGAATGGACAGATGTTCACTAAAACCGTCATAATTTTGTCATTCGGAGTCCGTGTCGGACCAATAAGTACTCACACTGCTCGAGGCGAGCGCGCGAATCCAAACAATACTCCCTGCTTGCGCCTGGAGGCCCGCAGTACCCTCAAATTCAGCCCTAAGCAGGACTTTTTGGCCCTGAAAGTCAAAGAACATCATTCGTCGCAGTTTTTCAGACAAGTTTCTGAACCCATTTTAACTTCCTTTTGAAGGAAATTCGAGAGATTATGTTACTTATAGACATTAGCTCCCCTGGTAGGGACAAACGTACCTTTCTGAAGATGCTCTATGATCCGGGCAATCTCATTTGGCCGTAAATTGAAGAGCGGCTATATGCCTTATTCTCCTTGTTTTTGCCGGATGGCATGCTGTCACTCATGCGCGTGAAAGCCAAGATCAAAAGGGCATTCCTAGCATCGGTCAATATATATATGGAAACGATATCTCCTCTATAGAGGACAAGAAATTTTGGGGCAGTCAGGCAAAAAGCGCACGAGAAAATGAAGTACTTTCAAGGACTGCCATAGAATGGACAGATGTTCACTAAAACGGCCATAATTTTGTCATTCGGAGTCCGTGTCGGACCCATAAGTACTCAAACTGCTCGCGGCGAGCGCGCGAATCCTAAAAATACTCCCTACTTGCACCTGGAAGACCGCAGTACCCTCAAATTCAGCCTTAAGCAGGACTTTTTGGCCGTGAAAGTGAAAGAACATCATTCGTCACTGTTTTTCAGACAAGGTTCTGAACCCATTGGAACTTCCATTTGAAGGAAATTCGAGAGATTATGTTGTTTGTAGACATTAGCCCCCCTGGTAGGGACAAACGTACCTTTCTGCAGATGCTCTATGATCCGGGCAATCTCATTTGGCAGTAAATTGAAAAGCGGCTATATGCTTATTCTCCTTGTTTTCGCCGGATGGCATGCTGTCACTCATGCGCGTGAAAGCCAAAAACAAAAGGGCATTCCTGGCATTGGTCAATATATATGTGGAAACGATATCTCCACTATAGAGGACAAGAAATTTTGGGCTGGTTAGGCAAAAAGCGCACGGGAAAATGAAGTACTTTCAAGGACTGCCATAGAATGGACAGATGTTCACTAAAACGGTCATAATTTTGTCATTCGGAGTCCATGTCGGACCCAAAAATACTCAAACTGCTCGCAGCAAGCGTGCGAATCTAGAAAATACTCCTCGCTTGCGCCAGGAGGCCCAGAGTACCCTCAAATACGGCCTTAAGCAGGACTTTTTGGCCCTGAAAGTCAAAGAGCATCATTCGTCGCTGTTTTTCAGACAAGTTTCTGAACCCATTGGCACTTCCTTTTGAAGGAAATTCGAGAGATTATGTTGCTTATATACATTAGCACCCCTGGTAGGGACAAACGAACCTTTCTGTAGATGCTCTATGATTAGGGCAATCTGATTTGGCCGTAAATTGAAGAAAATCCAGCGGCTATATGCCTTATTCTCCTTGTTTTCGCCAGATGGCATGCTATAACTCATGCGCGTGAAAGCCAAGAACAAAAGTGCATTCCTGGCATCGGTCAATATATATGTGGAAACAATATATCCTCTATAGAGGACAAAAAATTTTGGGGCACTCGGGCAAAAAGCGCACGAGAAAATGAAGTACTTTCAAGGATTGCCATAGAATGGACAGATGTTCACTAAAACGGTCATAATTTTGTCATTCGGAGTCCGTGTCGGACCCATAAGTACTCACACTGCTCGTGGCGAGCTCGCGAATCCAAAAAATACTCCCTGCTTGCACCTGGAGGCCCGTAGTACCCTCAAATTTAGCCTTAAGCAGGACTTTTTGGCCCTAAAAGTCAGAGAACATCATTCGTCACTGTTTTTCAGACAAGTTTCTGAACCCATTGGAACTTCCATTTGAAGGAAATTCGAGAGATTATGTTGTTTATAGACATTAGCCCCCCTGGTAGGGACAAACGTACCTTTCTGCAGATGCTCTATGATCCGGGCAATCTCATTTGGCAGTAAATTGAAGAGCGGCTATATGCCTTATTCTCCTTGTTTTCGCCGGATGGCATGCTGTCACTCATGACAAAAGGGCATTCCCGGCATCGGTCAATATATATGTGGAAACGATATCTCCACTATAGAGGACAAGAAATTTTGGGCGGTTTGGCAAAAAGTGCACTGGAAAATGAAGTACTTTCAAGGACTGCCATAGAATGACCATATGTTCACTAAAACGGTCATAATTTTGTCATTCGGAGTCCATGTCGGACCCACAAATACTCAAACTGCTCGCGGCGAGCGTGCGAATCGAGAAAATACTCCCCGCTTGCGCCAGGAGGCCCAGAGTACCCTCAAATACGGCCTTAAGCAGGACTTTTTAGCCCTAAAAGTCAAAGAACATCATTCGTCGCTGTTTTTCAGACAAGTTTCTGAACCCATTGGCACTTCCTTTTGAAGGAAATTTGAGAGATTATGTTGCTTATAGACATTAGCCCCCCTGGTAGGGACAAACGTACCTTTCTGCAGATGCTCTATGATCCGGGCAATCTCATTTTGCCGTAAATTGAAGAAAATCCAATGGCTATATGCCTTATTCTCCTTGTTTTCGCCGGATGGCATGCTGTAACTCATGCGCGTGAAAGCCAAGAACAAAAGAGAATTCCTGGCATCGGTAAATATATATGTGGAAACGATATCTCCTCTATAGAGGACAAGAAATTTTGGGGCACTCAGGTAAAAAGCGCACAAGAAAATGAAGTACTTTCAAGGACTGCCAAAGAATGGACATATGTTCACTAAAACGGTCATAATTTTGTCATTTGGAGTCCGTGTCGGACCCGTAAGTATTCAAACTGCTCGCGGCGAGTGCGCGAATCCAAAAAATACTCCCTGCTTGCACCTGGAGGCCCGTAGTACCCTCAAATTCAGCCTTAAGTAGGACATTTTGGCCCTGAAAGTCAAAGAACATCATTCGTCACTGTTTTTCAAACAAGTTTCTGAACCCATTGGAACTTCCATTTGAAGGAAATTCGAGAGATTATGTTGTTTATAGACATTAGCCCCCCTGGTAGGGACAAACGTACCTTTCTGCAGATGCTCTATGATCCGGGTAATCTCATTTGGCAGTAAATTGAAGAGCGGCTATATGCCTTATTCTCCTTGTTTTCGCCGGATGGCATGCTGTCACTCATGCGCGTGAAAGCCAAGAACAAAAGGGCATTCCTGGCATCGGTCAATATATGTGGAAACGATATCTCCACTATAGAGGACAAGAAATTTTGGGGCGGTTAGGCAAAAAGCGCACGGGAAAATGAAGTACTTTCAAGGACTGCCATAGAATGGACATATGTTCACTAAAACGGTCATAATTTTGTCATTCGGAGTCCATGTCGGACCCACAAATACTCAAACTGCTCGCGGCGAGCGTGCGAATCTAAAAAATACTCCCCGCTTGCGCTAGGAGGCCCAGAGTACCCTCAAATACGGCCGTAAGCAGGACTTTTTAGCCCTGAAAGTCAAAGAACATCATTTGTCGCTGTTTTTCCGACAAGTTTCTGAACCCATTGGCACTTCCTTTTGAAGGAAATTCGAGAGATTATGTTGCTTATAGACATTAGCCCCCTGGGTAGGAACAAACGTACCTTTTTGCAGATGCTCTATGATCCGGGCAATCTCATTTGGCCGTAAATTGAAGAAAATCCAGCGGCTATATGCCTTATTCTCCTTGTTTTCGACGGATGGCATGCTGTAACTCATGCGCGTGAAAGCCAAGAACAAAAGGGCATTCATGGCATCGGTCAATATATATGTGGAAACGATATCTCCTCTATAGAGGACAAGAAATTTTGGGGCACTCAGGCAAAAAGTTCACGAGAAAATGAAGTACTTTCAAGGACTGCCATAGAATGGACAGATGTTCACTAAAACATTCATAATTTTATCATTCGGAGTCCATGTTGGACCCATAAGTACTCAAACTGCTCGCGGCAAGCACGCGAATCCAAAAAATACTCCCTGCTTGCACCTGGCGGCCCGTAGTACCCTCAAATTCAGCCTTAAGCAGGACTTTTTGGACCTGAAAGTCAAAGAACATCATTCGTCACTGTTTTTCAGACAAGTTTCTGAAACCATTGGAACTTCCATTTGAAGGAAATTCGAGAGATTATGTTGTTTATAGACATTAGCCCCCCTGGTAGGGACAAACGTACCTTTCTGCAGAGGCTCTATGATCCGGGCAATCTCATTTGGCAGTAAATTGAAGAGCGGCTATATGCCTTATTCTCCTTGTTTTCGCCGGATGGCATGCTGTCACTCATGCGCGTGAAAGCCAAGAACAAAAGGGCATTCCTGGCATCGGTCAATATATATGTGGAAACAATATCTCCACTATAGAGGACAAGAAATTTTGGGGCGGTTAGGCAAAAAGCGCACGGGAAAATGAAGTACTTTCATGGACTGCCATAGAATGGACATATGTAAATAAAACGGTCATAATTTTGTCATTCGGAGTCCATGTTGGACCCACAAATACTCAAACTGCTCGCGGTGAGTGTGCGAATCTAGAAAATACTCCCCGCTTGCACCAGGAGGCTCGGAGTACCCTCAAATACGGCCTTAAGCAGGACTTTTTAGCCCTGAAAGTCAAAGAACATCATTCGTCGCTGTTTTTCAGACAAGTTCCTGAACCCATTGGCACTTCCTTTTGAAGGAAATTCGAGAGATTACGTTGCTTATAGACATTAGCTCCCCGGGTAGGAACAAATGTACCTTTCTGCAGATGCTCTATGATCCGGGCAATCTCATTTGGCCGTAAATTGAAGAAAATCCAGCGGCTATATGCCTTATTCTCCTTGTTTTCGCCGGATGGCATGCTGTAACTCATGCACGTGAAAGCCAAGAACAAAAGGGCATTCCTAGCATCGGTCAATATATATGTGGAAACGATATCTCCTCCATAGAGGACAAGAAATTTTGGGGCACTCAGGCAAAAAGCGCACGAGCAAATGAAGTACTTTCAAGGACTGCCATAGAATGGATAGATGTTCACTAAAACGGTCATAATTTTGTCATTCGGAGTCCGTGTCGGACCCATAAGTACTCAAACTGCTCTCGGCGAGCGCGCGAATCCAAAAAAACTCCCTGCTTGCACCTGGAGGCCCGTAGTACCATCAAATTCAGCCTTAAGCAGGACTTTTTGGCCCTGAAAGTCAAAGAACATCATTCGTCACTATTTTTCAGACAAGTTTATGAACCCATTGGAACTTCCATTTGAAGGAAATTTGAGAGATTATGTTGTTTATAGACATTAGCCCCCCTGGTAGGGACAAACATACCTTTCTGCAGATGCTCTATGATCCGGGCAATCTCATTTGGCAGTAAATTGAAGAGCGGCTATATGCCTTATTCTCCTTGTTTTCGCCGGATGGCATGCTGTCACTCATGCGCGTGAAAGCCAAGAACAAAAGGGCATTCCTGGCATCGGTCAGTATATATGTGGAAATGATATCTCCACTATAGAGGAGAACAAATTTTGGGGCGGTTAGGCAAAAAGCGCACGGGAAAATGAAGTACTTTTAAGGACTGCCATAGAATGGACATATGTTCACTAAAACGGTCATAATTTTGTCATTCGGAGTCCATGTCGGACCCACAAATACTCAAACTGCTCGCGGCGAGCGTGCGAATCTAGTAAATACTCCCCACTTGCGCCAGGAGGCCCGGAGTACCCTCAAATACGACCTTAAGCAGGACTTTTTAGTCCTGAAAGTCAAAGAACATCATTTGTCGCTGTTTTTCAGACAAATTTCTGAACCCATTGGCACTTCCTTTTGAAGGAAATTCGAGAGATTATGTTGCTTATAGACATTAGCCCCCCTGGTAGGGACAAACGTACCTTTCTGCAGATGCTCTATGATCAGGGCAATCTCATATGGCCGTAAATTGCAGAAAATCCAGCGGCTATATGCCTTATTCTTCTTGTTTTCGCCGGATGGCATGCTGTAACTCATGCGCGTGAAAGCCAAGAACAAAAGGGCATTCCTGGCATCGGTCAATATATATGTGGAAACGACATCTCCTCTATAGAAGAGAAGAAATTTTGGGGCACTCAGGCAAAAAGCGCACGAGAAAATGAAGTACTTTCAAGGACTGCCATAGAATGG
This sequence comes from Triticum timopheevii, assembly GCA_963921465.1. Classification (NCBI taxonomy): domain Eukaryota; kingdom Viridiplantae; phylum Streptophyta; class Magnoliopsida; order Poales; family Poaceae; genus Triticum; species Triticum timopheevii. Next base: position 273,406,560 of record OY997266.1, read on the forward strand.
ACAGATGTTCACTAAAACGGCCATAATTTTGTCATTTGGAGTCCGTGTCGGACCCATAAGTACTCAAACTGCTCGAGGCGAGCGTGCAAATCCAAAAAATACTCCCTACTTGCACCTGGAGGCCTGCAGTACACTCAAATTCAGCTTTAAGCAGGACTTTTTGGCCCTGAAAGTCAACGAACATCATTCGTCACTGTTTTTCAGACAAGGTTCTGAACCCATTGGAACTTCCATTTGAAGGAAATTCGAGAGATTATGTTGTTTATAGACATTAGCTCTCCTGGTAGGTACAAACGTACCTTTCTGCAGATGCTCTATGATCCAGGCAATTTCATTTGTCCATAAATTGAAGAAAATCCAGCGGCTATATGCCTTATTCTCCTTCTTTTCGCCGGATGGCATGCTGTAACTCATGCGCGTGAAAGCCAAGAACAAAAGGGCATTCCTGGCATCGGTCAATATATATGTGGAAACTATATCTCCTCTATAGAGAACAAGAAATTTTTGGGCACTCAGGCAAAAAGCGCACGAGAAAATGAAGTACTTTCAAGGACTGCCATAGAATGGACAGATGTTCATTAAATGGTCATAATTTTGTTATTCGGAGTCCGTGTCGGACCCATAACTACTCAAACTGCTCGCGGCGAGCGTGCAAATCCAAAAAATACTCCTTGCTTGCACCTGGAGGCCCGCAGTACCCTCAAATTCAGCCTTAAGCAGGATTTTTGGCCCTGAAAGTCAAGAAACATCATTCGTCGTTGTTTTTCAGACAAGTTTCTGGACCCATTGGAACTTCCTTTTGAAGGAAATTCGAGAGATTATGTTGCTTATAGACATTATCCCCCCTGGTAGGGACAAACGTACCTTTCTGCAGATGCTCTATGATCTGGGCAATCTCATTTGGCCGTAAATTGAAGAGCTGCTATATGCCTTATTCTCCTTGTTTTCGCCGGATGGCATGCTGTCACTCATGCGCGTGAAAGCCAAGAACAAAAGGGCATTCCTGGCATCGGTCAATATATATGTGGAAACGATATCTCCACTATAGCGGACAAGAAATTTTGGGGTGGTTAGGCAAAAAGCGCACGGGAAAATGAAGTACTTTCGAGGACTGCCATAGAATGGACAGATGTTCACTAAAACGGTCATAATTTTGTCATTCGGAGTCCATGTTGGACCCACAAATACTCAAACTGCTCGCGGCGAGCATCCGAATCTAGAAAATACTCCCCGTTTGCGCCAGGACGCCCGAAGTACCCTCAAATACGGCCTTAAGCAGGACTTTTTGGCCCTGAAAGTCAAAGAACATCATTCGTCGCTGTTTTTCAGACAAGTTTCTGAACCCATTGGCACTTCCTTTTGAAGGAAATTCGAGAGATTATATTGCTTATAGACATTAGCCCCCCTGGTAGGGACAAATGTACCTTTCTACAGATGCTCTATGATCCGGGAAATCTCATTTGGCCGTAAATTGAAGAAAATCCAGCGGCTATATGCCTTATTCTCCTTGTTTTCGCCGGATGGCATGCTGTAACTCATGCGCGTGAAAGCCAAGAACAAATGGGCATTCCTGGCATCGGTCAATATATATGTGGGAAAGATATCTCCTCTATAGAGGACAAGAAATTTTGGGGCACTCAGGCAAAAAGCGCACGAGAAAATGAAGTACTTTCAAGGACTGCCATAGAATGGACAGATGTTCACTAAAACGGTCATAATTTTGTCATTCGGAGTCCGTGTCGGACCCATAAGTACTCAAACTGCTCGCAGCGAGCACGCGAATCCAAAAACTACTCCCTGCTTGCACCTGGAGGCCCGCAGTACCCTCAAATTCAACCTTAAGCAGGACTTTTTGGCCCTGAAAGTCAAAGAACATCATTCGTCATTGTTTTTCAGACAAGTTTCTGAACCCATTGGAACTTCCATTTGAAGGAAATTCAAGAGATTATGCTGTTTATAGACATTAGCCCCCCTGGTAGGGACAAACGTACCTTTCCGCAGATGCTCTATGATCCGGGCAATCTCATTTGACAGTAAATTGAAGAGCGGCTATATGCCTTATTCTCCTTGTTTTCGCCGGATGGCATGCTGTCACTCATGCGCGTGAAATCCAAGAACAAAAGGGCATTCCTAGCATCGGTCAATATATATGTGGAAATGATATCTCCACTATAGAGGACAAGAAATTGTGGGGCGGTTAGGCAAAAAGCGCACGGGAAAATGAAGTACTTTCAAGGACTGCCATAGAATGGTTAGATGTTCACTAAAACGGTCATAATTTTGTCATTCGGAGTCCATGTCGGACCCACGAATACTCCAACTACTCGCGGCGAGCGTGCAAATCTAGAAAATACTCCCCGCTTGCGCCAGGAGGCCCGGAGTACCCTCAAATACGGCCTTAAGCAGGACTTTTTGGCCGTGAAAGTCAAAGAACATCATTCGTCGCTGTTTTTCAGACAAGTTTCTGAACCCATTGGCACTTCCTTTTGAAGGAAACTTGAGAGATTATGTTGCTTATAGACATTAGCCGCCCTGGTAGGGACAAACGTACCTTTCTACAAATGCTCTATGATCAAGGCAATCTCATTTGGCCGTAAATTGAAGAAAATCCAGCGGCTATATGCCTTATTCTCCTTGTTTTCAGCAGATGGCATGCTGTAACTCATGCGCGTGAAAGCCAAGAACAAAAGGGCATTCCTGGAATCGGTCAATATATATGTGGAAACAATATCTCCTCTATAGAGGACAAGAAATTTTCGGTCACTCAGGCAAAAAGCGCACGAGAAAATGAAGTACTTTCAAGGACTGCCATAGAGTGGACAGATGTTCACTAAAATGGTCATAATTTTGTCATTCGGAGTCTGTCTCGGACCCATAAGTACTCAAACTGCTCGCGGCGAGCGCGCGAATCCAAACAATACTCCCTGCTTGCACCTGGAGGTCCACAGTACCCTCAAATTCAGCCTTAAGCAGGACTTTTTGGCCCTGAAAGTCAAAGAACATCATTCGTCACTGTTTTTCAGACAAGTTTCTGAACCCATTGGAACTTCGATTTGAAGGAAATTCGAGAGATTATGTTGTTTATAGACATTGGCCCCCCAAGTAGGTACAAACGTACCTTTCTGCAGATACTCTATGATCCGAGCAATCTCATTTGGCAGTAAATTGAAGAGCGGCTATATGCCTTATTCTCCTTATTTTCGTCGGATGGCATGCTGTCACTCATGCACGTGAAAGACAAGAACAAAAGGGCATTCCTGGCATAGGTCAATATATATGTGGAAACGATATCTCCACTATAGAGGACAAGAAGTTTTGGGGCGGTTAGGCAAAAAGCGCACGGGAAAATGAAGTACTTTCAAGGACTGCCATAGAATGGACAGATGTTCACTAAAACGGTCATAATTTTGTCATTCGGAGTCCATGTTGGACCCACAAATACTCAAACTGCTCGCGGCGAGCATGCGAATCTAGAAAATACTCCCCGTTTGCGCCAGGACGCCCGAAGTACCCTCAAATACAGCCTTAAGCAGGACTTTTTGGCCCTGAAAGTCAAAGAACATCATTCGTCGCTGTTTTTCAGACAAGTTTCTAAACCCATTGGCACTTCCTTTTGAAGGAAATTCGAGAGATTATATTGCTTATAGACATTAGCCCCCCTGGTAGGGACAAATGTACCTTTCTACAGATGCTCTATGATCCGGGCAATCTCATTTGGCCGTAAATTGAAGAAAATCCAGCGGCTATATGCCTTATTCTCCTTGTTTTCGCCGGATGGCATGCTTCAACTCATGCGCGTGAAAGCCAAGAACAAATGGGCATTCCTGGCATCAGTCAATATATATGTGGGAACGATATCTCCTCTATAGAGGACAAGAAATTTTGGGGCACTCAGGCAAAAAGCGCATGAGAAAATGAAGTACTTTCAAGGACTGCCATAGAATGGACAAATGTTCAATAAAACGGTCATAATTTTGTCATTCGGAGTCCGTGTCGGACCCATAAGTACTCAAACTGCTCGCAGCGAGCGCGCGAATCCAAAAACTACTCCCTGCTTGCACCTGGAGGCCCGCAGTACCCTCAAATTCAACCTTAAGCAGGACTTTTTGGCCCTGAAAGTCAAAGAACATCATTCGTCATTGTTTTTCAGACAAGTTTCTGAACCCATTGGAACTTCCATTTGAAGGAAATTCAAGAGATTATGCTGTTTATAGACATTAGCCCCCCTGGTAGGGACAAACGTACCTTTCCGCAGATGCTCTATGATCCGGGCAATCTCATTTGACAGTAAATTGAAGAGCGGCTATATGCCTTATTCTCCTTGTTTTCGCCGGATGGCATGCTGTCACTCATGCGCGTGAAATCCAAGAACAAAAGGGCATTCCTAGCATCGGCAATATATATGTGGAAATGATATCTCCACTATAGAGGACAAGAAATTGTGGGGCGGTTAGGCAAAAAGCGCACGGGAAAATGAAGTACTTTCAAGGACTGCCATAGAATGGTTAGATGTTCACTAAAACGGTCATAATTTTGTCATTCGGAGTCCATGTCGGACCCACAAATACTCCAACTACTCGCGGCGAGCGTGCAAATCTAGAAAATACTCCCCGCTTGCGCCAGGAGGCCCGGAGTACCCTCAAATACGGCCTTAAGCAGGACTTTTTGGCCGTGAAAGTCAAAGAACATCATTCGTCGCTGTTTTTCAGACAAGTTTCTGAACCCATTGGCACTTCCTTTTGAAGGAAACTTGAGAGATTATGTTGCTTATAGACATTAGCCGCCCTGGTAGGGACAAACGTACCTTTCTACAAATGCTCTATGATCAAGGCAATCTCATTTGGCCGTAAATTGAAGAAAATCCAGCGTCTATATGCCTTATTCTCCTTGTTTTCAGCAGATGGCATGCTGTAACTCATGCGCGTGAAAGCCAAGAACAAAAGGGCATTCCTGGAATCGGTCAATATATATCTGGAAACAATATCTCCTCTATAAAGGACAAGAAATTTTCGGTCACTCAGGCAAAAAGCGCACGAGAAAATGAAGTACTTTCAAGGACTGCCATAGAGTGGACAGATATTCACTAAAATGGTCATAATTTTGTCATTCGGAGTCTGTCTCGGACCCATAAGTACTCAAACTGCTCGCGGCGAGCGTGCGAATCCAAAAAATACACCCTGCTTGCACCTGGAGGCCCGCAGTACCCTCAAATTCAGCCTTAAGCAGGACTTTTTGGCCCTGAAAGTCAAAGAACATCATTCGTCACTGTTTTTCAGACAAGTTTCTGAACCCATTGGAACTTCCATTTGAAGGAAATTCGAGAGATTATGTTGTTTATAGACATTAGCCCCCCAAGTAGGTACAAACGTACCTTTCTGCAGATACTCTATGATCCGAGCAATCTCATTTGGCAGTAAATTGAAGAGCGGCTATATGCCTTATTCTCCTTATTTTCGTCGGATGGCATGCTGTCACTCATGCACGTGAAAGACAAGAACAAAAGGGCATTCCTGGCATCGGTTAATATATATGTGGAAACGATATCTCCACTATAGAGGACAAGAAATTTTGGGGCGGTTAGGCAAAAAGCGCACGGGAAAATGAAGTACTTTCAAGGACTGCCATAGAATGGACAGATGTTCACTAAAACGGTCATAATTTTGTCATTCGGAGTCCATGTTGGACCCACAAATACTCAAACTGCTCGCGGCGAGCATGCGAATCTAGAAAATACACCCCGTTTGTGCCAGGACGCCCGAAGTACCCTCAAATACGGCCTTAAGCAGGACTTTTTGGCCCTGAAACTCAAAGAACATCATTCGTCGCTGTTTTTCAGACAAGTTTCTGAACCCATTGGCACTTCCTTTTGAAGGAAATTCGAGAGATTATATTGCTTATAGACATTAGCCCCCTGGTAGGGACAAATGTACCTTTCTACAGATGCTCTATGATCCGGGCAATCTCATTTGGCCGTAAATTGAAGAAAATCCAGCGGCTATATGCCTTATTCTCCTCGTTTTCGCCGGATGGCATGCTGTAACTCATGCGCGTGAAAGCCAAGAACAAATGGGCATTCCTGGCATCAGTCAATATATATGTGGGAACGATATCTCCTCTATAGAGGACAAGAAATTTTGGGGCACTCAGGCAAAAAGCGCACGAGAAAATGAAGTACTTTCAAGGACTGCCATAGAATGGACAGATGTTCAATAAAACGGTCATAATTTTGTCATTCGGAGTCCGTGTCGGACACATAAGTACTCAAACTGCTCACAGCGAGCACGCGAATCCAAAAACTACTCCCTGCTTGCACCTGGAGGCCCGCAGTACCCTCAAATTCAACCTTAAGCAGGACTTTTTGGCCCTGAAAGTCAAAGAACATCATTCGTCATTGTTTTTCAGACAAGTTTCTGAACCCATTGGAACTTCCATTTGAAGGAATTCAAGAGATTATGCTGTTTATAGACATTAGCCCCCCTGGTAGGGACAAACGTACCTTTCCGCAGATGCTCTATGATCCGGGCAATCTCATTTGACAGTAAATTGAAGAGCGGCTATATGCCTTATTCTCCTTGTTTTCGCCGGGTGGCATGCTGTCACTCATGCGCGTGAAATCCAAGAACAAAAGGGCATTCCTAGCATCGGTTAATATATATGTGGAAATGATATCTCCACTATAGAGGACAAGAAATTGTGGGGCGGTTAGGCAAAAAGCGCACGGGAAAATGAAGTAGTTTCAAGGACTGCCATAGAATGGTTAGATGTTCACTAAAACGGTCATAATTTTGTCATTCGGAGTCCATGTCGGACCCACGAATACTCCAACTACTCACGGCAAGCGTGCAAATCTAGAAAATACTCCCCGCTTGCGCCAGGAGGCCCGGAGTACCCTCAAATACGGCCTTAAGCAGGACTTTTTGGACGTGAAAGTCAAAGAACATCATTTGTCGCTGGTTTTCAGACAAGTTTCTAAACCCATTGGCACTTCCTTTTGAAGGAAACTTGAGAGATTATGTTGCTTATAGACATTAGCCCCCCTGGTAGGGACAAACGTACCTTTCTACAAATGCTCTATGATCAAGGCAATCTCATTTGGCCGTAAATTGAAGAAAATCCAGTGGCTATGTGCCTTATTCTCCTTGTTTTCAGCGGATGGCATGCTGTAACTCATGCGCGTGAAAGCCAAGAACAAAAGGGCATTCCTGGAATCGGTCAATATATAGGTGGAAACAATATCTCCTCTATAGAGGACAAGAAATTTTCGGTCACTCAGGCAAAAAGCGCACGAGAAAATGAAGTACTTTCAAGGACTGCCATAGAGTGGACAGATGTTCACTAAAATGGTCATAATTTTGTCATTCGGAGTCTGTCTTGGACCCATTAGTACTCAAACTGCTTACGGCGAGCGCGCGAATCCAAAAAATACTCCCTGCTTGCACCTGGAGGCCCGCAGTACCCTCAAATTCAGCCTTAAGCAGGACTTTTTGGCCCTGAAAGTCAAAGAACATCATTCGTCACTGTTTTTCAGACAAGTTTCTGAACCCATTGGAACTTCCATTTGAAGGAAATTCGAGAGATTATGTTGTTTATAGACATTAGCCCCCCAAGTAGGTACAAACGTACCTTTCTGTAGATACTCTATGATCCGAGCAATCTCATTTGGCAGTAAATTGAAGAGCGGCTATATGCCTTATTCTCCTTATTTTCGTCGGATGGCACGCTGTCACTCATGCACGTGAAAGACAAGAACAAAAGAGCATTCCTGGCATCGGTCAATATATATGTGGAAACGATATCTCCACTATAGAGGACAAGAAATTTTGGGGCGGTTAGGCAAAAAGCGCACGGCAAAATGAAGTACTTTCAAGGACTGCCATAGAATGGACAGATGTTCACTAAAACGGTCATAATTTTGTCATTCGGAGTCCATGTCGGACCCACAAATACTCAAACTGCTCGCGGGGAGCGTGCGAATCTAGAAAATACTACCCGCTTGCACCAGGAGGCCCGGAGTACCCTCAAATACGGCCTTAAGCAGGACTTTTTGGCCCTGAAAGTCAAAGAACATCATTCGTCGCTGTTTTTCAGACAAGTTTCTGAACCCATTGGCACTTCCTTTTGAAGGTAATTTGAGAGATTATGTTGCTTATAGACATTAGCCCCCCTAGTAGGGACAAACGTACCTTTCTGCAGATGCTCTATGATCCGGGCAATCTCATTTGGCCGTAAATTGAAGAAAATCCAGCGGCTATATGCCTTATTCTCCTTGTTTTCGCCGGATGGCATGTTGTAACTCATGCGCGTGAAAGCCAAGAACAAAAGTGCATTCCTGGCATCGGTCAATATATATGTGGAAACGATATCTCCTCTATAGAGGACAAGAAATTTTGGGGCACTCAGGCAAAAAGCGCACGAGAAAATGAAGTACTTTCAAGGACTGCCATACAATGGACAGATGTTCACTAAAACGGTCATAATTTTGTCATTCGGAGTCCGTGTCGGACCCCTAAGTACTCAAACTGCTTGCGGCGAGCGCGCGAATCCAAAAAATACTCTCTGCTTGCACCTGGAGGCCCATAGTACCCTCAAATTCAGCCTTAAGCAGGACTTTTTGGCCCTGAAAGTCAAAGAACATCATTCGTCACTGTTTTTCAGACAAGTTTCTGAACCCATTGGAACTTCCATTTGAAGGAAATTTGAGAGAGTATGTTGTTTATAGACATTAGCCCCCCTGGTAGGGACAAACGTACCTTTCTGCAGATGCTCTATGATCAGGGCAATCTCATTTGGCAGTAAATTGAAGAGCGGCTATATGCCTTATTCTCCTTGCTTTCGCCGGATGGCATGCTGTCACTCATGCGCGTGAAAGCCAAGAACAAAAGGGCATTCCTGGCATCGGTCAATATATATGTGGAAACGATATCTCCACTATAGAGGACAAGAAATTTTGGGGCGGTTAGGCAAAAAGCGCACGGGAAAATGAAGTACTTTCAAGGACTGCCATAGAAAGGACAGATGTTCACTAAAACGGTAATAATTTTGTCATTCGGAGTCCATGTCGGACCCACAAATACTCAAACTGCTCGCGGTGAGCGTGCGAATCTAAAAAATACTCCCCGCTTGCGCTAGGAGGCCCGGAGTACAATCAAATACGGCCTTAAGAAGGACTTTTTGGCCCTGAAAGTCAAAGAACATCATTCGTCGCTGTTTTTCAGACAAGTTTCTGAACCCATTGGCACTTCCTTTTGAAGGAAATTTGAGACATTATGTTGCTTATAGACATTAGCCCCCCTGGTAGGGACAAACTTACCTTTCTTCAGATGCTCTATGATCCGGGCAATCTCATTTGGCCGTAAATTGAAGAAAATCCAGCGGCTATATGCCTTATTCTCCTTGTTTTCGCCAGATGGCATGCTGTAACTCATGTGCGTGAAAGCCAAGAATAAAAGTGCATTCCTGGCAACGGTCAATAAATATGAGGGAATGATATCTCCTCTATTGAGGACAAGAAATTTTGGGGCACTCAGGCAAAAAGCGCACGAGAAAATGAAGTACTTTCAAGGACTGCCATAGAATGGACAGATGTTCACTAAAACGGTCATAATTTTGTCATTCGGAGTCCGTGTCGGACCCATAAGTACTCAAACTGCTCGCGGCGAGCGCGCGAATCCAAAAAATACTCCCTGCTTGCACTTGGAGGCCCCTAGTACCCTCAAATTCAGCATTAAGCAGGATTTTTTGGCCCTGAAAGTCAAAGAACATCATTCGTCACTATTTTTCAGACAAGTTTCTGAACCCATTGGAACTTCTATTTGAAGGAAATTCGAGAGATTATGTTGTTTATAGACATTAGCCCCCCTTGTAGGGACAAACATACCTTTCTGCAGATGCTCTGTGATCCGGGCAATCTCATTTGGCAGTAAATTGAAGAGCGGCTATATGCCTTATTCTCCTTGTTTTCGCCGGATGGCATGCTGTCACTCATGCGCGTGAAAGCCAAGAACAAAAGGGCATTCCTGGCATCGGTCAATATATATGTGGAAATGATATATCCACTATAGAGGCCAAGAAATTTTGGGGCGGTTAGGCAAAAAGCGCACGGGAAAATGAAGTACTTTCAAGGACTGCCATAGAATGGACACATGTTTACTAAAACGGTCATAATTTTGTCATCCGGAGTCCATGTCGGACCCACAAATACTCAAACTGCTCGCGGCGAGCGTGCGAATGTAGAAAATACTCCCCGCTTGCGCCAGGAGGCCTGGAGTACCCTCAAATACAGCCTTAAGTAGGACTTTTTAGCCCTGAAAGTCAAAGAACATCATTCGTCGCTGTTTTTCAGACAAGTTTCTGAACCCATTGGCACTTCCTTTTGAAGGAAATTCGAGAGATTATGTTTCTTATAGACATGAGCCCCGCTGGTAGGGACAAACCTACCTTTCTGCAGATGCTCTATGATCCGGGTAATCTCATTTGGCCGTAAATTGAAAAGCGGCTATATGCCTTATTCTCCTTGTTTTCGCCGGATGGCATGCTGTCACTCATGCGAGTGAAAGCCAAGAACAAAAAGGCATTCCTGGCATCGGTCAATATATATGTGGAAATGATATCTCCACTATAGAGGACATGAAATTTTGGGGCGGTTAGGCAAAAAGCGCACGAGAAAATGAAGTACTTTCAAGGACTGCCATAGAATGGACAAATGTTCACTAAAACGGTCATAATTTTGTCATTCGGAGTCCATGTCGGACCCACAAATACTCAAACTGCTCGCCGCGAGCGTGCGAATCTAGAAAATACTCCTCGCTTGCATCAGGTGGCCCGGAATACCCTCAAATACAGCCTTAAGCAGGACTTTTTGGCCCTGAAACTCAAAGAACATCATTCGTCGCTGTTTTTCAGACAAGTTTCTGAACCCATTGGCACTTCCTTTTGAAGGAAATTCGAGAGATTATGTTGCTTCTGGACATTAGCCCCTATGGTAGGGACAAACGTACCTTTCTGCAGATGCTCTATGATCCGGGTAATCTCATTTGGCCGTAAATTGAAGAGCGGCTATAAGCCTTATTCTCCTTGTTTTCGCGGATGGCATGCTGTCACTCATGCGAGTGAAAGCCAAGAACAAAAGGGCATTCCTGGCATTGGTCAATATATATGTGGAAACGATATATCCACTATAGAGGCCAAGAAATTTTGGGGCAGTTAGGCAAAAAGCGCACGGGAAAATGAAGTACTTTCAAGGACTGCCATAGAATGGACACATGTTCACTAAAACGGTCATAATTTTGTCATTCGGAGTCCATGTCGGACCCACAAATACTCAAACTACTCGCGGCGAGCGTGCGAATGTAGAAAATACTCCCCGCTTGCGCCAGGAGGCCCAGAGTACCCTCAAATACAGCCTTAAGCAGGACTTTTTAGCCCTAAAAGTCAAAGAACATCATTCGTCGCTGTTTTTCAGACAAGTTTCTGAACCCATTGGCACTTCCTTTTGAAGGAAATTCGAGAGATTATGTTTCTTATAGACATTAGCCCCCATGGTAGGGACAAACGTACCTTTCTGCAGACGCTCTATGATCCGGGCAATCTCATTTGGCCGTAAATTGAAGAAAATCCAGCGGCTATATGCCTTATTCTCCTTGTTTTCGCCGGATGGCATGTTGTAACTCATGCGCGTGAAAGCCAAGAACAAAAGGGCATTCCTGCCATTGGTCAATATATATGTGGAAACGATATCTCCTCTATGGAGGACAAGAAATTTTGGGGCACTCAGGCAAAAAGCGCACGAGAAAATGAAGTACTTTCAAGGACTGCCATAGAATGGACAGATGTTCACTAAAACGGTCATATTTTTGTCATTCGGAGTACGTGTCGGACCTATAAGTACTCAAACTGCACGCGGCGAGTGCGTGAATCCAAAAAAAACTCCCTTCTGGCGCCTGGAGGTCCGCAGTACCCTCAAATTCAGCTTTAAGCAGGACTTTTAGGCCCTGAAAGTCAAAGAACATCATTCGTCGCTGTTTTTCAGACAAGTTTCTGAACCCATTGGGACTTCCTTTTGAAGGAAATTCGAGAGATTGTGTTGCTTATAGACATTAGCCCCGCTGGTAGGGACAAACCTACCTTTCTGTAGATGCTCTATGATCCGGGTAATCTCATTTGGCCGTAAATTGAAAAGCGGCTATATGCCTTATTCTCCTTGTTTTCGCGGGATGGCATGCTGTCACTCATGCGAGTGAAAGCCAAGAACAAAAAGGCATTCCTGGCATCGGTCAATATATATGTGGAAATGATATCTCGACTATAGAGGACAAGAAATTTTGGGGCGGTTAGGCAAAAAGCGCACGCGAAAATGAAGTACTTTCAAGGACTGCCATAGAATGGACAAATGTTCACTAAAACGGTCATAATTTTGTCATTCGGAGTCCATGTCGGACCCACAAATACTCAAACTGCTCGCGGCGAGTGTGCGAATCTAGAAAATACTCCTCGCTTGCATCAGGTGGCCCGGAATACCCTCAAATACAGCCTTAAGCAGGACTTTTTGGCCCTGAAAGTCAAAGAACATCATTCGTCGCTGTTTTTCAGACAAGTTTCTGAACCCATTTGCACTTCCTTTTGAAGGAAATTCGAGAGATTATGTTGCTTATAGACATTAACCCCCCTGGTAGGGACAAACGTACCTTTCTGCAGATGCTCTATGATCCGGGTAATCTCATTTGGCGATAAATTGAAGAGCGGCTATAAGCCTTATTCTCCTTGTTTTCGCCGGATGGCATGCTGTCACTCATGCGAGTGAAAGCCAAGAACAAAAGGGCATTCCTGGCATTGGTCAATATATATGTGGAAACGATATATCCACTATAGAGGCCAAGAAATTTTGGGGCGGTTAGGCAAAAAGCGCACGGGAAAATGAAGTACTTTCAAGGACTGCCATAGAATGGACACATGTTCACTAAAACGGTCATAATTTTGTCATTCGGAGTCCATGTCGGACCCACAAATACTCAAACTACTCACGGCGAGCGTGCGAATGTAGAAAATACTCCCCGATTGCGCCAGGAGGCCCGGAGTACCCTCAAATACAGCCTTAAGCAGGACTTTTTGGCCCTGAAAGTCAAAGAACATCATTCGTCGCTGTTTTTCAGACAAGTTTCTGAACCCATTGGGACTTCCTTTTGAAGGAAATTCGAGAGATTGTGTTGCTTATAGACATTAGCCCCGCTGGTAGGGACAAACCTACCTTTCTGTAGATGCTCTATGATCCGGGTAATCTCATTTGGCCGTAAATTGAAAAGCGGCTATATGCCTTATTCTCCTTGTTTTCGCGGGATGGCATGCTGTCACTCATGCGAGTGAAAGCCAAGAACAAAAAGGCATTCCTGGCATCGGTCAATATATATGTGGAAATGATATCTCGACTATAGAGGACAAGAAATTTTGGGGCGGTTAGGCAAAAAGCGCACGCGAAAATGAAGTACTTTCAAGGACTGCCATAGAATGGACAAATGTTCACTAAAACGGTCATAATTTTGTCATTCGGAGTCCATGTCGGACCCACAAATACTCAAACTGCTCGCGGCGAGTGTGCGAATCTAGAAAATACTCCTCGCTTGCATCAGGTGGCCCGGAATACCCTCAAATACAGCCTTAAGCAGGACTTTTTGGCCCTGAAAGTCAAAGAACATCATTCGTCGCTGTTTTTCAGACAAGTTTCTGAACCCATTTGCACTTCCTTTTGAAGGAAATTCGAGAGATTATGTTGCTTATAGACATTAACCCCCCTGGTAGGGACAAACGTACCTTTCTGCAGATGCTCTATGATCCGGGTAATCTCATTTGGCGATAAATTGAAGAGCGGCTATAAGCCTTATTCTCCTTGTTTTCGCCGGATGGCATGCTGTCACTCATGCGAGTGAAAGCCAAGAACAAAAGGGCATTCCTGGCATTGGTCAATATATATGTGGAAACGATATATCCACTATAGAGGCCAAGAAATTTTGGGGCGGTTAGGCAAAAAGCGCACGGGAAAATGAAGTACTTTCAAGGACTGCCATAGAATGGACACATGTTCACTAAAACGGTCATAATTTTGTCATTCGGAGTCCATGTCGGACCCACAAATACTCAAACTACTCACGGCGAGCGTGCGAATGTAGAAAATACTCCCCGATTGCGCCAGGAGGCCCGGAGTACCCTCAAATACAGCCTTAAGCAGGACTTTTTGGCCCTGAAAGTCAAAGAACATCATTCGTCGCTGTTTTTCAGACAAGTTTCTGAACCCATTGGCACTTCCTTTTGAAGGAAATTCGAGAGATTATGTTTCTTATAGACATTAGCCCCCATGGTAGGGACAAACGTACCTTTCTGCAGATGCTCTATGATCCGGGCAATCTCATTTGGCCGTAAATTGAAGAAAATCCAGCGGCTATATGCCTTATTCTCCTTGTTTTCGCCGGATGGCATGTTGTAACTCATGCGCGTGAAAGCCAAGAACAAAAGGGCATTCCTGGCATCAGTCAATATATATGTGGAAACGATATCTCCTCTATGGAGGACAAGAAATTTTGGGGCACTCAGGCAAAAAGCGCACGAGAAAATGAAGTACTTTCAAGGACTGCCATAGAATGGACAGATGTTCACTAAAACGGTCATATTTTTGTCATTCGGAGTACGTGTCGGACCTATAAGTACTCAAACTGCACGCGGCGAGTGCGTGAATCCAAACAAAACTCCCTTCTCGCGCCTGGAGGTCCGCAGTACCCTCAAATTCAGCTTTAAGCAGGACTTTTAGGCCCTGAAAGTCAAAGAACATCATTCGTCGCTGTTTTTCAGACAAGTTTCTGAACCCATTGGGACTTCCTTTTGAAGGAAATTCGAGAGATTATGTTGCTTATAGACATTAGCCCCGCTGGTAGGGACAAACCTACCTTTCTGCAGATGCTCTATGATCCGGGTAATCTCATTTGGCCGTAAATTGAAAAGCGGCTATATGCCTTATTCTCCTTGTTTTCGCCGGATGGCATGCTGTCACTCATGCGAGTGAAAGCCAAGAACAAAAAGGCATTCCTGGCATCGGTCAATATATATGTGGAAATGATATCTCGACTATAGAGGACTAGAAATTTTGGGGCGGTTAGGCAAAAAGCGCACGCGAAAATGAAGTACTTTCAAGGACTGCCATAGAATGGACAAATGTTCACTAAAACGGTCATAATTTTGTCATTCGGAGTCCATGTCGGACCCACAAATACTCAAACTGCTCGCAGCGAGTGTGTGAATCTAGAAAATACTCCTCGCTTGCATCAGGTGGCCCGGAATACCATCAAATACAGCCTTAAGCAGGACTTTTTGGCCCTGAAAGTCAAAGAACATCATTCGTCGCTGTTTTTCAGACAAGTTTCTGAACCCATTTGCACTTCCTTTTGAAGGAAATTCGAGAGATTATGTTGCTTATAGACATTAACCCCCCTGGTAGGGACAAACGTACCTTTCTGCAGATGCTCTATGATCCGGGTAATCTCATTTGGCCGTAAATTGAAGAGCGGCTATAAGCCTTATTCTCCTTGTTTTCGCCGGATGGCATGCTGTCACTCATGCGAGTGAAAGCCAAGAACAAAAGGGCATTCCTGGCATTGGTCAATATATATGTGGAAACGATATATCCACTATAGAGGCCAAGAAATTTTGCGGCGGTTAGGCAAAAAGCGCACGGGAAAATGAAGTACTTTCAAGGACTGCCATAGAATGGACACATGTTCACTAAAACGGTCATAATTTTGTCATTCGGAGTCCATGTCGGACCCACAAATACTCAAACTACTCACGGCGAGCGTGCGAATGTAGAAAATACTCCCCGATTGCGCCAGGAGGCCCGGAGTACCCTCAAATACAGCCTTAAGCAGGACTTTTTGGCCCTGAAAGTCAAAGAACATCATTCGTCGCTGTTTTTCAGACAAGTTTCTGAACCCATTGGCACTTCCTTTTGAAGGAAATTCGAGAGATTATGTTTCTTATAGACATTAGCCCCCATGGTAGGGACAAACGTACCTTTCTGCAAATGCTCTATGATCCGGGCAATCTCATTTGGCCGTAAATTGAAGAAAATCCAGCGGCTATATGCCTTATTCTCCTTGTTTTCGCCGGATGGCATGTTGTAACTCATGCGCGTGAAAGCCAAGAACAAAAGGGCATTCCTGGCATCGGTCAATATATATGTGGAAACGATATCTCCTCTATGGAGGACAAGAAATTTTGGGGCACTCAGGCAAAAAGCGCACAAGAAAATGAAGTACTTTCAAGGACTTCCATAGAGTGGACAGATGTTCACTAAAATGGTCATATTTTTGTCATTCGGAGTACGTGTCGGACCTATAAGTACTCAAACTGCACGCGGCGAGTGCGCGAATCCAAAAAAAACTCCCTTCTGGCGCCTGGAGGTCCGCAGTACCCTCAAATTCAGCCTTAAGCGGGACTTTTTGGCCCTGAAAGTCAAAGAACATCATTCGTCGCTGTTTTTCAGACAAGTTTCTGAACCCATTGGGACTTCCTTTTGAAGGAAATTCGAGAGATTATGTTGCTTATAGACATTAGCCCCGCTGGTAGGGACAAACCTACCTTTCTGCAGATGCTCTATGATCCGGGTAATCTCATTTGGCCGTAAATTGAAAAGCGGCTATATGCCTTATTCTCCTTGTTTTCGCCGGATGGCATGCTGTCACTCATGCGAGTGAAAGCCAAGAACAAAAAGGCATTCCTGGCATCGGTCAATATATATGTGGAAATGATATCTCGACTATAGAGGACAAGAAATTTTGGGGCGGTTAGGCAAAAAGCGCACGCGAAAATGAAGTACTTTCAAGGACTGCCATAGAATGGACAAATGTTCACTAAAACGGTCATAATTTTGTCATTCGGATTCCATGTCGGACCCACAAATACTCAAACTGCTCGCGGTGAGCGTGCGAATCTAGAAAATACTCCTCGCTTGCACCAGGTGGTCCGGAGTACCCTCAAATACAGCTTTAAGCAGGACTTTTTGGCCCTGAAACTCAAAGAACATCATTCGTCGCTGTTTTTCAGACAAGTTTCTGAACCCATTGGCACTTCCTTTTGAAGGAAATTCGAGAGATTATGTTGATTATAGACATTAGCCCCCGTGGTAGGGACAAATGTACCTTTCTGCAGATGCTCTATGATCCGGGCAATCTCATATGGCCGTAAATTGAAGAAAATCCAGAGGATATATGCCTTATTATCCTTGTTTTCGCGGGATGGCATGCTGTAACTCATGCGTGTGAAAACCAAGAACAAAAGGGCATTCCTGGCATCAGTCTATATATATGTGGAAACGATATCTCCTATATAAAGGACAAGAAATTTTGGGGCACTCAGGCAAAAAGCGCATGAGAAATTGAAGTACTTTCGAGGACTGCCATAGAATGGACAGATGTTCACTAAAACGGTCATAATTTTTTCATTCGGAGTCCGTGTTGGACCCATAAGTACTCAAACTGCTTGCGGCGAGCATGCGAATCCAAAAAATACTCCCTGCTTGCACCTGGAGGCCTGAAGTACCCTCAATTTCAGCCTTAAGCAGGACTTTTTCGCCCTGAAATTCAAAGAACATCATTCGCCGCTGTTTTTCAGACAAGTTTCTGAACCCATTTGCACTTCCTTTTGAAGGAAATTCGAGAGATTATGTTGCTTATAGACATTAGCCCCCCTGGTAGGGACAAACTTATATTTCTGCAGATGCTCTATGATCCGGGCAATCTCATTTGGCTGTAAATTGAAGAGCGGCTATATGCCTTATTCTCCTTGTTTTCGCTAGATGGCATGCTGTCACTCATGCGCGTGAAAGCCAAGAACAAAAGGGCATTCCTGGCATCAGTCAATATATATGTGGAAACGATATCTCCACTATAGAGAACAAGAAATTTTGGGGCGGTTAGGCAAAAAGCGCACGGGAAAATGAAGTATTTTCAAGGACTGCCATAGAATGGACAGATGTTCACTAAAACGGTCATAATTTTGTCATTCGAAGTCCATGTCGGACCCACAAATACTCAAACTGCTCGCGGCGAGCGTGCAAATCTAGAAAATACTCCCCGCTTGCACCAGGAGGCCCGGAGTACCCTCAAATACGGCCTTAAGCAGGACTTTTTGGCCCTGAAAGTCAAAGAACATCATTCGTCGCTGTTTTTCAGACAAGTTTCTGAACGCATTGGCATTTCCTTTTGAAGGAAATTCGAGAGATTATGTAGCTTATAGACATTAGCCCCCTGGTACGGACAAACGTACCTATCTGCAGATGCTCTATGATCCGGGCAATCTCATTTGGCCGTAAATTGAAGAAAATCCAGCGGCTATATGCCTGATTCTCTTTGTTTTCGCCGGATGGCATGTTGTAACTCATGCATGTGAAAGCCAAGAACAAAAGGCATTCTTGGCATCGGTCAATATATATGTGGAAACGATATCTCCTCTATAGAGGACAAGAAATTTTAGGGCACTCAGGCAAAAAGTGCATGAGAAAATGAAGTACTTTCAAGGACTGCCATAGAATGGACATATGTTCACTAAAACGGTCATAATTTTGTCATTCGGAGTAGGTGTCGGACCCATAAGTACTCAAACTGCACGCGGCGAGCGCGCGAATCCAAAAAATACTCCCTTCTTTCGCCTGGAGGTCCGCAGTACTCTCAAATTCAGCCTTAAGCAGGACTTTTTGGCCCTGAAAGTCAGAGAACATCATTCGTCGCTGTTTTTTAGACAAGTTTCTGAACCCATTGGAACTTCCTTTTGAATGAAATTCGAGAGATTATGTTGCTTATAGACATTAACCCCCCTGGTAGGGACAAACGTACCTTTCTGCAGATGCTCTATGATCCGGGAAATCTCATTTGGCCGTAAATTGAAGAGCGGCTATATGCCTTATTCTCCTTGTTTTCGTCGGATGGCATGCTGTCACTCATGCGAGTGAAAGCCAAGAACAAAAGGGCATTCCTGGCATCGGTCAATATATATGTGGAAATGATATATCCACTATAGAGGCCAAGAAATTTTGGGGCGGTTAGGCAAAAAGCGCACGGGAAAATGAAGTACTTTCAAGGACTGCCATAGAATGGACACATGTTCACTAAAACGGTCATAATTTTGTCATTCGGAGTCCATGTCGGACCCACAAATACTCAAACTGCTCGCGGCGAGCGTGCGAATGTAGAAAATACTCCCCGCTTGCGCCAAGAGGGCCGGAGTCCCCTCAAATACAGCCTTAAGCAGGACTTTTTAGCCCTGAAAGTCAAAGAACATCATTCGTCACTGTTTTTCAGACAAGTTTCTGAACCCATTGGCACTTCCTTTTGAAGGAAATTCGAGAGATTATGTTGCTTATAGACATTAGCCCCGCTGGTAGGGACAAACCTACCTTTCTGCAGATGCTCTATGATCCGGGTAATCTCATTTGGCCGTAAATTGAAAAGCGGCTATTTGCCTTATTCTCCTTGTTTTCGCCGGATGGCATGCTGTCACTCATGCGAGTGAAAGCCAAGAACAAAAAGGCATTCCTGGCATCGGTCAATATATATGTGGAAATGATATCTCCACTATAGAGGACAAGAAATTTTGGGGCGGTTAGGCAAAAAGCGCACGCGAAAATGATGTACTTTCAAGGACTGCCATAGAATGGACAAATGTTCACTAAAACGGTCGTAATTTTGTCATTCGGAGTCCATGTCGGACCCACAAATACTCAAACTGCTCGCGGCGAGCGTGCGAATCTATAAAATACTCCTCGCTTGCGCCAGGTGGTCTGGAGTACCCTCAAATACAGCCTTAAGCAGGACTTTTTGGCCCTGAAACTCAAAGAACATCATTCGTCGCTGTTTTTCAGACAAGTTTCTGAACCCATTAGCACTTCCTTTTGAAGGAAATTCGAGAGATTATGTTGCTTATAGACATTAGCCCCCGTGGTAGGGACAAATGTACCTTTCTGCAGATGCTCTATGATCCGGGCAATCTCATATGGCCGTAAATTGAAGAAAATCCAGAGGATATATGCCTTATTATCCTTGTTTTCGCGGGATGGCATGCCGTAACTCATGCGTGTGAAAACCAAGAACAAAAGGGCATTCCTGGCATCGGTCTATATATATGTGGAAACGATATCTCCTATATAAAGGACAAGAAATTTTGGGGGACTCAGGCAAAAAGAGCATGAGAAATTGAAGTACTTTCGAGGACTGCCATAGAATGGACAGATGTTCACTAAAACGGTCATAATTTTTTCATTCGGAGTCCGTGTTGGACCCATAAGTACTCAAACTGCTCGCGGCGAGCGTGCGAATCCAAAAAATACTCCCTGCTTGCACCTGGAGGCCTGCAGTACCCTCAAATTCAGCCTTAAGTAGGACATTTTCGCCCTGAAATTCAAAGAACATCATTCGCCGCTGTTTTTCAGACAAGTTTCTGAACCCATTTGCACTTCCTTTTGAAGGAAATTCGAGAGATTATGTTGCTTATAGACATTAGCCCCCCTGGTAGGGACAAACTTATATTTCTGCAGATGCTCTATGATCCGGGCAATCTCATTTGGCCGTAAATTGAAGAGCGGCTATATGCCTTATTCTCCTTGTTTTCGCTGGATGGCATGCTGTCACTCATGCGCGTGAAAGCCAAGAACAAAAGGGCATTCCTGGCATCGGTCAATATATATGTGGAAACGATGTCTCCACTATAGAGGACAAGAAATTTTGGGGCGGTTAGGCAAAAAGCGCATGGGAAAATGAAGTATTTTCAAGGACTGCCATAGAATGGACAGATGTTCACTAAAACGGTCATAATTTTGTCATTCGAAGTCCATGTCGGACCCACAAATACTCAAACTGCTCGCGGCGAGCGTGCGAATCTAGAAAATACTCCCCGCTTGCACCAGGAGGCCTGGAGTACCCTCAAATACGGCCTTAAGCAGGACTTTTTGGCCCTGAAAGTCAAAGAACATCATTCGTCGCTGTTTTTCAGACAAGTTTCTGAACGCATTGGCACTTCCTTTTGAAGGAAATTCGAGAGATTATGTAGCTTATAGACATTAGCCCCCCTGGTACGGACAAACGTACCTTTCTGCAGATGCTCTATGATCCGGGCAATCTCATTTGGCCGTAAATTGAAGAAAATCCAGCGGCTATATGCCTGATTCTCATTGTTTTCGCCGGATGGCATGTTGTAACTCATGCGTGTGAAAGCCAAGAACAAAATGCATTCTTGGCATCGGTCAATATATATGTGGAAACGATATCTCCTCTATAGAGGACAAGAAATTTTGGGGCACTCAGGCAAAAAGTGCACGAGAAAATGAAGTACTTTGAAGGACTGCCATAGAATGGACAGATGTTCACTAAAACGGTCATAATTTTGTCATTCGGAGTAGGTGTCGGACCCATAAGTACTCAAACTGCACGCGGCGAGCGCGCGAATCCAAAAAATACTCCCTTCTTGCACCTGGAGGTCCGCATTACTCTCAAATTCAGCCTTAAGCAGGACTTTTTGGCCCTGAAAGTCAAAGAACATCATTCGTCGCTGTTTTTTAGACAAGTTTCTGAACCCATTGGAACTTCCTTTTGAATGAAATTCGAGAGATTATGTTGCTTATAGACATTAACCCCCCTGGTAGGGACAAACTTACCTTTCTGCAGATGCTCTATGATCCGGGTAATCTCATTTGGCCGTAAATTGAAGAGCGGCTATATGCCTTATTCTCCTTGTTTTCGCCGGATGGCATGCTGTCACTCATGCGAGTGAAAGCCAGGAACAAAAGGGCATTCCTGGCATCGGTCAATATATATGTGGAAATGATATATCCACTATAGAGGCCAAGAAATTTTGGGGCGGTTAGGCAAAAAGCGCATGGCAAAATGAAGTACTTTCAAGGACTGCCATAGAATGGACACATGTTCACTAAAACGGTCATAATTTTGTCATTCGGAGTCCATGTCGGACCCGCAAATACTCAAACTGCTCGCGGCGAGCATGCGAATGTAGAAAATACTCCCCGCTTGCACCAGGAGGCCCGGAGTACCCTCAAATACAGCCTTAAGCAGGACTTTTTAGCCCTGAAAGTCAAAGAACATCATTCGTCGCTGTTTTTCAGACAAGTTTCTGAACCCATTGGCACTTCCTTTTGAAGGAAATTCGAGATATTATGTTTCTTATAGACATTAGCCCCCATGGTAGGGACAAACGTACCTTTCTGCAGATGCTCTATGATCCGGGCAATCTCATTTGGCCGTAAATTGAAGAAAATCCAGCGGCTATATGCCTTATTCTCCTTGTTTTCGCCGGATGGCATGTTGTAACTCATGCGCGTGAAAGCCAAGAACAAAAGGGCATTCCTGGCATCGGTCAATATATATGTGGAAACGATATCTCCTCTATGGAGGACAAGAAATTTTGGGGCACTCAGGCAAAAAGTGCACGAGAAAATGAAGTACTTTCAAGGACTGCCATAGAATGGACAGATGTTCACTAAAACGGTCATATTTTTGTCATTCGGAGTACGTGTCGGACCTATAAGTACTCAAACAGCACGCGGCGAGTGCGTGAATCCAAAAAAAACTCCCTTCTGGCGCCTGGAGGTCCGCAGTACCCTCAAATTCAGCCTTAAGCAGGACTTTTTGGCCCTGAAAGTCAAAGAACATCATTCGTCGCTGTTTTTCAGACAAGTTTCTGAACCCATTTGCACTTCCTTTTGAATGAAATTCGAGAGATTATGTTGCTTATAGACATTAACCCCCCTGGTAGGGACAAACGTACCTTTCTGCCGATGCTCTATGATCCGGGCAATCTCATTTGGCCGTAAATTGAAGAGCGGCTATATGCCTTATTCTCCTTGTTTTCGTCGGATGGCATGTTGTCACTCATGCGAGTGAAAGCCAAGAACAAAAGGGCATTCCTGGCATCGGTCAATATATATGTGGAAATGATATATCCACTATAGAGGCCAAGAAATTTTGGGGCGGTTAGGCAAAAAGCGCACGGGAAAATGAAGTACTTTCAAGGACTGCCATAGAATGGACACATGTTCACTAAAACGGTCATAATTTTGTCATTCGGAGTCCATGTCGGACCCACAAATACTCAAACTGCTCGCGGCGAGCGTGCGAATGTAGAAAATACTCCCCGCTTGCGCCAGGAGGCCCGGAGTACCCTAAAATACAGCCTTAAGCAGGACTTTTTAGCCCTGAAAGTCAAAGAACATCATTCGTCGCTGTTTTTCAGACAAGTTTCTGAACCCATTGGCACTTCCTTTTGAAGGAAATTCGAGAGATTATGTTGCTTATAGACATTAGCCCCCGTGGTAGGGACAAATGTACCTTTCTGCAGATGCTCTATGATCCGGGCAATCTCATATGGCCGTAAATTGAAGAAAATCCAGAGGATATATGCCTTATTATCCTTGTTTTCGCGGGATGGCATGCCGTAACTCATGCGTGTGAAAACCAAGAACAAAAGAGCATTCCTGGCATCGGTCTATATATATGTGGAAATGATATCTCCTATATAAAGGACCAGAAATTTTGGGGCACTCAGGCAAAAAGAGCACGAGAAATTGAAGTACTTTCGAGGACTGCCATAGAATGGACAGATGTTCACTAAAACGGTCATAATTTTTTCATTCGGAGTCCGTGTTGGACCCATAAGTACTCAAACTGCTCGCGGCGAGCGTGCGAATCCAAAAAATACTCCCTGCTTGCACCTGGAGGCCTGCAGTACCCTCAAATTCAGCCTTAAGCAGGACTTTTTTGCCCTGAAATTCAAAGAACATCATTCAGCGCTGTTTTTCAGACAAGTTTCTGAACCCATTTGCACTTCCTTTTGAAGGAAATTCGGGAGATTATGTTGCTTATAGACATTAGCCCCCCTGGTAGGGACAAACTTATATTTCTGCAGATGCTCTATGATCCGGGCAATCTCATTTGGCCGTAAATTGAAGAGCGGCTATATGCCTTATTCTCCTTCTTTTCGCTGGATGGCATGCTGTCACTCATGCGCGTGAAAGCCAAGAACAAAAGGGCATTCCTGGCATCGGTCAATATATATGTGGAAACGATGTCTCCACTATAGAGGACAAGAAATTTTGGGGCGGTTAGGCAAAAAGCGCACGGGAAAATGAAGTATTTTCAAGGACTGCCATAGAATGGACAGATGTTCACTAAAACGGTCATAATTTTGTCATTCGAAGTCCATGTCGGACCCACAAATACTCAAACTGCTCGTGGCGAGCGTGCGAATCTAGAAAATACTCCCCGCTTGCACCAGGAGGCCTGGAGTACCCTCAAATACGGCCTTAAGCAGGACTTTTTGGCCCTGAAAGTCAAAGAACATCATTCGTCGCTGTTTTTCAGACAAGTTTCTGAACGCATTGGCACTTCCTTTTGAAGGAAATTCGAGAGATTATGTATCTTATAGACATTAGCCCCCCTGGTACGGACAAACGTACCTTTCTGCAGATGCTCTATGATCCGGGCAATCTCATTTGGCCGTAAATTGAAGAAAATCCAGCGGCTATATGCCTGATTCTCTTTGTTTTCGCCGGATGGCATGTTGTAACTCATGCGTGTGAAAGCCAAGAACAAAAGGTATTCTTGGCATCGGTCAATATATATATGGAAACGATATCTCGTCTATAGAGGACAAGAAATTTTGGGGCACTCAGGCAAAAAGTGCACGAGAAAATGAAGTACTTTGAAGGACTGCCATAGAATGGAGAGATGTTCACTAAAACGGTCATAATTTTGTCATTTGGAGTAGGTGTCGGACCCATAAGTACTCAAACTGCACGCGGCGAGCACGCGAATCCAAAAAATACTCCCTTCTTGCGCCTGGAGGTCCGCAGTACTCTCAAATTCAGCCTTAAGCAGGACTTTTTGGCCCTGAAAGTCAAAGAACATCATTCGTCGCTGTTTTTTAGACAAGTTTCTGAACCCATTGGAACTTCCTTTTGAATGAAATTCGAGAGATTATGTTGCTTATAGACATTAACTCCCCTGGTAGGGACAAACGTACCTTTCTGCAGATGCTCTATGATCCGGGTAATCTCATTTGGCCATAAATTGAAGAGCGGCTATATGCCTTATTCTCCTTGTTTTCGCCGGATGGCATGCTGTCACTCATGCGAGTGAAAGCCAAGAACAAAAGGGCATTCCTGGCATCGGTCAATATATATGTGGAAATGATATATCCACTATAGAGGCCAAGAAATTTTGGGGCGGTTTGGCAAAAAGCGCATGGCAAAATGAAGTACTTTCAAGGACTGCCATAGAATGGACACATGTTCACTAAAACGGTCATAATTTTGTCATTCGGAGTCCATGTCGGACCCACAAATACTCAAACTACTCGCGGCGAGCGTGCGAATGTAGAAAATACTCCCCGCTTGCACCAGGAGGCCCGGAGTACCCTCAAATACAGACTTAAGCAGGACTTTTTAGCCCTGAAAGTCAAAGAACATCATTCGTCGCTGTTTTTCAGACAAGTTTCTGAACCCATTGGCACTTCCTTTTGAAGGAAATTCGAGATATTATGTTTCTTATAGACATTAGCCCCCATGGTAGGGACAAATGTACCTTTCTGCAGATGCTCTATGATCCGGGCAATCTCATTTGGCCGTAAATTGAAGAAAATCCAGCGGCTATATGCCTTATTCTCCTTGTTTTCGCCGGATGGCATGTTGTAACTCATGCGCGTGAAAGCCAAGAACAAAAGGGCATTCCTAGCATCGGTCAATATATATGTGGAAACGATATCTCCTCCATGGAGGACAAGAAATTTTGGGGCACTCAGGCAAAAAGCGCACGAGAAAATGAAGTACTTTCAAGGACTGCCATAGAATGGACAGATGTTCACTAAAACGGTCATATTTTTGTCATTCGGAGTACGTGTCGGACCTATAAGTACTCAAACAGCACGCGGCGAGTGCGCGAATCCAAAAAAAACTCCTTTCTGGCGCCTGGAGGTCCGCAGTACCCTCAAATTCAGCCTTAAGCAGGACTTTTTGGCCCTGAAAGTCAAAGAACATCATTCGTCGCTGTTTTTTAGACAAGTTTCTGAACCCATTTGCACTTCCTTTTGAAGGAAATTTGAGAGATTATGTTGCTTATAGACATTAACCCCCCTGGTAGGGACAAACGTACCTTTCTGCAGATGCTCTATGATCCGGGCAATCTCATTTGGCCGTAAATTGAAGAGCGGCTATATGCCTTATTCTCCTTGTTTTCGCCGGATGGCATGCTGTCACTCATGCGAGTGAAAGCCAAGAACAAAAGGGCATTCCTGGCATCGGTCAATATATATGTGGAAACGATATCTCCACTATAGAGGACAAGAAATTTTGGGGTGGTTAGGCCAAAAGCGCACGGGAAAATGAAGTACTTTCAAGGACTGCCATAGAATGGACAGATGTTCACTAAAACGGTCATAATTTTGTCATTCGGAGTCCATGTCGGACCCACAAATACTCAAACTGCTCCCGGCGAGCGCGCGAATCTAGAAAATACTCCCCGCTTACGCCAGGAGGCCCAGAGTACCCTCAAATACAGCCTTAAGCAGGACTTTTTGGCCCTGAAAGTCAAAGAACATCATTCGTCGCTGTTTTCAGACAAGTTTCAGAACCCATTGGCACTTCCTTTTGAAGGAAATTCGAGAGATTATGTTGCTTATAGACATTAGGCCCTATGGTAGGGACAAACGTACCTTTCCGCGGATGCTCTATGATACGGGTAATCTCATTTGGCCGTAAATTGAAGAGTGGCTATATGCCTTATTCTCCTTGTTTTCGCCGGATGGCATGCTGTCACTCATGCGAGTGAAAGCCAAGAACAAAAGGGCATTCCTGGCATCGGTCAATATATATGTGGAAATGATATCTCCACTATAGAGGCCAAGAAATTTTGGGGCGGTTAGGCAAAAAGCGCACGGGAAAATGAAGTACTTTCATGGACTGCCATAGAATGGACACATGTTCACTAAAACGGTCATAATTTTGTCATTCGGAGTCCATGTCGGACCCGCAAATACTCAAACTGCTCGCAGCGAGCGTGCGAATGTAGAAAATACTCCCCGCTTGCGCCAGGAGGCCCGGAGTACCCTGAAATAAAGCCTTAAGCAGGACTTTTTAGCCCTTAAAGTCAAAGAACATCATTCGTCGCTGTTTTTCAGACAAGTTTCTGAACACATTGGCACTTCCTTTTGAAGGAAATTCGAGAGATTATGTTTCTTATAGACATGAGCCCCGCTGGTAGGGACGAACCTACCTTTCTGCAGATGCTCTATGATCCGGGCAATCTCATTTGGCCGTAAATTGAAGAAAATCCAGCGGCTATATGCCTTATTCTCCTTGTTTTCGCCGGATGGCATGTTGTAACTCATGCGCGTGAAAGCCAAGAACAAAAGGGCATTCCTGGCATCGGTCTATATATATGTGGAAACGATATCTCCTATATAAAGGATAAGAAATTTTGGGGCACTCAGGCAAAAAGCGCACGAGAAATTGAAGTACTTTCAAGGACTGCCATAGAATGGACAGATGTTCACTAAAACGGTCATAATTTTTTCATTCGGAGTCCGTGTTGGACCCATAAGTACTCAAATTGCTCGCGGCAAGCGTGCGAATCCAAAAAATACTCCCTGCTTGCACCTGGAGGCCTGCAGTACCCTCAAATTCAGCCTTAAGCAGGACTTTTTCGCCCTGAAATTCAAAGAACATCATTCGCCGCTGTTTTTCAGACAAGTTTCTGAACCCATTTGCACTTCCTTTTGAAGGAAATTCGAGAGATTATGTTTCTTATGGACATTAGCCCCCCTGGTAGGGACAAACGTATATTTCTGCAGATGCTCTATGATCCGGGCAATCTCATTTGGCCGTAAATTGAAGAGCGGCTATATGCCTTATTATCCTTGTTTTCGCCGGATGGCATGCTGTCACTCATGCGCGTGAAAGCCAAGAACAAAAGGGCATTCCTGGCATCGGTCAATATATATGTGGAAACGATATATCCACTATAGAGGACAAGAAATTTTGGGGCGGTTAAGCAAAAAGCGCACGGGAAAATGAAGTATTTTCAAGGACTGCCATAGAATGGACAGATGTTCACTAAAACGGTCATAATTTTGTCATTCAAAGTCCATGTCGGACCCACAAATACTCAAACTGCTCGCGGCGAGCATGCGAATCTAGAAAATACTCCCCGCTTGCACTAGGAGGCCCGGAGTACCCTCAAATACGGCCTTAAGCAGGACTTTTTGGCCCTGAAAGTCAAAGAACATCATGCGTCGCTGTTTTTCAGACAAGTTTCTGAATGCATTGGCACTTCCTTTTGAAGGAAATTCGAGAGATTATGTAGCTTATAGACATCAGCCCCCCTGGTACGGACAAACGTACCTTTCTGCAGATGCTCTATGATCCGGGCAATCTCATTTGGCCGTAAATTGAAGAAAATCCAGCGGCTATATGCCTGATTCTCCTTGTTTTTGCCGGATGGCATGTTGTAACTTATGCGTGTGAAAGCCAAGAACAAAAGGCATTCCTAGCATCGGTCAATATATATGTGGAAACGATATCTCCTCTATAGAGGACAAGAAATTTTGGGGCACTCAGGCAAAAAGCGCACGAGAAAATGATGTACTTTCAAGGACTGCCATAGAATGGACAGATGTTCACTAAAACGGTCATAATTCTGTCATTCGGAGTAGGTGTCGGACCCATAAGTAGTCAAACTGCACGCGGCGAGCGCGCGAATCCAAAAAATACTGCCTTCTTGCGCCTGGAGGTCCGCAGTACTCTCAAATTCAGCCTTAAGCAGGACTTTTTGGCCCTGAAAGTCAAAGAACATCATTCGTCGCTGTTTTTTAGACAAGTTTCTGAACCCATTGGAACTTCCTTTTGAATGAAATTCGAGAGATTATGTTGCTTATAGACATTAAACCCCCTGGTAGGGACAAACGTACCTTTCTGCAGATGCTCTATGATCCGGGTAATCTCATTTGGCCGTAAATTGAACAGCGGCTATATGCCTTATTCTCCTTGTTTTCGCCGGATGGCATGCTGTCACTCATGCGAGTGAAAGCCAAGAACAAAAGGGCATTCCTGGCATCGGTCAATATATATGTGGAAATGATATCTCCACTATAGAGGACAAGAAATTTTGGGGCGGTTAGGCAAAAAGCGCACGGGAAAATGAAGTACTTTCAAGGACTGCCATAGAATTGACAGATATTCACTAAAACGGTCATAATTTTGTCATTCGGAGTCCATGTCGGACCCACATATACTCAAACTGCTCACGGCGAGCGTGCGAATCTAGAAAATACTCCCCGCTAACGCCAGGAGGCCCGGAGTACCCTCAAATACAGCCTTAAGCAGGACTTTTTGGCCCTGAAAGTCAAAGAACATCATTCATCGCTGTTTTCAGACAAGTTTCTGAACCCATTGGCACTTCCTTTTGAAGGAAATTCGAGAGATTATGTTGCTTATAGACATTAGACCCTATGGTAGGGACAAACATACCTTTCTGCAGATGCTCTATGATCCGGGTAATCTCATTTGGCCGTAAATTGAAGAGCGGCTATATGCCTTATTCTCCTTGTTTTCGCTGGATGGCATGCTGTCACTCATGCGAGTGAAAGCCAACAACAAAAGGGCATTCCTGGCATCGGTCAATATATATGTGGAAACGTTATCTCCACTATAGAGGACAAGAAATTTTGGGGCGGTTAGGCAAAAAGCGCACGGGAAAATGATGTACTTTCAAGGACTGCCATAGAATGGACAGATGTTCACTAAAACGGTCATAATTTTGTCATTCGGAGTCCATGTCGGTCCCACAAAAACTCAAACTGCTTGCGGCGAGCGTGCGAATCTAGAAAATACTCCCCGCTTGCGCCAGGAGGCCCGGAGTACCCTCAAATACAGCCTTAAGCAGGACTTTTTGGCCCAGAAAGTCAAAGAACATCATTCGTCGCTGTTTTCAGACAAGTTTCTGAACCCATTGGCACTTCCTTTTGAAGGAAATTCGAGACATTATGTTGCTTATAGACATAAGCCCCCATGGTAGGGACAAACGTACCTTTCTGCAGATGCTCTATGATCCGGGCAATCTCATTTGACCGTAAATTGAAGAAAATCCAGCGGCTATATGCCTTATTCTCCTTGTTTTCGCCGGATGGCATGTTGTAACTCATGCGCGTGAAATCCAAGAACTAAAGGGCATTCCTGGCATCGGTCAATATATATGTGGAAACGATATCTCCTCTATATGGACAAATGTTCACTAAAACGGTCATAATTTTGTCATTCGGATTCCATGTCGGACCCACAAATACTCAAACTGCTCGCGGCGAGCGTGCGAAAATACTCCCCGCTTGCGCCAGGTGGCCCGGAGTACCCTCAAATACAGCCTTAAGCAGGACTTTTTGGCCCTGAAACTCAAAGAACATCATTCGTTGTTGTTTTTCAGACAAGTTTCTGAATTAACTGTTGATGCAAAAGAGTCAATGTTTAATCATTTTGATATGACCTCTAATCTTGGTGATGATTCTGTGTCGAATGACTCATTGCATGTTTACTTATCTAAGCATGTTGTAGCATGTAAATTTGATTCAAATATGGTTTATTCACCAATGTTGGGATGGTTTAATGATGAACATTGTCAATCTTTTGAAATAAATAAGAGCTTCACTTATATGTGCAAACTGAGTTGCAATATTTTCATGCCTTCTAGTTCTTGTGCTAATTTGTTGGCTTTAGATTTTATAAACTATGCAAGTTACTCATCTATTCATGTGTCATATATGCAAAAATCAAGGGAAGAAAAAAATGGATGACGTATACATATACAACATGTACACCTTTTCTCTTTTGTTAGCCACATTTCAGATTAAGCAACGCCGAGGACGGCTTTGTTTTCAAGAAGGGGAGGATGATGAGGACATGACTACCTTGGATAAGACCAAAAATATTGCATACATGCATATTTGTCAGGTGATTTCTAATGCAAACTATTCAATAATATATTTATGTTATCAATAACAAAAATACTTCACATACTTTTATGTTTTGTCTAATTGCAGGTGTATAGGACATTTGTACAATCCACATATGAAGATAAGGGAAAAGGAGAAGTTTAGGTGCTGTTCAAAAAGTCTTCTCACGTCACTTTTGGGCCAAGAGAAGATAGAGTCCAAGTTTCTCACGTTCTGGATTCAGATTCGGACTGCACAGACATACCTGACTCAAAGCGCCAACAACTTTTTCATACGGACTCCGAATTGGGTGATTCTTTTTTTGTTGGAAAGTAGATTTTATGCTCTTTCCAGCACAATTGGAATCACCTTAAAATCCATCCGGAGCGTTGAGTTATGGACGAAACAATCTGACGCTGCACCAGAATCTGAGTCAAAATACAAGTCCAAAGGTGTTACGTCACCTCCACTTGGGCCCATTGGACTTGTACGACCTAGGGTTAGTTTTAGGCTACCTTGGGACGTCATCCCACCTCCTTGGCCGCCACCCCTTGCTTCTATATAAGTAGATCCATCTGGTAGCTTTTTCCCTTGGGATTTGTTTAGTTAAAACTTAGCCATTGCTACTTCGTGTACTTCGTTTGTGTCCAACGACCAGACCAAGACCGCTTATGGATCCTCACCTTTATCAATACTTCATATATACTCTTAATATTCAGATTGCTTTTATCATATTCCTGCTTGTTCTTCGATTGCTTGCAGGAATAGCCCTTCGTGGTCAGGTTGATTGTGCTCCAGCGTGGTCAATAACCTCTCGGAGTTGGTTTAGCGATTGCTAAGGTGCAACGTCGTGCTCGTTTGTAGTCGGATCGTCAAAGTCATCTTCACCAAATCGATAGTTATCGTCTCATCGAAAGATCGGGACACCTCCGCCTCTATCACCGTGTCGGACCCATAAGTACTCAAACTGCTCGCGGCGAGCGTGCAAATCCAAAAAATACTCCCTGCTTGCGCCTGGAGACCCGCAGTACCCTCAAATTCAGCCTTAAGCAGGACTTTTTGGCCCTGAAAGTCAAAGAACATCATTCGCCGTTGTTTTTCAGACAAGTTTCTAAACCCATTTGCACTTCCTTCTGAAGGAAATTCGAGAGATTATGTTGTTTATAGACATTAGCCCCCCTGGTAGGGACAAACGTACGTTTCTGCAGATGCTCTATGATCCGGGCAATCTCATTTGGCCGTAAATTGAAGAGCGGCTATATGCCTTAT
The DNA here is from genome assembly GCA_963921465.1 of Triticum timopheevii. Taxonomy (NCBI): domain Eukaryota; kingdom Viridiplantae; phylum Streptophyta; class Magnoliopsida; order Poales; family Poaceae; genus Triticum; species Triticum timopheevii. Next base: position 273,438,843 of record OY997266.1, read on the forward strand.
TCTCCTTGTTTTCGCCGGATGGCATGCTGTCACTCATGCGCGTGAAAGCCAAGAAGAAAAGGGCATTCCTGGCATCGGTGAATATATATGTGGAAACAATATCTCCACTATAGAGGACAAGAAATTTTGGGGTGGTTAGGCAAAAAGCGCATGGGAAAATGAAGTACTTTCAAGGACTGCCATAGAATGGACAGATGTTCACTAAAACGGTCATAATTTTGTCATTCGGAGTCCATGTCGAACCCACAAATACTCAAACTACTCGCGGCGAGCGTGCGAATCTAGAAAATACTCCCCGCTTGCGCCAGGAGGCCCAGAGTACCGTCAAATACGGCCTTAAGCAGGACTTTTTGGCCCTGAAAGTCAAACAACATCATTCGTCGCTGTTTTTCAGACAAGTTTCTGAACCCATTGGCACTTCCTTTTGAAGGAAATTCGAGAGATTATGTTGCTTATAGACATTAGCCCCCCTGGTAGGGTCAAACGTACCTTTCTACAGATGCTCTATGATCCGGGCAATCTCATTTGGCCGTAAATTGAAGAAATTTCAGCGGCTATATGCCTTATTCTCCTTGTTTTCGCCGAATGGCATGTTGTAACTCATGCGCGTGAAAGCCAAGAACAAAAGGGCATTCCTGACATCGGTCAATATAAATGTGGAAACGATATCTCCTGTATAGAGGACAAGAAATTTTGGGGCACTCAGGCAAAAAGTGCATGAGAAAATGAAGTACTTTCAAGGACTGCCATAGAATGGACAGATGTTCACTAAAATGGTCATAATTTTGTTATTTGAAGTACGTGTCGGACCCAAAAGTACTCAAACTGCACGCGGCGAGCGCGCGAATCCAGAAAATACTCCCTTCTTGCGCCTGGAGGCCCGCAGTACTCTCAAATTCAGCCTTAAGCAGGACTTTTTGGCCCTGAAAGTCAAAGAACATCATTCGTCGCTGTTTTTCAGACAAGTTTCTGTACCCATTGGAACTTCCTTTTGAAGGAAATTCGAGAGATTATGTTTCTTATAGACATTAGCCCCCCTGGTAGGGACAAACGTACGTTTCTGCAGATGCTCTATGATCTTGGTAATCTCATTTTGCCGTAAATTGAAGAGCGGCTATATGCCTTATTCTCCTTGTTTTCGCCGGATGCCATGCTGTCACTCATGCGAGTGAAAGCCAACAACAAAAGGGCATTCCTGGCATCGGTCAATATATATGTGGAAACGATATCTCCACTATAGAGGACAAGAAATTTTGGGGCGGTTAGGCAAAAAGCGCACGGGAAAATGATGTACTTTCAAGGACTGCCATACAATGGACAGATGTTCACTAAAACGGTCATAATTTTGTCATTCGGAGTCCATGTCGGACCCACAAAAACTCAAACTGCTCGCGGCGAGCGTGCGAATCTAGAAAATACTCCCCGCTTGCGCCAGGAGGCCCGGAGTACCCTCAAATACAGCCTTAAGCAGGACTTTTGGCCCTGAAAGTCAAAGAACATCATTCGTCGCTGTTTTTCAGACAAGTTTCTGAACCCATTGGCACTTCCTTTTGAAGGAAATTCGAGAGATTATGTTGCTTATAGACATTAGCCCCCATGGTAGGGACAAACATACCTTTCTGTAGATGCTCTATGATCCGGGCAATCTCATTTGAAGGTAAATTGAAGAAAATCCAGCGGCTATATGCCTTATTCTCCTTGTTTTCGCCGGATGGCATGTTGTAACTCAAGCGCGTGAAAGCCAAGAACTAAAGGGCATTCCTGGCATCGGTCAATATATATGTGGAAACGATATCTCCTCTATAGAGGACAAGAAATTTTGGGGCACTCAGGCAAAAAGCGCACGAGAAAATGAAGTACTTTCAAGGACTGCCATAGAATGGACAGATGTTCACTAAAACGGTCATATTTTTGTCATTCGGAGTACGTGTCGGACCCATAAGTACTCAAACTGCACGCAGCGAGCGCACGAGTCCCAAAGATACTCCCTTCTTGCGCTTGGAGGCCCACAGTACCCTCCAATTCAGCCTTAAGAAGGACTTTTTGGCCCTGAAAGTCAAAGAACATCATTCGTCGCTGTTTTTCAGACAAGTTTCTGAACCCATTGGAACTTCTTTTTGAAGGAAATTTGAGAGATTATGTTGCTTATAGACATTAGCCCCCCTGGTAGGGACAAACGTACCTTTCTGCAGATGCTCTTTGATCCGGGTAATCTCATTTCGCCGTAAATTGAAGAGCGGCTATATGCCTTATTCTCCTTGTTTTCGCCGGATGGCATGCTGTCACTCATGCGAGTGAAAGCCAAGAACAAAAAGGCATTTCTGGCATCGGTCAATATATATGTGGAAACGATATCTCCACTATAGAGGACAAGAAATTTTGGGGCGGTTAGGCAAAAAGCGCACGCGAAAATGAAGTACTTTCAAGGACTGCCATAGAATGGACAGATGTTCACTAAAACGGTCATAATTTTGTCATTCGGAGTCCATGTCGGACCCACAAATACTCAAACTGCTCGCGGCGAGCGTGCGAATCTAGAAAATACTCCCCGCTTGCACCAGGAGGCCCGGAGTACCCTCAAGTACAGCCTCAAGCAGGACTTTTGGCCCTGAAAGTCAAAGAACATCATTCGTCGCTGTTTTTCAGACAAGTTTCTGAACCCATTGGCACTTCCTTTTGAAGGAAATTCGAGAGATTATGTTGCTTATAGACATTAGCCCCAATGGTAGGGACAAATGTACCTTTCTGCAGATGCTCTATGATCCGGGCAATCTCATATGGCCGTAAATTGAAGAAAAATCCAGCGGCTATATGCCTTATTATCCGTGTTTTCGCCGTATGGCATGCTGTAACTCATGCGTGTGACAGCCAAGAACAAAAGGGCATTCCTGGCATCAGTCAATATATATGTGTAAACGATATCTCCTCTATAGAGGACAAGAATTTTTGGAGCACTCAGGCAAAACGCGCACGAGAAAATGAAGTACTTTCAAGGACTGCCATAGAATGGACAGATGTTCACTAAAATGGTCATATTTTGTCGTTCGGAGTCCGTGTCGGACCCATAAGTACTCAAAATGCTCGCGGCGAGCGTGCGAATCCAAAAAATACTCCCTGCTTGCACCTGGAGACCCGCAATACCCTCAAATTCAGCCTTAAGTAGGACTTTTTGGCCCTGAAAGTCAAAGAACATCATTCGTCGCTGTTTTTCAGACAAGTTTTTGAACCCATTTGCACTTCCTTTTGAAGGAAATTAGAGAGACTATGTTGCTTATAGACATTAGCGCCCCTGGTAGGGACAAACGTTCGTTTCTGCAGATGCTCTATGATCCGGGCAATCTCATTTGGCCGTAAATTGAAGAGCGGCTATATGCCTTATTCTCCTTGTTTTCGCCGGATGGCATGCTGTCACTCATGCGCGTGAAAGCCAAGAACAAAAGGGCATTCCTGGCATCGGTCAATATATATGTGGAAACGATATCTCCACTATAGAGGACAAGAAATTTTGGGGCGGTTAGGCAAAAAGCGCACAGGAAAATAAAGTACTTTCAAGGACTGCCATAGAATGGACAGATGTTCACTAAAACCGTCATAATTTTGTCATTCGGAGTCCATGTCAGACCCACAAATACTCAAACTGCTCGCAGCGAGCGTGCGAATCTAGAAAATACTCCCCGCTTGCACCAGGAGGCCTGGAGTACCCTCAAATACGGCCTTAAGCAGGAGTTTTTGGCCCTGAAAGTCAAAGAACATCATTCATCGTTGTTTTTAGACAAGTTTCTGAACCCATTGACACTTCCTTTTGAAGGAAATTCGAGAGATTATGTTGCTTATAGACATTAGCCCCCCTGGTAGGGACAAACATACCTTTTTATAGATGCTCTATGATCTGGGAAATCTCATTTGGCCGTCAATTGAAGAAAATCCAGTTGCTATATGCCTTATTCTCCTTGTATTCGCCGGATGGCATGCTGTAACTCACGCGCATGAAAGCCAAGAACAAAAGGGCATTCTTGGAATCGGTCAATATATATGTGGAAATTATATCTCCTCTATAGAGGACAAGAAATTTTGGGGCACTCAGGCAAAAAGCGCACGAGAAAATGAAGTACTTTCAAGGACTGCCATAGAATGGACAGATGTTCACTAAAACGGTTATAACTTTGTAATTCGGAGTCCACGTCGGACCCATAAGTACTCAAACTGCTCGCGACGAGCGCGCGAATCCAAAAAATACTCCCCGCTTGCGCCTGGAGGCCCGGAGTACCCTCAAATTCAGGCTTAAGCAGGACTTTTTGGCCCAAAAAGTCAAAGAACATCATTCGTCGCTGTTTTGCAGACAAGTTTCTGAACCCATTGGCACTTCCTTTTGAAGGAAATTTGAGAGATCATGTTGCTTATAGACATTAGCCCCCCTGGTAGGGACAAACATTCGTTTATGCAGATGCTCTATGATCCGGGCAATCTCATTTGGCCATTAAATTGAAGAGCGGCTATATGCCTTATTCTCCTTGTTTTCGCCGGATGGCATGTTGTCACTCATGCGCGTGAAAGCCAAGAACAAAAGGGCATCCCTAGCATCGCTTAATATATATGTGGAAACGATATCTCCACTGTAGAGGACAAGAAATTTTGGGGTGGTTAGGCAAAAAGCACACGGGAAAATGAAGTACTTTCAAGGACTGCCATAGAATGGACAGATGTTCACTAAAACGGTCATAATTTTGTCATTCGGAGTCCATGTCGGACCCACAAATACTCAAACTGCTCTCGGCGAGCGTGCGAATCTAGAAAATACTCCCCGCTTGCGCTAGGAGGCCCGGAGCACCCTCAAATACGGCCTTAAGCAGCACTTTTTGGCCCTGAAAGTCAAAGAACATCATTCGTCGTTGTTTTTCAGACAAGTTTCTGAACCCATTGTGATGTAGGGTGGAACCCTATAGCGTCGATCTTTCACATTTGGAGTGGATCCTACGGGTAATCACGAAGAACACGCTGAAGCACAAAGGGAAACACGGGGAAAACGAGAGAGAATCACTAAACCGACAAGGAATCAATCACACAAGTGCTAGATCGTCGAACACATAGAGTAACTCAAGATCCACAATCAACAAAGGTAAGGATACAAAGGAACCGTTCTTCTCCGTGAGGAGGCCTTGATGTTCTTCCCTAGAAGGGGTCTTGAATCCGCTCGGGGGATATTCTCCGAAGAGGTCGTGAACTCCGAGGAGAAGTATCCAAGTGGATGAGAAAAGGGTCTCGCACAAACATGAGCTAATCCAATGCTAACCCTAGAAAGAGGAAGGGGATGGAGTATATATAGTCTACGGGGGCAAAAGGGTACATGGGCTTCGGCCCTTCACTGTTCACGCGCAGGTGAGGCCGGATGTCCGGGCGTCGGGCCGGATGTCTGGGGCTTCATGTGAGGCCGGACGTCCGGGCTGGTGGCCGGATGTCCGGGCTGGCTGTGCAACCTTCTGTAGTTTCTGGTGCGGGGAGCCGGATTTCTAGGCAGAGGGCCGGATTTCGGAGGCTTCGTGGGAGGCCGGATGTCCGAGGCCTATGGGCCGGATGTCCGGGCCCTGTAGTCTTCGTGGCTGGGCTGCGGCTGATGTGTTGGCATCTCCAGGGGCCGGATGTCCGGGGTCTGGGCCGGATGTCTGGGGCCTGGAGGGTGAACTTGTCCGTTTCAGCGGGTTCTCTTCATCCGTGGAGTGTGCATCTTGTCCATCTTCACATGCATCCTCGGGAGGTTCTTCTTGACACCTAAGCATGCATAGTATATCGGACTTAGGTAGTAGCCATGTCTCGAGAGGATCATATGAAATATCATTTAGGAGAGAAGTCACCTCGGTCTCGAGAGCTCTAGCAAGTGCTCTAGTCATGGGTCCTCTTGAGGTTTGGTGAGGCGATGGTAGGTCCGTGGGGATGACCGAAGGATGCTCCGCATCATCTCCCCTCCCCCTTGTGAAAGATCCGACCTCGGGTCGAAATCCTCATCACCATGGTACGGGGATAGATCGGAGACGTTGAAGATGTCGCTCACGTTGTACTTGTCGCGTGGGGGATCTATCTTGTAAGCATTGTTGTTGTAGCGTGCTAGCACCTTGAAGGGTCCGTCAGCTCGAGGGAGAAGCTTGGACTTGCGTTCGTTGGGGAAGCGGTCCTTGCGAAGGTGTAGCCACACGAGGTCTCCAATGTTGAATATCATGGGGCTCTTGTTGACGTTGAGCTTGGTCTCGAGTCGTTGTAATTGGCGCTCGATGGTGTGTCTTGTATCTTCATGCATCTTCTTGATGTAGCTTGCACGGGCACTTGCGTCGAGGTTGGTACGCTCTTGTAGAGGAAGAGTTAGAATGTCCAATGGGGACAATTGGTTGAAGCCGTAGACGACCTCGAAGGGGGACTTGCCGGTAGTCGAATGTCTTGTGCGGTTGTAGGCGTACTCGGCAATGGGTAGACACGCTTCCCACTCCTTGATGTTCTTATTGATCAACACGCGAAGTAGAGTGGATAGTGTCCGGTTCGTCACCTCCGTTTGGCCGTCGGTTTGGGGATGGTATGTGGATGAGAATAAGAGCTTGATTCCGAGCTTGGCGCATAGAGTCTTCCAAAAGTAACTCAAGAACTTGACGTCGCGGTCGGAGATGATTGTCTTTGGTACTCCATGGAGGCGCAAGATTTTCCTACAAAAGAGATTTGCAATATGTGAAGCATCGTCTATCTTGTTGCAAGGAATGAAATGTGCCATCTTAGAAAATCGGTCCACAACAACAAACACAGAATCCTTGCCATTTTGAGTTCTAGGCAAACCAAGTACAACGTCCATGCTAATGTCTTCCCAAGGTTGATAAGGAATAGGAAGAGGCATGTAAAGACCATGGGATTGAGCTTTAGACTTAGCTTTGCGACATGTAGAGCATCGGGTGGTGAAGCATGCAACATCACGGAACATCTTTGGCCAAAAGTAGTTCTTGGAGAGCGTGGCGAAAGTCTTGTCGCGTCCAAAGTGTCCCATGAGTCCGCCTCCATGAGCCTCTTGCAAAAGAAGCAAATGAAGAGAAGACTCGGGAATGCATAGTTTGTTAGCTTTCATAAGATAACCATCCTTGATGTAGTATTGTTCCCAAGATGTATGCGTCAAACATTTAGCATAATGAGGTGCAAAAGAAGGATCGCTAGCATACAAGTCTTTTATGTGCTCAAAGCCAATAACATTTAACTCAAGTGTGGTGACAAGCGTGCATATGCGTGAAAGTGCATCGGCAACTACATTTTCTTTACCTTTAATGTATTTAATCACATAGGGAAAAGATTCAATAAATTCACTCCATTTAGCATGTCGCTTGTTCAACATAGTTTGACCTTTTAAGTACTTAAGCGTTTCATGATCGGTATGGATTACAAACTCATGAGGTCTAAGATAATGTTCCCAAACATGTAGTGCACGCACTAGAGCATACAATTCTTTGTCATATATGGGATAGTTAAGTTGAGCACCGGAGAGTTTTTCACTAAAGTAAGCAATGGCTCATTTTTCTTGCATCAAAACTCCGCCAATTCCGGTACCACTTGCATCACAATGACCCTCAAAAGTTTTGTCAAAATTGGGCAAAGCAAGAATTGGAGCATGAGTAAGCAAGGACTTGAGTTCATCAAAAGCAGTGTATTGCAAAGATCCCCAAACAAAAGGAGTATTCTTCTTACTCAAAGCATGCAAAGGAGCGGCTATTGTGCTAAAATATTTCACAAAGCGGCGATAAAAACCTGCAAGACCAAGGAAACTTCGCACTTGTTGCAAATTGGTGGGTTGGGGCCAAGTTTTAATTGCTTCAATTTTAGTTTCATCAACATGGACACCCTTGGAAGATACAACGAAACCCAAGAAAACCACTTTGTCAACACCAAATGTGCACTTTTTCATGTTTGCATAAAGACTTCCCTTGCGAAGGGTTTGCAAAACAAGCTTAACATGATCAAGATGCTCTTTCATGGTTTTGCTAAACACAAGAATATCATCGAAGTAAACCACAACAAAGACTCCAATGTAAGGTCGAAGTACATGATGCATGAGACGTACAAAAGTACCGGGAGCCTCCGATAAACCCATAGGCATGACTAACTCACTCATATAGGCCAAATTTGGTTTTGAAAGCAGTTTTCCATTCATCACCCTCATGAATGCGTATTTGATAATAGCACTTTTAAGATCAATTTTTGAGAAAAACTTGGCTCCACTAAGTTCATCAAGCATATCATCTAAGTGAGGAATGGGATGCCTATAGCGAACTGTAATAGCATTTATAGGTCTACAATCGGAACACAAGCGGAAACTTCCATCGGGCTTAGGCACAAGTATAACGGGAACGGCACAAGGGCTTAAGCTTTCACGTACATGACCGTTGTCGATTAGTTGTTGTACTTGCCGTTGAATCTCCTTGGTTTCTTCGGGATTGACACGGTATGGAGCTTTGTTTGGAAGTGGCGCACCGGGCATGAGGTCGATTCGATGCTCAATGCCTCGTAGGGGAGGTAGACCCGGAGGTAGCTCATCGGGGAAAACATCTTGAAATTCCTGCAAAAGATATTGAAACACCAAAGGTAGCTCGTGAATGGTGTTAGTTTTTGGTTCTCCATCCTTGCACACAAGGACGAAGTGTATCACACTCGATGGGTTCTCACACACTTCTCTCATCTCACTTTTTGTGGCAAATAGTATGAGGTTTTTCTCTCTAGGCGAAGAGGCGCTCAAGTTTGGCTTGTGGCTCTCACTCACTTTTTGGTGGCTCACTTTCTCACTCTTCTCTCTATGGTTGGTGGCTTGCTTGTCGGCTATCACTTGACTAGGAGACATGGGTCGTAGCACATATTCTTTTCCTTTCATGTTGAAGCTATAGTGGTTGGTACGCCCGTTGTGGAAGACACCACGTCGAATTGCCATGGTCGACCAAGAAGGAGGTGGCAAATGGTCATTGGGACCACATCACACTCCAAAGTGTCCTCATATGCACCTATTTTGAAGGAGACTTGGACCGTATGCTCAACTCGTATAGTGCCGGAGTCACTTAGCCATTGAACTTTGTAGGGGTGCGGGTGTTTCTTCTTGACCAATTGAAGCTTGGAGCATAGTTCTTCACTTGCCAAGTTGTGGCAACTACCTCCGTCGATGATGACCTTGACGGATCGTCCATTGATGCCGGCCTTTGTGTGGAAGATGTGGCATCGTTGGTCTTCTTCTTGTTGATGTTGAAGAGTCAAGACCTTGGAGACAACGAGAGCGGGGCTCGTATCTTCATCACAAAAGACTTGATCATCTTCATCCTCGTTCACTTCGCCTATGCATGGCCACTTGCTAAAGAGCTTCCATTTCATCTTCACTCATTGAGTCGTAGGTGCCATCGTCCTTGAGGATCATGGTGCGCTTGTTGGTGCATTCATAGGACTTGTGGCCTCGGCCGCCGCAAGTAAAACACTTGAAGGAGCTTGTCTTGACAGTCTCATCGGTTGGAGTAGATGACGAAACACGCGGCTTGAAGTTGCTTGTAGTAGGAGGAAGATGACTTGAACTTGTGGAAGTTTTCTTGTAACTTGACTTGTCGTCGCTGCTTGGAGAAGGCTTGGTTGATGTCGAAGTTGGAGTAGTTGTTGAAGCTTGGTTATTGGAGAGGCCGCAGGTCTTGGAGGAGTACTTGGTGTACTTGAAGTCATCTTGCACTTGGCGTTCCGCCTTTGTAGCTTGATGCACGAGCTCAATGAGGTTGGAGTAGGGTTGGAAGTCGGCGATCTTCTTGATGGGATGATTGAGTCCATTCAAGAATCGTGCCATTGTTTGCTCATCATCCTCCGTGACATTGGCTCGAATCATGGCAATCTCCATTTCCTTGTAGTATTCTTCAACACTCTTTGTTCCTTGCTTGAGGAGTTGTAGCTTCTTGAAGAGATCGCGATTGTAGTAGGTTGGCACAAAACGTGCTCGCATGACATCCTTCATTTCAACCCAAGTGGTGATTGGAGGTTCACCTCTTGCTTGCCGTCGCTCAAGGACTTGTTCCCACC